>CP050224.2:56010016-56657516 GCA_012066045.3 Morus alba
ATTGAAGGTAGTAAAGGCCGCTCATTTCCCTAGCAAGTCCAATCCTCCTCCCCGAGCCCTGTTCCCGAAACACACAATAAGAAGGGAAAAAAGTAGCACAACATTTAAGATCATGGATAACTTTTTGGATGGAAATAAGATTGGCCGACAGTTTTGGTACGTGGAGGACATTTTTAAGGACAATAATTGGTGTGATATGAATGTTACCGATTCCTGCAATAGTGGCTAAAGAACCATTGGCCACTGTAATTTTCCGATTCCTTGGACATGGGGTATATGTGTAGAAAAATTGGGATGTAGGGGTCATATGATTTGTGGCACCAGAGTCTATTATCCATGAGTTGGCAAAAAACTATTCTGAGGCATTTATACAAAAAGTAAATGATGGTTTACCTGAAAGAGCCAAATAGCAGGTTCCCGAAGGTTTCTCAAGAGATCCTAAGAGATTTTTCAACTTCTCAATTTCTTCATTGTTGAATCCTCCTGTGGCCGAATTTTCTTCAGTTTTGGGCTGCTCTGCCAAGTGTGCTTGAGGTTTCTATTGCCCCCACCTGTTTCCCCATTCTCGGCTCTGTTGTCCCCCACGGTTTTCCCACTTTCGACTTGGTGGTTTCCCATTTAATTTCCAACAGTTCTCCCTTGTATGCCTCGGTTTCTTGCAATGAGTGCACCAGAGATTGTCTTTGTTATCCTTCCACTAATTGTCCTTTCCAGAATGCCTTGATACTTCATTCTTTCCCTTCTCCTGATTCTCAGTCTTTGTCATGAAGGCAGATCCATCCGAGGTGGGCTGTTTTTCAAGCATCAAGCTTCGCCTACTTTCCTTTGCCCTAATTAAGGAGATTGCTTCTTCTAGTGAGGGTGTTTCTTTTTTACCAATAATCTGCACTCTAACTAGGTCAAATTCTGAGTTCAATCCAACCAAAAAATCATACACCCTATCCGCTTCTATAAATTTCTTGAGAATTGCAGTATCATCAGAGCATTTCATCTCAAACACACGGTAATAATCAAGTTCTTGCCATAGAGTTTGCAGAGTGTTAGCATACTCTGTAACAGTTTTGTCCCCTTGTTTCATAACCTCGGTCATAATCTTGATCTCATAAATCTGCGCCGCATCACGAGCTCTTGAGTATGTGCGATGGATAAAGTCCCGTATCTCTTTTGCACTACTCAAAAACATGCAAGTATCACTAATGGTTGGTTCCATAAAGTCCCATAGTCAAGACTTAATCATTGAATCTTCTTCATCCCATGCAGCAAATCCTGAATCTGTCCTTGCTGGTCTGGTTCCAAGCAAATGGCTGAGTTTTCCCTTGCCCTTGAGATAAGTACGAACAACTTGTGACCATTTGAGAAAATTCTTTCCATTAAACTGGTATGACATCCTAATATTCTGTAGATCTCCAGTTTTCTGGGCGGCAGAAACATCCTCGGATGAAGGGGTGCTGGTGGACTTGATTTTGGTGGTGGACATGATGAAGGAACGGAAAAAGAAAGTTAAGAAGATGGATTGGCAGTGATGAAGATGACTTTAGGTTGCACTCTCAGCAAACCCTAGCAAAGAAAGATTGCACACCCTAGAAGAGGAAGAATAACCGGCGGCAATAAAGGCACACTGGAAGGAATGGCAATGAAGACCTGAAAAACGGAAATTCCCAAAAAAAAAAAAAACCCTAGGGCTCTAATACCATGACACAAATAATGATGGGAATAATTGTGTTATTTACTCTTGATGTTACACGGCTATATATAGGGATTTACAAGAGAAAAAAAGAAAACAGAATCAAATAAAATCAGGGAACTAAATCAAGAAAGTTGACTAACTAAATCCCTTAATTTCAGGGATTTCAACTAATCCTCCTATTCTAATATCTACACTTTGACACTTTTTACTGTAGCAAAAAAGTTAGATATGACCGTTTTCTGAGAGCTTTTTACAGTACCAAAACTTGAATTCTAAACTCAAATCGGTGAAATCCTGTTGCAGTGTTTTCCCTCATAAAAAAATTGAATTTTAAAAGTCATGATTAAGAACCCTGGTTTGAACTCATATACCAAACGGGCCCTTAGATAACTTCCCCTCACCCCCTGAAGACTTTTAATATTAACAATTTACCTTTCTTTCTTGAATATTTGGTGAATGTGGTTAGTTTAAAAACCAAATTAAGGCATATTATTAACTCACTTTTTCATTAGCATATGTTTGATTCATTTCTCCTAATTTTCCCCTTTGTCTTTTACTTTTTTTTTATTAAATAAACAAAAATACTAAACACAGAGAGTTGAACAAAATATTGATCATGTGTTGTTATTTTTAACATGTGCACAGTATGATTTTAGCTTTTGTGGTGGTCACTTAATAATGTTTCCATTGCATTTATTTCAAAAGAGATGGAGATTTTCATTTATTTTTTGTTATTATCTATTATTCTTGTTATAATATTTGGCATATGATTTGTTTTTTAAATTCCAGCTTAGCAGGAAGGAGATAGAAGATATCTATGGAACTCGACATATTGGTCGTGATCAAGTACGGGGCCTTGTTGGTTTAATGGATTTCTTCTGCTTTAGTGAGGTTAGTTTGTTGAATAATTTTCAACGAGAAGGAAAATAATGTTGGAGGAACAGCAGATTATTCTAATAGAAGAAGGATGTCCTTAGGTTCGTCAAATATTTATATGATGAGAAAGCTTTATGTGCTAGACAAATTATCTCTCTTTCTTCCCCTCTCTGTAAGAAAGAGATGATTCTATGTTGGACTTAATTGTCATGTTAACAAATCTGAGTACATTCTACATTTTATTGATAACAAGGATTCTGATGAATAGTGTTAAGATTTTTTTTCCCCCTGAAAAAGGTGAATAGCATTATGATTGATATTGCTTCGTCCGATGTTAAGCATGATATACTATTTGTATGTGTTTTTATTTGGTGCATTAATACTTGAATGGAGCACTTGTTTTATCTTTGATGTTTGATTGTTTACTGCCTGGATGCTTTATGGGTCTAGGTTCCTTTCAAGAGTGTTTTGATCCATAGATTTCTTTTCTTCTAACGTCTGAATGTTTTGCTCTATTGCTATTTTGCAGGCATGCCTTATTGCGGATATTGTGCAACATTTTGTTGATGCTAAGCTGGACTTTGATGCTTGTTATGTGTATCAAGATGTGAATCGTGCCATTCAGTATGTTCATCGAAGTGGCTTGGTTCATAGAGGAATTCTTAATGACCCTTACAGATACCTTGTTAAAAATGTAGGTGTCCCATGCTGTTCATTATGTTCTCATGTACTTTAGGGCTATAAGATGGTAATCTTTTGTTAGAAATTTGAAATCATAGCCTTTTTCATAGGAATCACATTGTAATATGACTGTATCTGTCATTCTTCTGAAGCCACTTAATGATCATTATGTGGTTAATATTTCAGGATCAGCTATTACATTTTCTAAAGATGTTGAAGGAAAAGGGGAAAAAGCTATTTTTGCTGACTAATTCTCCATATTACTTTGTAGATGGCGGTATGCGGTTTCTGTTGGAGGTAAATTTTTTATTTTTTTTTGGGTTCTTTTTATAGGAGAGTAGATAAACCCTGTCGTCCAAAAACACAGAGAGAGAGAGAGCTCTCCTGTGAGAGAGTGATCGACTGACCCAATCAATCTATCTCTAAGCGGAAGGGGAGGGGGTTCGGGGGAGGGTTATCCTCCCCTCCCTCACCCTCCCATTCGGGCCTTCCATTCCCTTTGAAAGCCGTCCTGCCATTCCTGTGAAAGGAATGAAGTAAAGGGACGACCTTCCTCCTACTTAACTAAGAGTAATGTTTATGTTCTGTTACACTTGTAGCCTTAATATTTTTGGAGGTTGGTTTCTCGTTCAAATTGATTTAATGTTTGTAATTATCAGCACTCACATAAGTGTGAAAGGTCGATGAAATATCAGATTTGATTTTTATGTTGATTTCATACTCACAATTTGAATACTGCCCTATTTTCATGCACTTTAATATTCTTTTCCTGCAATTAAGTATTGTGTGTTTCTTATTTGGTTTGATATGTGCGCGCGCACATATGTATGTATATGTATGCATTTGCGTGTCTGTATTTTATTTTATTGTGTCATTGTTTCAGTTACCATGATTGTTCATGTTCATGATCCTTTCTGTTTGTTATTATCAAGTTTCTTGAGCTTACTTCACCACATTTGGTTAGGATTCTTTGGGTGATAGAGACTCCTGGAGAGAACTTTTTGACGTTGTGATTGCTCAAGCAAATAAGCCAGATTTCTACACATCAGAACATCCATTTCGGTCTGTATATTTAGCATCTTCATTCCTCTATCCCTTTCTTCCTCTCATTTTCATGTATAAGGCTTTGTTTCACCACCTTTAATAATGGCGCTGTAATATTTTCTTCTGGATTGACATTAATTTTCCAGAATGTTTCATACTTGGGAATAAGACGTGCTTGTTTAAAGAGGTCTTATGGATATACTTTATCATTTTGAATGAGGCAAAGATTGCTATTGATATCTTCTCCGTAATCCTTATCAATTGCTGCGACTGGAGTGTGGAGGATTTTTGCTTTTGTAATTGATGTGTTTTATATTTAGTGAATTGTTGCATTCAAACTCATCTTAGATGCTTTTAGAAAGTGAGAATTATGCTTTTGGCTGCTAATTTAAAAAAAAAAAAAAAAAAAATTGCCTCATTGTTCTTTATGTAACTTAGTTTCATAACAAAGCATTAAGTCCCTTATTATATTTTTTGCTGACACTTCCTCTATTCTGTTTTCTTGAACCTTCATGAAGTTGTTATGACTCAGAGAAGGACACTTTAACTTTTACAAAGGTCGATAGGTTTCTTTCAGATCAAATCTACTACCACGGATGCCTTAAGTCCTTTCTCGAAATAACCAAGTGGAATGGCCCAGAGGTATATTTTGTGATATCATTTGTTTTTAAAACTTATTCAATGTAGTTCGCATGCTTTACTTGTTTGTTGAGGAATTTGATCACTCCATAAAAGTCTCAACCAAAATCTGTTGCAAGAAAACGTTCTTTGATGTTGCAATAAATGAATGTAATACCCTGCCTTATAGGTGATTTACTTTGGAGACCACCTATTTAGTGACCTGAGAGGTCCTTCAAAAGCTGGTTGGCGCACTGCTGCGATCATCCATGAACTAGAAGTATGTCATTTATTACACTTCTTTCAACTCGCTGCTTGCAGCAAATTTTCTTTTCACTTGTTGATATTATTCTTCTTAGGCTTATTTCTTCTTTTGTAGTAATGGCTGCTGTTTCTTATGGAACTGAGTCATGATAGATTAATAATTTTTAAAGCCAGTCACTGGAGAGAGAATTTGAATGAGTTTGGCTCGGCAGTAATTAGTTATACCTGTGGAGGTCTTCATAAATATCTTCAACCTACCTGCGATACGGAAGTCCACCTGTTATCGGCTTTTCTCTATTTCTAGCATTTTTTTACAGGTCTCTACTAGGCTAAGAAAAGACCATGCCAGTTCTACTCAGAAGTTCGTTTAACAAAGACTGGCGTAGTTATTTTTTGTCGTTTCTTGTATGGTCTGTAACTTTTTCCACTTTTTTTGTTTTTCAAAATCTTTTTACCCTTTTGCAGTTTTATGTACTGTTTCAACCATAGCATTGGCTATGGTGGGCCTTGGTAGAACTCATTAACACTGATCATTAGTTATTGTTAAACAACAGAGAGATAAGTAAAGAAAAGAGAATTCAAATTAAACTGAATAGTTTGCCATCTGGGTTTTGATCAAAGTGGTGATCTAGGTCAGTTATAGTGTTATGCAAATATCAGGTGCCATAGAACCTTGGTCAAAATGTAATACATTTTTGTTGATGAAAAATAATGGTTTCATTCTATTATATGTTCTTAGCTTGCTTATCTGACTCTTCTCGGTGTTTTTGTTTTCCAAATATTTTGAAATTTGATTGTTTGATCTTTTTGTAGTTTGTGATGCTATTGAGATGTTTTGTAATAACTGCAGGATGAAATTCGTACGCAAAATGAAGATGCTTACCGTCATGAGCAGGTATTTTTCTGTGAATTTTTTCCTCTTCTTTTTTCCATTTATTTTTTATTTGTATGCATTTGCATTTTTGACGTTGGTGAATATAGATGCAAATGAGCTTTGCACCTAATCTTATGTTTTTTGCAACTGAGCTTTGCACCTTGAGCGTCTGCATTTTCTCATTTTTGAGTCTAATGACCATTTCTAAGTACTTTTTATCTTATAGCTCCTTTCTTCTTTCCCCGTCTGTGATAAAATTATAGTTGGCCTGTATTATTGTCGACTTTAATTTTATCTTGTTGTATACGTTGATTCCATTGTCTTATAATTTGCCTTAATACTTCTATTTGTCTCGTTTCTTTTTTCTTCTGCTCTTTTTTTTTTTTTTTTTTTTTTTTTTTTTTTTTTTTTTTTTTTTTTTTGTCACATTTAGAGCCCCTGCAATCCTGAAATCTTTGGACAATTATAAAAGATGCAGTATGTTACCAGGTATAGCCTTTAGGAATCAAGACTTCCGACCATTTAGGTGTGAAGACCGCAGAGCTAATGATTCAACCAATTAGATGTTGGTTTTATTGCCCTGCTTATATATGAAATTGGTTAAGAATGTAAAATTTATATGTTCTAAAACAATTGAACAAACAAGGATTGGGGTCAAATGTGTTGTCTCTTGTTTAATCTTAATCCGGTGAAAAGCATGAGATAATAAACTGGAAGAGAAACACTTTTATTGTTTGAAAAAAGAAATCATGTTGATCTTAGGTTCCAAGAAGCACATATCGTCTTGTTTAAAGGGATATTTCTTCTTCAAGCCAAGAGTTGTATGAATGCTTATTAAGGGAGAGAATCTGAACAGAGTCTAAATGGAAAGTACCTCCTGTGTTTTGTCTGGTTCATCATTGCAGCACCTCTCTTTTCCTTTTTTACTTCTGTTTATCCCTTGATGGTCTTGTTAATTCATCTAGTTATCAGGATAATATATTATTACACATTTCCTTAAGTTGGCTGGGCCTTCCTGACTTTGCAAGTTGCCAATTAATGGAAGTTTAACATGGCTTCTTATTGACGTCAAGAAGTTCGTCAAAAGCTTATTACAATGACTTTGTTGTGGTTGCTGTTTAGCTTTGAGTTACCCATTTTCACCTGTTTATATTTTTGAGGCTGGCAGATTTTTTTCATACTTCTTCAATTCTCTCTGGATGCAGGCAAGATTTCACATTATACAAGAACTTCTTGGTAAATTGCACGCAACTGCCACTAGTACTGTTCCAAGTAAAGAATATAAATTGCTGTTGGAGGAGCTAAATGAGGAGCGGCGGAAGGCACGCCAAAAGTTGAAGGAAATGTTTAACAAGTCTTTCGGAGCCACCTTCGTCACAGACACAGGTCAAGAATCTGCGTTTGCATATCATATACATCAATATGCAGATGTTTATACTAGCAAGCCAGAGAATTTTTTACTCTATTCTCCTGAAGCGTGGTTGCATGTACCCTTCGATATCAAGATAATGCCACATCATCTGAAGGTATTCTTATTCCCCAAAAAACATTCACCTTCAACTTTCATTGGTTTATAATACTTTGGTTTATTCTTTGACTTTTCTTTTTTTTTTTTTTCGGTGAATGCAGTAAGTAATGATATTGTAAATTTTCTAGAAAGAAACTCTCTTTTTATTATTTTCGGAATAGTAAAAAATAATAAGAATAAATAGGCTAAGGAAGAAACCTTATCTTCCTAAAAGAAACTATCCTAATTAAAGATAAACTCTAAAGATAAACTCTAACCTAAGGAACCTTATCTCTAATGATAAACCCTTTATCCTCTATTTTATTTAAATTCAAATACAAAGACTTTATCTAACCGACACTCCCCCCAAGTTGGTGCAAAAATATCTATCATGCCTAACTTGCTAACTAGAAATTCAAACTTCTGCCTTAGGAGTCCCTTTGTTAGAATATCTGCAACTTGTTGTGTGGTTGGAACAAATGGCGTGCAAATGACCCCTTTCTTCAAGCTTCTCCTTTATAAAGTGTCTATCCACCTCAATGTGCTTTGTTCTGTCATGTTGAACAGGATTGTGCACGATATTGATCGCAGCCTTGTTGTCACAATATAGTTTCATAGGACTATCGTGTGGTCTTCTAAGCTCCTTGAGGACTCTCAGTAGCCATAGTGCCTCACATATCCCTAGTGCCATTGATCTATACTCGGCCTCGGCACTACTTCTAGTTACTACACTCTGCTTTTTGCTCCTCCACGTGACTAAATTTCCCCATAAAAATGTGCAATATCTAGAAGTTGATCTTCTATCCACTATTGATCTTGCCCAGTCAGCATCCGTATAAACTTCAATTCCCCTTTCTCACTTTTCTTGAAAAACAATTCTTTTCCTGGAGTTCCCTTTAAATACCTCAAGATCCGGTAAACTGCTTCAAGGTGTTCCTCGTACGGGGCGTCCATAAATTGGCTAACCACACTTACTATGAATGCGATACCAGGTCTTGTATGAGATAGGTAAATTAACTTGCCAACTAGTCTCTGGTATCGGTTTGTATCAACTTGGACCTCTTTCTCTCCTTCACCAAGTTTTACGTTGAACTCCATAGGAGTGTCAGCCGGTCTACATCCACTCATCCCTATTTCTTCTAAAAGATCAAGGATATATTTGCGCTGTGAGACGACAATTCCTTTCTTGGATTGAGCAAATTCCATACCAAGAAAGTATCGTAATGGTCCTAGATCCTTAATCTCAAATTCAGTAGCCAAGCGCTGCTTTAATTTACTCATTTCTTCGAAATCATCTCCTATAAGGATAATATCATCCACGTAGACAATTAAGACATCAATCTTTTCTTCAGAGGATATCTTCATGAATAGAGTATGGTCTGCTTATCCTTGAGTAAGGCCTTGGCCTTATACAAACTTTGCAAATCGTTCAAACCAACCTCTAGGAGACCGCTTGAGCCCATACAGAGACCTTTTTAATCGACAGACACTCGAACCAAACCTCTCGGAAAAACCTGGTGGAGCATCCATGTACGCTTCTTCTGCTAATTCTCCATTGAGGAAGGCATTTTTTACGTCTAGGTTGTGTAGAGGCCAATCAAGATTCACGACAATGAACAGGAGAACCCTTATTGTGTTTAGTTTTGCTACTGGAGAGAAGGTTTCGGAGTAGTCAATACCGTATGTTTGTGTAAATCCCTTTGCTACCAAGCGTGCTTTATATCTTTCCAATGAGCCATCTGAGTTGTACTTCACGGTAAACACCCGTTTGCAGCCAACGGTTGTTTTTCCGCATGACAAGTCTACTTCGTCCCATGTTTCATTTTTCTCAAGAGCCCTCATCTCTTCATAAATTGCTTCCTTCCACTCGGGAGCAACTAGAGCCTCCTATATTTTTTTTTTTTTTTTGAATAGCTACACTGGAGAGTTGTGAGATAAATGCATGGAAGGAGGGTGACATTTTTCCATACGACACAAAATTGGACAATGGATGTTTGGTGCAAGATCTAATACCTTTTCTGAGAGCAATAGGAATTGAAGAGTTTGGTTCAGAATTACCTGGGACTTTATTTGACATGGGATCTAATCCACGGTTGGACTATTGGCAATGCTGCAAGTTAGATTTCTATGTTCCTTGTTGATGATTCCTTCTTGAGAAGACCATCCCTTTGTACCGTTTCACACACATCTCTGATTTTCTACGATTATGATCATGTGATGGCATTAAGGAAGGTTGTCCATGATTTTCAGTATCCAATACATTTGTTTCATTTGAATTTTCATTTAAAATTGTACCTACATCATTTATTTCCTCATCTATTTCGGGTGTAAGTTCAAACACGGCTGGAACCGTTTTAGTTTTTTTAGAAGCATCAATATTGACATTCAAATCTTCACTATTGTTCTCCCCTTGAAGATGAGAACTCATGTAGTAACTTTGGTTTTCAAAAAAGGTTACATCCATGGAAACAAACAATTTTTTTGAGAGTGGATCAAAGCACTTGTACCCTTTTTGATTTGATGGATAGCCAACAAAAATGCATTTTCTTGCTTTAGGATCTAGTTTCCCTCATTTATTATCATAGATATGAACAAATGCAGTACATCCAAATATTTTCAAAGGAATATCACCAAAAAGCCTTGAAGTAGGAAAGCACTCTTTGAGAACATTTAAAGGGGTTTTGAATTTCAAAATTCTAGTGGGCATCCTATTGATCAAGTAAGTGGCTGTAAGGATAGTTTCCCCCCATAGATATTTTGGAACATTAGTTGAAAATCTTAAGGCCCGGGCAACTTCTAGGAGGTGTTTATTCTTCCTTTCAACCACCCTATTTTGTTGAGGTGTATTATTACAAGAGCTTTGATGCACAATTCCTTTTTCATGAAAATTTTTTTCCAGAATGAAGTTAAAATACTATTTTCAATTATCACTCCGAAAGATTTGAATTTCGGTTTTAAATTGTGTTTGAACCATGGTGTAAAAATTTTTACACACTTGTTCTGCATCAGATTTTTCTTTTAGTAAAAATACCCAAGAAACCCTTGTGTGATCATCAATGAAGGTGATGAACCATCTTTTAGCTAAGAGGGTTGCAACTTTAGAAGGACTCCAAACATCACTATGTATTATAGTAAATGGTTTTGAGCTTTTGTAGGGTTGTGGTGGAAAGGGGACATGGTGATGTTTTGCTAACTCACAAATTTCACATTGAAAAGAAGAAGGATTTTTATTGATAAATAACTTGGGAAACAAATGTTTCAAATATTTAAAATTTGGATGACCTAATCTATAATGACATAGCATGATTTCATTTGTACTAATAACAGAAATAGAATTGAAACAAGTCTTCCGAGCTTGCCTTCAATTTGCAAATCCACCTTCAAGTACGTAGAGTCCTTCAACTTGTTTAGCATTGCCAATCATCTTCTCCGAGGTTAAATCCTGGAACTCACAATGAGAAAAAAGGAAGTTAACTTGAAGATTTTGATCATGAGTTAATTTATTGACATATAAGAGATTGCAAGACAAATTTGGGACATGGAAGACATCATTGAGAGTAAGGTGAGGAGAAATAACGATGGTTCAGCTATTTTGATTTTTTGATTTCCTGCACATGGTCTATAAGATGAAAATAATTGTGATAATCCGGTCATGTGATCGGTTGCACCGGAATCGATTATCCAAGAACAATTTGGATTGACACTGATAAGAGCAGCTATGAGGTAATTACCTTTTTGTGCCACAGAACAAAAAGGGTTGAAATTTATTGGGGATTGTAAAGGTGGCTGAAACATTTTATACAGGTGGTCAATTTGTTCCTTTGTAAATGGAAGAGTTTCTGAGGAGACTTGTTGCTGCCTTATTCATTATTGTTGCTAGCCTGGAATGCCCGAGTGTCACCATTTTGCTTCTTTTTCTAGTTTGTTGGCTTGCCGTGAATTTTCCAGCAGTTTTCATGGGTGTGCCACGGTTTTTTGCAGTGATTTCACCATGACTTCTGTCTTCCATTCTTCCTTTTGCCCTCTGGATCATACCCTTTTGTAGCCAGTGCAGAACTTTCAGCATCAAGGCTTGGTCGAGTGTCTCCTGTTGGTTTCATCATGACATGTCTACGAGCTTCTCTGCGGACTTCAGAGAAAACCTCCTTGATTGAGGGGAGAGGTGTTCGACACAAAATTCGACCTCAGTCTTCATCTAATTCTTTGTTTAACCTGCAAGAAATACAAGCACACGGTTGCTTTCAATTTTTTTCTTGTATCGAACACTATCACTTAGACTCTTCCATTCTTCTTCTCCGAGTAGATCAAGTTCCTGCCATAGTGTCATCATCTCGTTATAATATGCAATCACTTCTCGGTCTCCTTGCTGGGATCTCCACATCTTGGCATTTAATTCAAACATCTGGGAATAATTTTCCAAATCAGAGTATGTGTCCCGCACTACTTCCCAAACATCTCGGGCAGTAGGGAGAAACATGAAGGGTTTTAATAAGAACCAGAGCCAGGGACTACTTGTCTATAGTAGACGAAAGAAACAATAAAGGATTGGTTACTCGTTGATTAGTGGCTAACGTGGACTGGGGTTTGTAACTGAATTGAGTTAGTTGTTAGGAGTTAGCTTGTAGAAGAAGCTGTGAGTGAATCTAGGGAAGTGTATAAATAAGAGGGAGGTTGAGAAGTTAAGGGGGGAATTCTGTAGAGTTTGGAGAGTGTAGGAGAGTTGGTGATCTCTTGAATATCACCTGTGTGTAATTTCCATTGTTGTTCGAATAAACTTTCAATCATTCGTCTTGTACATTGCTAATCGTTGAGGTTTCCATCAAATTGGTATCAGAGCAGTTTCGTCCGGGAATGGTAGCTAGGAGAGCTGAAAGAAACATGGAAGGGAGATTGGAATTTGTTGAGAAAAACGTCGAAGAACTCAAGTCGGATGTCGGAGAACTCTTAAGGAATTGTTGGACAACTCTCGGAGGACATCGGAGTTGTGAAAGAGTATATGAAGGAGCTTACCGGTTGGGTGAGAGCAGGAGGCAACGTGAATCCACCGCCGAAGCAAGCTAGGGCGTCTGCTTCGAACGGCGGAGAAGGATGCGGTGCTATGACTACAGCGAATCGTTCCGGTTACGGTCCGGTGCCGAATGGCGGAGAGTCAAGATTCCGTCGGATCGAGATTCCTGTTTCAACGGTGAAGATCCGCATGACTGGTTGTTCTAGCTCGAACGATACTTCCAGGTTCAAGGCATTGATGACACAGAACGGGCGGCGGCAGCCATGATCGGACTAGAAGGAAGAGCGCTGAACTGGTTCCAGTGGATGGAATCCAGATTCGGTGTTGTGGACTGGCTGACCTTCAAGGAATCTGTGTTACAATGATTCCGATCATCTCAAACTGGAAATCATTATGAAGCTCTACTCGCCCTTTGACAAGAATCATCGGTGGCGGAATTCCGGGAGAGGTTCGAGCTACTTTCGGCTCCGTTGAGGGAGGTGGATGAGGAGTTCTTGATCAGAGCTTTCTCGAATGGATTAGCTGATGAAATCAAAGCTGAAGTCTGAATGGTGAAGCCTACCTCTCTGGTCCAGCTGATGGATTTGGCCCAAAAAATTGAAGAAAAGAATTGGGCCCTTGAGCGGGCTCAGATGTTGAGGACTTCACGGGCTAGAACAAGTGGTGAAGGGGTTGGATTTTTCAGAACTGATGGGTTGAAGAATTCAACGCTTGGAGGCATTACAGGAAGTTGCTCCAGCTGGATGGGTAGTGGCTCTAGCTGGAATCCACCGAAATTGGTGGAATAAAATGAGGGATCCCTAGAGTTGTCACATACCAACTCTAGCCAATCGGGCGTGTCGGCCAACAAGAGCCAAGAAAATAGTTTTTCTCAGTCCACGAGGAAACAAGATAACTTCAAGAAGAAAATTTTTGACGCTGAATTACAGTGGTGTAGGGAGCGTGGATTATGCTTCCGTGTGAAGAGAAATGGTGGTTCGGACATGTTTGCACAAAACCAAAACTGCAAGTTCTCATTGCAGCAGTGGATGAAGAAGATGGGGATGGAGCTGAAGCTACAGTTGAGGAAAAACATGGCGAACAAGCGGCGGCGCCAGGAGCGGTCACTTGAACCTTGAGGACAAGGTTCCTATGAATGTGGGGGGGGAAGAAAAATTATGATCGGGCAAATACATAAGAGACTGATGAACAACCTCATCGGCAACCTCTGAGGAACTTGTGCCTTTGGTGGCACCAACATTGGCTGTTTTTGTCATGGCTCTGATACCATGTAAATTTTCTAGAAAGAAACTCTCTTTTTATTATTTTCGGAATAGTAAAAAATAATAAGAATAAATAGGCTAAGGAAGAACCTTATCTTCCTAAAAGAAACTATCCTAATTAAAGATAAACTCTAACCTAAGAAGCCTTATCTCTAATGATAAACCCTTTATCCTCTATTTTATTTAAATTCAAATACAAAGACTTTATCTAACCAACATATATTTTCTTTGTTTACCATAGTAACGTTGCAAACTTTTGTCCCTGAATGATTTTGTGGTCAACGAACCAAAACAACAAAAGAGGAGAAAAAGAAAAGTGGTGGGGGTGGGCTTGCTCCATAATTATGTCAGTATTGTTTAATTATGCGGCTAAAACTTTCAGCTTAGTGAGCCGAGGATTGTGTTTGTTGTCCTCTCCATTATGTTCAATGGAGGAAATTAGATTTGTCCAAAACGAAACATTGTAATGAGGATTTACATGTTTCTCTTTAATTCTTGAGATGTATTTGCCATTTCGTTTGCTCTATACACGTCCTAGATTTGTTGAAGTTTTGTGCAAATTGAAAACTGACCTTTGTTTCTAGGTGTAACTAAGTAGAATGAAAATCTTGGCTCCTAAATTAAGTATTTATTTTTATTTTTATTTTTTATGGCCTTTTTACCCTGATGATTATAGAAACTTACTTCACAAGGACTATACTATTCTCTTGTATATAAGTCACATTTATACTTGTGACTTACTTCACAAGGGCTATATTATCCTCCCAGACAAGTCGTTCTATCATGTGTATGAACATCGATATTGAGTAATTTTGTGCAACTAGTGACACAAGTATCCAGCAACAAAAGGGCACGAGTATAGCGAGCTACTTAGAAATGAAATTTCATCAACGTTTTGAGTTGCTTGTCCTGGATTCTCTCGCTGCATCACTTCTAACATGTTCCTTCTTTCAGGTTCCATCGAGCTTGTTCAAAAGTTGCTGATCATCATTCTTTTGGAGGAAAGGTTTGAAAAAGGGTAGTTCACCTTTCTACATTCTTTTGAAGCCAAACATGGTAAGTAGAGTTTTAACCATCGTCAAGGTTTCAGCAATAAGTCTACAATAGTATGTCATGCCCATAAATTTGGGTTGGACATCTTATAGAAACATTCATCTTGAGTTTGACGTGTACATTACACGTCTATTCATTCTTTCAACCACATATTGAAGTCACGAAGTATAGTCTCAAGGATAAAATGGGTAGAAGAAATATTTTGTTCATACTTTACAAGTGCAAAATTTTGTCTCGTGTATAGTATACTTTTCCAAGATTCACTTTTTATGCTGCTTAATGAAAAAGGGCAATTTACCTTTCAATCCAATCGGACGTGAATGTTATAGCATTACAAATTTAAGCTTTGTGGTTGCTTCCACTTTTAAGGTACTAGAGGAGCATTTCCGTGAAAACAAATACTTCTTATGAACTTAACAAGCTCATTCACGTGGATGATAATGATGGCCTGGATTTGGCTGAGGTCAACTTTATGTTTCTCGTGTGGCGTGGTGAACTGGCTTTTCTAGCTCATTGGAGCAAGGTTACGTTCCAGGATCTTCTAAGTTCTGTTTTCAATTTCTTATTTGTTTTCTAGTGTCTCCGCGGCCATGTTCATCATGTTCTGCATGCTATCTAATAATAGGCGCATTGTAAATTTGTAATCAACTGCTTCCAAGTAACCCTTTCTTTTCACACAGTTTGCCAGGCGGCACCTAATATAAATAGTGGATGGCCTTTAAGCAAGCAAGCACCAAAAAAAAAAAAAAAAAAAAAAACGCACGCACACATCACTGACACACACACAAAAGAAGGAAAGAAAGTAAAGGGTATTTTAGCACCTGTGCCCTATTTTACTTGTAGTTTGTCCTTAAATTTATAAAATGAATTAACTCTGCAGAAATTAAATTTTGGATAGAATTACAATTTTTTTTTTTTTTTTTTTTTTTTTTTTTTTATAGCACTTGTGTTTGCCCATGAACTTCTTAGTGTGGTAATTTAGTCCTTTTTTTTTTTTTTTTTTTTTTAGTGTAATTCAGTCCCTGAATTAGTCGTATCATTCCTTAAAATTCATCTTTCTTTAACAGTTACAAAATTCAAAAGTTTTTTTTTTTTTTTTTGGAAATTTCCATCCATAAAGGGTCTCTTTGTATTCTCCCTACCTCTTCTAGGGCTTCCTTGCTTCCTTGTGTTTCCAAGTGCCGCCTCTACAGGGGGGCTTGTAGGGCCGGAGTACGGTGTCGCCTTCATGTTCGTTTCTGGACTCTCGGCCCTGTGGGAGGGTGCATGAGTGGCAAGACTTGGTTTTCTCTGGGGATGCTTGCTTTGCCTGCGTTTTTTGGGGGAGGTTTGGGCCTAGGGGATAGCGGTGTCTGGTTGAGGGTCATTTTCCAACTGTTCCCGGACGTCGTCGCCCCAGTGGTTCGGGTGTGTGACTTTTCAACACGTGAGTTGTTTGGAGTGGCAATTGTTCCTTCTGAGTGCCCGTGGCGTTTTTTGGCGCTTAGTCTTTTTCCCCGTGGTGGTTTTGGCCTCTGTGGGGCGATGCATTTGTGCTTGACTATGTCCTCCATGGTCGACGATGGTGGGTGGTTGCAGGTAGTTCTTGACTATATCCTGCCTTTCTTTCCGGTCTTCTTTTGCTTGCTGAAAGTGATGCAGTTCTGTCGCCTTTTCTGGGCGGCTGTTGTCTTGTGAATGGAGTCTTTGTTGGTGTCTCTTGGGTTTACTCATTTGTTTTAGTTGTGTTTGTTAATAATTAATACAGTGATGTTTGTCGTTCAAGTTTTACTGTGTCTTTGTTTTTCCAGCTTACTCTTGTAATTTCGAGGTGGTCTCCCCACCTTTTAGATCCTTGTTTTGTATCTTTGTGGTGGCCTTTGTGCTACATTGTCGTGACTCTCATGTATCCTATCCATTGTACGTTATTTGTTTGTACTGGTGGAATCGGTACTTGTCCAGGGTTAAGCTTGTATTGTAGGGTTATTCACATTGTAATTTCTTTTTTTTTTTTTTAATGAAATACTTTCCTTTCAAAAAAAAAAAAAAAAAATGGGGACTAAACTATTAATAAAGATGTTGAGGCAATAGTTGAGGGGTAAAATGCTAAAACAAAAGCGCGCGCGCACACATATATATGAACAGTTGATTGCCAAACGCATAAAAGAGTCTTAACGACGTGCATTAAATAACCCCGCAGAACTCTCCCAACAGTTGGGTTCTTGGCAACAAACACCCTACAAATACTCATTATTTTTGTGACTTCCAAAAGTTTCACCCGCCCTCCAGCCTCCCGGTTGTTTAATGTTTACGCAATTTTTGTTAAAACCATATAGTCACTTCATAGTTCGTACAGAATACGGATGTTCGACTTAATAAAATTCCAAAAAGTTTTTTTTTTTTTTTTTTTTTTTTCTTCAGGTGAGAGTCCATAGAAATTCCATAAACAGAACATTTCCATTTATTCGAGATCTAGACATAGGCAGAAATTCATTCTATAATTTCTTTTAATTACCTTTTGTGAGAAAAAAATCCCACAAATAACGGAATTTTACAATTTACAATACGAAATAACATAAAAACACACTCAATAAAATTAAACTTTTATTCACAAATTATTTCTTTTCGACAGAAAAAAACTAAGAAATATTTGAATCCGATTGGATTTCTTAGAAAGCAATTATCTATGGATTGGAATAGGGACGGCAATTGCAAGTGGCATAATAACCGACTCTTGAAGCTTGATTAGTTAGCGACCACGTGGAGTCCACTACATTGCAACAACTTGCGTTCCAATCATCTAAAATGGCCAATAATTTACTTGCAAAACTCCAATAGTTTCCCCCTCCCACGAAGCACGTTTTCCTTCTTCTTCTTTTTTTTTTTTTTTTTTTTTTTTTTCAATCTAATAAAGCGCACGTTACCACCAACTTCAAACGTTTATTCAGCCAAAAAAAAAAAAAAAAAAACAAACAAACAAACAAACTTAAGACGCAACGCTAGGACAAACGATTATTAAATTTTTCTATGAACAATGCTAGGATAATTTAGACATATAATGTACTCTTATTAATCATACTGAAATATAGAGAAAAAGCTGAGAGTATTTTCCAAATAGCTAAAATTAAAACCATTATAATAATTACTACATAATCATGACACATTAATAATTTCCAAAAATATTCTTAAAAAATTATTGTATCTGAATTCCACTTTTATAAGGGGTTTTTTTTTTTTGGCTGAATAATTCCACTTTTATATAAGCAATATGTCAATGTCATGTTTGTCGCTTATAAACTCCTCTGCTAATCCAAGCTGTTCTTCATACAAAGCTTGATAAATATTATAAAGTTAAAATATAAAGACATTTTCCTTATAAAAAAAAATATATTCCATCTCATTTCAATAACAATGAACAAGACATAATGACCATTAAAAAATGGGAAGCTTTCCCATTCGTATTCCAATCGTATCCCATTCTAATTCCATTCAAGAAACCAAGTGACATGTCCCATAATACTTGGTCACTTTTATTTTATTTCTTTTGCCAATTACAAGCAAAAGCCTATTACCATTTTTTTTTTTTTTAAGGAAAAATGAGAAAATACCTCTAAGAATGCATGAGTATTGGATTTTTATCCTTTACAAGTATACTCTTTAGTCAAAAAACTATATTAGTTAAAAGATAGTAATTAAGAGTAAAAGGTAATAATGCATTTGAATTGACCAATTTTCTCTCTTTTTTTATTCTCTTTTTTTAAAGCCCTTTACGTTTTTAATTGTACAATCTAGCATGACAGTTAGACACATGCATGCGGAATTTCATGAGCTTATAAAACCTACCCTTCTTTATTCAAACAAAGCCACATTGAATAATATAAAAATTGAAAAAGAAAATAATATAAAGAATAAGAAAAGACTTCGAAGGTTGAAGAAAGCGAAAAGTCTATTACGGTACAAGATGGTGAGTAGCTAGGAACGTGTGCGAAAATAGTTCAACAACTTTTCGTCTATTAGTAGTACTCGTCTACCTTCATCTAATCACAAATAATATATATATCTCTCTCTCTATATATATATCGAGAGAAGAGGATATTCACTTCATTAAAATATACAAAGCAGAAGAACCCCAGCCAAAAGAAAAGAAAAAAAAAAAAAAAAAAACATTTAAGGATCAACAAGAGAAAAAAGCCCCAATGGATTACGAAAAGCCCGTCGTTTGTGTTCTTGATGCATCAACTTACGTGGGATTTTGGCTCCTCAAACGATTGTTGAGCAGAGGCTATTCAGTTCATGCTGCCATTCACAGGAATATTGGTTAGTACTTCAAGTTTTTCTTTAAGAAAAAAAGAAAGAAAATAATTTTAAGGGCCCTTTTGCGGTTAGATTATGTTTTTGTGATTTGGGATTCTTAATTGTTCTTGTTATGTCACAGGAGCTGAGACAGAGATAGAGAAGAAGCTTAAGGAAATGGAAAAAGTGGAAGAAAGATTGTCAGTTTTTACTATTGATATTCTCGACTACCATTCAATTCTTTTGGCTTTGAAGGGCTGTAACGGCTTGTTCTGCTGTCTAGAGAACCCAGATGGATATGATGTAAGTTTTTGTTTTCATTTTTTTTTTTTTTTTTTTCTGGGATTAGAAACATGAATTACTACTTATAATCTCTTCTGGGGTTGTTTTAAATTTTCAATATTTTTATTTGAATCTTTTGAATTGGGTATTAGTTAATTAAATATTAACCAGCTTAATTGTGGGTTTGATTATTAATTAGGACAAACTGGTGAAATGGGAGGTAAGAGGAGCCATTAATGTGGTGGAGGCGTGTGCACAAACAGAAAGTGTAGAGAAAATTGTGTTCACTTCTTCTTTGACGGCTGCAATATGGAGGGAGAACATCTCTTCAGAGAAAGATATTGATGAGAACTCATGGAGTAATCAGGAATTCTGCAGAAAACTCAAGGTTCGTCTTTGACTTTTCCTCTTTTTTTTTTTTTTTTTTTTTTTTTTTTTTTTTTTCTATTGTTGTTTTCTCCTTATTTTAAGCTATAATACATGTTAGGAAATAATACAATGATTTCATGAGCTTTAAGAGGCAAAAATTACTGCTTTAATTTATTTTTATTTTTTAGCCTCGTCAAGTTAATTTTATTGTCATACTGCAATAATGTCTCAAAATGTTGAGATGTATATCTATGTCATGTTTCAATTTTTAGATGAAAAAAGAGTGTAAGCCATTAAAAAAAACTATTGACTGCGGACTTATAAAATTTACAAAAAATAAAAATAAATAAAAATAAATAAAATCGAGGAATAATATCGTCTTAAAAATGATTGAGATTTCTAAGGAAAAAGTCTGGGGGCCCTTTTTTGTTTGTAGAAGATATTCTGTGTGTGTAGAAAATTGATATGCTATGCTTGACAAGGCAAAAAATGCTGTTTATAGCTTTTATGAACGGGTGATCTTGAGATGGTCAAAAAGTGTTTTTATAAGTAGTGGTATTTGTAGTGTCTTATCACATGCTAGTGATCAAGATATATCTCATTTTAATATAAGGGAAATAAATTAAATGTATCTGAATTGATTAGATGAAACGTATCTTTTTCGGAAGTTTTTATGTATAGTTACCCTACCTCTCCTATATATATATATTTTTTTAATTAATATGTCTAGGTATACGGAACTTTTGTGGTGCTGGGTGAAAAAATTTCGGCATCGTGTAAGAAATATGATAACTTATAAATTTCATGTTAAAATTTATAAACTTTAAACGTTAAATTATGATAAATTTATGAATTTTAAAAAAAAATACGATAATTTATGAATTTTACATTAGAATTTACAAACTTCAAAATTACGATAGACTTCATGAATACACCAGAAAAAGAGCCCATTTGACAAAACTTTTACTCCATAGAAGAATATAAATAAAAGCTTAATGGGTCAAAATAATTTTTAAATTTTCTAATAACTAATAAAAGTGTTGAAGTGAAGTTTATAATACTTTAATAAAACTTTAATAAAGTTTTAAAATCTTTTCAGAAGTTTTTTTTTTTTTTAAGTCTTATTTAGTATTTTTTTGAAAAGTTAAGATAATTTTGGTAGATCATCCAAACACTTTAGATACAACTTTTAGAATTATAAAGCCAAAAACATCTTTTAAAAAATTCTCCTAAACAGACCAAAAACTCCTAGTTAAAATTCTATCAAAATAAAATAACACTTATCTAGTTTTACGGGTCACAATCTCACTACTCATAAAATGATGGGTCCACATGATAATCCCGCGTGGGATTCATAGGTGAGTCTCACTCACCTTATGAGTGGTGGAGCTTTAACCCATAAGTGAAAAACATTTTTCAAATGAAAAATATGTTAAATTGATACAATTACAATCTAAAAAATAACCCTATTTGTAGATTATTTTCTCATAGACTATTGTAGACTTCTATTGTAGTTGAGTTTTTCCAGAAAATCATGATTAAAACATTCACAAATAGAATGATGAACTCCAAAATGAATGATTTAGTCAGGAGGCATAGATTTCCTTTGATTTTTTTTTTTTTTTTTTTTTTTAATCTTGATCCATTTTTTGGAGAACATTTATCTTTTAAATTTAGAGTTGGGATTGATGCTTTATTATAGTTATCCTCTTTTCCAAGCTGGGTCAGCCCCTGCTTGTTTTTTTCTTCTTTAATGGGGTTCCTATACAAAAATGATAGTTCTTGTTTTGTTGTGCGACATTTATAATGGTGGTGACATCGTTGAAGCATCATCTCAATATTCATTGTATTTTTGCTAATCAATATGCATTGTATTTGATGTAGATGATGTAAGTGACTAATTAAACAAAGACAAGTCAATAGTATTTTTGAAAAGTGTGGCTTATCTTTTGGAATCTTCTCTATCTACAATCATTTAATACAAAGGAAAAAACCAAATATCAATTAAGATAGAAAAAATATTATTTATCTCACCCTATTTAAATATAAATAATTTTTATTTGTTAAATAGAAAACAAAAAATAATGATAACACTTAATGACGTAAAATGACATAAATAATAATAAAACACCTCAATAAACCATGACTTTTCAGTTTAAATAAACCATGACTTTTCAGTTTATATAAACCATGACTTTTCTGTTAATTCTGCAAAATTCAAAATTTTTTTTTTTTTTCATTACAATCTTTTATCTCACATGAATTAATATTTTAACTCAAATTTTCATTTTAAAGGAGTGAATAACTTAAAGACGATCTTTTTTTTCCCTTCTGTGAAAACATTTTTCTTTCTTTGTTTTTTTTTTATTTTTTTTTGGGTGCAAATTGAAAATATTTTTCTGTTCCTTGGACAGTTGTGGCAAGCGTTGGCCAAGACACTATCAGAAAAGGCTGCTTGGGCTTTAGCCATGGACAGAGCACTTAACATGGTTTCCATAAACGCTGGACTAGTTGTTGGCCCAGCCGTCGCTCAAGAAAACTCTCTATCAACAATGTCTTATCTCAACGGTAAACATACTGCTTTATCTTTTTCAACTTCTGCTTTGATTTTCTGTTTTCCCACGAAGTAAATTTTTCATTTTTCATTTTTCTTTCACAAAGGCAAAAAAAATAAAGATAAAATTTATTAAATGAATGGTGTCACACTGAATTTTGTGTTATGCTTGTTTGATATATATCTCATAAAATAAGAGTACAACACAAATTCCAATTATTAAGCGTAGGTACAATTATATTTTTTGTAAAATAAGGGCTATAACTAAAATTTTTAAATAGTGAAAAACAAATGTAGTTCCGCCATTAACTTCAAATTTTCTTGCAGGAGCGGCTCAAATGTATGAAAATGGGGTGTTGGCACTTGTTGATGTGAACTTCCTAGCTGATGTTCATATACGAGCTTTTGAGGATCGATCAACATGTGGGAGGTACTTTTGCTTTGATCAGATAGTCAATACAGAAGAAGAAGCTGTTAAGCTTGCACACAGCTTGAGCCCTCTGATATCCCTTCCTCCAAGGTAAGAATAACATAACCCCAAAATTCTAAATGGCCTATCATTACACATTTTCTGTTACTCTCTGCATTGATTATTTAATACGTAAACTCTATTAACATAATATATTATTATTTAAACAGAAAATAAAATAATAAAATTTACATGTCAAACAGTAAAAAAAAAAAAAAAAAAAAAAAAAAAAAAAAAACATTTCTCGTTTTATCGATCTAAAATGAGCTAAACATTTTGCTTTGATTTTACACAGATATGAACGTCAAGGGAGTGAGCGTCAAGGGAGGCTGACAACCAACAAATTAGACAAACTAGTTGAGAGCGCAGCTTGTCACTAGACCCTTTTTTTTTTTTTTTTTTCATGAACATCACGGGTGTGCATATGGCTTTATACTACTTTTCTCTTTCATCGGTGTGGCTAGAAAGTTTATAGAGTCCAAAATCCAATGTGTAATAGAAAAATCAAATATAATAAATAACAATATAAATTTTAAGTACTACTGTTGCTCTTTTATTGAAAAAAAAAAAAAAAAAAAAAAAAAGTACTACTGTTACTCCGCACAAAAGAAAAAGGAGAAAACAAGAAGAATTTTTGCTTTTTCTTTTTTTTTTTTTTGGTGGAAAGGAGAATCTTGCTATTGATAATTGAGTTATTGATGTTGACAAATTGGTGAAGAGTAAGTTCAGTGGATGCTAGCAGTAGGCTGTGTGTAACACCAAAGAGAAGCGCCTCACAAGTCATAGCCACAAAGTCGTTATTGCCAGGAATGGGTAGTGTCACCACCAAGACCTTCAAGTTCAACTCTCCATCATTACCAGCACCACCATTAGCAAGTTGTTGGCAAGATTTGTCAAAGTCATGGAACCATTAAAAATTTAGAACTAACAATCTAGAAATTAGTCTTCCTTTTGTCTCCTTGATGCTATCTCTGACGCCCAAGCCTTGCCTAATTCTGTCTGGAACTTCCCTGTGAAGAGTTTCCAATTAGTCACGCAACCAAAAAAAAAAAAAAAAAAAAGTTTTTAGAAAGATCAATATAATATCACTCTCGGTGATTGTTATCAAACCTTTTCAATTAATCAAAAATTTACACGTGAACTCTGAGAGCCCATAACCGACACAGGGTCCCACAAAGTTGGTACATGTCAATCTTTTAATGGTTTAAAAAAAAGTGACAACAAAAATAAAATAAAAGGAAGAAAAAACCAGGAGATTTTTGTTTTTTAAAAATTTTATTACCGGCGGTTGACTGGAAAAATTCATCCAAGTCCTTCCCTTGCTCTGCATAAAGTCACCAATAAATTTAATTAATTTTCATGCTTGAAAAATGTCGCAAGCCAGAGGGATTATTTATGGCTTACTAAGTTGATGCTAAAGATGCAAACATAAACACGTCTACTTGACAAGTAATTGAAATTATAGCAACAAAATACAGTGAAACAATTATGTGACGTCCAAAAAGCAACATATCACAAAGTACAAGGACCGTAATAAGTACTAAGATGGAAGTCGTCAATATTGACCATAGAAAGCATACGTTATACTACAGAATACCAAATGAAATTGACCAAGAAACTTAGGTTACAGACTTACAGTCTACAAGAATAAGGCGAACAAAAGAAAGACTTTTTATTTGTAACAATATTTGAAAATGCGGGCTCCATCTGAAATTATAATGAGTTCATCAATGCATCACGAGTAGAAACAAAGATTGGAATATGAGTTCATAAATGCATCACAAGTAGAAACAAAGGCTCCGTTTATTTCGCTGATTCGAGTTTAGAATTCAAGTTTTGTTACAGTAAAAAGTTCTCACAAACAGTCACATCTAACTTTTTTGCTACAGTAAAAAGCTCTCACATAAAATCACATCTCAACTCGAATTAAAAACTCGAATCAACGAAGTAAACGGGCTTAAAGATTGGAATATCTCTGTTCTGCAGTTTTATTCAAACAAGTAGCGCCGTTCTTTTCAGGGGTTCAAATGGAAAACTTGAGCTGAAATCTAAATTTTGATGAGAGAAAACACTGTAGTGAAAAGATTGAATTGTAATTAGAACTGTGAAAAGTACGGGACCCAATCATTCAAAATCCCATGTTGCAAATATGAAATTTCTCTCACAAATAACAATATAGATCCTAATAAATAATCTATAGATATTTAACCCCTGTTTGTTTCACTGGTTTAGCTCAGTTCAACTCAATTTGAACAGTGAGCACAGTTTAAACTCGTGTTTAGTAAGCACGCAGTTCGAATTATATTCCCTGTTTCGACTAAGTTAAACTGTCCAACTTAGAATTTAGCCTCCCTTTAAGTTCAATCGTTCAAACTATTTTTGAACAGTAAAAATGTGCCCACTCTCTCTGCTGTCTTATTCCATATTCAGATTAAAATTTTAATTGCACATCTAAACGCCAATTCGAACTACAATTTAAATCATAGTTAGAATTTTTCTGTTCAAACAAAAAAGTTCAAATCAATAAAATTCAAACTAACCAAACGGGGGCTTAGTATATGCATGCAACTCTGTTCTACTACAAAATAAATTATCAACAAAAGAAGGCCTCACCACTTTCATATTCCAATGCTTGAAGTATCATCTCCACCTGGATAGGGCAAAAAATCATATAACAAGAATCAAAGATAATTCAACATACACATCAAGTTTAGAGATGATTATATGAAGGGCTTAAATATGCATGGCATGCTGACTATATAAATACGGCCCAAAGTCAAGTTGTATGCCTTTTATTTTTTATTTGAGAAAGTGAGCAAAGCGTTTAATTATTTTGTCCCAGATGCACCTTCCAACACCACCTCCCTAATTAGGGGTAAAATAATCAAGGATCTTCAAACTACCCAACTTACAAACTTTGCAAAGCTGACATGAATAGGGTATATTTTCCAGCAGCTTCGGCATGGATGCTCGGATGCTTGAAATAATTTTTTTAAGCTATATGGATCCCATTATACAAATTTTATTCCTGTGCTATCGAAATTGTGAATAGAGAAAAAGAAAATGAACCAGTCTATAAAACAGGTTTATACTTGGGCAAGTAGCCAGTAGTCATTGTACAAAGCACTGTGCAAGTGAAAAGCATATTTTCAAGACAAAAAATCTATCTTCATTAAGGAGTGTGAAATCTTTTGGTCATTATTATAGTGACACACAAAAATAGTAAAGATAGTTTAAAAGGAGCATTAGACAAGACGAGAGAAACAAATTTGTTACATACTTTGTCAAAGTCCTTGACAACTTTAGCTTCCGGGGAAGAATTCTCCTCGTACTCTGTCCACAATTCAGCTATCTCCTTAGCTGACAAAAATTTGCTAATTAGATAAACGCAATCAGAAGATAATAAACAATTAATGCCTGTCCGGTTGAATAACAAGTGATTCTGATGAGAGACTTTGTAGCAAATGAAGTACCTCTAGACCCTCCACCAAGTAATTTGCACATGTTGTCTAATGCTTCCCTTTCTCGCCGACTCTTCTCAGTCTTCGAGATCCCATCGGCTGGGGTAATGTCCCCAACAATGGCTATTCGGATAAATTAAAGATAAAAGACAACAACTTATAACTTGAACTCGAAAATATTCAACCACCAAAAAAAAAAAAAAAAAATACAAGCACAAACTTGATAATGCATTAAAGAGCATTAAAGAACAGCACAGTTGCCTCCTAACTAACTAATTAAATTACGCAACCGTCTATGGACAGTGGATCCTAATAAAGAAAGTAACATTTTATAAGAAAAGGAAAACAAAAAGGCAAAAGACAATAACTAACATAGACAATAAGGATTCTTGTTATAAGTTAAAGGATTAAAATGACGTATCTCAATGATCATGGTTCCATCTAAAGATGTAACATACTATTCAAAATGTTCTTTTTTTTTTACCAAGTAATTTCAATTCAAAGCTAACATAAGTTATCAACAAATTAGAAATTAGAATTCCAAAATGCTTAAACAAATTAATTCGACTTACTATTTCTTTTTTCAATAAATTATCAGAGAAAACTGATGGATTACTAATGATAAAACAGAATATCTATATAAAGCGTTGAAAAATTGTTTCTTTGGTCTAAAATTCCCATCATCCAAACAAAAGCACCAAAAACAAAAACAAACAAACGAAAAAAGAAATTGTTCTCACCTTCCGCAATATCATGAACGATAGCCATTTTTATACACCTGAAAAAAAAAAATTCAAAAAACAGTAGAAAAAAGTGAGAGCTGAAAAGGCAAGAAAAAGTAAAGAAAAATCCTAACCTGTCACGATCGACACCGGGAATATCCAAAGCAATGAGAGCCATGAGTCCCATTCGATACATATGATCTGCAACAGATTCTGGATCCTTCACGTCTCTTCTCACCCATCCTGCTCTCTTCGTCGTCTTAACTCGCAACAGAAAAATCACAAAAATTTCCCATTATCCTTCCTATCCTTTCCTTCCTGCATTTTCTCGGCATCCAAACAAAAAATCGAGAGGCAAAATAGCATCTTTCTGTACATTTCGTCTTACCTTGAGTCGGTGACAGAGAGAGAGAAAATCAATCGCACCGGAAACAGACGAAGAAGAAGAAGAAGAAGAAGAAGAAGATGAAGAAGAAGAAGAAGTAGCTGATGATGATGATGGAGCAGGAGGAGTGATAGCGTCACCGCTTGTGAGCGGTGACGGCGAGGAGGATGCTTCCGTGGCCATACGATGATGGTCGTGGTTGTCGGGTGACGGAGTGTGGGCTGTGACGGACTTGAATCTGAGATGAGAGGTGGAAGAGGAAAGTGTGGGCATTAAGAAGACAAACGACGACGAATTACATAGCCACGCTCGGCT
This sequence comes from Morus alba, assembly GCA_012066045.3. Lineage (NCBI taxonomy): Eukaryota > Viridiplantae > Streptophyta > Magnoliopsida > Rosales > Moraceae > Morus > Morus alba. Next base: position 56,037,720 of record CP050224.2, read on the forward strand.
CACCGAACCCATTTTTTCTTCTTTTTTTTTTCTTTTTTTTTTATATTTTATTTTTGCGCTACAAATTTTAGGTATTTTTTTGTAGGGACGTTTTGAGGTCAAAAGATGCGGTATATGCTATGGAATTATGTGGTTAAATCTGGGTCGTACACGTGAGATTGGAACATGAGAATGTGGGCCCCATGTTTTCCGAAGGGGTAGACCGTAGTGGTGACACTGCCATGCAAAAGTGGAGTTTATTGTAAATGTCATCACATGAGACAACGACTCGTCGTTTGGCGTTGCAAGCTTGTTGCCGTGTATAGGCAGGACAAATCGCTTTCATTTTTTAAAGTTTCTGTCGTTTGGAATATGAATCGGCATGTCGTTTTGGATCAATGTTTTTATTTTAAACCTTCTTTAGATGATCAAACGACTTGTGTTTGAATATTTACTCGCCTCTAGTTACATTAAACGGGGTATCTTAAAATAAAATAAAAGAAGGTTTTCAGCGCAATTAACCCTAAACTTGTCATGGTTTAGTAAATTATCTACTGAGCTTTTAATTTTGACAATTAACCCCTCAAACTTATTTAACTGTTACAATTAAATCAATTTGGCTAACAGTAATTTTGAACGGATTTAGCCATGTGAGCTTCACGTGTTTTTGAAGGGTATTTTAATCTCCAATCTCCACTCAATCCATCTCTCTCCTTCTTAATCTAAGACCCACTTAACAACTCAATTTCATCAAGCTTAAAATTATAGCAGACCCAAAAAAAAATCACTAAAAAAACCCAAAAAAAAAAAAAGATGGGAATTAAGTTCTAAAAAATTGAAGATAAAGTGAGTGGTCTACCTCGACCCACCTTGACCCACTTGAATTTAGGTTTGGCGTTGCCATTTTCGACCTCAGCTGTCTCTTCGATGCTCGTTGCAACCAATGGTCGTGGAAATGGAGGTTCTGAGAAGCAAAATTTATGGGTAGGTGATTACACCCAAACGTGTCGAAAATAAAGCGGTCGCGATAACACAGTCAGGATAGTTGTATCCACAAGGAGGAGACAAATTGAACAAAAAATGATTAGCAAATAAAAAGCGTGTGAGATAAATAATAAAATGAAAATAAAAGAAAACGAAATCTTTGTTGAGAGGTTTAAGCGTAAGAAAAACGTATGAGAAAATTATATAATTAAAACCGGTAAAGCGTCGAGATTCCCCTATATGCTTGGTTCACCTGAATGGATTTTAATTTTTAAGATTACTCAATTGAAAGTTTCACATCCCAAACAATCAATCAGAAAATAAGATTTGAAGAACTTGTGAATAAAAATGTATTTGAGTAAATGAAATCCCTACGTTTAGAACTAAGAAAATTTATCTTATGAGAAATCTAAAAGCGACAATATACCATTGGTAATATTGCAGTAAAAGACTACTCATAAAATAATATCTACCAATATATAGTATCATACAATAATCTCATAAAAAGAACTTGACTAGATTTATATAAAAGTTGATAATAAAATATATCAATATAAGAAATTAAGAAAAGTTAGAAGAAAATTAATCACTCAAATATATATAAATTTTGAAGAACAAATAGAAAATCAAAATCCACTCAAGATCACTTCACATATAAATTTTTCTCTAACCTCATCAATCAATTAGAGAAAAAGGTGTCTAAACTTAAACTAAATATCAACCACACAATAATCTTGATAAAGGCCCTATTTATAAAGTTGTTGAGTCATGCCAAAAGTTACAATCAGTAATAAAAATAATAAATAAAATAAAACTAAAAATGTTTTCCTATTTAATTGAAATTTATAAGGCTTTATTTGATGAGTAAAAGCTAATAAAGTAGAGAAAGAAAACTAGTAGAAACGGTTTGGAACGGAAGAAAAATCCCAAGTGCATGGACACGTATCGCTGAACGGAAGGAGAGCAGGTGAAAAGCTATGCGCAGTAAGACCTGCGGATGTGCAATGGCCATATTGGTCCAAGAACCCACGTGCATCACGTGCATGGGTGGATTTGTCAAAGAAAATGGAGATTGGCTTAGCATTCCTTGAGCTTGAGGGGCTTTCTTTGCTTGGCATTGTACCCAAATGTCTTATTTTCTTACAAATTAAATTAAATTAAATTAAAATTAAATACTTTCACATAAAATTAATTTTAAGAAAATATTTAATTAAAATTTAATTTATTTAATAATTATGAATAATTTAAGGCATTTTCATGTGCTTATCAGACATCCAATTAATGGCTCATAATGCACTTTAATTCAAAATAAAAAATAACTTGTAAAATACATTTGTCAAATCACACTGAAGAAATTTTTATGGTAGTAACTATCATTTTTCTTCACTTAATAGGAAGTGCCATTTTAGGAGTTGGATTAACCTTTTTAACAATTTGAAATATGATTAAAAATAATTTTGTATTGTATATTGTAAATTTTTAATATGAACACTCTTTAACTTAACAAACCATTGAAACTAATTTAATGGCTTAAAACAATGGTGTTTGCCGATGAAAACCATGATTGTTGTTAGGGTAGTAGTTCTCTGGATAAAGTTATATCTATAATTAATATCTTTAGAAAAAAAATGTTAGATTTAATATGCCATGACTTATTAAGTTGTTAAATGTGTGTGGGCATGTTTGAGAGAGCTTTTACCTTTATTTTTAAGAAAATTTTAAGTTTAATCATTAAGTTTTCTAACTCTATAATTTATGTCACTACGCAAAGTTTTGATGTCACAAAAGAAAATAATAGGCAGGATACAAAGTGTTAACCTACAGGTTACGAAAAATAACCTACATCTTATGAAAGATAATCTATAGGCTATAAAAAGATGGGAAATTAATTTTAAGAAATTAGGCTAAAAATAAAATTAATAGGCCATAATTTGTCAAGTTATGGTTCATAACCGATAAGTTATGGATAAATTTGTCAAGTTATGGTTCATAAAAAATAACTTGTCAAGTTATGGTTCATAACCGACAAGTTATGGACGAAAAATATTTTTACGAAAATAATATTATTTATTAACTTATGTAAACTATTGACCTATTAATTTTAATTCATAAATTTTGGCCTATTTTCCTTTTTCTCCCTAAAATAACATAAATTTAACAGTACATAAAAAATTTAAAATAGTATTAAAAAAAAAATATTTGGATAAAATAACATTTTTTAAAATTCTCCTTTACTTTTAAGCAGCAAAGATGAGAAACTTAAGTCACATTTGTTTTTAAACCCATTTGGATAAAATAAGTCCAAAGTCATTTATTGAAAGTGATGTAATATAAAGATATGAATAAATTTAAATTTGTTGTTCACAAATAAAATGTTAAACAAGTAAATAAAAAAGTTTTTTATAAGTATTTAAAAGGTGACTTATTCTAAACGAGCCTATAAAAGTTAAAAACACTTGCATATTGTTCATCTAAATAGAATCAAAAGCAACTTTTAAATTAAATAAGTTAAAAAAAAAAAAAAAAAAAAAAAGAAATTAAGCCAATCCAAACAGGCTCATGCCTTATAACAAAAAGTACATGATTGAGATATACACTTTCTCTGGTTTTCTAAATTTGGTTTATATTTCTAGAAATTAGAAAGTATTATTTATTAGGGAAAGTTAATATTTTATATATTGTTATCTTTAATAGTATTTTTACTTCATTTGTATTTATTTTCACATTAAAAAATATTTTGATTTTCGTCATTGGTAACTTATTATCCGATTATGTGTTAGGTAGTGTCTATTTATATGAAATTTCCTTCATAGTAAACATTCTCTTCCTTTTTTTAGTCTGTGGATAAAAGCATCTTACCTGATCACTATGAATCTCTTTATTCTTCTATTCTTCGTTTTATTTTCTTTTTTAATTATTATTATTATTATTATTATTATTATTATTATTATTATTATTATTATTATTATTATTATTATTATTATTATTATTATTATTATTATTATTTAGAATGAGGTCTGAAGGTGTGATCGCAGCAAGTTAAAGACAATTTCTAAATAACCACCAATTTTTAGATTGGACTTTAAGATTTTTAAAGTGGGCCAAAACAAACTTAAATTTGAAATGGAAGCGTTAAGAGAAATCTGGATAAATACCTTTTAAAATATATAATTTTTAATTTTTAATTTTAATTTTTGATTAATACCTTTTAACTAATTAATCATATTAATAATATGGTACTAATTAAGAGTATGGAATAAAAATTTAAATCCATACTCATTTTTAAGAGTAAGTTGAGTAATTTTCTCAAGCCCGTTTAATTAATCCATGATTCCCTATCACTTCAGCAACCAAAAAAAGGGAAGCTTCTACGGTAGGAATTATCTTTTTTTTCATAAGAATAATTGTTTGTGAGCTAAAAGATGCAATGCATGATACATAATCATTTATAATCATATAATCAAACAGTTCAGAGCAATATATATATATATATATATATAATTAAAAAGTTACTATAACAGCAGTTCCTACCAATAAAGAAAAAAAAAAAAAAGATAATTCTTATCATAACAATTTACCAAAAAGAAAAAGAAAAATGACTTCTACTTTTGTATTGTACTAATTGTTGTGAAAAGTAGGTTTTTCTTCTGGAGAATTTAGCAAATTCTGTTCTATAGGTGAAGCACCACACACGGTAGATACTTGTACAACAATCTTTGTTACAAAAAGAAGTTTATGTCTTATACGTACAAAAGACATATAACAGTCTCCTTTCGATTCATAATTTTGAGTCCCCAGTGTTTCATTTAGAAAAATTTAAATTTCTATTCAATTTTTTTTGTTTAAACCTATGAACCACCTTGGCCAATAAACAGCTAATTCTAAGGGGTTATTTAAAAGTTATATATACTTAAACTCAAATCATAATTCTGTTATACAGTATTTTTATCTCATAAAGAGTTTAAATTTTAAAATTTTCTCTCTTATAAAGTTTCTACCAATAAACTTAAATCATGATTTGAGTAAATGTCACGTGAACAATAATAGTCATGAGGGCCTGCTACAAGAAAGATAGAATATTGATTTGGTTATATGACATGTTCTGACAAAACAATGTCAGCATAGATGATTGTTCTTAGGGGGAAAAAGGAACAGAAAATACAAATGATTTCAACTAAGAAAAGTAGGCATAAAATTAGAACTAATATATATATATATATATATATATATATAGGGACAAGGTCTCTGATTACGCATTTAAAAAGTATATGATCAGTCGGTACTTATATAATTATAAATAAATTGTGTATATTTATAGGTCAGTTATGTATATTTATAGGTAAATTGTGTATTTTTACATGACATTTGTATAATTGTGCAATCGTGTATATTTATATATAAATCATGTATGTTAAGTTATAAAAAATGACAATGTATATTAATCCTCAAAATATACATTTTTATAGCAATTATTGAACCCATAGCATGAATATATATATATATATATATATAAATATTGACTGATTTGTTGTATTTTATATTAAATATACACAACTTTATATATAAATATACACGATTTACATATAAATATACATAATTCATACATAATTATACAAGTGATTGACTAATCAGGTACTTTTCAAGTACTAACCAGACACAATTCCTATATATATATATATATATATATATATAGCTAATAATATGCCACATGTTCTATCTATTATTATTTGTATGCCTTAATCAGGCGATATGGACGATCCATAAAACATGCAGGCCATAGACTGCATCATCTAACCTAGCTTTCTATTGTTGTTTGCATGTGGACGTTACTGGTAGAAAATTATAATGCAATTATTGGAAACGAAGAAATTATTATATATTTTTGTTCATTGAAAAAAGAGCTGTACGCTATCACATGATAAAATCTGGAAAATTTTTAAGAGATACGATTGTTTTTAATCTCATTTGTTCAATGCCTAAATTTTAAGCTAAAAAAGAAATGTACCGTAGTTATTAAAAAAATCTTAATTATCGCTTGACAAATTTGATTAAGGGAGATTAAAAGAAAATAACTAAACAAGAACAAGTAAAAGTATAGTTGAGTAACGATCGAGTGTCTATAGTAGTACTCCTAAGTATAGAAATAAACCAAAAAGTAGTTGTTAGCAATCTTGAAATCATCTTATTAGAGCCCAAAGATAGTGACAATATTGTTGAGTGTTCTGAATTAACAAGTGGAGTGTTTTGGATCAGTCACTAATTAATTATTGAAAAATAGTAGAAAATAAGTCAATATAAAAAGGTTTAGAAAGTATATAGGTCAATTTTTAATTATAGAAATTAATAGGTCATAACTTGTCAAGTTATGATTCATAACCAGATAACTTATGAATAAATTTGTCAAGTTATGGTTCATAACCAGACAAGTTATGGATAATTATAGATAATAACTTGTTAAATTATAACTCATAACCAGATAAATTATGGACGAAAATAGTAATTTGACATATTTATTAACTTATATAAATTATTAACCTGTTAATTTTTATTCATCTCAAATCTTGACTTATTTTTCTCTTTTCTCTTAATTATTGTGGATGCATTAATTATAAAGGCCGGACATTTCAAGATACATATTTATAACACAAAATGACAAAAAGCATTGTTAAGTGAATTCCAAATCGATGAGGTGAATAATAGTCATATAGTTCATTCTTATCTTCCATTAATAGCTCCAATATTTAACTTTGTGTAAGGATCTTATGATCACCATGTATGAATTGATTTTTAACAAAAAGAGCATGATAAAAATATACACACACTCACTAGTAGTTAATCAACTTCTTCTTCTTGTGTTCTAAACTTGGTACAAGTATCAAGATATTAGATGAATTTTTAATTATTACGTTTATATCGGTAAGTATTCATCAAATAATCCATCAAATAATGAAATTTGATGATTTTTACGTGATAAAAATTTTTCATATTCATATCACAATAATAAAATAATAATATCCGTAATTAAATAAATATTAGAATAATTATTAAAATTAATAACCCTAAGATATTATGCGCATGGAAACATGACTGCTAGACGAACAAGTTTCTGATCTTACAAGTCTGCGACAAACCTAACTCAGACTCAGAATTGAAGTACTTGTTAGTTGACCCTAAATTCCCCTATTAATTGCTTTGTCACTTTCCAAATGCCTTCCACTTTTGCACTACGTTACTTCTCAATAATTGATGTACTTAGCAGGCAGCGATTTTCCAGCTAGAAAATAATGCTAAAGCATATTCTACGAGTAAATCTACACGTACGCATGGAAGATATTAGATATTTTCCTGACCTGTATTACATTCTTTATTCAAAATACTCTCCCTTCTCCATATAAAATAATATAAAAAATAGAACAGAAATACTAGTGTTCATTATTCAGCATATATATATATATATATATATATATATATATATATATATATATAGATCTCATTTCATTTTGTGGATTTAAGTTTTTAATTTAAACTGAGATATGATATTTTTTAAGAGCTTTTTACTGTAGCAGAAAAAGTTAAATGTAACATTTTTTGAGAACTTTTTATTGTAAAAATCTAAAACTAAAAACTCGAATCGATAAAGTGAACGAGACAATATACACACACTAGTGCTCATGAAACGCTGCACCACTTCAATAGCCCGACATGCGTAGTGTGGTTAATTATCAGAGAAATGAGATAAATATCTATTAGAATGTATAAATTTAAAATTTTATATATTTTTATAAGTTGAATCCGTATCACAAACCAAACATAGCCTAAGCAAATTACACAACACTAATATGACTGGTTTTAAAATATAAACCATGCATATATTTCGTAAGTTCAAGTACTATAATTTAATCTCTTTTTTGCTATATATAGTATTTTCTCTCGTAAAATTTAATTTTTTTTTAAAACTTATAAACCAAGCAAGCTCTATCCATCAATTCCGATCTTTCAAGAGTTCAAATGCTCATTTATATGCTCCGGATTCTAGGATTCTAACACATAGAGATGAGGGTTTTTAGGCTTCCAGCAAGGAAAAAAGGTAATACAAAGTTTTTTTTTTATTTAGGTAATTTGCACAAATGGTCCCCAATCTCTTTAGTAAGTGACAATTTAGTCCCTAATTTTTTTTTTTGGCAAATCGACCCCCAACCTCTTTAAACGGGTGTAATTTGATCATTTCCGTCAAATTTTTAACATATTCCCGCATGTGAACATCATGTGCCTTCTTTTTTTAATTAAAAGACAAAAATGCCATAAAAACCTCATACCCTTTTCAATTGAAATCCGTCGAATTCAATCCCTTTTTTCTTTAAAGAAGAAAAATCTTTTGTTTTTCTCTCTTTTGTTTACAATATGTGATCTCTCACCTTGATTTCCTATCCTTGCCAACAAGTTAGCCCTAAATCTACTTTCTTCGATCTGTTGGAAACTAATGGCATCGAGTGCGCAGTGGAATTTTAAAAATTTAATCAACGTCAAAGCCAACCAAGAACATGTTCATGATACTATATAACATAAATACTAAAGATATAAATCATACCTTTTGAGTTTAGAAAACTGCATGTCTGACAGATCAAAGCGTTCCAAACAGCAACCGGAAGAGCCTCAACCAACTAGTCTTCATTGCTATTCTCGTTTCCATGATCGGAGTGCGGGTAGGCACACATCGTTCAATCTCCTCTTGGTATTCTTGATCTCCTTCCAATCACAAGAGAGCCTAAGAAAAAATTGTTCTTGACAATTAAACAATTTTTTCTCTCAAAAATCTTTTGTCAATAGCATCCATAAAGTCTCTCAAGTGATCTAATGAATAAAGTGACTTAATAAGTTATTTATAGTGTTTAGGAAGTCATACTTCCGTTATAATTAGGTTTCCCAAAGTTCCAATCGCATCTAGAGTCGATTTTACCACGTCAGCATGCATTTTACGTTACAACCGGTTGACCGATGACAGAGACGTTATAACTCACCGGTCGACCGGTCTGCACTGACGAAACTTGTTTTCCTAGTTTTTCAACACGGGAAACTTGCATGGAGCCTCAATTTTGATTCAAGCAACCCAATAGAGAAGTTGCCTAATCAAAATAGTCATATAATAGTCTTCTCATATTAAAAACTCTTAAAACAATAATTCAACCAACTTATCTAGAATTAATTTATCAATTAATTTACCCGATAAATCACTCATGAATTAATCAATCTCATATTAACTTTGAACCTCTTTTTCAAAAATAACACAAGTTACCAATATGTAGGAAATTCGTCGTATCGTTGCAGGAAATTATGTGAGCTAGCAAAGGGACCCGATGGACATACATAAATCAAGCTCTTATAATCATAACGCTACTTGTAAACCAACAAGTCTGTCTCATGATTATAAAACTCTAGCGTTATTCCACTAAAAGCCTAGAGCTACACTCTTGATTTATATAGCGTATTTACAAAGCTTTGATTAGCTCTAGTCCATGACTCAATATATTAGTGTATCATCCCCATAGAATATCCATAATCGACTTGAGGTCAAGTTTCGTTTTACCTTCCCAGTTACATTTATCTTATGTTCCATTATCAAACTATCGGAAAAACACTATTCGTACCATTACAAACAGTAAATCATTAGATAACACAAAGTAGTCTAATGGCCGAGCACTCGTATTTTTCAATTTACTGATAATGCATAAGAGGATATCATTGACTCTTTATAGGAGCTATGAATTCTACTATCTATGAATAACGAATACGCATACACGAGTCATACCCCCAATGCACAGGCAAGTATACCTTTACATAATGTCAGGAGTTCTCCCTTTAGTACATCAAAGGGTACAAGTCAAGCATACGGGTTCATCATCCATCTCAGGATTAAGATGACAACATATAATTTTCAAAAAGTGAATTGTTTTATTCTAACAGAATTATTAATTAAAACAATTCAAATTTGGTCCGACCCAATATAGATTTTACCATTAGAAACTATATCAATATCTCTACCCCATGGAGTCCCACCTCCAACAACCAAGACAAGCCGTCTCCATTGGGAAGTAGAAAACATAACAATCTTAACATGAATAAAGCGCCCAACTTTATTCCTTTGATTGTGGATCATATGATTTAGACTATCATCTTTAGATTCTTGTCCTTCGCATGTTCTTCACATTACATGCATGACTTAAAGATTTAGAATGACAGTCTCATACTTTCAGTTTGCTTATCATACATTCAACTAATATGAACATAAGGGAACAATATATAAATATATAAAATAAATAAATCTTTATTAATAATTAAAATATCTCAAAAAATATTATTACATTTATTCCTAAAAATATGAACGCTAACATGGTCTACTTTGTTTGTAGTCCTCCTGTGCTCATGAATGAGTGTTTATAGTTCTCCCGTGCTCACGAATGAGTGTTTTGATAATTTGGCAACAAAGTGGGCCTTAGGATCTGCTTTCGTCTGTCTACTTTGGGCCTAGTTAATCCCCACATCATAACTGAAGGTCCTACCATGTAACTTCTCTGAGAACGCCACGTTGATACCGACACCGATAAATTAGGTACTTGCATGTGTACAATTTATACACGTCGTACTAATTGACTCTACTGGCCTCAACAAGTAGAAAAATAAAATTAACATGTATTATACTTTATGATAAATATGACTCTGAGTGTAATATATATATATATATATATATATATCAAATTTTGCTATTCATTGTTATAAGTTGAGGCCATTCGTTGTTATTGATTGATGCATTTAATTTTTGTAATATTGACTTTTCAAAATTTTAAATTAAAAGTATACTTTTATAATTTTTAAAACTTAACGATAATGACAATAAATTAACATTTGAATCAGAATATCACTACTAAAATAAAGTAGTTTGTCTATCAATTATAGATGACATCTTCTATAAAAACAAAATCAAAACACTATTCTTTATCTAGATGTCTCAAAAAAAAAAAAAAAAAAAAAAAAAAAATTAAAGTTGGCTTCACTTGGAAAGCCTCCTATTCATTAATGCTTTCCTTTAATCAGTCATATACTGCCTCAGGCCATACACTGCAAGAAGCTACCATTACAGGACGCCAGGTTAACGAGTCACCATTATACAGTAATAAAAAATGGATAGCATAATACAGGGTTTTATAAATGAAACCCGTCTTTTATTAATTGTGATGTCAAATATTGATGACGTCTACAATTATTTTTCAGGCACAAAAATCAATCCGATAACAACACTAATAATAATAACTTTAGACTTTATTAACGCGTACAGCAGGGCCATGATCAGCAAAATTGACCTCATTAGAAAATTAGTAACGTTCCAATCTTGCAATCTAAGAAGCTTCTACAGAAGATACAAAAAGTGAAATGCAAAATATATATATATATATACACACACACACACACAAATACAAATACAAATGTACAATCAGCCACTTCTAATGTATTTAAATTATTAGTCATATTGAAAATTATATTAGAGCCTTAAGATAGTGACATATTGCCCATTTTGGTTAAGTTTAGCCAAAATGGGTGATTATCTTATTATTAACAATTAAGGCGTCATTCATTTTGTGGATTTGAGTTTTTAATTTGAACTGAAATATGATATTTTTTAGAGCTTTTTACTGTAATAGAAAAAATTAAATGTGATATTTTTTAAAAACTTTTATATAAAAAACTAATCAAATCGGTGAAATGAACGAGACTTAAAAATTAAAAAATATGCAAAATCTGTTAGGCCAAATCACAAACCCTGTCGGTGACAAAACTTTCCCCATCTTAATAATGTAGCTGCATATTATCCTAAAACACACATTAATCTAATTTAAGTGAAATAGTACTATTACCAGTCAAACTCAAAAGGGCAATTCACCCAAAGAAAATTTTCTCTCTAAAACACATGGTTCGGATTAGGGGATTAATAATTGCAGAAAAGGACAGAGAAGACAAGTGAACGTTGAGGATAAGATTCCAAACTCTAGTGACGTAGACAGTGGAATGGGCCCATGACAAAAGCCCAAACTAAAACACAGCCCACTTGGTACCAAACTTGTCTTTTACACCTCACTGTCGGCAACCAGAGCCATTCATCACTCGCTAAGTTATGCAAAGAGACGTGAGACTATTTTTTTTTTTTTTTTTTTTTTTTTACTTTTTACAGCTGGATCCGAGGCCAGATCTGACACCAGTTTTAGCCAATCAGACGGCTGAAATAAAGATCTAACATTTAGGTGACAAAGAAAAAGAAGCCGTATGTCACGGTTGTACTCAAAAGCTGTCCCCATCAATTAGCTGTCTCGTATCAATAAATAATAATTTATGTTTTTGGAGCATTTCAATGAAAATTCCAATGTGTTGTTGTGCCAAATTCTGTACAACGCGGGGATGTTTTTTTCTACAGTTTTCTTCGCACTTTCTCTAATCACAAATAAAAAAAATGGTTCCAAGATTTTCTCAAGAGAAACAAACGATGGATCAAGTTTAAAAAGTCTCAGAATTCGTTTAGTTTAAGAATTTAAATTATGTGATTTAAATTATTTTTAATTTATGTGTATTTTTTATAAAAAAAATCACTGTAATAAATCATAAATTATAATTCAAATCAGAAAATAAATTCTCTAACCAAAAAGACTCTTAAAAACCTGTTTAATTTACTGATTCAAATTAAAAATGTAATGTTATGTGAAAATTTTTAATATAACAAAAAAATTAAATGTGATTATTTTTTAAAATTTTTTACTGTAATAAAATTCAAATTTTAAACTCAAATCGATAAAATGAATAAGACTTTAAAAAACATTTAATTAAAAATTTTAAATTATTATTTTTAATTTATATGTATTTTTAAAAAAAATACTATAATAAATCACGAATTATAATTCAAATTAAAAAACGAATCATTCTATTAAACATCTTCATAAGTAAAGGAAAAAAAATACACAAAATGAAGTTGTAAAATGTTGCCCTTTTTACACAAAATTATGCAAATATATAGAAACAACAAACAACGAAAAAGCTGAGCTCTCTCCCAAGTAAAGAATAATTGTATCGTAACTTTAAACTTTTTATATAAAAAAAAAAAAAAAGCTTTTCTTTTCCCAAATTCCTTTTCCTCTTATGGGGGAAAAAGAAAAGCAAGATAAATAAAAAGAAAATTAAAAAAAAAAAAAAATAAAACAAAAAAAAAAAAAAAAAAAAAAAAAGGACGTAAAATTAATATTTTTAATTTACAATTTTGGTAACGCGATTGTAGCCGTAGTAAGAAAGGTACCACCTAACAAACTTCTTCAACCCGGTTTGCAAATCGGTTGTCGGTTTGTACCCGAGTTCTCTCCTAGCCGATGTTATATTCGCATGCGTGAACGGAACGTCGCCGTTTCCGGGCATATCCACAACATTCCTCTTCGCCTTCACCTTCAAATGCCTCTCCAGTATATCCACTAAGGTCGGTACAGTTACCGGAGATGTATTCCCCAAGTTAAAGATCCGGTACGGTGCGGGTCGTTTCTTTTTCCCACCCGACCCGGTACTCTTACCCGCCGTGTCCAACGACCCCAAACATCCCTTCACAATATCGTCAATATAAGTAAAATCCCGGGCCAAATCGACCCGGTTCTTGCCCCGGTAAACCGTGATCGGTTTTCCCTGGAGAATGTTTCTGGTGAAGGAAAAATACGCCATGTCCGGTCTTCCCCAAGGTCCGTACACCGTGAAGAATCTGAGCCCGGTAATGGACAATCCGTAGATGTGATTGTAAGTGTGGGTGATTTCTTCGCCGGCCTTTTTCGTCGCGGCGTAGAGGCTAGCCGGTTGGTCGGTCCGGTCTGATTCGGAGAACGGAACCTTTTCGTTTAATCCATAGACGGAGCTGGACGAGGCCCAAACGACGGCGGGCTGGGGGTTGGCGTTTTTGCAAGCCTCGAGAAGCGAGACGAGGCCGGCGATGTTGCTGTGGACGTAGGATTGGGGATTCTCCATGGCGTACCGGACGCCGGCCTGAGCGGCAAGGTGCATTACGTGTGTGAACGCGACGACGTCGAAGAGCTTGTCGAGAAGACGGCTGTCGTTTATGTCGCCTTCTACGATGAAGATCCCGTGGCCGTTTAGCATCGATTTCCGGGCCTTTTTCAGCGACGGGTCGTAGTAGTTATTGAAGTTGTCGAGGCCGACGACGCCGTCGCCGCGCTTCTTTAGGGCGAGGGAGACGTGGGTCCCGACGAAACCGGCAGCGCCTGTCACCAGTACGGACATGCCGCCGGAGCGGTGGACCTGAGCGGAGGTGCGGACCTGCTTCTCCCACTGGATGCCGCCCCAGGAGGCGGAGAAGTACCGGCTACCGGAGTCGACGAAGCTCTGGAAGCTTAAATACGACGCCGTCAAGGCGATTAAGAAGAGAGCCCAGAGGAACATGGTGCTTGTGGAGGCGAAACATCGGTGGAACTGGCGGTTCATGGCGTGGGATCTCTCGATCTTGAACTTCCCCGGCGTCGACGGGAAAAGCTCGTCCTCTAACGACGGCATATTAATGGCGATTTATCCGCTCCGAAATAATTAAAAAAGATTATAGCTTTGCTTTCGGAATCGGTTTTTTTTTTTTTTTTTTTTTTTTTTTTTTTTGGTTTTGGTTTTCAGACAAAACAATGGTGGAGAAATACAGGTGGGAAGAAAAAAATTTTTGAGGTGATTGAAATTTTTTTTTTTTTATTTTTTTTTCTGCACCTGCAAATAGAAGGAAGGTGAGGGAAGGTTATATATAGTGGTCACCCACATGCAAGCGACAAAGTAAACGCGTGAACGCGTTAAAGAACGGCCCAGTTTGGATGACAGAGACTCTTGGTTGTGAAAGTACTAAAATACCCTTGCGTGGGGAATATTATTATTATTATATTGGAGAGAAAAAAATCTATTTCAGCACGTTCTGATAGACAATCATAATAGAAAATAAAAATTAAAAAAAAAAAAGTGAGCTTTGTCCTACAAATAAATCAGACTTTTTAATCGTTTAATTTACATATTTTTTTTATTTTTTTCTCGATTTTATATAAATTTAACAGTACGACAAAAAAAAAATCAAGAATGTATATTCATGTTGAAGAGCCAAGTGCAAAATGGAGATTTTGTTTGTTTTTTTCCTTTGTCATCATTTTTTTTTTTTTTTTTTTTTGGGTAGGGTTTTGAAGATGGGAAGAGAGTGAGTGGGGTCATTTCATTGTACATTTGTACACCGCGGTTTAGTCGGCATATGGCAAAATTAGGAGTGGCCTTTTGTGAAAGAAACGTTGTAAAAGACAACATTCATTAGCTATTTTATTTATTTAAATTTATAATTTGAGTTAAAATATAATTTATATGAAAATTTTTTATTATAATAAAAATATTAGATAATATTATTTTTAAAAAAAATTTATTGTAATAAAATTTAAATTTTAAATTCAAATCGATAAAGTGAACGGGATCTTAACTTTTTTGAGATTTTGTGGATGATTTTAATTGCACCTTAATACTAATTGATTTTTTTTTTTTTTTTTTTTTTTTTTTTTGAGGATAATTGATTGTATTGTATTCTAAGCAATGTGAACGGAGTAGTGAGTATGATTGATTGAAGTCCAAAGCTTTTTTTTTTCTTTTTCGTTTTGATGAATGAATGGTATTTTGATATTATTGATCCAAGTGGTGCTTTGATATTGACTAAGAACATGGGCGTTGATACCACTGGTCGTTTTTGGATAAATTTATACTTTCAGGGGACACTTTCTTATCCAACCGGAAAAAAAAAAAAAAAAAAAATTATACTTCTCAATATTCCTCTCAACTTTAAAATTTATAAAATGTATTTTAAACAGCTTATCTCTATCGATAAGATCAGTTTTTAATTATTAAATATCGTTAAAATTATAAACAATTTATGATACAAATTAACAGTTATAAAATATAATTCTATCAGTATTTAGTTTTTTCCAATCCTATCCAAAACTCCCAAATTTTAAACATAACAATTATCCTTCATAGACTTTCGGCTAATTTGTTATTGAAATAAAAAAGCCACTTGAATTTTTTTAAAAAAAAATGCCATGAAGATCAAATATTAAATTTAAGTATTTGGTAATAAATTGTTGTGAACTGTACAAAGGCTCAACTAAATAAGTTATATTTCCATTTAACAAAGAAAAGTTATACATTTATTCATGTTTTTAGCTTTTACTCCTTATAGATCAACATTCATATTTTTTTCTTACACTAAAATTTTGAAAAACAAAAATAAATTTTATTTTGTTATCTCAAAGTTGGTGTTTATTATTTTATTTCAAAATATATAACAATTATTAAAATATTTAAATAAAATTCGGGCGGCCGGTGTGCGGTATAGTTTATTTATTTGAAAATAAGTACCCAAAGGTAAATCCTCTTTTACTAGGCCCCCCAAAGGGGTATTGTTGCACGCCAAACCCACATCGGGGGGCTCGGGGAGGTACATAAGTACCCAAAGGTAAATCCCTTACTAACTAGGGCCCTTTTAAAAAGGACAAAACCGTGAGGGGCTCGGGAGAGTGGCCCATAGGCGAGACCAAAGGGACAATACCGGTTTTTAACAATGATTGAAATATTTAAATAAAATTTGGTATTGTTTATTTATTAGAAAAGATTTCAAAGAATTTTGTCATTTTTAAGTATACGTTTTAAAAAAGATCATTACAAAGAATTTCTATTGGACATCTGCTTTTAGAATCTGTTTGGCAAAACCAAGGTTCGCTAAATATGATATGTTTCATAGCCAAAAAAAAAAAAAAAAAAAAAACAAAAAACACAAAAAAAAACCCTAATATGTTGTAGATTTTTTTAACTAGTCTTGGCTGAAAAGTGGTAAACTGTGACAGATTGATTCTTTATGAAATGCTCGATGAAAATTGTCACGTGTCTAGATAATACTCTAAAAAATAAGTGAAATTAAGTTCAAAATTATAATAATTGAATTTTTAATACTGACTGTGCACAACTCAAATCATAATTTAAGTTACAATTTAAGTTGTGTATGTGAGAGAAAAATAATATGCTAAAAAGGTTGAATTTAAATTTTTGTGAGTGTGGCAGAAATGCGTATGTAAGATGAATGAGTGGCTATACGATGATGGACCGCATACGGAATGAAGTTATTCGTAGTAAAGTAGGTGTAGCACCAATAGAAGATAAGGTGCGAGAAAACTGTCTAAGGTGGTATGAGCATATATAGCATAGATCGTTAGATGCACCTGTTCGTGCTTAGGAGAACATCCAAATGCCTAATATTAAGAGAGTGAAGGATAGACCAAGAATTACTTGAGTTGACGTAGTTAGACACGACTTTTAAGATTTAGAGCTTTAAGAGAGTCTTGTGTTTAATAGAGCAGATTGAAAACGAGGAATCCATATAACCGACCCTAATTAATTTGAGATTAAGACTTTTATTTGTTGCTGTTATTGTTGTTATTAAATTTTTATGAGAAAAATATTGTAGCAACAAAACTTAAATTGTAACTTGAGTTGTGCAATAAATAAATAAAAAATTCTCACATCTCCCTTTCTTTATCTTATTGCAAGGGGTACCTCCCAAAAAAAGAAGTGAAATTAAGTTTAAAACCGTAGTGATAAAATCCCGACATTAACTAAAAAAAGTTTTAAATGTTAACTATATTCTTTTTCAAAAAAAGAAAAAGGTCTTATCGCCTTTTTGCCATCTTATTCCAAGGAAAACCCAAAAAATAAGTAAAACTAAGTTTAAAGTAATAATGATTTATGGCTCGTTCACCTTGTTAATTCGAGTTTATAAATCGAGTTGAGATGTGATTTTATATGAGAGCTTTTTATTACAGTAAAAAGTTAAATGTGATTATTTTTAAAAAAATTTTACTGTAATAAAACTCAAATTTTAAAATCGAATCGATGAAGTGAACGTTTAGTGCATGTTGCTAATGCTTGCAAACTCCATTAAAGCCAACAAATAATCATACATACTCCATAATACTTAATAAAATCACGTGTAATTAAATTAAAAATAAACTTTAAAAACTAAATAAACCAAGACTTAGGACTTGGGAGGTTGGAATTAGGGTTTTTGAGTTTTAACTAAAATTTGCAAACGAAATGAGCGTTTTCGGCATTTTATGAAAGGTAATAGGACGGGTTCAAGTCGACCTCCAAACGCAAAATATCGCAATTCAAACCCCCCCTAACCCGTAAAGTTGAATTTGCGGTTTGATGGGTTAATGACGTGGCACTGGCACCCAACACTGTAACGTGTGGATGGGTAGGTTGGTGGATTTTTTGTGCATCCTTAGGCCGTGGGTTGGAGGAGATCCGACAAGGAGGCTAAGATACGACACGCGTGAGTTTGAAGATGGCCGGTGGTCTTTTTTTTTTTTTTTTTTTTTTTTTTTTTTTTTTTTTTATAATCACCCTTATATTCTTTTGTCATGTGCACGACGCATGTCAACTTCGTTTCACAAATGGAGAGATGAATTGGCCATTCATTTTGCTAATTTAAATTATAATTTAACTGTTTATTTTATCGGTTTAAATTTAAAATTTAATTTTTATTATAATAAAAATTTTAAAAAATAATTATATTTAATTTTTTTATTATAGTAAAAATTTTCATATAAAATCACGTCTCAACTTGAATTAAAAATTTAAATTTACGAACTAAACGACTCATTTACTATAATATTTTTTCTAAAAAAAATTTAATTTTACTATAATAATCACATTTAATTTTTTTATTACAGTAAAAATTTTTATATAAAATCACATCTCAATTTGAATTAAAAATTTAAATCTACGAACTAAACGACTCATTTACTATAATATTTTTTCTAAAAAAATTTAATTTTAATTTTTTCTATTATAATATTTTTTTTACATAAATTTACTTTTTAACTTAAATTCTTAATTGTTACACTTTCAAAGTTATTGCATTTAAAATTTAAGGGTATAATGTTATAATGTCAAAGTTTTTGATAGATATGAAATTTGATTTTTTTTTTTTTTTTTGGGTGATATCTGGCTTTGTATTTTATTTTATATCCTCACTCTCACTTCGTCTTCCCTTCCCTCGTTTTAGAAAAGAGGACCTAAAAAGGGAATAATGGATAGATTGTTGAGCAGTGGTAACCTTCCACCGGAAGAATCGGTCGTGACTGGGCAAAGAAGTTTTTGAGATAATTTGACAAAAAGACCAGAGAGAAGAGCGGATAAATCCCGCGAAACCGGTGGATCCGGCCGTTGGTCTTCGTTGAGTTTCTTTTTCTTTTTCTTTTCAGTTTTTAATTTCATTTGTTTAATTATTTTTTCAGTGCTTTTTCCAGTTATTTATTTATTTATTTATTTGCTAAGTGGGAATTGGGCGGTGCCACTTTAATATAAATATGACTCTCGCTTCCCTTCTTCATTCCGTTATCCTTTTCTTTTTTTTTTTTTACTTTGACTGATTTTTTTTTTTTTTTTTTTTTTTTGCCAATTATCATCTGCCAGCTAAGCATGATTGGCGGTAGTGGGACCCACTAGAAGAAATATTAATATTAAAAATAATTTATTCATTTTTGTCATAAACTAGAAGCGAGCTATTTATGGTTAGATTGGCTGGCAGATCATGGGGGCATTATCCATGGTCCACCTCATTATCTCAGTATTTCGGTACCTTGAAGGTTCCTTCCTTTTTTCTTTTCCGAACTTTCTTGGATTTTTCCTTTTATAGTTTTTTTTTTTTTTTACTCTAATTTATATTTTGATTTTCCTTTCTAGTCATACACACACGGCAATAATGTATTATGTATGGCACACGGATTCAGACCAATCTACATTAATCTTAGCAAAAAAGAAAAAAATATACCAATCTGTGTATATGTGTTTTGAATACACACGTGCATAAAATTGGCTCTTTGTGTGTGTTTATGAGTCAATAAAACAAAGTTAACATTATTATTTTTGTTACTCTCTTCGTATTTATTTTTTAACGTGTAGATTTTATTAATATGATATAGTATTATTTAAACAAAAAATAATATAGTGAAATTTATGTGTCAAATAATGAATGAAGAAAGTGACAGAAAAAGTGTTGTTAACATTTCTCGTGTGAGTATTATGTATTAATAAATTTTGGGATTAATTATAAAAATTCTCGCTAAACTATAATCTAGTAACAATTTGCCCTTTGATATTCTAAATGTGACATTTATTCTACCAAAATTTGAAACGTTGTTAAAAAAATCCTTCCATTAGAATTTTTAATGGAAAGTTAGTTCATGCTATGTAATTTGAGGTACTTTGGTAATCATTTGTATATAAAATTTAATGTTAATTTGAAAATCTTTTTATTAGAATACATTTCGTACTAATATGCTATTAAAAAGATACTATGTTTGTAAATAAATTTGGCTGCCTATTTTTAGCACATTAAACGATGATTTTTTAAAACGTTATTAAATATGCATCGTCTAATTCCCTTTTTGTTGTAGTGTCTCTTTTATTCTCTAGTTTAAAAAACCTTAATTGAACTCAACTAAATGTATTCTAATACGATGATGGTAAAAAAAAAAAAAAGTATTGGTTTTGACCCTTTTTTTGAAAAATTGAAGAAAATATGAAATCTTTTCAAAAAGTATGTCATATCATCGTATTATTAGTTTTATAAGTATGAGGTGTTTTAAATTAGAGTACATAATTTAAATGAACTCTTTTCAAAATTTATAGGTATGTTACAAATTGAAATAAAATAGAATGTTCATGGACATTTATAAAATTAATAAATTAATTTTTTATGTGTGTGTGCGGGCGATTTTATCTAAAGTATGTACAGCTATTTCAGAACATAGTGGATGTTTGGTTCATAGATTTTAAATTATTCTCATTTTACGTGTATTTTTTGTGAGAGAAAAATACTGTAAAGAATCATGAATCATGATTCAAAATTAGGGACGAGTATAGAAAACAAACATCCCATAAGCACAATTGTTATCAGTCAACCTGTTTTTTTTATTATTTTTTATTTTTTATAAAACAATTGTCAACCTGGTTTTGAAACTATTGGTATCAAGTTTTTGAAGAAAAAAGTGCTTTTTTTATTTTTATTTTTTTTTTTTATTGTTGTTGTTGGTGTTGTTCATGTCTAGACTTTTCTTTCAATTTGCTGAATATTATTCGTGTTACTAGACATCAATCCAATTTGGTTATGCATAGCATGTTCGAAAAACAAAAATTTCAAAGCTGTACGTACTTTGAACATGGTCAATATATTCATCTCAAATGGCAACCTCTAGAATTAGCAGTACTCCTAATAATAACATCTAGAAAATGATTATTATTATTTTTTCCTTTCAAAAAAAAAAAATAATAATCATTTTCTTCAATCTTTTATTGAAAAGTCTGTTTAGTTCGCTGATTCGAATTTTTAATTCGAGTTGATATGTAATTTTATGTGAGAACTTTTTACTGTGACAAAAAAATTAGATGTGACTGTTTCTGAGAGTTTTTTATAGTAGAAAAACTCAAATTCTAAATTCAAATCAGTGAAATGAACGAGGCCTAATGTACTCCCTTTTATTAATTTTCATTGTTCAGAATTGTCAATTACCAATAATGTTTGCTTCAAATTGGATGCAAAGATTTGCATAAAGTTTTGGGCAATTAATACCATTTATATAGTTGGTGTATGAGTATGAATAGTGGACGTATAAAATAATGTTATTAGATCACATCTAGTGTTGCAATTTAAGTAAATGATTTCTTCAGTTCAAACTTCAAACTAGAATTATGTAAGATGAATAATTGCTTTTGATTTGAGAAAAATCTTTGTCTCAAAAAGTGCTATTTGCTCGACAGGGTTGTATTACAAAATGGTTGGCCAAGTACTAATTAGTTGTGAGATTTAAGATAGTTAAATACATTTTGTAATTTTATTTATTTATTTATTTTTATTAAGAACCATATCAGTAAAATAGGAAGCAAAACTTCAGATTTCAAGCATGTTCACTTCGTTAATTTAAGTTTGTAATTCGAGTTGAGATGTGATTTTATGTGAGAGTTTTTTACTGTAATAAAAAAGTTAGATGTGACTATTTCTGATAACTTTTTACTGTAAAAAAACTCAAATTCTAAACTCGAATTGGTAAGGTGAATAAGACCTTCATATATAACATGGAAACGTGCAGTTTTTGCCTAAATTATTTTTTATTTATTTTCCTCATTTAATTTCTAATTTGTATGTTCTGTTAGCTTTCCTTTAACTGGATTTTATTTTTCTTTATTAAGTACGGTTTACTTGGCTGGTTGCGTTGCCAATAACCAAACAAAAGAATATCATCCCTAGAATTAGAATTTGGTAAATTTAGGGCCGTTTATTTCGCTAATTCGAATTTGTAATTCAAGTTGAGATGTGATTTTATGTTAAAGCTTTTTACTCTAACAAAAAAGTTAAATGTGATTGTTTCTGAGAACTTTTTACTGTAACAAAACTCAAATTCTAAACTCGAATCAGTAAAGTAAAACTCAAATTCTAAACTCGAATCGGTAAAGTGAACGGAGCCTAGACTGTACTTTAGGGTTGGACGAATCGGTAAAGTGAACGGAGCCTAGACTGTACTTTAGGGTTGGACCCATGAAATTGTTTAAAAATAGAGTTTGTTTTTACATGTTAATTTTTATGTTTTCAAATGATATATGATTGATAAATACCATATTTTTTTTTTTTATTGGCCTGCTTTCTCTCTCATATTCTTGAAGTTAACAATATAAAAAGGTTGCAGTTTAGCGTGGTTAACTTTATCTAATGTGTCTTTATCACCGGCAAAAAAGGAAAAAAAAAAAAAAAGTTTCGTGTATCGTTTACCTGTATTATTTTACATAAATAACAAAAAAATAGAATATTCTAAAACATTATTTTATGTTTCTAGAATTAGAATTTCTAGCCAATGCAATAGTTTAATCCGGCGCTGTTACACTAGTGTCAAGGTCAAACGTGTTACTTACGTTTACACTTTGACATTAAGAATATACATCAATTAAAAATGAAGTTTCTTATTCAAGAAAGAAAGAAAGTATAATGCAAGGGTAGGGTTGTACATGAGTTAAGTTGGTGCGGAATAAGATTTTTTTTTGCTCCGCTCCAAAAGGTGTAGGTTGCACATATTTAGCTCCAACGATTTTTAAAAAAATCTCACAACCTAATGATGTTTTGGGTTGGGTTGGAACGGGACGGGGTGGGTGGGGTAGTCGGACTCATCATTCAAAAAATTAAAGTTTAATCTAGAGGCGGAGAGTGCAGAGAGAGAGAGGCATAAAGAAAGAAGCCGCGCCAAAGAGCTTAAGGATATAGGTTGACTGGTCGAGGAAGTATTGAAGACAGTTTGTGTTTGCGTGTGGAGAGGAGAGTTGCTAGACAAGAGAGAGTAGAGCCTAGGGTTAGAACTTAGAACTTAGAGGACATGGCCCAGGCATGTTTGTGCGGGTTGGGTTGGGTATGCGGGTTATTGTAGGTCTAACTCATAAATCGTCTCAAACACCTCGGGTCAAGTATTTAGTGGCTTGAAAAATAAAAAATAATGCTACAAGTTACCTTTTTCAAGTTAGATTGAGTTTGTGGGTTGTTTGTGTTTATGTACAACCCTATGCAAAGGTATTTCATCATTCACAGGCAGAGTTTGTTTTTTCTTTTTTTTTTGGAGTATAAGAAAAATAACACATTTCGGAGGGAATAAAAAGTAATAGCATAGATTTTATGCATAAAATTAAATAGTATATTTTATCCTAAAAAGTTATAATTCCCAAAATAACTTTACACAGTTTCTCCTTCACAAAACTGCCACGCTGCTGCCATCACTCTCATATGTTTCTAATAAATGTTATTTGGTGTAATTTCTGATTCTTTTCTTCATTTAATTAAAAAAAAACTATATACTATTTTCCAAATGTGTTATTTGTTGCAATTATTTCCAAAAAAGATGTCGTTTAATTTAATTTCTGCCTCGGTTATTATATTAATTGAAAAGATGTAGGGGTTGTTCTTTTGTGTAAAAAACTTAAAAAAAGACAACTCAAATTCTAACTTTATTTAAGCTCATGTTCTTTAAGTTTTAACTTTATTCAATTTTACTCAACTTTATTCAAGTTACAATTTCAACTCAAGTTATAACTTAAATTTAACTTAAAAACTACACTCAAATTCTATTTCAAAAGAAAAAGTCCGTAATCTTTAAGCGTCGGTGCTCTAAGAGATATGGGACCCAAGATTTGGAAACTTCGGCTGGGTGTAACAACGTGAGGGTCGAAGGCAATTTTTAAAAATAACCTTAGCCCATTTTTTATTTTTATGTATTAATATTAGTCCATATTTTTCTACCTTTTAGATTAGAATTAGACAATGGGTAGAATTTTTTTAAAAAAGTACTTTTTAATAAGTCAGGTATTTAAGTTGGTAGAATATAAAATATTTTTAAGGAATCGATATACTTATTAGAGAAAATTGGTGAACTCACCTTCAAACTTTTTTTTTTTTAAAAGATTTTTATCCTTTATTTTTCATTAATATGCTTTTAACTATTATAGTTTTTTTTTTTTTTTTGACTAAAGGTAAGAATCCCTCTTAAATCCATACCCTTGATACTAATGTTTAAGCCTAGATTAGCATGCCACAGGCCTACTCAAAAAGAAGTTTCGGTAAGATGATTGGGCAAAATAGTTTTACCTGGTTTGAATCACAGTCTAAATATTTTTATTATAGTTTTTTATCTTATAAAAATTTAAACTTTTACTTAAAATAAACCTATGAACCACGTCAGCACTGCATCGTTGATTGGTTTTAGCCATTATTTGAAGGAGAATTTTATTGCAGGGTATAAAAACCAATCAGTAGGATGATCTATTTAAAATCTTCCATTATATCAGATTTATGTACTTTTTCTTTTAATGTGCTTTTAATAAATTTAACGTTAAGAAACATGCACTACGAATAGAGAGGTTCTAATCTAAAAAAATCCTCCACTTTGTGGAGGGCGTGGAACGTGATCTCTCTTATACAGGATTATCAGGATTATCATAAACATGCCACTTGAGTTGTAGTTGTTGTTGTTGTTGTTTTTTTTTTTTTTTTTTTTTTTTTTCATGATTATGTTTTCAAGTTTCTCACCCATAGAACGATAGGGATATCAGTTGTACAGTAGTCGCCAAGAATTTAATAACACAACAAGATACTTTCAGTATCACAATAAAATACCTTCAATATCACAACAGGGCACCATCGATAGCACAATACACCATTGGTACTGGTGGGTTACCACTGGTATCTTGATATGATACTATCAAGGCATTTTTTTAGTTCTGAATTTGCAAGTCTGATGTTTTCTGCAAGATTATTTTTTGGGGACGAAAAATGAATCCATAAGCCTATGTTTCGAATTGATCCCGTTTTTATTTTTCATGTTTTTCGAGAAAAAAAATGAAAACGTTCTCAAAACGGTGTTTGGCGCAATAAAGACAAAAAACAGAAATGAAAGTGATTTTTCTAGTTTAGTATAAAATGAGAGAGAAATAAAAAATGACTTTTAATCGTTTTTCATTTTTTAGTTTTATTTTCTCCTCTCTGGAGTAGAGACAAAGAAAGAGAGACATTAATTAGCTTTTTTACACTGAAACAATCTCTTGATAAAACTATCAAACATATTTTCAAAAATGACTTATGCTTGAGATTAAAAACGTTTTCATTTTCATTTACATACAAAAAATAAAATTATTTTAAAATGAGTTCTAAACGCGCCCTAAGTTTCATGTTTCCGAATGTGGTATTTGTGTGAAGAGCCACACTTTTATGTGTAAGTTCTCCATTGTACTATTTTTTTTTTTTGAAAAGTACTTGCAAGAATGCATATCACTGGTTTTTAACTAATTGGAGTTTGACATCTAGGGAGATTGTATAGAACCTTCATTGACATGCAAAAGTGTAATAATGATTCAATAAAAGCAATACGTAAATTTCTTTCTTTGGTGCTGAAAACCATTATAGAATATCACTTATACGCTTTATAAATAATCATTTTTTCTTTAAAAAAAAACTTAATCTAAATATGTTTTATCAATAGTATATGTTTGGAAAATATCATTCTGGATACCCTAATGCTTAACACTTCATCGAAGTGAAATATATATTCTTGTGTCTGAAAAATTCGTTCGTTTACATATTATTTAAGAAAGAATTGTTTTATTTACACACCCTTTTTTATTCTTCACACTCTCCTTTAATTTAAATTTTCTTATGACAAAAAGACCCTCACATAAAATGACAAAAAAAGAGAAAATTATAGCATATTTAATTGTGTAATTAAATTTAATTCAAAAAATAAACTAATTTACGTAGTTTTATCTCTCAGCACACACCCCACATGTTATATTCTAAATTATAAACTATTATCATTTTAAAAAATATAAAAAAAACCCTTAATTTTCACCTTTCAATGACTATCCCAAAGAGTTGCATTGATATATTGTTAAATTTTCTTTGCTATTTTTTTTTGTCTTTTTTTTTTTTTTTTCATGTCTATATTTTTTTCTGATTTATTTATTTATTTATTTTTTTAAAGACCAATCATTTTATTTTGTTTTTTATTTCATTTTTTTTTTTTTAAAGTTAGATTGATTTTTTCGTCTTTCTCCTTCTATTTGTTTTTGTTTTGAAAAAAGGCTTCACACTCAAAACTTCAATAAAAAAAAAGAAACAAAAAATGATGTGAAAGGATAGAGTAATAATATTATTTAAATAACAAACTAAAATAAAAATGGTGGGTGTGAAAAGAAAATTGAAGTGGACAAGAATCAGTTATTTTATAAAAATAGTTAAGAGTAATTTTGGAATGATAGGAGTATGGAAAAAGTATATGGTGTGTATACTGTGTATTTAGAAGGGGTGTAATAAAGTGTAAAAAAAAGTGTGAATTAATTTCGTATACGACTTCTTTATTTTTCAATAAATTTCATATCTCCCGCTAAATATTAAATATTCAATGCATTCATCATATTACTCGATTTATTAACAGTTTTAGATCACTTCTATTTATATTATATTAGAGATTATAAAAGAGATTATAAATCGAATATTATATAAATAAATTATAAATAGAATATGATATTAATGATATTAAGTAGAAATCATAGATATATTACCTATTGGTTTTTTTTTTTTTTTTTTTAAACGGAGCCATCATATCATCAAGATATCCTCGACTTTTTTTTTTTTTTGGAAATGAAATGATGGTTTTTCCCTTTCAATTTAAATACACACACATTCAACATTTAAATTTTTGGGGACATGACGGGCTTTTTTTTTTTTTTCATTTCTTTTCCTCTCCAGTTTTAGCATTTAATTGTTTTACAAGTATTTTTTCTTAATTTAGTTTTAGAACAAAAGGATAAAAATGAATTTTATGCTTCAAAGAAGAATCCAACGTATCAGGATGATGTGTATATATATATATATATATATAGAGAGAGAGAGAGAGAGATATTTAAAATTATGAGATAACCCTAAATGAATTATCGACCGAGTTACCAGTAATGATATGGTGTTAACTGCCACAATGCTATCAGACACCTTCACCAAAGTATATAAAAAAAGATCGAGAGGTGTCTTAGAAGATAATAGAATATTTATTAATTATTTAATAAAAGAGTTTATTCATCATTTTATGTGCATATATTTATGAATATTTTATGAATATCAAATGAAAATTCAATGATTATTTATGTGACATTAAATATTGTAAATAAGTGTTATATGTCAGAGGATAATATTTAAGGATAATAATCAAAACTATGTTCGTAATGAATTTAATTAAAGTTCAGAATCTTTAATTAAAACATTATTAATACATGTTATTCCCATTTAGAATGAAACGATGTTATCCGCACTGTTAATATGACGAGATATTGAATGAGTGTATTATGTATAATGAGATTATGTGAAACAGGAACACATATATAATATGAATTTCTAACAATTTCCGTTAAGTATAGAAATTGTAATTGAGTATATCGATGATCATATATAGAACGATCTTAATCCTGAGTTATTAGTAGACTACTATATATGGATTTGAAACTTTTGATTTACTTGGTATGGATTCCGAGATCCTGAATCCTGTTCCTTGTATTTTAGAGACATGATGAAGTAAGTAGCCGTAATGTTATTATACGAGATGAAATTGATTCCTTCTTGAGAAAGAAGTAGATAAATAATTCTCTTGTAGTGTTGATTTGGTACTTAGATTAGTAAGAGTGCTTTGATTCATGAATG
The DNA here is from genome assembly GCA_012066045.3 of Morus alba. Taxonomy (NCBI): domain Eukaryota; kingdom Viridiplantae; phylum Streptophyta; class Magnoliopsida; order Rosales; family Moraceae; genus Morus; species Morus alba. Next base: position 56,066,050 of record CP050224.2, read on the forward strand.
TGTTTTATGAATCACTATCCATAAGAGAATCAATGGTATTCAAGGATAAATAAGTAATTAGAGAGGTTAACGGATTTCATTAGCTCTAATTATGAATTATTTATAGAGGATTGATCTATATGCAATGACTATATCAAATGAACACCTCACAGTTTAGAAGTAATTTATGTTTATAATTACGAGAGTGCAATTCCAAGTTTATAGTGGAGTAACTATTGGAATTAATAGAATTAATTGATCAATTAAAGTGTTTGATTAATTATTAGTTTTATTGGAGCTCGGAATTATAAGTCCATTAGTCCCCGCGTTATTCTTGTAATTTCACAAGACAAATGACAAAATGGGAATTTTAAAATTATGAAATTCTAAAATAAAACACTCAAGGATAATTAATTGACAATTAAAATTAAAATTTGAATTTTGGATCACTTATGTGAAGGTGTTCATATAGTGTGAACACTTCTGGAATTATCCATTTAAACTTATTTGATAAGTTGTTCAATTTGAAATTCAATTGATTTAAGTTTGACTTAAATTAGAATTTGAATTTGAGTCAAAATTAGACTACAGGATAAATGAGGATTTTTTCCTCCTTCCCTATTAGTGTTTGGCCCCTACACAGGGATAAGATTAGCTAAGTTGGCCGGCCATATCAAGAGGATAAGGAGTTGGAGTTTTGTTCTAAATTTAAATGGGAGATAATTATCAAGCTTTATCTTAGAGATAAAGATTAGATTCCTTCTAGGAGTTTGACTATACTTTATAAATAAGAGAATTGTAGAAAATTGTAAGACATAATTTTTCTCTCTCAAAATTAAAAGTGGCTGAAAAATTATAGAGTGGGAAGGAAAATTTTTCTCTAAAAATTCTCCGTCATGCATGCGTTAATGTTCATGGAAAATTCAAGTGTTTTATTGTTAATCCTATTTTGTCTCAAGTGTACCCACCACATGTCTTCGTGGATTTTAAGAATTGACGAGAAAGACTTTGGTTTTCTAAACTAGTTTTGGAGTAAGGAACGTTCGAGGTCAAAGAACTCAAGATATCATCATCATCGGCTGCTAGGTATAATTCCTAATCGAGTTCTTAATAAATGAATTAATGTGATTAATTTATTCATGCATAAATTAATATAATTTATAGACTATCTCAAAAGTTGTATGACAATTTTTGTTATACATAATCCTTTACTCTCATGCTTACGCATCTGAAATTGTTTTTGAAACTAACAATCTATCAGTTAAATGGATGCCTTCTAATCTTCATTGTTATGAACTTAATGTTGATGCTTCCATCTCCTCCAAGAAACAAATTATGGGTATTGTGGTAGTTAATATTAGAGATTCTGAAGGTTTTGTTATGTCAGCGCTTACGAAAAAACTTGATGGCGTTTTCTTTATTTATGAAGCTAAAGCTAAATCTATCTTCACGAGTCTCTTGTGGGCTTTAGACGTTGATTTGAATCTTCAATTCGTGGAATCTGATGCATTGACAATCATCCAAGTTATGAAACATTTTTCTTCTTTTTGTAATGAGTTTGGATTGTTATTGTCAGATGTATCTAATTTATTATCTTATTTTCTAGGAGCTAAATTATGTCATGTGTGTAAGGAAGTGAATAAAGCTGCCCACACTTTGGCTATTGGCATAATTTTGAAAGAGATGGGCCATTCTAAGACAAATTACAGGTTTTGACACTCTTTTTCTTCAATGTATTTATTTTTGCCATTGAAGATGTAGCTCGCACTCACTATGGAGTGACGGCTGTGCAAGACGGAGGTCCTCCTCATTTCTTTGGCAAATTGTGACGGTTTTCGCTCCTATGGGTTCTGAACCAGTTGGTGTTAATGTTGCACAACACCACCCACCGGAAAAACGAAACCCGATGATGGCTTAACTAGATTCCAGCAAGACTTCGACGATGATGCTCTGACAAGATTCGGTTGGGGAAACTAATTTGGTTCTCTTCAGCTTGTCACAATGAGATCGTAGAGATCAAAATCACCTCGATTGGAGGTCATACGACCGAGACATTACGATAAGAAGTTTTGAGTGTTTCGGAACTTCGGCCGACAAATATGGCCTCCTTTGGCGAAACTGACAGCTGCAAGACATGGTTCCAGATTCAACATATCAAATGCTTTCCAACGAGCTAGTAGGTGTCGAAAACGGATGCTGGAAGCTTGTCGAAGGTTGTTGGCCATGCACGGAGAAGAGAAGAAAAAGGAAAGAGAGAGAATTCATTAAAAAAAAAAAAAAAAAATGTTCTGTAGGATATGAAAACTAACCTACAAGATATGAAAAATAATCTGCATGATATAAAATGATAACTAACAGGATATGAAAAATAACCCACAGGATGAGGCAGAGGCTTAACTCAGTTGGAAAGAATGGCCTGCCTGTAACCAAATGTCCTGGTTTTGAGCCTTTGGGGGGTAGGAGTGAAACCCAATGATCCCTTAATTAGAAAAAAAAAAAAAAAAGGCCCACAAGATACGAAAAATAATATGCAAGATATTATTGGCATAAGAAATAAAATATTGTTACCTTTTGATTAATATAACTATTTGATTAAAAATGATATTAATCAAAAATAAAGAATAAAACGTAAAAATTGAGATTTATGTACTTTAAAAATTATTTGTCTCATTTTTCTTTGTTTTATACATATTTTATGGTAGGAGATGAAACCTTTTTTAATCATTTTACAATACTATTAGCTATAATAATGGTCAATGGGGTGGTTATAGTGATTAAGTTCGATTAAAAAGTGTTACTGTAATATCAACAAAATCAAGAAGTGTTGCTATTATTTTTCCAAATCAGTAATAAAAAAGGTTAAGTAGGCAAATGTACAAATTTTGGAATCACGATCGAAATATTGATATTTTTGGCTAAATCTTTCTCTCTTTTAATCATGTACACTGTCATCCTTTCAATAACTATACGTCCAATTTTGTTCACGTTTGGGTCCATCATTCGGAGAAGAACTAGAGATTGAACTGTATCTATTGGCCAAGCTGATTATATTCATCAGTTCAACATTAGTTATTATTATTTTCTATATATTCTTTTCATTAGTCTCAAACAAACAAATAATATTGCACTTAAGTATTTGAGAGAAAAAATAAATTAAATGCTTAATTAGTCACATAGAATGTATGCTTAATCAAACAGCACCTAATGAAATTTATTTTTGCAAATTCTTTGTCTTTTGTGGGTGTTTGTGTGTGTAAATTTAGGTATAATTTGGTTTGTGCATAACCGCTTACTCATATTGTATAGGGTTCATAACTTAAAAAAATGACCACATGGAAATCTTAACTATGAACAACAACATACAATTTAAGAATATGTGTCCATGGTGAGTCATAGTAAAGGATATATATATATATATATATATATATTCCATTTGTCGACAACATGATCTTATATATGTGATGAGAATATGTAGTGTGAAAGAGACTAGTGGAGTTGGATTGAATATATCCATTTGTCGACAACATGATCTTATATATGTGATGAGAATATGTAGTGTGAAAGAGACGAGTGGAGTTGGCTTGGACATTATATTCAGCTATATATATATATATATATATATATATATATATACACACACACACACACATACATTCTGAAGGGTGTTTTCAGATTGTGGCCAAGGGGAAAGATAGGTGATTATTTGTGGTAAAGAATGTGCCACTTGCACTTGGTGTAGAGTAGTGGAAGGCTTTGCTTCTCTCTACTTCTCTGCTGCATGCGTAGAGCAACTTTACGACTCAGTCTCTTCGCTGTTTATTTATTGTTTATGATTTATTTATTGTAAGGCATGCACGTGTTAGATTTGTTCATTACTTTGTTGAACACTAAATTCAGAAGTCAAACTAATTGCGCCGCCAAGTGTTTTCCTTATTTCTTGCACTAAAGAAGAAAAAATATATCCATATATATATATATATATATATTATATAGGCATCAACTAAAGTAATATTGGAGCTCCATATAGAGTATATTTATCTAATTTCATATATAGTTATAAATATATCCACATATATTATATACACATAATTAGTAATTAAGTAATTACATGCTTGATGCGTATGCATCATATATTAATCCTTTCCATTTTTCTCTATCCGTATCATCCATGTATTATTTTTTCAATCAAAACAAGTCACCAACTTGTAAACTTTTATTAAAAGAAAAGGAAAATTACTTTAAAAAAAAGAGAATGAATCATTCCGCCACCAAATATAACATCCAGAAACTATATCAGAATTGGCCAAACATTCATTAACTGTATTCGTCTCTTGTGAGATTTAACAAACTCCATCAAATTGAAGAGCATCAATCCAAACATTCTAAAAAACCACGAAACTTTAAAATAACGGCATCGAAAAAAATAAACTACACAAGTAAAATCGCTCTCTAACCAAAGATGCTTCCACCCTTTACTCCAAACTAATCTAATGGTCATCCACATCTCAGGTTGTGTCATGCTTGTATTAATTATTATTAATGCATTGTCTTATTACTCCATTATATTGACTATATATTTCCCTTTTATAAAACCACTAAATGTTATATTATGATGGTGCAAATTAATATATAAGTAACGATCTTGCTAAGGATGTTTTCTATAAATATATATATATATATATATATATATTCCTGATTTATGTAACGGATCTATCTTTTATTATTATTATTATTATTATTTATTTTTCGAAAGAAGATAACGCACTACCTACTAAAACGTTATTACAAGTTCTAATACAACGCACTACCTACTAAAACGTTATTACAAGTTCTAATACAAGCGTCAAGCCAATGTCAAAGGCTTAGTGGGTTTGCATTTAAGAGAATATGGGCTGGTCCTACATTTTATGCGTAAAATATTAGAGGAAATCAGCACTATCTTTTATTTAAAAATGTGATTTGTAATTAGTTAATTTGATAAAATTGTAATTTAATTTATTCCTTGTAGTTAGGAGATTAGAAAACTTATTTATTTTTATTTTTAAATTCTTATATCATGCATATATATATATATATATATATATTTATATATCAGTTCTTTCTTCTTATCAATGGGAAGGCTATGCCATTGCTTTCCAAACACTTTGTTATTATTATAAGAAAAACATGTCAAACATCCAGAAATTGATATTATTAATTAACCAATATCCATATAGTGCATTAATCTCGAATGCATAACATGCATATTACAGTCACATTGATACATGTTATTGAATTAGAAAAGGCGTAGCTCTGTAGTCTACAACTTTCTAACCTCAAGCATGCATGCATATTTGTACAATACGTAACTCTCTCTCGTTTGTCAACAAAATTCCTCGTATATATAGTACACACACACACACACACACACATATATATATATATATATATATATATATATATATATAAGCGGAGAACATTTCATTAAGCAGTTTTTTATACATGCCTGTATGCAGGAGGCACGCCTTTGTACTTATCTATACATCAGAGTTCAGAGAGCTAGCTAGCTAGCTAATCCACGTGTCCTTTTTTCTTTTCTTTCAAACTAGTTGATTCACTTGTCGTTTCTCTTTCTTTCTTTGTTTTTTTTTTTTTAGCTCAAGAGTTACTCGCATTGCATGCCTCATGTCATGTAATTAATATATAATCATAATATATATTGGTTAAGAACTAATCGAAACTTGAAATGTTACAAAGATAACTTTCTCTTAAAAGGCAGACGAAATCTACATATATATAAGCAAAAAAGCAAATAGAGTGACTTTGACAAACCAGCTTATTTAATTAACACAAGGGAACTACGTATATATGATCAACACTTCCAGAAAGAGAGAGAGAGATAGAGAGAAGAAGAAGAAGATGACAGAATTACCAACAAAAGACAAAGTTTACATAGGACTCACACGAACTTTCACCATCTACTATTTATTGATATTCCATTTTCATAACGGTAAGACACATGACTATCCAATAATATTACGCCTAATTCTTTTGATCTCCTTCCTTACTTTCATCAAAAGGACTGACTACTAAGCATTCCTTCACTTCCCACGCCCGTTTCTTCCCGAACCGGACCCGGCCCTTGACCCGGCATAGGAACCAGCAGACGAACCGGCACCGCCGCCACCAGAGCTAGACGAGGAAGAAGACGAGCTAGAGCTCGATGAAGAACTCGACCCGCCTGACCCGGATCCAGACCCCGCTCCAGCCCCACTACCACTACCACCACCTCCTCCTAGTCCAATACCAATCCCAGCACCAATTCCAACCCCCACCCCACCAAGGTCTAACCCCAAGTCCTTTCTAGCCGCAATTCGGCTCTCTGAAGCCATAAATAAGCTTGAAACAAGCAAGACAATGAGCCCCAAGGACTTCAAATAGGCCATTATATATGTATATTTTTTTTCTTTTCTAAGTGTGCAAATAGTAATGCTCAAAGTTAGGGTTTCAAAGTACTTCAACACTCTATATGAAACGAAGAGATGATGAGTTTTTTTGTGTGAGAAATGTTGAGCTATTTATAGAAGTGAAAGGGAGGTGAAGTTGGTAGGACAAATGAAGCGTGCTTTTAGTGTACATGTTTACATGTGCTTAGTATTGTTATGATTGATAGTGGTGATGCATGTGCGTGACATATAAAAACTTGAGGAAATCTGGTCCAACGCATGCCGTTTTTCGGTGTGGGTAGGCTGAAGAGTGCTTGAGTGGAGATATCTTTTCTTTGTGGAGAGGCAGATTATTATTAGGATATGGTGGTGCCGACCCATTTAGTCATATTCATACCCCAGTTACTCTAGTGGGGTTGATTGGTGGCATGATATCAAGGATATCAGTTTTATTTTACGGCTAATAATGAAGATTTGTGTGATCTTGTTGGAATGCATTAATGTAAAATATGTTAATGATATGAGAGTTAGACATGATAAGATGTTGATATTATAAAAAGATGCCAATATATATGCTTGACAGGTCGCTACATACTAGAAAGTTCTAGACCTCAAGCTTAGTGGTATTACATTTTGATAAACATTCAAACACTTGAAATTTTGGTTACTAGCAGATGAAGGCTTAGAGTGATAACAAAGTGAAGAAATTATTAGTATTACATTTCTGGTGTTTCCTCAAAATTTTCAGTTAATACAACGATTTGTTGAATTTGAAATTTCATACCAAAACGTCACTGCTACAGAAACAGTGATTAATGTCGGTCAAACTTTAAGGTTGGTTTGAGTGAGAAGTACGTTTCTAAGTGAAGGTATATATTAGCCGCACAAGCTAATGAAAAGCCTAAACATACTTGCATATTTGAAATTTATCTAACTAAAGACAGGCAATTTTCAAGAAATTTTATGTCAAAACAACGTTCAGGAAACTTACGCAACTTAAGTGGACAAAAAAGTCAGCACTCGTTTCAATATCTCTGGCGCAATCATATTATAAGTCTAGCTTATAACTTCTGTATCCATTTTTGTGTAACTTAGCAACTAAGACATTGTTTATTTTACCGATTCGAATATTCAGTTTTAGATTTTTATAGTTAAAAACTCTTAAAAAATGTTATATCTAATTTTTTTCTATTACAATTAAAAATTCTTATAAAATATTACATCTTAACTCAAATTAAAAACTCGAATCCGCAACAAAATCTAAATTTTCCAAAGATTAATTTAGCTCTCAACAAAACCTCCACTATAGTAAGTGGGCATGCATTATTTGGGTCGGTTACCTCTGAACACTTGTCCAAAGTTCCATGTCAATCTTTACAACTCTCTAGCTATATTGGCCACAAACTTTTGGGCCAATACAAATATAAGCGACAACAAATTTATTAATTTTTCACATGTCCACTTCTTCGTATATAACATTACCTATACTATAAACAACTATAAATAGTTCTCAGTCTTTCCAAACTTCAATTAAAAAACTCAACTTTCAGTGAGAGTACGTACTTAAGATCTTATAGCTTTATCTTTCTTTACTTGTAACATCTTTCCATTGCCCACTATAGGAATAGAAGGATGGCTTCATTCAAGTCCTTAGCCCTTCTCTGTCTGCTTATAGTTGGCATGTCAGTTATTCATGTATCCGAAAGCCGAGTTGCTAGGAAGGATCTGGGTTTGGATCTCGGTGGTGTTGGAGTCGGTATCGGAACCGGAATAGGCCTCGGCTTAGGAGGAGGCTCCGGTTCCGGAGCCGGAGCGGGGGCCGGGTCGGGTTCTGGCTCGGGGTCAAGCTCATATTCGTCATCGGGTTCCAGCTCAAGTTCAAATGGTGGGTCGGATGCAAGCTCCGAAGCGGGCTCGTATGCCGGGTCAGGTGGCTCTGAGGCGGGCTCAAGTGCTGGGTCTCATGCCGGGTCCAGGGCTGGCCCGGGGTCGGGCAGGAGCGAAGGACATGGCTCGGCACAAGGGCGTGGCCGTGGTTCAGGACGTGGCGGCTCTGGGGAGGGTTCCGGTCAGGGAGGTGGCTCCGGAACGGGTGACGCGTACGGCGAGGGTGGTGGCTACGGCGAGGGATATGGCGGAGGCGGCAACAATTGAGCAAACGCCAAAAAATGATCATGAAAAAAATGTCACATGAGTGTCGTGATTCATCACCATTATGTGTTGATAAATAAAATAGATTTGATCCTTATTTCAGATGTATTTTTGTTGTATCGGTTGTAATATTTATCTAGTTCAAGGGTCTGAAACTTATATATTGCGTTTCCTTAGTATCCATATTGTATTTGCCCCAAATTATCTGATCTAATGAATTATATCATAAAATGTTTATGTTTCACATATGATGCGCGGGTTAATTGTATAGCCACATTGTCAAATGTATCTTTTGTTTATTTAGAAATATTTGTCAAGTCTCTGCTGATCGTCGTGGTCATACAAACAAAATAACTTAATTATAAAATGATTAAAGCTATAAGAAAAAAAAATATCCTTATTAAACAAGCTGGTTAAATATATTTTTTTGGGTATTTCTATGTATGAATCTTTTTACACGTTATTTTTCGTTAAGAGTTCTATTCGAGTTTATTGATATAATTGGTGATCTGTCAGAGTCGTATTTGTTGGGATTTTTAATTCCTTGTGGCACAAATCTTCCTATGTGGCATTGATGATTGGCGCGGGATTTGTGCATTTTTATTGCCATCCTTGTATCAAATCTGTTTAATTACTTGTCACTGCTTTTGCACATTGTTTCCATAATTTGGTGATTGATTTCCCTATAATTTGTTTCCATAAATAGCCAATTTGATTGGATACTTGCAAATTTTGTTAGCTGTCAACACAGGTTGACTTTTGGGTTACTATTCTGATTATTTACAAGATTAAGTTGTCATTATTATTGAGATAATATTTTGATTTGATTATCACAAATTTATCTCATCTATTTTAGGTAAACTTTTGTGATTTCAGTTTTTATGGTCTTGATCATTGTACATAATTGAGTCTAGGTTCATTAAGGATCATTTCATTCTTTGATTGCGTTCATCTGGACATTTCATTCAAAATTTTCCTGATCAATTTCGTTCTCATGATTGAAACTATTTTTAGTAACATATCACCATCATGATTCTAGATCCATCTATTAAACGTCCCCTTTCAGTATTTGGTCAATAAACTATGTTGACGGTGTAATTTTGCCAACAATAAACCAACCAGGTTACCTTAGGTTTCCCCTTGGATTTCCGACTGATTAATGTATTTAAAGGGAGTGTTAGTGTTTTTTCTCTTTATGAACTGAATGTAAAAACACAACGGGAAATTTTATAGTGGTTCACTCTCTTGAATCAGAGTTACATCCACTGTATGGTTTATATTTCTTTGAAAGGGTTTTCAATTTACACAAATTGTATTCTTTTTTTTCTCTAAAATCCGCTTCTCTTCCATTAGCCGACCACCTCTTCATTGGGGTCCTTCTCTTTATATAGCCGGGCTTCCTTCGCTGGGGGTTTTCCTCTGTAGGCCTATGCACTCAAGTGCTTCTCCTTTTTAGGCCCAGTGATGGCCTAGTAGCCCACTAATCAACACTGTTCACTCTACTGATAAGTCTTCTATTACGGCTCTGCGAGTCTCCGTAATGCTTTTGTGTCCCCTGTGGGCGGTTTGTAATCTTGCCATTAATGCTGTCAGCAGTCTCCTGCTTTCGCACGCAACCCGCTATGCCTCGACGGGAATATTTCCTCGTCGCCAGCACCGCCTCAGCCTCTTTCGTCCTCTTCGAGCGACCCTTTCTGCAGTTGAGGGATCCTAGCGCCTTAGTTCAGGCATTTTGAATCCATCGACGCCACATGGGGTCATCGCTTCAATCTGGACATTGGCTTTGGGCTCGGCGACTAATCTTGAGGTGTCGAAGCGTCGAGGGATATGCATCTGGCGGAGAGCGAAAGTCGCCACATGTCGTGATTTCGGTGGTCCACGTCTTCATCACATTTTTCCACACAACAGCTACCCCCATGTCGAGGGTTCCTTTTCTTGGTGGCCTCGACCTCTAGGCTCGGTTCCATACCTCCGTGCTTCGGGTGTGGGAATCCGGCCCCGAGCCTCCGTCCGTAATGAGTGCCTGGCTGCGTTGGGAACGCAACCGTCGTGTCGATTGCTTTGGCGTAATGATGGACATCCGTTTCCCGAGAGGTCGATCATTGACCGTTAGATCCGCGCCCCTTCAATTTCCCGCCTTATGTCTCGACCGTCAGATCTGCGTAGAAATTCTTGACCGTTTGAATTTTTTATCCAACGGCCGGGGTCAAAGATGGATTCCGCCTATAAATACTCCTTTGAAAATCCGAGAGTCATTTTCAAAACTTTGAAAAATTCTCTGTTTTGCTGTCGAGACTTTTGCACCATGCCGGAATTCCACTTGCCGAACTTCCGACGTTGCTCTTCCCATTCTCTGCGGTATACTTCGTCGCAGAACTAGCTTCACTTCTTTCTCCGGTGAGTTCTTGGAACCTCTTTTTTTTCGTTTGGTTTACTCGAGGGATTTCTTCTTTATATATCTGGGATGTGAGAATATGTGTACACAGAGAATGGGAATATATGTTTAGTTTTAGGGAAACTTACTTTTCTGTCGCACTAGATAACCTGGTTTTAATGCGTGTGTCTTTCGTTTGATTTCGCCTTTGGTTTTTGGGTTCTGGGGAACCCGTGGTTCCCATGAACATTCGTCGCTTCCATTTGGAGATGAATGGTCGACATTTCAATCAGTTGTCGTTTATAGCAGTCTTCGTTTACTCCTCTTGACGTTAGGGTTTTAACTTAGCTTTTTGTCCTTCATTTTGTCAGAACAATGGCTCAAAGTTCTAGCAGTCGAGAGGATTCCTCTTCCATTGTCCGCTCTGACCCGCCTTCGGTGGCAGAGATCTTAGGAAGCTCCTCGTCGTCTAGTGTCGGTTCTTTGCTTAGTAATATCGAAGACGTCGAAGGCAGCTTCAAATCGATAGGCGATTTTAGGAACGAGTTTGCCGGATTCGAGCAGCTAATCGATCAGAGGGTCGAGCAGATCCCTTTTACGGGGGCCAGCGTTAGCGGGGTGGATGCTGCGGCGGTAAACGCCCCCTGGCTACTACGATCGGAGACCGGAATAGACCTTCTTTCATGGCCGACGACGTAGCGTCGAGGGTTCGGAATAAGGATATTATCCGGGCTGTGAAAGAAGGAAGCATCGACGAGAGGTGGTTTGAGTATCTCCTCCCTGATAAGCACTTCAGGACCAGCATACCGCCGATTGGATACCTTCCGGTCTATACGAGGGCGGTAATTGCGGGGATGACACTTCCGATTCATCCCTTTGTCAAGGAGTACTGCCATTTTTATGGCATCTCTTTCGTCCAATTGGCACCGAACTTCTAGTACTGCTTCGCAGGGGCTTGGATCCTGTGGAACCAGAAGTTTGACATGGAGCTTCCATTGGACGAGTTCCGCTTCATGTATAAGCTGTGTCACATCACCAAGTGCGATGGGTGGTACTTTTTGAGCGGCCACGGGAGGGCCCAGCCGAGGTTTGGGAAGCCCATTCTGGGCATTCCCTCATCGTCACATGGGTGGAAGCCCATGTTTTTTATGATCCGGGGGCCATTCAACTTTCATCCCAATGACCGTCGGCCTCACCGAAGGCTGACGCAGGCGGCGTTTGGGAACATGAGTAAGTCTGTCGACTATGTTTCTAGCTGACTTGCCCCTTTTCCTTCCTTTCTTTTTCTTTTGTACTGACGACGAGCCTTTCACCATGCAGTTAACCACGACCGGCCAAAGTTCTCGGCCAATAGTTTGGAGAGGATCGAGGAGGCTTTTTCCTTCCCGTCGGAGGTTCGTCATATCGACACACTTTTGACAAGAAAGAACCTTTGTGAGTCCGGCCTTATCCTCAATCTTCCTGACCCCTCAGATCTCAACAGCGTTCGCGAATACTTTTATCTAAGCGACGAAGGTAACTTCTTCTCTCGACGCCTTGTGATTATTCATTTTTTTTAAATGGTATCTTCTTCTCGCCGTCAGAGATGTCGTCTTTGAGGATTCACCTTTCCGGAGTCCCGCGGCCGACGCCAAGCCCACAACCGGCGCCGAGAGAACAGCCGCCGCCTGCCCCGCAACCCCCGCCGAGCCAACAGCCATCGGCTAAAGGGAAGGAAAAGGTTGGCTCGTCCCCCCCTGCCTCGAAGGGAAAAAAGGGCAAAAACAAGAGGCAACGTACCGAAAAATAGACGGATGTTCATGCGTCGACTGGTAAGGGGTGGACGCCAGCGGTGCCTATCCCGGATGTCCCTATCACCCCGGGTCCGAGAGAACGCATATTGATTCCTGGGGGGAAGGTTATGGATGGGAACTTCCAAGTCTCAGACCTCTCTGACGCCGAGGTCGGGGTGATGCTGAAACTTCCTCCTCGTTTTTCCCTTGTCTTTCAGGCCCTATACGAGTCATTCCTCGAGCCGCACTGGGTCGCTGCATCCCAGTCTTCCATGGTCGACCGCCAGCGAAAGCAGATCTCTTTTCAGATCCATGTAAGTGTATATACATATACATTTTCTTTGAAAGATAGATTGTTTAGCATTCTATCCTGACTTTTTGCAATTTTCCAGAGCCTTGTCCTTTCTCTCCTTAACCTTCTCGACCTCGTTAAGGTTGAGGAGTGCCAGGGAGCGATGGATAGCTTGGAGGCCGAGCTGAAATCTCTTGTCGACGAGGCCAAGAAGAGTAGGGACGACGCCCTGGAAAAGAGGGATTTGGCGGTGGCTAAGCTGACAAGTCTGGAAAGCGAGTTTGCCAAGTTGAAGGCCAAAATCGACAATCTTACCCGGCATGCAGACTCGACTGAGAAGAAACTGGCCGCGGCTCTTGTCGACGCCGAGAATCGTTATGCTGAGGGCAAAGCCGAGGGGAAGCTGGAGGCTAAAACAGCTTTTGACGCTAGATGGGCGGAGATGCTCGAGCAGTTCAATGCCTCATAGGAGTTCTTTGATATCCGCAATAAGGACTTTCAGTCGGCGGGTGAATAAATCGTTGATTTGATCTGAGTGGGATTTGGGCTTTCTATACAATTCCCCAACTCCTGCCGTTGACGAAGAGATGCTTCCCTCTGCGGCTGAGGCGGCAAACGTTCCCTCTGCGGGTGGCGATGATGATCCGGTGGCTGGTGGCGACGAGGCTTGAGGAGCCATCTTTTGCCGCCCGCCCCCCCTTTGGGCTTCTTGATAGTTTTTTTGTTTTAGTAACTAATTTATTTCCTTCCAGACAATTTTTTGTTTTAGTAACTAATTTATTTCCTTCCAGACAATTCTCATGTTGACTTGTACTTCAATATATATTTACATATATAATGGCATTGGTTTTTGTTTACGCCTTTGATCTGCAGTCATTGCTATTTTCTTTCTGCTTTTTAGAAAATTCCTCAGGATTTGTTGAGTGTCGTCTTTCCTCCTTGGAAGATCTGACGTCAAGCTCATCTTGCAGGACCGTCGTCTTAGGAAATTCCTTGGAATTCTACTAAGTGTTGCGTCTTTCCTCCTTGGAAGATCTGACGTCAAGCTCATCCTGCGGGACCGTCGTCTTAGGAAATTCCTTGGAATTCTACTATGTGTTGCGTCTTTCCTCCTTGGAGGATTCTAACGTTGAAGTCACCCCTTGGGGTCGTCGTCTTAGGAAATTCCTTGGGATTTCACTAAGTGTTGTACCTTCATTCCCCCATGTTGGTTAAATACACCCTTGGGTTTTCTTTTAAGCAAACACGTTATTAGGGGGTCAATTTTTTCATGCTGCAAACACATCAATTTATTTCATTTGCAAAGAATGTACAAATTAAAAATGTGTAAACAACTTCATACGTTACTGGTAGTATATCTTTAGTTGCTCGGCATTCCATGGGTGCTGAACATTTTTGCCGCCGAGGCTTTCTAGGATGTAGGTGCCGGGTCGCTGCACCCTTCTTATACGGTAGGGTCCTTCCCAAGTTGGGCCTAGGAGACCATTATTCTTGGGTTTCGTGCTTAGTGTTACCATTTTTAATACTAGGTCTCCTGGGATGAACCTTCTTTGCCGAACAATCTTGTTGTAGTACCGCGCTGTTCGTTGCTGATAAGCGGCGAGGCGTAGTTGGTAGTCGAGTCGTTTTTCTTCCAATAAATCGAGTCCTCTGCTTAAACCCTCTGCATTGCCCTCGTCGTTGTGCACTACGGTTCTTAGGGTCAGCGTCTCGATTTCTACGGGAAGTACAGCCTCAACGTCATACGTCATGGAGAAAGGGGTTTCCCCTGTTGTAGTTCGGCTTGTTGTTCTATACGCCCATAAAACTTTGGGAAGCTCCTCGGCCCATCTCCCTTTTAGGTCATCGAGTCTCTTCTTAAGAGTGTACTTGAGTATTTTGTTGACTGCTTCGACCTGTCCATTTGACTGGGGGTGGATCGGCGCCGAGAAGTCTTTTCAGATGCCTAAACCTTCGCAGAATCTGCGCGTCGCGGCGTTGTCGAACTGTTTTCTGTTGTCAGAGACTACTGAGTGGGGCACCCCAAACCTGCACACAATGTGGTCCCATAGGAATTTAGTGTAGGCTGCCTCGATTGTTGTAGTCAAAGCCTTGGCCTCAGCCCACTTTGTGTAATAGTCCACCGCTACAATTACGAACCTCAACCCCCCAGGTGCAGGGTGCAATGGTCCGATTAGGTCGATCCCCCATTTGGCGAAGGGCCATGGACTGAGAATGGAGGTCAGTTTTTCCGGGGGTGCTCTGGGAATTGTGGCGTACCTCTGGCATTTATCGCATTGTCGGGCGTACTGAAATGCGTCCTTCTTTAGCGTAGGCCAGTAGTATCCTTGCCTCAAAACCTTTAGTGTTAAAGATTGTCCCCCGGTGTGATTGCCACAGACCCCTTCATGTATTTCTTGGAGGACCTTCTGAGCTTCGTCATTATCCAGACATCGTTGTAGGGGTGTTGTATAGCCTCGCCGGTAGAGTAGGCTATCGTATAATAAATACCTGGCGGCTCTATATCTGATTCGTTGGGCCTCATCTTTATCACTCGGCAGTTGTGCGTTCATTAGGTATCGAATGAGGGGAACCATCCAATTTTCTCCTTCTTGGACACGAAGTGTCTTTACAAACTCCTCGATGGTTGGCCGTTCTAGTTCTTCGATGGGCACGACGCCTAGTGTGTCAGCATCCCTCGACGACGCTAGTTTTGCTAGTGCGTCTGCGTTTGCATTCTCGGCCCGAGGGATCTGGAATATCTCGTATTTCTTATATTTGACGAGTTCCTTTTTCACCTTTCTTAGATAGGCCCCCATCTTTTTGCCGCGTGCTTGGTATTCCTCCCTGACCTGGGTGACGACTAGCTGGGAGTCGCTATAGATGCTGATCTTCTCGACTTTCAAGTGTTTAGCTAAGTGCAGTCCTGCAATCAGGGCTTCATATTCTACTTCATTGTTTGAAGCCTTAAATTTGAACCGTACCGCCGAGGTGATTTTGTGGCCTTCGGGGCTGATTAATAGAATGCCGGCTCCTGATCCGTTTTCGCTCGACACTCCATCTACGTAAAGCTTCCATGTTGTATCATTGGCTTCTTCAGATGAGGTGGAAGCCGGTCTGCGAGAGAACTCAGCCAGAAAGTCGGCGAGCGCTTGACCTTTAATCGTCATTCTTGGCATGTATTTTATGTCAAATTGGCTTAGTTCTATCGACCATTTGAGGAGCCGTCCCGAGGTTTCCGGTTTTTGTAAGGCTTGTCTCAGCGGATGGTTTGTGAGGACTCGTATTGTGTGGGATTGGAAGTAATGCCGGAGCTTCCTTGAGGCTATCATCAAAGCGAGGGCTAGACGCTCCATTTCGCTGTATCTTGTGTCGGCGTCGAGGAGCCTTTTGCTCACATAGTAGATTGGTAATTGTACCTTTTCTTCTTCCTTTATCAGTACGGAGCTCACAGCATGCTGAGAGACGGAGAGATATAAGCTGAGCTCTTCGTCGGCATTTGGTTTTGACAAGATTAGAGGTTTGCCCAAGTGCTCTTTTAGCCTCTGAAAAGCCTCCTCGCATTGGGGTGTCCATTCGAAGTGTTTGTTTCCTTTCATAGCGTCGAAGAAAGGGACACATTTGTCAGTAGCCTTTGATATGAATCTATTCAGGGCGGCGACGCAACCTGTCAACCTCTGCACTTCTTTTGGTTTGGTTGGCGACCGCATATCCTGTAAGGCTTTGATCTTTTCCGGGTTAGTCTCGATCCCTTGGCTACTGACCATGAAACCGAGAAACTTACCCGATTCGACTCTGAAGGCACATTTCTGGGGATTAAGCTTCATGTGGTATTTTCTCAATATACCAAAC
The DNA here is from genome assembly GCA_012066045.3 of Morus alba. Taxonomy (NCBI): domain Eukaryota; kingdom Viridiplantae; phylum Streptophyta; class Magnoliopsida; order Rosales; family Moraceae; genus Morus; species Morus alba. The sequence continues at coordinate 56,082,874 of CP050224.2, forward strand.
ATTTCTTCCAAATGATCGACGTGATGGCCAGTCTTGGCGCTTTTTACGAGCATGTCGTCGACATAAACCTCCATCGTTTTGCTGATTTGTTGAGCGAACATTTTATTTACCAGCCTTTGATAGGTCGCCCCTGCATTTTTTAGGCCGAATGACATCACCTTGTAGCAGTAGAGGCCCCGATCTGTTATAAAAGACGTGTGCTCCTCGTCGGCTGGATGCATGGGGATTTGATTGTATCTGTAGTATGCGTCCATGAAGCTTAGCATTTCATGTCCCGCTGTGGCGTCGACCATTTGATCTATTCGGGGAAGTGGGAAACCATCCTTTGGGCACGCTTTGTTGAGGTCGCTGAAGTCGACGCAAGTTCTCCACTTCCCATTGGGTTTAATTACCAGAACTAGATTGGATATCCAGCGCGGATAATGCGCTACCCTAATGAACCCATTGTTGATTAGCTTGTCGACTTCTTCCTTCAGCGCTTCGTATCTTCCGGGATTCATTGGTCGACGTTTTTGGCACTTGGGTGGATATGTTGGGTCGACGTGTAAGGAATGACACATTACTTTGGCGTCGATCCCTTCCATGTCGGAATGGCTCCAAGCAAAGACATCCAGGTTCTGCCCAAGAAATTTCTCAATCTTGCCTTTGTGAGGGGGAGTCAGGTCTGAACCTATTTTCAGTATTCTGGTGACCCCGTTTTGTTCAATTTTAATTTCCTCCAATTGCTCAATAGGCTGAGACCAAGTAACCTCCTCTTGAGCCCTGGGGTCTATATCTTCGTTGGAGAATTGCAGAATCATCCTCATTTCCTGTCTTCCCGGCTGGTCATACCCACGCAAGGCATCGGAGCACGCAACCCTGGCCTCGTATTGGTTGCTCTTAATTTCCCCTACGGCATTTGGGGTGGGGAATTTGACCTTCTGGTGGTAGACGGAGGTTACCGCCCTTAGTGCCTGGAGGGTTGGTCTCCCGATTACAGCATTGTATTGGGAGCCTCCTTTGATGACCACGAAGTTGGCCATCGTTGTCGCCTGCCGAGGCTTTTCTCTTGCGGTTATCGGTAGTCGGATGGTTCCTTGGGGAATAATGGAATCTCCGGTGAATCCATACAGTGGCCTGGTAGTCCTTTCTAACTGCTCCTTAGGGATCCCCATTTTGTCTAAGTAGTCGGAATACAAGAGGTCCACCGAGCTCCCATTGTCCACCAAAATTCGACACATAGTGTGATTTCCGATCACGGCTTCAACCACCAGTGCATCGTTGTGGGGAAAGTGAACCCCGCTCGCGTCATCCTCGTTGAAGGCCACATCTGTGTGGCTGTATCTAGGGGCTTTTGAGGCGGAGACACTCCAGAACCGCTCCTAGTAAACCCCCTTGGCCTCGTGGGCGTAATCCTTCTGCGACCTTCGGGTGTCTCCTCCTATATAAGGGCCGCCGAGGACTGTTCGAATGACGCCGACAGGTTCCCGATCCTCTGGTCGGTGGTTTTCCTCTCGGCGTCGACCATCGTTTTGCCCGCCATGGCCGTCGTTGTGAGGCCTTCGATTAGCCCTGAATTCCTGCAGCCTTCCCTCGCGGATTATTCTTTCGACTTCGTCCTTGAGGTCGGCGCAGTCATTGGTGTGGTGGCCGACTTCGCCGTGGAACCTACAGAATTTCTTCTGATTTCTTCGATTAGGATCTGACTTCATTGGCTCAGGTCGGCGTAACATGTTTCTGCGGCCTATTTGATTGAAAATTTCCTTGACGCCTACCGTTAATTCATGGTAAGTGTCGTATTTTTGGAACAACCAAGGCCTGCGGGAATCCTCCTGTCTTGACTTCTTGGCCTCCGGTACTCCTTGCGTCGAGGTTGATTTCTTCTCGCCGCTTCCTCCCCCTCGACGCTTCTTCCCGTCTTGCCTTAATGGGGCCAATCCTTGCTCGACCCCTTTTCCCTTATTGGACCTGTGATCGGGGTCGTTGGCATCCGCCTCCTTGGCGTTGATGAATCCTTGTGCCCGTGCAAGGAACTCTTTGTAACTGGACGGATGCTTCCGGTTTAGCTCCCTTTTAAAAGGAGTCATCTTCTTTATACTCGACGTCACCCCTATCAGGGCTTCTCTGTCCGTAATATCCATTGTAGCGGCGACGACCTCGCCGTATCTAGCAAGCCAATCTCTCAGCGTCTCATTTGGCTTTTGGTATATCGTCGTCAAGTTCTGCTTCAGGGGTACATATTTCTTGACCCCGATGAACTGGAGGGAAAACGCCTTTTTTAACTTATCCCAGCTGGAGATAGAGTTTGGCTTCAGCGTCCGGAACCATCGTCTGGCGGAGTCGGTCAGGTGGTTCCGGAAGGCTCGACACATGATCTCTTCGGCGTATCCGTGTAGGAGCATGTGCCCTGTATACATTTCCAAATGATCTTCGGGATCTCCTCATCCATCATATGGCGGAATCGACGACGACCTGTATTTGTCGGGGAGAGGGAGTGCCATTATCTCCGTGGTGAATGGGTGGTCGTGAGTGCGGCTGGGCATGATGTCGACGTTGACCACTTCGGCCACTCGCCCGATATTCTTTTTCAATCCCGCAACGTCCCCGGTCAATCTTCTTTCCAGGTTGGCCATGCGTTCCATGAGGGACCGTGCTTCTTCAGTTGAGACCGCTGAACTGGCAACTCCCGGTACTTCCAATCTTTGAGCGATGGGCCCACCCCTGGCCTGGCCGCCCACCTGTACTGAGCCTGAGTCCCCCGGCTGGTTTCCTTCAGGTAGTTACTCGATGGCTCAGAGTCCTACGGCTCTCACTCTGCTGCCGGAGGAGTGGGTAGGCCGAGGCCTGGGAGGGCCTTGGCGGTTCTCGCTTTCCCCAGTTCCCTCTTCGATATGTGGGCGGTCACCGCGATTTGGATTCTCCATTGCGGTGGGCCCTTGTGGTCTTGGGGCTTCCTCTAATGGCGGCATGGAGTTCCTCCCATCTAGTCGCTCGACTATGGTTACCAACCCACGCACCAGGCCAGTCAAGGTAGCTATCTGAGCTTGCATCTGCACCGGATCCGGCCGTGGCGCGTCGGGGGGACTCTATTTCCGTCTGGACGCAAATCTCCTTCCATCCCGTCCTTCTTTAGGTGGATGGCTGTTTGTTACTTATATTTTTGGGGGTCGAACGCTTTTGTTCCCCAGCGGAGTCGCCAATTGTTGACGGTAGAATTTTGCCAACAATAAACCAACCAGGTTACCTTAGGTTTCCCCTTAGATTTCCGGCTGATTAATGTATTTAAAGGGAGTATTAGCGTTTTTTCTCTTTATGAACTGAATGTAAAAACACAACGGGAAATTTTATAGTGGTTCACTCTCTTGAATCATAGTTACATCCACTGTATGATTTATATTTCTTTGAGAGGGTTTTCAATTTACACAAATTGTATTATTTTTTTTCTCTAAAATCCGCTTCTCTTCCATTAGCCGACCACCTCTTCATTGGGGTCCTTCTCTTTATATAGCCGGGCTTCCTTCGCTGGGGGTTTTCCTCTGTAGGCCTATGCACTCAAGTGCTCATCCTTTTTAGGCCCTGTGATGGCCCAGTAGCCCACTAATCATCACTGTTCACCCTACTGATCAGTCTTCTATTACGGCTTTGTGAGTCTTCGTAATGCTTTTGTGTCCCCTGTGGGCGGTTTGTAATCTTGCCATTAATGCTGTCAGCAGTCTCCTGCTTTCGCACGCAACCCGCTATGCCTCGACGGGAATATTTCCTCGTCGCCAGCACCGCCTCAGCCTCTTTCGTCATCTTCGAGTGACCCTTTCTGCAGTCGAGGGATCCTAGCGCCTTAGTTCAGGCATTTTGAATCCGTCGACGCCACATGGGGTCATCACTTCAATCTGGACATTGGCTTTGGACTCGGCGGCTGATCTTGAGGTGTCAAAGTGTCGAGGGATATGCATCTGGCGAAGAGCGAAAGTCACCATGTATATGATCAAGTGTTTTTATATATGTTGCACTGGAGACTTAAATATATGATACTAACTTTCTATATTCAAATTTGGATACTCTCAACCCTTATTGATCTTCTTGGTGGTGTTTCTTATGTTCTTCTAAAATCCACTATTATAAGAGACCTTGTCTCAATAATTTTTCGGATACGAATGGTTATAATAGCTGAAGTTTGAAGCTAATGGCCGTAGAGAGTGGAGTTTGAATGATTAGTTGGCTTAGTTGGCTTATTTCTGTCTCTTTATGACTCATTAATTAAAATAGCATATCAATTAAAAAGTCATAATAGTTCAAATAATGTCATGAATTAAAATGCCACGTCAATTAAAAAGTGATAACAATTAAAATAATTTTAATTAACGTGACATAATCTTATTGAGAGGACACCAAAGTAATGAACCTATAGAAGGTATATATATGAGCTAATTTTAAAGATAACTAACTTTTGTGTTCTTATTCCCATCCTCTTTTATGTCCCTAGCTCTAATAAAATCATGACACTTCAATTAAAAAGTCATAATAATTAAAATAATTTTAATTGACATGACGTAATCTTATTACGAAGACATAAAAGGGAATTATGAGCTAAATTTAAAGGAAATCAACTCTTGTATCCCCTCATTTTTTAGAGGAATACTCCAAAAATCTCAACGGCTACAATAATCAACTGCACTATGGGGAGCAAATTTGGTAAACGATGCATTTAAATGATGTGGTGGCACCTAATATTATGAAGAAACGCTGTAGTTTTTGACCAATTTGTAAGCATCACAGTTTGAAGCACCAATAGGTAAAAAAAAAAAAAAACAAAAAACAAAACAAAAACAAAACAAAAAAAACAACAAGAAAAACAGAAAAAAAAAAAAAAAACAAACAACAACTTTGTTATCACCATTGCTTAGCGATGTCAAAGAGACTGGTCTAGCTCGTTTAGTTAGGGTCCAAACGTATTTCGTGTTGTGTCTAGACCACCACATTTATTTACTATTATTCCGTTTATTTTACCGATTCGAGTTTTTAGTTTTAGATTTTTATAATAAAAAATTTTCAAAAAATGTTATATCTAATTTTTTTTTACTACAGTAAAAAGCTTTAAAAAAAATATCACATTTTAACTCAAATTAAAAATATTTCAAAGTAAACTAGGCATATATGTTAGACCTAACTCATATAGTTTTTGTCGCGTCTCGGCCCATGGTCATTTATTTGTAGGTTGTGCTCCCAACGGCCTTGGACCGTGCTTGTGTTTTTTCTATGCTTTTAACGTGCCTTTCTAGTGGCCAAAAAAAAAAAAAAAAGCATTGGACATAGTGAAAATATTAAATCTTAAAAAAAAGGTACATCCCCAATAAAAAATTGTGTTACTGAAAACATTACAAGAAAAACCATTTAGAATGAAATCTTGATAAAGCAATAAGAGTGCTCTGAGTCTTGTAAAGAAATGCATAATTAAATAAAAATATATATAACAAATAATTCTAATTAATCTATAATTCGTGCTCAAATAGTGTTTTTAGTTGGGCCACGTATCGTGCTTTTAATTTAGAGAGAAAGAAAGAAATAGATCAAGACTTGAGATGAATTAAAATTAATAGATTAATAGTTTACATAAGTTAATAAATAGGCCAAATTACTGTTTTCGTCAATAACTTGTCTGGTTATAAATCATAACTTAAGAAGTTATTGTCTATAATTCACGATTTTTGTCTATAATTTGTCTTGCTATGAACCATAACTTGATGAGTTTGTCCATAATTTATCTGGTTATGAACCAAAACTTGATAAGTTATAGCCTATTAATTTTTATAACTAAAAATTGACTTATATACTTTCTTAAACTTTTTATATTAGACAATTAATTTTAAGAGAAATAGTAGAAAATATGCCAATATGAAAAACTTAAGAAAGTATATAGGTCAATTTTTAGTTATAGAAATTAATAGGTCATAACTTGTCAAGTTATAATTCATAACCAGATAAGTTATAGATAAACTTGTCAAGTTATGATTCATAACTAGATAAATTATGGACAATTATGGACAATAACTTGTCAAGTTATGGTTCATAACCAGATAAGTTATGGATGAAAATACTAATTTCGCCTATTTATTAACTTATATAAACTATTGACCTATTCATTTTAATTCATCTCAAATCTTAACATATTTCTCTCTTTCTCTTTAATTTTAATTCATCTTAAATCTTAATTTATTTTTCTCTTTTTCCCTGTCCATACTCATGTCAGGCCCATGCATGTCATGTCCTTAACCCGTGTCATGCCAAAAAAAGGGAAATAGTAAAAAATAGGCCAATATGAAAAGCTTAAGAAAGTATATAGGCCAATTTTTAGTTATAGAAATTAATAAGTCATAACTTGTCAAGTTATGATTCATAAACAGATAAGTTATGGACAAACTTGTCAAGTTATGGTTCATAACCAGACAAGTTATGGACAACTATGAATAATAACTTATCAAGTTATGGTTTATAATCAGACAAGTTATGAACGAAAATAATAATTTGACCATTTATTAACTTATGTAAATTATTAGCCTATTAATTTTAATTCATCTCAAATTTTAACCTATTTTTCTCTTTCTCCCTAAAAAAATGACGTCAAACTGAACCCATTCAATAAACAAAATGGTATAGGCCCATTTAACTACCGTATCATTAACATGCCGGGCTACTAGGCCGGGTCTCTTTTGCCATCTTTACTTTTGCTCGGTGACAAATATGTGCAATTTAGGAATTGATCAATGTTCGTGGGCTCAACCAAGGTAAAGATTATTGGAATCACTCAAATAGAATTGTCTCATGTCGAATGCCCAACATATTTTGGCTTTTTAAGTTTATAACATTAAATTCTATATATGTTTGGGAATAACTCAAAATTTATTTTTACATTAACGTGCTTATTATGCAAGTGTCTTAATAAACAAAGTTGAAGTGAGAGCAACAGAAAAATGATTAGCAGTTAATTAGTTATAACTAACTGCTGAGCTGGCAATCTAAGGCTAACAGAACTTTAACACTCTTAACATGTTCCCTCAAGCTAAATATCAGAATGTGAGCTTGCTTCTAATATGGTAAGAAACTCAAACCTAGGACTAGACAATGCCTTAGTAAAGATATCAACAGATGGTAATTCAGCATGTACATATTTTACTTCCACTTTCTTAGACAACACTTCTCTCTAATAAAATGAGCATCAATTTTTATGGCCGTGTTTAGAATTAATCTCGTTTTTATTTTTTATGTTTTTTGAGAAAGAAAAAATAAAAACGTTTCTAAAATGGCATTTGACACAATAAAGACTAAAAACATAGAAATGAAAATGATTTTTTAGTTTAGTATAAAATGAGAAAGAAATAAAAAACGACTTTTAGTCGTTTTTCATTTTTTGTTTTCGTTTTCTTCTCTCTCGAGTAGAGAGAAAGAGACATTAATGGATTTTTTTTTACTGAAAACAATCTATTGATAAAACTACCAAACACATTTTTAAAAATAATTTTCTGTTTGAGATTAAAAGCGTTTTCATTTTCATTTTCATACGAAAAATAAAATTATTTTAGAACAAGTTCTAAACGCGCCTTATGTGTTTAGTCTGAGCATGAAACACAGGATTAAATGTAAGCATCGTAGCACCCACGTTATCACACCAACTGGAATATGTTCTATGCTAATGCCAATCTCTTTAAGCAAAGCTTGCAACCAAATAATTTCAGTTGTGCCTGCTGCTAACGCCCTGTATTCAAAAGGCTTCTGTACTGGATCTAGCAACAACCTTTTGCTTCTTAGAACTCCAACTAATCAAGTTGCCTCCTAGAAAAACACATAAGCCACGTGTAGACTTTCTATCGTCTAAAGAAGTTGCCTAATCTGCATCACTAAAACACTCAAAATGCAGCCTCTAAGAAGCCTTGAACTGCAAGCCTACTTTTGGTGTACTTTCTAAGATATTTTAGAACTCTTTCGTAAGCTTATTTATATATTTTAGGTGCATGTAGAAACTGACTAAGCTTATTTACTCCAAAAGCAATATCTAGCTAAGTCATTGTTTGTAAAGCACCAATTGCACTTCCATACACAGTAGGATGATCAAACTCTTTGTTATCTCCTAGAAACAATTTCTTATTTTGACATATGAGAGACAAACTTAGCTTAAATTTTGACATATTAGTTTTCTCCAACAAATTAGCAAGGTACTTCTTACAAGTAACCTTAATATCAGTACTATCTCTATGAACTTCAAACCAATAATATAATGCACAGAACCCAAGGTTTTGAGAGCCAATTGTGAATTCAGATCATGAACCAACAAGGCCATTTGCTGTGAATCCTCCCCTGTGATGAGTATATCATCAACATGGACCAAGAAAATAACTAATTTGCCATTTACCCTTGAGAAAAGCAAAGAACCATCTGAAACAGAAGTCTGAAAACCTTTTTGAATCAATGCTCCCTTAAGCTTGTCAAACCAAGCTCTTGGAGCTTGTTTTAGACCATACAAGGCTTTTGTTAATCTACAAACATGATGAGGCTGGCTCTTATCTCCAAAACCCTCTGGTTGAGCCATGAAAACTGTCTCTTGAAGATCACCATTCAGACTAGCATTATTAACATCAATATGTTGAATATCTCATCCATAAGTAACAGCTAGAGTAAAGCAACATAAATTCTAGAGGCTCTAACAATTGGACTAAAAGTTTCAAAGTAGTCCAGACTAGCTGTTTGTTGAAAATCTCTTGCACTATACGAGCCTTAAACTTGTCTAAAGAACCATCTACCTTGTATTTTATTCGAAACATCCATGTATTAGCTACACCATGCATATCTGGAGTCTAAGGAACAAGCTGTCAAGTGTTATTCCTAATTAAAGCAGTAAATTCATCATTCAATGGCATTTTTCTATTGAGGATCAACAGTAAATAAATTTTCAACGCGACAATATAAATACTAAAATTATTCGGATTTTGGTGGTCACAATAGTGGCGTGGTAGATATGATGATAGGGATCAAGGCGCAGCGACAAGTACTGTTGTGCCGTTTTAGTAATGATGACTGTTGTGGTAGAGAAGTGAGGAATATAAGGAGTGAATTTAGAGAGGGGAAGATAAAAGTGAATTTACTAAGATAAACATAAACTAAACTTATTTATAAATGTAAGGTGGGAAATTTATGTCATTTTGACGTCTAGATAATAGGAAAGCAAAATTTAAATTAGGGTTGATTTTAATTTTAACTCTCAAGAAATCTCATTTTGTCTTGTATACTTTCAAATGTCACTTTATCGATATCCAAGCTTTTGCACTATTAGTCCTTTCATAACAGAATTGTTAAAAAAAATAAAAAGAATGAGAACATGAGGTGCTCGTGATGGTCTAAATTATATAATTTAGAGACAAAATCCCTAAATCCCCAAATCCCATTGTTGAGGGAAGAATCAGTGCTGAAAGTTCGGGCGGCGGGCATGCCCGATGATTGAAAATTTTCAGGTACGGCGGGCAGGTGTCATTTGCTGCCCGTCGACCATTTTGGTCGGGCACGGGCTCGGGCAGCTAGAAAAAAATTCATTCCAGCTACCCGCCGCCGGTGGAGAAATCGACCTTGCCGCCCGCCAGATTTTTTTTTGAATTTTCCCGCATAACCCGAATGTGCCTAAATTTTTTTAACCGTTAGCCCGAATTTTGAACCCAACAGCTCTTTTTGCCCGACCCGACCGCCGCCCAAATTGTGTCTGAATTTTCAAACCCCAATGGCTATTTTTAAGACCGTTGCCCGAATTTGTCCGAACTCGACCCGAATGCCCGAATTTCACTTAGCCGTTGGAACTGAATTTTTGGGGGAATTTTTTTTTTTCAAGCCAAAAAATTTTCTATAAATACCCCCCTCCCCCAACCATTTTCCTCACCCAAAAACTCTCATTCTGTCTTAATTTCTCTCAATCTCTCCCAAATCTCTCTTAATCTCTCTCAAATATCTCTTAATCTCGCTTAAATCTCTCTTAATCTCTCTCAAAGCGCTCTCAATCTCTCTTATTTTTCATAATGACTTCTTTTGGTTATGATGGTGATATTCTCATTGATGCCCAATTTAACATCGAAAAAGGGCAATTTCTTAATTTTTTTCAAACGCAAGAATCGTAAACTACAAAAAGAGTTGCTGAGGAAACTGCAAATTCAAGCGCTGTTGGACGTACTAGAGGTCGTGGACGTAATGGTGGTGGCACTGGTGGGTGTGGAGGAGAGGCAAGCGGTAGTGCTAGTGCCAGTGTTGCAAGTTCTAAGAAGAAATGCAAGCGTACCTCAGCATTTTGGGAGCACTTCAACACATTCGAGGAGGTCGACAATAATGGTAACATTAAAAACATAACTCAATGCAAATATTGTAGTGATAAATTATAAGGTAACACTATTCACGACACTACACACTTGAGAAGACACTCTGAAAAGTGTCTTCAAAAGCAAGGAGGCGGACCCGATCTCCGCCAAACACAATTATCATTTGACTGCCAAACCGGCCGTCTAATCACTTGGAAATACGATCCGCAAGTCGATCGTATGGAAATGGCACGCTTAGTAGCCACATTAGATCAACCACTTAGTTTTACTGAACAAAGGAATTGACAGTGTTATATTAAAATTGTATATAATCCTAATGTACAATTTTTTTCAAGAACTACTCTTTGGAAAGATGCATTAAAATTATATAAACAAGAAAATGAAGCATTAATCAACCTTTTACACTCTACTAGTGGTTGCGTTGCGTTAACGATGGATATTTGGTCCGACGTTACCAACAAAGATTATTTAGCTGTAACCGGACATTATTATAAAGGTTTTGATTTAGATAAGAGAATATTAAGTTTTAAATGTGTTATAGGATCACATACTGTCAATTTAATATATAACACAAGTTTATCTGTCATTGATGAATATAGTTTAAGAGATAGAATAATGGCCATAACATTAGATAATGTAACTGCAAATACTAAAGCAATAGAACTTTTTAAAAATGATTTAAATTTCTTCGGTAATAATGATATATTTCACCAGCGTTGTACATGTCATATAATTAATTTAATAGTAAAATTCGGTTACAAATCAATGTCAGGTCATATTAAAAGAATTAGAGATAACATTGCTTGGATTCAAGGATGTAATCAAAGAATACAAGATTGGTTTAGATTTAAAATCCTAGAGCATTAGCCTTAGATATGCCCATAAGATGGAACTCCACTTATATAATGCTTGAACAATGCATCCTCTATAAAGTTGCTATAACAAATTATGTTAGTGCAAAATTAGGACCAGGATTTATAGATGAAACTGATTGGCAAATTGTCGAACTCTTGTTTAACTTTTTAGGTAGATTTCACGAAGTTACCTTAAAGCTTAATGGAACTTATTACCCAACGTCACCATTAGTGTTAAGAGAACTTTTAAGAATGTTTATCTTATTTAATGAATTTAGGACACACGAGGTTTTAGGAGTTCCTATCGCCTCTATGGAAAAGACGTTTAAAAAATATTAGTCTAAATTACCCATGTTGTATGGTTTCAGTGTTATTTTCGACCCTAGATTAAAATTATCTGGTTTAGAAAGTAGATTAGATAACTTAGGTGACTTTTTAGCTATCGACACTACTGACCAATTTCTTATTATAAAGGAAAAAATATTTTCTCTCTATAACTCTTATGAAAGTAGGTTTAGAAACACATCTCGTGTAGAATAACCACAACAACGAGACGATGATCCGCATTCATTCTTGAATGTTTTTGGGTTGTCTAAGAAGAAGAAGAAGACGACGACGACGACTCAAGGTCAGGAAGAATCTGGGAGTGGACCTTCATCAAGAGGTGACAGCAACAACGACGGCTTCAACGAGTTAATGACGTACCTGAGTGAGGGCTTAGTTGTAGACAATGGTGAAATGTTTGATTTGGTTCAGTGGTGGAGAGCACGAGCATTAACTTGGCCGATCCTAACACGACTGGCAATGGATTTTTTTTATCCCGGTTTCCACTGTTGCAGTCGAACAAGCATTCAGTACAACATGCCGAATACTTAAAGAACGGAGGAATGCATTGCAACAGGATATTGTTGAAGCTTTGGTGTGCATCAAGGATTGAGATCGTTCCAACCAACGCGTACACAATACAATCCCACCGGCAAGCCAAGAATGGATCGACGAATTTAATAGATTAACTTTTAATTTTCAAGACGATCCTTCTACTTCAAATTAAATTTTATTATTGTAATTTGTAAATATTCATTTACTTTGTATAGTGTGATTGTAATCTTGTATAGACTTTGTAAGTTCGTCAAATTTGTAATTCGTCCCACAATGATTGCACTCTTTTTTCTTCACCAAGTTTTTCTCCCAATTGGGTTTTTTCTTAGTAAGGTTTTTAACGAGGTAATTATGAATTACAAATTTAAAAATCAATAAAAAATAATTTTTTTATACAGGTCGTGTGTTCATTTCAAATTTCAAATTGTAATATAGATATATATATATATATCTATAATAATATATAAATATATAATCTAAAAAATATTTAAAAATTCAGGCATTTTCGGTTGGGTAACATGCAGCTCGACCGGGCATTGGCAGCCAAAGGCTGCTCGATGCCCATCCAAGGAGAAAATTCATGTCGGGTCGGGTAGCCTAAAAATTTAGACAATTCGGGCTCGGTCATCAGGTAAAAATTCAAACTTTTCGGTTGTCGCGGACGACTTGTCTAAAGTTTTAGCACTAGAAAGAATAAGAGCATACTAAAATTTCTTGTTCTAAATCAGATAATTTAGAACAAGGTCATGATCAATGGCTTTTTTGACAACTCTAGTTGCATGGCATGCACCTCACATGTTTATTTCATCTATTTTTCAACAATTTTGTCAGGAAGGACCAACAGTGTAATGATTGTAAAGCTCAAGCGACAGTAGTGTGACATTTAAAAGTTTAAAGGATAAAGTAAGATAACGAGTATTTCTTAGTGTAAAAATTGAAATTGTTTGAAATTATTAATTAACCAAAATAAGAGATAAAATTACATTGTGGGTCCTACTTCTCGCCACATGTCAAATGGTATGCTTGGAAGAAAAGAAAATTTTCACCTTTAAAAAAAAGACTAATTACAAAAATTCTCCTTGAATTATACTAATTGTAACACTTTACCTCATGATCTTTAAAATATAACATATGTTCCCTCTTAACAATGAAATATTAACTAAAAAGCCACGTCCATTAGGTTTTTAATTGAAATTGACATTTAATTTGAGGGTATTTTAGTAATTTTATGATCTAAAATTTAATTTGTATTTAAACTATTTTAAATATTAAAAAATACATCATAAATTTTTTTATTCCACAAAAAATATTCATAAAATTTTCAACTTATGTTTAATCAATAATTGATGTATCATAACTAAAAAGTTTAAATTTAAATAATTTTGAATTTAAATTAAATTTTAAACTATAAAGATATTAAAATATCCTAAAATAACATAAATATTAATTTTCTTTAAAAAAACTTAACGAATGATATTTTTTTATTAATATTTTATTATTTAAAAAAATAAATATTACGTTTTAAAAATTAGATACAAATTATTATTACAATGTTTGTAGTTTATGAGAAAATTTTGTAATTAATCCTGAAAAAAAAAAAAAAAAAAGTCTATTCTAACTCATGGGGTGCTCTCCATAAGCAAACGACCTCGTGAAAGAATTGGAGAGGAAGAAGAAGAAAGAAGAAGAAGAAGAAAGAAGAAGAAGAACAGAACCAAACACAAAGAATCCAATATTTTACCTGTACTTTGGTGGACAGTTTTGGGCGCAGACAATCTTCTTTCTTCTTTCTCTCTCTTTCAATTCCTTATGTAGAATCGGCCTGCGCAGCCACGGGCGATCTTCCAGTGGGCTCGACTCCATAGCGAGAAAAATTGACCCCGAAACCTTTTGTAAGTCCTCTATCAATTCCTTTTCTGTTTTTCTTTCTCTCTCTCTCTCTCTCTCTCTCTCTCTCTCTCTCTCTTTTTGGTTAATCATTGAAATGAAAAATTCTTTTTCTCTGAATTAATTTTGGTTATGCTCTCAAATTCGTTTCTTTTGGTTTTTGTACGGTTTGTAAATGATAATTTTTAGATTCTTTAGCGCGTTTCCTTGCATCTGTTTGTAAATTTGTGTCTTTATACGAATTGCTTTATTGGGATTTTTCTTAATGGTTGTAATATTTCGAATTTTGATTCAAAAGTTGTAAATTTTAAGGAATTCCAATTTCTTTTTCACTATTGGGTTTTTATGCAATGGGTATTCAACAAAAGTACAATGTATAACCAGTATGCCTCATGAAAGAAATATCAAAAAAACCAGCAATTTTATACAATCGAGTGTCGGCATTCTTCATTTTATCTCAATTGGGTTCCGTTTAACTATTAGCTTCATTTTTTGAATAATGAAAACAAGTTAAATTTAGTTATACTTTATATCAAGTTTCCGAATTCAAAGTAATATTATTCGGGACAAGTTGCTGTCTTATATTGGTAATTATCTCAACGACATATTGTTGATTCTTGCCTAATGCTAGTCAGGGTCTGATTATGTTTTCAGATAGATGGCGGCAAGAAGGAGAATTCCAACAACTTTGGAGGGACATCTTGTCCAAGCTCGAGGGACGGTGCGTCATGGTACAGTTCCTGGATCGAGCCCTCTTGTTGTTGGCCACCGCCCGTTAGAGATAATTCATCATCCTGAATTACTAGAAACTAAGATTGCTGCCCAGGCTGCGGAGATAAAAAACCTCCTAGGGGACAACCAAAGATTGGCAGCCACACATGTGGTTCTGCGGGAAGAGCTTGTGGCTGCTCAGCAGGAAGTACAAAGACTCAAAGCGCACATGAAAAGTGTCCAGGCTGAGAGTGATGTTAAAATCCGGGTTTTGGTCGATAAGATTGCAAGAGCAGAGGCTGACATTAGAGCTGGAGAGGCTGTGAAGAAGGACTTACAACAGGCACACAAGGATGCACAGAGCTTGGTTGCTGCCCGACGGGAGCTGACTGTTCAAATTCAAGAGGCAACTAAGGAACTGCAGAAGGCCCGTGCGGATGTTAAGAGCATACCGGACTTGCTTGCTGAAGTTGAAAGTTTGAAAAAAGAACACCGGAGGTTGCGGTGAGTCATGCAAGCTGTTAAGTTCCATGAGATTCCTAGTAGCCTTGCATATAAAGCATGTAGCTTCCTTGCCATTTAATTATTGCACCCTTGACACTTTTGACTTCTGGGTAGCTGAGATTAATCTAATTCAACTTTGAGGCAAAAACTTCTTTATGTTTCATTGTCTTGCAAGATTAATATCGTAGTGCTCCAAGTCCAATTTTTTCGAGGATCATCTAATATGATGCTGAGCCAGTTATGAATCCAAAATAGAATAGAGCTGTCAATTTTTTATTTTTTTTATTTTTAATTCATATACCTTTGTTCTGCCACCTTAATTGAGAATAATGCTACAAATGGTAGTGCCTGAATATCAGCAGTAGATATTGCCCTGATATTGCCATAATATTCGGATATCCTTAGTTGGTAAACAACATTGGATGAGTGTCATCTGTATCCACAAATTATATGATAATAAACTTGTTTAAGCCTGCTTTTATGGTAATTCATGTTTTAACTACAGAACTCATAACCCATATCTGATGCAATGATTTTTAGTGTTAGCTGCAACTTGCATGTTTTTTGCATGACCAGAACTCAATTACACTTCATCTTATATTGAGAAAATTTCATTTTCCGTTCACATATTCTAATTCTTAAATATGTTTTTGTTTACGTAGCACTACGTTTGAGTATGAAAAGGGTTTAAACATAGAGCAAGTTGAGGAACTACAAGCAATGGAAAAGAAACTGATTTCAATGTCAGGGGAAGTAGAGAAGTTAAAGGTTGACGTCTTTAATGCAGAGAAGAAAGCACATGGTAATTTATCTCTCAATTTTCTCTAACGAGCTGCTGTGATCCTAAAATTTTTTTAAGACGATTCTATTCTAATTATTTTTCCAATGCAAACAGCACTGAGTCCATACGTTGGCAGTTACATGAATCCAGATTTTTCGTATCGACCCCCTATGCAAGGCAATGTTGCATATGTTGATAGTTATGGTAGGCCACATGTTCATATGGGTGTTTGGCCAGCAGGAGAGGGAATGATTGGAAGCGGCGGACTCATGGCTGCTCCTGTTGCAGCTTTCCCTCCACCTGGGATTTCCACTGTTCCTTCAAGTGGGGTTGCTGCCGTTCCTTCCAGCGTGGTTACTGCTCTCCCTACAAATGGACGTGCAGCTATCCCTGCCATCACGGATGCTGCTATCCCTGGAAGTGCGGGAGCTTCTGCCTCTATCAGTGGCGGTGATGCTGGCTCTGCTGAACATGCTCAAGGGTGAATATCGTGCAACTTGCCTTTGTAAACTTTTAAAGTGTTTTTTTTTTTCCTCCCGACGAAAAAAAGAACTTAAAAAAAAACCTGCAGCTTTGCGGCTTTTAAAATGCGCAGGTATAGTTGTGTCCTCGCGGTAAAGTATAAAACCAGGACAGATCTCTGTAGCCTACCCTTGTAGGATTTTCAATTGTTTGTTAGAAGAATGTTCATTATTATTATTTTTTGGATAACCATGGTGTCCGAGACTTTGCCCGACTAATCCATAGGATCCATGCAAAACGCCCCTCCACATGGATTGGGTAAATCTTGGGTTTTTGGCCAGCACGTGCAGCCCCAAGGAATTGATAGCACTAAATGGGACCTTAGACCTAATGCTTCATGAGGCACTAAGTCCATAAACCATTTCTTGGTGATAACTGATGTGTGTAAATCTAGGTAATTGGCTAGTGCCTAGTGGAAAGGAAAGCTTGACTGCAAAGGGCACTGAAAAGTCTACTGAGAATTCCTTTTTGGGAACCATTCTGGTACTGTCATTTTATTATTTCATTGGATAGTTCAATCCAGCAATCACTGAGAGTGTGACTCTTGAACAAGTGTCCCCAAGGGATCAACAAAGTGACCCTTTTCTATTGACATATTAGTGTTGAGTTATTAGCAGTTTTGGATATTAGCAAAAGAGTAATCTTATTTGTTCCGATGTAATTAAATCCCCACTTTTTTACAAAATGTGGGCCCTACAAGTGGTCCCACATGAGTCTCACAAGTTGATATGCAACAATGGGCCGGGACCCCAGGCCCATTTTGACACAGTGGCGAGCCGGGCCGGCACGGCCCGTCACTGTTCAAGGTACGGCCCATTCCATAAATATTGGTGGGTTGGGTTGGGCTGGGCCAACATATATCGGTACACAGGCCGGCCCGGCACAACTCATGAAAAATCATGAGTCAGGTCGGGCTGGGGTGGCGAGCCAGTCCAGCCCGGCCCATTGCCCATAATATCTTCATTTTTTTTCATTTTTTTAGTCATTTTGTAAACATCTTATGTATAATTATTCTGATTATACTCTTTTTTACTTATCAAGGTTTTGTCCTACTAGTTCTTCTTAGAAATGTTTTTATTTAATGAGACAATCGTAAATAAAATATTCATTTTCATATTTTTATTGACTATTCAAACTTTTATATTTTTTAACTTGTTTAAAAATTCAAAAATAAAAATAAAAATTAAAAATTGCATACTTAGATGGGCTGACCCATCTAAACCCGTGATAGGTCAAGATGGGCCTTGAATGAGCTAGCCATTTAAGGCCCATGACACGACTCAGCCTGACCCACGTAAAATTGGCCTGTGGTGTAGGTTGGGCCGAGATAATTCTTATATGGGCCGGTTTGTGGGTTGGGCCGGCCGGCACACAACCCGTGTGGGCCTAAGGAGAACAGGCCGGGCAGGCCCAGGCCGGCCCCTTTTTGCATCTCTACTCACAAGTGGGTTTCACTCTCTATGAGAGTGTGGGGATATATTCCTATCGGGTTATATAATATTTTTTTCTTAAAAATCATTTGCTTGACGAGGATTTATTCCTAAGGAAATAGTAGAAAATAGGCCAATATGAAAAGTTTAAAAAAGTATATAGGCCAATTTTTAGTTATAGAAATCAATATGTCATAACTTATTAACTTATGATTCATAACCAGATAAGTTATGGATAAACTTGTCAAATTATGGTTCATAACCAGATAAGTTATGGACAATTATAGAGAATAACTTGTCAAGTTATGGTTCATAACCAGACAAGTTATAGACAAAAACAGTAATTTGGCATATTTATTAACTTATGTAAACTATACATATTAATTTTAATTTATCTCAAGTCTTTGTCTATTTTACTCTTTCTCTCTTTTTTCCGCAATAAATCTCGTTAAACTTTTAGAATTATTCTTAACGAAATGGTTATAAATATGGTTGACCTGTCATTACTCTTTTCTTCCCTAATCTTTTACACTTTTACCTTTCTCATATGACAAGTAAAAATATGGAATAAGAAGAAAGTGCAACGAGAAATGTGTCGTGGGATTTGGAATCTGAAGTTATGTGCAATAGAAAGTAATAACATAAATGAAACAACTAAGAGGAAAAAAGTTTCAAATTTTGTGATTAGAAATGAAAAGAAAAAATAATGGTGACGAAAGAAAAAATTTGAGTTGTCGAAGCCCCTCATTTTCCATGATGCTGCCATCTTATTTCAAAAAACAAGAAACAACAAGCAAATAGTTGTAACACGATTTATATGAGGAGCATCCAAAGTTTCCACCATTACCATTTGCTCTTGAATATGTTAAGAAGTCCTTATTTACAAGAATCACACTTATAAAAACAACGCATTCAAGTCGTTATTCAACAAATTGAGAAGACAACATGACTAAAATTTGGTGGGAGTACGGATATGAGGTCTAACATATTTTCAATTTTCCAATTCAGTGTTGGCGGAAGTTTTGCAAAATGTTACCATATATCCATGAAAAAATGGGGGTTATTTTATGAGAAAATTGGTGAACACCCTTAGAGTTTATGAAAATGGATTTTTACTTTTTTACTCTTAATTAATATCTTTTTAATTAATATAGTTTTTTAACTAAAAAGGATATTAAGTAAGAGTAAAAGGTAAAAATTCAGAGTCATATACTTTAATGGATATTTGTCTTATTTTCTCTTATTTTGTTGGTTGAAGAAAAGACCTTAAAAAGATGAGGTTTAAATACTTTCAATTTTCAAGTCTGTCAGTTTTGCAAACTTTTTATCAATTTTTGACTATATTTAACATTTACCGTAAAGAAGCTTCTAAGTTTAAAACATCAAAATACAAGGACTATTGATAATTCTATGAAATAGAGTTATTTTGTCACATCTTTTGCATTAGAATCGGCTAAATTCTTCATATTTTTATTTTATTTTCTTTGTATTTAGTTGTTTAGTTTAGTTTTAATTATATTAGAAATAGGCGGTTTTTGTTAATTCATCTTCCGTTTGGTAATTTTAGTAAGTAATTTAGGTTTATTTTTTCATAGGAGTGGACGGGAAATGGAGCTCAAAAGTAGAAAAATGAGACTAATTTCACATAACCAAAGCCGCGGCTATGAAAATGTTAAGTTGAAGCGCTAGAAGTGAAAAAATACAAAAATTAGGGAGTCCAAGGCCATGGCTTTGGAAAATTTGAGCTGCGGCTCTAGAAGCGGCAATCCATGGCCATGGCACTAGACAATTTTAGCCACGGCTCTAGAAGCGGTGATGTAAAGCCATGGCACTAGAAAATTCTTGCCAAGACGTTGATGCGATTTCAGCAACACGATAATTTTTTGAAAGACACAACTTTTACTCTAGTTTTGAGACACGCAAGAGAGGAAGATAGAAGGACAACTAGGAGGCGTTCTTGGGGACTTTTGGAGAGCCGTTTGCACACATTTGAAGAGGAGATTGATAGAGAATTGAAGCGCGGTCATCCCGTTCAAGATTCTTATACTTTCTTCATCTCTTTCTCTCTTTATGCTAGTTTGCAATTGATGTTGAATATTATTTTCATGAACTAAGTTTTCTCTGCCAGGGCTACAAGTGTAGCCAAAATGATAAATATTTGAATCCAGTTTTATTATCTTTCAATGAAGTAGTTCATTAAGAGTCTATCATTCTTGATTGTTGTTTCTTTTACTTGCCTTAATGCTTTTGAATACCTTATCAATATTTGAATTGTGTGGAAGACCAAAATTGATACTCAAGAAAGAGATATTTAGGAATAGCTTCTCGTGAAAGGAACCATAAGGTGCATGTGATAGTTAGCAAGTAACATGATTTGTGTGAATTGTTGGACTTTGAGGCGTGCATAGCCTAAAAGTCAACGCCTGAATTTTATTTGGAATAAAATCCATGAGACATAAAAGTGAAAGTATCCTATTAGAAATATTATGGATTATTTATAATATCTTAACGGATTGAGTAATCGGATAACTTACTCTAAGATAAATAATAAGAGAGATACTTTTCATATTTTGTGGTTGCTCCTTTTATGGTAGGTGTGACTATAAATAGCTAGATAGTAAGGCACAAATTCAAGAAGAACGAGCATTACAGAAATATGTCAAAACTCTATTAGTTTTCTCTCTCTCTCCTAGTCTTCCATAGGTTCCTGAGTTGTGGATTTATCTTGGTTGTTCAGGCTCTGCCTTTGTAATAACCACACACCATGAGCAATCAAGGACGTGGTGATAATCTTGATCATGGAGGATGGTGACTTGGAGCATGAAGATCATATTCGTAACTAGAGTATCGTGAGGCTATCCCATGTCGAATCTTGTACCGAAATCGAATTGGAGATCCAACTTGGAACCACCGTAGAAGCTTCAGTACATGTACCCCGTGGTATGGTTTCCTTCATCAATTAAGAGAATCATAAAGCGTAATGGATTTCTAGGATGGTGGAATTCACATCGAGCAATAGTAAACATGTTAGAAATATTGATAGCATCCCCAAGGGAATATTGAACAAATTAGGGATTATATTTCTAACGCATGAATAATAGATGATGTTAGTTAGTAGTTGGAATCAAATAGAAATTGTCTTGGTGAAATTGTGTGTTCTAGTGCTCCTCTTGTCATTGAATTTTCGTTTAATTTATATTTTGCATTTATTTTCTTTAGTTTTCATTTTTTATTTATTGCAATTATTCTCTTTTAAGAATTATTGTTTAAATACATTAAGAGTATTATAATTTTAATAATTATTAAATTAATCTCTGAGGGAACGATACCTACTCTCTATGTATTACTTGAAACGATTCGTGCACCTCCAAAAAATCAACATCAAATATTATATAGCAAAAACTTCCAACAATTTTGTTTTTCCTTCCCTCAAATTGTTTTGCATTTCATTTTTCTCCTGCTAACTTTCGGGTTAACTTCAATTTGGACTCGAAAAATAAAAGTAGTCTCTTTTTTTCTCATACAACTAAAAATGATACAGAACTCTCTAATAAACTTGGGAACTTATATGGTAGGATCAAAAAAATAAACTATCGATGGTTCTCTATTTTCAACCATCAAATCTGCATAAAACATTATCTATTATGTACACTTTTTTTAATCTGGTGTGATTTTGATTTAATTCATTGTCCTATAAGAGAAACTCCATATGAATTTATAGTAAGTTGCAATTTAATACTTGCGTCATTGAAGCATTATTTTTTTAAACAAGTGGTTCACGCGACTATAGAGGATAATATAGTAAAACCCAAACATTGTAAACATAAAATTTAAAAGAATAAGAAAATTACAAATTGTTCCTCACGCTAATTTTAGGTGTTGCCTCCTTATTTATTTTTAATCCCCACATCATCATCATCCTCCTATATTGCATCTTACCAACTCATTGTATGACTCACGCATGGTTATGCCATTAAAAAGGTGATGTTTCATTAATGGAAGTATTAAAATTACATGTTCAGATAAGCTGAAGAGTGAGTTTTGTGTCATTTTAAATTGTGAGGTCAAAATACCACCGGTGGTGGTGGTATGACAATAAGAGGATGACCTACTATGGTTCCTTCTCCCATCATCTAGAGATCATTCCTGTCATCCGCAGTGAGGCTGCAATTATACCTCTCAGTAGGCCTGTCGAATATGACTTGAGCCTACTGTGATTTTGGTTCCATAGACGAAAGTATGGGCCGGATTTCCTTATCGTTTCACATGTAGTCTTACTTTGAAGGTCAAATTTAATATGGACCCCAACTGTTGACGATTTCATTTTGTTATTTCTCTATACTTTAAAAGAGTCAATGCTCTCTTACGAGGCTGTCACATGGCAACCCCTCTTGTATTTTTATTTTTTTTTTACCTTTTGTATTTTTATTTTTTTAGTTTTAAATGTTTTGTTTTCTTGTTTTTTAAAATTTGTTATTGTTTTTTTAACATTTTTATTTTTTACATGTGGTTTCTAAATTATATTTTTTTTCACTTTACTCTTATGAAAGTAATTTTTTTTTTTTTTACATGTATTCCTATTTAAATTTTTGTTTCTTCAAATGTATCCGTACTTAATTATTTTTTGTATAATTCTTATCATATTAAAATTATCTTTACACTATTTTTTATACTAATTCGTGTTCTTTTTATTTATAATTATATAAATCTTTTCCACTATAAATGTTTAAAATTAGAAGCGAAAATTGTTTCAACTAAAGTTTACAAAAGGAAAAACTTTTTTTTTAAAATAAATTTAAAAATATTTAAATAGTTTAATAAAAATTTCTCATTGTACACGTTCTTAAAACTATACTACAAAGCGGGCATTTAACATGCAACGTGCCACGTGGCATCGATCCAATGGTAACCAAAGGAACCTAAGATCCAACGCTGTCCTTCATAATAGAATTGGATTTTTCTTATTTTTTATTTTTTCCATCTCTTCCCTTTTGGCTGCTTACCTAAGACCTCTCTTTTTCCGAATTGTGGTCTTTCTTTGATACGATCATGGCCGAGGTATGTCTCTACACATTCTCTCTCTTAATGTGTTATTTCTTCTCTTTGATTTCTGAGAAACCCTAGGAAATGAAAGTTTCAGAATCGCATTTCTTTTCTGAGAAACAAAAACCCTAATTTCATCAATATCAGCGTTTTCATTTTCGCCAAAAAAAAAAAAAAAAGGAAATGAAGCTTCTGATTCCTGTTATCGTCAATTTTTCGTCAATTTTTCCTATTGTCTAATAGTAATTTGACGACCAGGCGATTGAGATTTGCATTGATTTATGCGTTGTTTTTCTGATTGGATTAGTTTGAAACCGTTTGATTTAAGCGCCGTTAATTGGCCCAATGAAATTTTGGTGGGTTATTTTTGGGTAATTTTGTGCCGTGAGAGGATTAATTTTGTTAATGAATATATTTTAACAGATTCATTTTAAAACCGAATTTAGTGGTTTTGGTTGAAATAAATTTAAATTTCACGAATTTTTGTTGAGCCATTGAGTTTTAATTTAGCTGAGATTAGGTTTAATTTCATGGGTATTTGCCCATTTATTCTTGCGTTTATATATATTTGGCTATGAAGTGCGTTTTCTTTGTAATGCAGATACAATTATGAGATATTTCCCTTGTTCTTTTTCTTAACAGGGTTTTCTCACTGGATTTGTTATCAGGGGCCTTTTTCACTTCTTTGAACTTTGTATGAAAAGAATCTGAATTGGTGGTTTTCTGGGAATTCTATATATTTTAGTGTATTTGCTTCGGTTTGAAACTTGCTGATAACTGCAATTATCTTATTTGTTTTCGATTGGGGGTTGTTTGGGTAACAATTTAACCAAATATCCTATAAGTTTGAATCAGTAAATTGTAGTTGTTATATTGGAATAGTACTTTGTTTACAATGACTTCCGCTGTGTGTTTGGCGTTTGGACAAGGATCTATCTAACGTTCATTCGGTACTTTGATTCTGAAGAGAATTTATAGTGGCAGGTGCTTAAAGTTCCATTGTGTTTCACGTTACTAGTATTGGTCATTGTGGAATTCTAAGATTGTCTGTTGCTCTTGAGCTGCATAAACATTTTTCATTTTTAGTTTAGGGAACATACATCTCCATCAGCAACACCTTTGAGAAATTTTTATAACCTTTTGATTAGTCTGAAATTGTGAGATTTGTTCGTCTTTACTTAAGAAATTGAAAGGAAGTTATGAAAACCTTAGCCTATCATGAGTTTTCATCAGCAGACCTCTTTTGAGTCAACTGCTAGGCAGATACTTTCCAAATCCCTCAAACAATGTTTCTATTCCAAGTTGGTTTTGGAGAATTCCATGTTGGTGTTGGGGAATGGGATAAATTGCGTTAGAATCACGATTCAAGTTGGCGGTATGTTCTCAATTGCTACAATCTGTTGTCATTAAATATACTCGCTCTTCCGTTGCTTGCAGATTGCGCTCAAAACAGCACCTGCTGATTTTCGTTTCCCCACTACAAATCAAACTAGACACTGTTTCACTCGTTACATTGAATTCCACAGGTACTTTTTATTTGTTGGGCAAATTCTTCTTTGTGGGTATTAAAATTTAATATGGAGGATTTTCTTTTTCACCTGTTGTAATGTCTATTCCCAATGTAGGTGCTTGGCAGCAAAGGGTGAAGAGTCTGGTGAATGTGAGAAATTCGCAAGATATTACCGTTCCCTCTGTCCTGGTGAATGGGTGAGTAATTTAGCTTATTGTGTTCCTGCGGCTACAAAAATGTTCTTATTTCGATGATCAAAGAAAAAAGTTGTAGTCTTGCTATGCTTGAGAAAGCAAACTAGTTTTTATTTTGACCCTTTTTCTTTTGAACTTGTTTTCGCAGGTTGAGAAGTGGAATGAGCAGAGGGAGAATGGATGTTTCCCAGGCCCTCTCTAATGCTTACATTGCTCTTGGATGATTTCTATTTCATATGAAGATTTGCTTATTTTCACAAGTTAGTTGCATGACATTCTTGTCGGATTTTTGTTAATAAGGCGACATATGGGATCTCTCTGAACCTTTTCTTTTCCTTTGGTGAAATGTGGACAAGTTGTTCATGGGCAAAGGCCCTGACATGATATTCAAATTTTAAATGATGTTTCGGTTTATTGTCTCGCCCTGCGGAACGTTTTGAACAGAAAAAGATTAGTGGAACAAGAAACTAGTTTGAGGAAGTGAAGATAAGATCTCAAAGGGTATGAGATCAAGTGTTCATTTTTAATGTGTACAGGTAAGCATTTAGATCGAGTGTTTTTTCTTTTTTTAGAGATTTTTTTAATGTGGTTTGAGTTATCGCTTGGTAGTATAAGATTTAAATAGGGAATAAAGTTTGAACCAGTGTTTGATATCGTCATTAGAATTATGAGTTTTTAAGAACTACGGGTTTCAAATGGTTGGTGGGAACTTTGGGGGTGCACGGGTTAGAACCATCAGAACTGTGTGTGTGGGGGGTGGGGAACCCAAGTTCAAGTCCAAACTATTATGCAACCAAACAAGGGTTTAAACTGTTATTTGGATTCAAACCCTCTAATCAAACAACCAAGTACCAATTTTTGTCAGGTTGGTTTAGAATATACTATACGTATGCTCATGTTTGGTTGGACAGCCTCCCTAAATTCTAACATTTCAAACTTTTTGACAATGGAAAGTGTTTTGTCTTTTTTTGCTTTAACTTCAAATTAAAATATGTCATAACTTTTTTTTTTTTTTTTAACTCCTCGAGATTTTTTTTTTCGTGTTTGTAACGAAGAGATGAATAAATCTATTTATATTGCGTATTAAAATTTATCATTTACAATAAAGTTTCAAAATATATGGTGCATAATTCTAATAATAGTTTTTAACATTCTATGCAAACACAATTTAAATTTTATTCCCAGTTTAAATTATAAATTATTCACTTATCTAAATACCTCTTTAAATTACCATAGTTCAAATTTTTAAGTTCGAATCACCTTAGTTCTAATGATCACAGTTCAAAATATTGAACCAAATAGTGCCTACATTTAAATATTGTGTTATATATAATAGAAATAAAGGAGAAATTATTTAGTAGATTGAATGTATCACGTTATGTGATACACTAGTTTAATAAAAATGTATCATCTTAACACTTTATCTATGTCAGTATTTACACTTATCTTCTCTTTCTTAATGGGCATTGTATTGATTGTTCAGTTAAAACTATTATAATTATTGTACCCAATTTTCTTTTTTAATCAATTGACTTTAAATTATCATTTTTATTTCTAAAGTACTATTACGCAATTAGCATTGTGAGCGTCCCTCGCTTTTCCATCGACATAGGAAAAAAAAAATGATTTATATCATCTAGTTGGAGTCTACACAATCAAGCAGCTAATATCTTTCAATTTACCATTGAAAAGTTGAAGGGAAAACTCCAAGAGATCAATAACCAACACCTAGCAAAATTGAAATTGAAAAGTGAATTATATCTATTGAAAGTTTTGTTTAAGAAGGTTTTTTTTATGATATTTCTTTTAAATAATTTTGAGGAGCTGGGTAATGATTCTGGTGTTATATATACATATATATTAGAAAAAGAATCTCAATATATACATTGTATTTGGCCTTTTCTGGGCTTGCTTTCTTTTTGCTGGCCTTGTGCCATTTAATGAAGTATCAATTTCCTTGAAAAAAAAAAAAAAGTGATATTAGAATGAAAAAAATAATATTTGAAGTTTTTATTTGCTTTCTTATAGATGACATTGAATTCATCAATAGAGAAGGTGATAGTGATGATTTGTTGGAGAAAGTAGTATCTAGTGAGGATGAGACCTATGAATTTTACAAGGATTGGCTTTAATATTCGGAAAGGAAAGGTTCGATATTTTACTGGTTCAAAGAATATATGCTCTCTCGTGAATACTTGTGCTCAAAAGAAGGTTTTGGAAAAGATGAAAAGTTTCTTACGAAGAAAAGAAAGTGAATAGGTTGGACACAAGAACTGGTTGCAAAGCTTTTATATGATTTGCAAATAAATAACAGAACTATGCGCTTGCAACACCATAAGAAAGGCATTTGCTCAAATCTGGAGTCTGGACGTTGTATTTCAAAACCAAAAGCAGGGGTTATTTATTCAATGGTCAATGTAGGGATATAAACAAGAGATGCCTTTTCATATCTGTCAAAGGAAGTTGGCGGCACTCAAAATATAGGATTTATAATTATGAGGATGAGAGCGTTTGGTACGCAGCAGTCAGTAAAAGTCATAATTCTGAAAAAGTGATTGGGAGTAATATGATTTTGAAGAATAATACATTACTGTGTTTGGTTCTATATATAAATCTTTCTCAAATTCTTAGGAATATTACATTACGGTATTTGGTTGTACATGAGAATGTTGTGAATTTAAAAAAAAAAAAATATTTTTTAAATGAATTACAATTAGCACTATTATTTTAAAAAGTATAAAATATTTTTTAAATATTTAGCCCATAACATTAGCACTAATATTTTAAAAAGTATAAAATACAACACAACAAGTAGTCCATAAAATTATCAAATAATATGGGTCTCAAAATG
This sequence comes from Morus alba, assembly GCA_012066045.3. Classification (NCBI taxonomy): domain Eukaryota; kingdom Viridiplantae; phylum Streptophyta; class Magnoliopsida; order Rosales; family Moraceae; genus Morus; species Morus alba. Next base: position 56,110,362 of record CP050224.2, read on the forward strand.
TTAACTAAAATCATCTATACTCAAAAGTTCATACAAAAGTTCTAAATATGAGAACATATACTTGAATACGTTCCAAACCTGAAATTAGAAGTTGTAAATCTATATATAGATTTACAAAGGGGAACGCTATATCATGCATCTATATATAGAGATAGATAGACCTATAGATTCATACTCGATATCTTTATATCGATAGTAATGGTATCAACTTATATCGTAATGTTCTATTCGATGGACAAAGAAAATAGAGATTTTCTTTTGGAGAGATGGCCGAGTGGTTGATAGCTCCGGTCTTGAAAACCGGTATAGTTCGAAACAAAGAACTATCGAGGGTTCGACTACATAGAAAAGTTTCAAAGATGCCATCAAAAGATCTAAATATTGAGCCATATACTCGAGTTTGTAAATATAGCACCAAAAGCTTCAACCTAACTCATTTCAAAAGAGATAGAAGAAAATCTAACTTAAATTCATCATCCAACGTGAAGAAATAGTTGGTGTAGTCATGGTTTCGGACAAGAAGTTTTCTGACTCGTACTCGTTGTGCATTTGTTAGTCCTTTTACCTTCTTCACTTCATCAAACACATGCATTCTCCTTGCAGCACTATCAGCCTCGTATTGAAAATAATTAGCAAGCCTACCAATATTCTCACCAGCCATAGCATACATATCAGAAAACTTCTGTACTGTCTCAGTTAAAGTCTCAACCAATACATCTCCACTTTGAGATCTCTTTCTCTTTTTCCTTCCTGATGCCAATGGTGTTGAAGTTGTTTGTATACTAGGACCACCAATACTTGCAGTATCCATGTGCTCATCAGACATAAGCAAGGGATCATAATCAAGATCATTTTATGTTTCTTTATCAATGTCATCAACCATATCAGTCAATCCCATTGCACCTTGTCCATTAGCACGATCCTTTCCAAACACAAGTCCTAACTCATCATAATAAGGAAACAGCTTGTTTCTTAAGCCTTTCGCAGTTGGGTGACTTTATAATAGATATAGAATGTAAATTAAACATTAAAAGCCACTACCGGCAGGGCCCAACATTTCAGAAATGACATGATATTCTTTTTGTTGGGAATAGTGTCCTGAAAGCATGAAATGTAAAAGGATATTTATTATTTATTTAATAAAATAGTTTATTCATCATTTTATGTGCATATATTTATGAATATTTTATGAATATCAAATAAAATTCCTTGATTATTTATGTAACCTTAAACATTGTATATAAGTGTTATATACAAGAGGATAATGTTTAAGGATAATAATCAAAAGTAACTGTTCATAATGAATTTAATTAAAGTTCGGAATCTTTAATTAAAACATTATTAATACATGTCATTCCCATTTAGAATGGAACGGTGTTATCCGCACAGTTAATATGGCGAGATATTGAATGAGTGTATTTCGCATAATGAGATTATGTGGAACATGGACGCAGACACAATATGAATTTCTAATAATTTCCGTTAAGCATAGAAATTCTAATTGAGTCTATTGATGGTCATATATAGAATGATCTTAATCCTGAGTTCTTAACAAACTCCTATTTATGGATTTATGTCTTTTGATTTAATCGGTATGGATTCCGAGACCCTGAATCCTATTCCTTGTATTTTGGAGACATAATGAAATAGGTAGTTGGGAATGTTATTATACGAGATGGAATCCATTCCTTCTTGAGAGAGAAGCGATAAATAATTCTCTTGAGTGTTGATTCGGTACTTGGATTAGTAAGAGCGCTACGGTTCATGAATTTGTTTTATGAATCACTATCCATTAGAGAATCAATGGTACTCAAGGATAAAGATGTAATTAGAGAGGTTAACAGTTCTATCCGACTCTAATTATGAATTATTTATGGAGGATCGATCTATATGCAATGACTATATCAAATGGACACTTCACGGTTTAGAAGTAATTAATGTCTATAATTCCGAGAGTGCAATTCCAAGTTTATAGTGGAGTAACTATTGAATTAATAGAATTAATTAATTAATTAAAGTGTTTAATTAATTATTAATTTTATTGGAGCTCGTAATTATGGGTCCATTAGTCCCCCGCGTCGTCCTTGTAATTCTACCGCACACACAAAGGGCAAAATGGGAATTTTAGAATTACGAATTCTAAAATTAAATACTCAAGAATAATTAATTGAGAATTAATTATTATTTAAATAATGAGATTATTTAAATTTGAATTTGAACATATCTAGATTTATCCATTTAAACTTATTTGATAAGTTGTTTAATTTAGAATTCAAATTAATTTAAGTTTGACTTAAATTAATTTGAATCAATTAAAATGGACTACTGGATAAAGGATAAAATATCTTCTCCTTCCCTATCTTATCTAGGCGCCACACACAGGGATAAAACCCTAGTGTGTGGCCGGCCACCTAAGGGATAAGGGGAAGGGATTTTTTGTTCCAAATTCAAAATTGGAGATAAGGATTTGATCCTATTTTGAAGATTGACTTCTTCTCTTTAAATATGAGATAAATGAAAAATTGTGAGACAATTTTTTGAAACACTTTTCAGCCCTAGTTTCCTAGTGTGGCCGGAATTCTCATATAGCAAAAAGAGAGTGAAATATTTTTTCTCCAAAAATTCCACATCGTGCATGCGTTGGTGTTTGTGGAAATTCGAGTGTTTTAGAAACCGTTTTTGTCTCACGTGTGCCCACACACACGTCTCACGTAGAATCAAGGAATTGACGTGGAAGACTTTGGTGTTCTAAACACAAAAGCTTGGAGCTAGGACTGTTCGTGGTCAAAGAAAATCAAGATATCATCCGAGTTGGCTACAAGGTATTTTTTCGGTTGATCCTTGAATCTTATAAATTAATGAGATTAATTTATTGGTGCATAAATTAATATAATCTATAGAGTATCTCAAAAGTTTTATGAAAATTTTTGTGATACACGATCCGCTATTCCGCTGCGTTTCCGCCGCCGAATTCAATTCTGCAACCAACACTTTTTTCAATATCTTTACACGAGAATCAATGTGTGGTTGTGCTTTAAGCCCACATTGTGGAATCTTTTCATTCATCATTTTCTCCAATTGTTGTAAGTAACCAGGCTTGAACGTACCATTATCTGCTTTTCATTTTCCACTATTAGCCATATCCAATAAGCACTTTACTAGCTTTGAATCTTCCAATGCAGTCCATTGATGCTTCCTTCCATTAGCATCCATTATGTGTACAAATTACACACATTAATACGAAAACAAAACTAATAATACTAGATAAAACAAAGCAACACATCAATATATCTTTATTAAAAATCATAACAATAATGTCATACATATTTATTAAAAACCACAACAACAATGTCATACACATTTATTGTGAATCATAACAGCAATGTCATACATATTTACCTTGCGAAACTTTCAAACCTATTCCTCCTAGATAAAGCATCTCCTAAAACTCTTGAGTCAGCTGCGGAACCCTCCCATCCGGACAATACATATATAAATTGTTTATCTTGAGTGCATACTCCCAACATGTTGGTAGCAATTTCACCCTTTCTGGAATGGTACCTATGCGTGTCCGCTGCAAATACATTGACCTTGATGTATGTTCCATCAAGTGCTCCCAAACAGTTCTAAAACACAAATAATAATTTTAGCCCACATACCTACCGCATATTAAACCATTTCCATCTTTCATCCGTGGAATTTTCTTGAATTGGCTCTGGCCTTTTTAGCAATACTTCATGAAGACATAACACCGCTTTTAAGACAATATTGAACTGTCTACTTATTGTTTCACCCGAGCGTACAAATAGGTGTTTCATAATCCTATTTTTTTGATCATGAGCTAATATATGTAGGAATATAGCTACCAATTCTTCAACATCCATATTTTTTGTTCCTCTCAAATTGCCAATGGTTCTAAGGTAGTTACATAGGATAGTAAATTTTCTCCTATTCATAAGAGTGCTTTCAAGACATGCTAAGCCATTCTCATATATCAATCGATGGTAATTTAGTTGGCGTATATGATGTTAGTAATAAGAACTCTCACCCCATCTATTTCTATGCAAACGTCTCTTACTAATAATTACAAATATCATAAGAATGAACAAAAATGTCATTTCATTAAACATCTCCATATATTGAACCAAAATAGCCACAATTCCTTTTTTTTTTTTTTTTTTTGTTCCAATGAAAGAATATCCATATCTGCTCATTGATGGGAAAAAAGGAAATAAGCATACTGAAAAGAATTGTTTGCCAATACTCAGAAAAGAACTTCAACGCACAAGAAACGACATAACGCACAAAACAACTTCAACGCATAACGTTTTCAACGCGCACACACAAATTACATCTAAACGACATAACGTTTTCAACCAAAGCAATGCACAAAGCACAGAAAAAAAAAAAAAAAGAACATAATCCACCAAAGAATTCATAGTTAAATCGTTTTCTGAGTTTATGTAATATATATATATATATATATATATATATATATAATCCCCAGAAGAAGAATATATTAAATATATTATATATATATATATATATTACATATATAAATTATATATATTGCAGGTTTTGAGTGATCAAAAGAGACATCGTTCTGCCCCAGAAGCGCCGACGATCTCAAGTGAGATTCTCAAGTTCATATCACAAATCGTGAAAGGAAAATTTGTCACAAAAAAAAGGAGAAAAAAGGAATCATACTCTGGTGGTTGGTGGTGGCGGGAGAGGAAAGTCCAACAATGTTAGGGCAGATGTGCTAGGTCTGGACGAGAAAGAGATGGGTGAGATGGGTCTGATAAGAGATGGGTGAGAGATATGTTAGGACATATTATAATTTTTTCCCGCAAATATTACTTTCCTGGGATAAGTAAATAACACCCTATTGGGTAGGTTTAGGATTACACTAAAATGTGATAATGTAAATTTCATAGGCTTCACTTTCTTAGCTTTTAAAAAAGTTTAATAATTATACTAAATATAAAAATCTTTCAGATTCTCATTCCCACCTTTAAGATTACCTCATACCAAATACCCCCTACGTGAACAAACAAAAGATGATAGCGATTAGTGCATGAGTCTTTATTTTAAAAATAATATTAAAATAATCCATAAATTTATAATTTCTCTCAAAACAATACAACTCTTAGTGTCACGCCCCCCAAACGGGGTGGGTGACGTGGAGCTCAATTAGGGATTAATAAAGCAGATCCCCAACCGGGTCCCACACTTAGCTGCATTTAAATATAAATAAATTACATAACCCAGGAGCCTCTGACACACAGGGCTCCACCCCACAGGACATACAGTATCGTACATACATGTTCATGTAAATAATCAATTACAACAGACATCATCCACAGTCTAGTAAATCCAAATATTAAATAAGTTTACATAACTTTTCTCAATTTTCTTACATTTATAACAGAGGATGAACGCGATCCTCACTTGGTCAATCCGTAGCACCGCTTAGCTACGATGCACTGCTCCTCGAGTCTCCTGGGAGGGGTTTAAACATTTGAAACATGAGCGAAAGGCCCAGTAGGATATAATTTAAAATACTTAAATAAATGAGTGCGTAAATGAATAAATAAATAAAATAAGACATTCAGTCCCGACAGAACAGCCGGAACCTCACATCCTTTTTCTCAAAGGAAATATAACAGAAACTAACTGTATTACAAGCTTCAGTAAGTAATTAGTGCAAATTACTTATCTCACCAAGTGCCTCGCCTATTGGACCGGTTTCGGGTTCTGCCCCCGAGGATGCACTCTCCGCATCCTATCTAGGTTTACAGCAATAGACTTTATTACCAGTTCACAAGATCTCTTATCTTAAGAAATCATCCGTTTAACATTATGAAATCGTTCATATGACCCCACGAACTACTCAAGCCGTGGGCCCCATGACTGGACAAGCCATGAGTTCCATGACTAGACAAGCCAAGGATTGCCATAAACTAACAAGCCATAGTTTTTAAAACATTTTTCTTTCACAAACCAATCCCTTCTTTAAAACATTTTCAAGGCCAAAACCATTTTTGGAAACAGGCTCACAAAGAAGAGGGATAGAAATCCTACCTCGCACAATCAAACCTGGGACTAGCGTTGCCTTTTTCTGGCTTCCGCTTCCTCAAGCCCCTTCAGTCTAAATCCTCAGCGATCACTGATACGAGATAACACTTTAGGATCAATTCTCATTCCTAAAGTAATCCAATCTCAACCATATATCAAGATTTTCAAATTAGTGTGCCCTAATCCATTTTCATGTTTCAAATTACATTCCAAGGGTTTTAAATATCAAATCAGATATTAAAGATACTAATCCTTTCATCCCAAGTCCCCAAATGAAGCTAATTTGGGTTCTCCCCGAAAACAGGGGTCAAAACGACAATTTCAAGCCAAACAGGGTCAAACCCCGTGTACACCGGTCGACCGGAGACAGAGGAGTGCATCACCACCGGTCGGCCGGCGGTGTGCATCCGGTCGACCGGACCGGGTCGGCCGGTGGTCAGAAGATCCATCGACCGACCGCGGTCGACCGTGGAGAACTCCACCGCGGAAAACCCCTACAAAACCTCACAAAACAACCACTAGATCCGGGTTCTAGGTCCTAAAACAAGTCCAAAAAACCAAAGATCTCCAATTTCTACTCTAGTTTTACGCGAAAATCATCAAAATCCGTTTTGAACCAAAAGTAAGTTTTAAATCCGAAAAACTTGAAATCCAAGAGAGGTTCTTTTAGTAATCTTACCTTGAATCCTTCTCTTGATGTTGAAAACTCTTTGAAATCACTCTTGGTTCGAATCCGGTCTTAATTTGAGACAAAAAATGAGAGAGAGAGAGAGAGAGAGAGCGGGAGTGAGAGTGAAAGGAAGAGAGAGAGAAACGCACGGGAGAGAGAAAAAGAAAAGGAAGGAAAAGAAACGAAAAAGAAAAAGAAAAAGAAAAATAAAAGGAAATGACATGTGCACTAAAACAGTCCAGAAATGCGCCCATACACACTTCTAGATTAAAATAAATTACTGTGAATAATTTAAATACCTTGAAATTATTTAAGCTCAATTAATTAAATCAGATTAGGCACACTAATAATCTCAATTACCTTAATTAATCTTAATTAATTCTTCAGGGTGTTACAGCTCCACCCCCCTTAGGCAATTTCGTCCCCGAAATTAAAGCTCACCTCAAAGTGCGAACAGATGCGGTTAACGCTCCTGCATCGTCGTTTCAAGCTCCCATGTTGTTTCCTCAACACCATGGTGCTGCCACAGCACTTTCACTAACGGAATCTCACGATGACACAGACTTTTCATCTTCCTGTCAAGAATCTGAACTGGTGCCTCCTCGTAGGACGCGTCATACTGTATCGGAACGTCAAACCACTGCACTACTGCTTCCGGCTCAGGTTGACATTTCCGAAGCATGGAGACATGGAACACGTCATGCATGTGAGATAACTCAGGCGGTAAAGCCAATCGGTATGCCACCACTCCGACTCGTTGCACAATCGGGAATGGTCCCACATACCTTGGTGTGAGTTTTCCTTTCACACCAAACCGTACAACTCCCTTGCGTGGGGAAACCTTCAGCAAGACAAAGTCGCCTTCTTGAAATTCCAAAGGCCTACGCCTTCTGTCAGCATAGCTCTTCCGTCAACTTTGAGCTGTCAACAGACGTTCTCGAATCACAGCTATCTTCTCATTGTTCTCTTGAATGACATCCGGTCCAGTTGTAAGTCTATCCTCTGGTTCCAACCAACAAACAGGTGACCTACAAGGACGACCATACAACGCCTCAAACGGTGCCATACCGATACTGGCCTGATAGCTGTTATTGTAAGCGAATTCAGCGAGGTGCAGGTATTTCTTCCAGTTCCCGCCAAAATCCAAAACACAAGCACGAAGCATATCCTTCCTAATCTGAATAACTCTTTCAGATTGTCCATCCGTCTGAGGATGAAATGCTGTGCTGAAGTTCAATTCTGTTCCCATGGCTTCTTGGAAACTTCTCCAATACCTTGCATTGAAACGTGTGTCACGGCCAGATATGATAGACAATGGCACCCCGTGTAACCTCACGATGTGCTCCAGGTACAATTCTGACAGAATCTTCCGAGAATACGTCGCACGGAACGGTATGAAGTGCGCGGACTTCATCAACCTGTCAACCACCACCCAGATGGCATCGTGCTTCAACTCGGTTCTCGGTAGTCCCATCAGAAAATCCATCGTGATATGCTCCCATTTCCATTCAGGGACAGGAAGATGTTGCAACTCTCCCGCTGGCTTCTGGTGCTCAGCTTTAACTCGGAGGCAAGTCACGCATTCCGAGACGTACTCACGAACATTTCTCTTCATGCCTCTCCACCAGTATTGTCTCTTCAAGTCTTGGTACATCTTGGTACTACCCGGATGAATGGCGTACCTAGATTTGTGGGCTTCATGCAGAATCATCTTTTTTACCTCACCCGCCTTAGGAACAGCAAGGCGGTTGCAGAAATACAAGGCTCCATCCTCCCGGATTTTCCAATCCTCAAGTTGTTCTCCATTTTGGATCCGAATCCAAATTCCTTGGAGGTGTGGATCCTGCCATTGATTCTGCTTAACTTGTTGCACAAGAGCTGGTGCAGAGATCAGATTATACACCACAGCCTGGTTATAATCCTCATGGTACTGAAGATCATACTCACTCACTACTTCAGTCCTTTTCCAATCCTCCAAAGCTAATGACGCCAAAGTCCCTGATGTTTTCCTGCTAAGGGCATCAGCCACCACATTAGCTTTTCCAGGATGATACTGTAGAGTGAAGTCATAATCTTCCATGTACTCTACCCATCTCCTCTGTCTGAGGTTCAGATCTTTCCGAGTAAACAAGTACTTGAGACTCTTATGATCGGAGAAGACCGAAACCTTGCTCCATAGAGATAACATCTCCATAACTTGAGTAAATATTACATTTGCTAATTCCAAGTCATGTGTGGGATAGTTCCGCTCCTGCCCGGTCTCGGTTGGCCGAGATGCGTGGCTACTACGTGTCCGCCTTGCATCAAGACACAACCAAGCCCAACCCCCGAGGCGTCCGGAGTACACCTCGTATGGCTCCTCGGTATTAGGAATCGTCGAATCGGTGCACTTGTCAACCTTACCTTCAATTCACGAAAGGTATGTTCACATTCGAAGATCCCACTCGAATCGACTTCTTTCTTGGTTAACCGAGTCATCGGTGTAGCGATACTTGAGAAATCCTTTACGAAAACGCCCTAATACCCTCACGAGTGCAGAAAGCTTGAATCTACGCCACATTCTTTTTCTTTCCCAATTGTAACACGGTTTTAATCTTGAAAGGATCTCTGAAATTCCTTGTCCTCAAATCACATGGCCAAGGAACTTCACCTCTGTCGACCCGAAGTCACAATTCTCCTTCTTCGCATACAACGGGTGTTCACGAAGAGTCCGAAGAACAATTCTAAGGTCTTGTGCATGTTCTTCCCAAGTCTTGAGTAAACCAAAGATGTCGTCAATGAAGATGATCACGAACCGATCCAAGTACGGCCGGAAAACACGGTTCATCAAATCCATGAATGCAGCAGGGGCATTTGTCAACCCAAACGGCATTACCAGAAACTCGAAGTGCCCGTACCGAGTTCTGAAAATGGTCTTCGGAACATCTTCCTCCTTGATTTTCAACTGATGGTACCTAGATCTCAAATCAATCTTAGAGTAGAATTGTGATCTACCCAACTGATCGAATAATTCATCGATTCTCGGCAGTGGGTACTTGTTCTTCACAGTTACCCTGTTCAACTGTCAGTAGTCAATGCACAACTAAAGAGATCCGTCGTGCTTCTTCACAAATAGTACCGGTGCACCCCAAGGGGAAGTACTATTCCAGATATATCCCTTCTTTGCCAGCTCTTCAAGATGTGTTCTTAATTCCTTCATTTCCGCCGGAGCCATCCGGTATGGAGGAATGGAGATAGGTACCATTCTCGGAACCAAATCAATGCAGAATTCAATCTCCCGATCCGGCGGTAAGCCCGGTAGATCCTCAGAAAATACATCTGTAAACTCATCCACCACAGGGATTCCTACACTATCTCTGCTCACTTCAAATTCACCTTCTATGGCAAGAAGGGAAAATAAACAGGCTAGATTCTTCCGTCCCCCAACGCTGTACTTCAAAAGTTGTTCCCCAAAGACTGGGTTCATCTCTGCCTAATAAGCAATCACTGTTCCGAAATCTGTCACCAAGGTCACTTTCCTACGGTAGCAATCAACAATTGCATTGTGCCTTGACAGCTAATCCATTCCGAGTATCACATCAAATAGGGTCATCGGAAGGATAATCAAGTCTACTCTCAATCGCTCACCACCAATCGTGATTTCACATGACTTACACACACTCATTACCTCCACACATCCTAGTGGGGAGTTCAAAGTCATCGGGACTTCTAAATTCTCATATTTTAATTTCAGAGTCCGAACAAACGACCTTGATATGAACGAGTGTGTGGCACTTGTATCAAACAACATGTGAGCAAAAGAATGAGAGATTAGAATCATACCCTCAACCGCCGCATTGCTGGTCTGACCTCCAGAGCTGCCCCCTGCCAGGGTATATGCTTGTCCCTGTACTTTTCCTTTTCCTCTGTCACCAACATTAGGCCACTGAGCCGGAGGCCTATACTGTTGTGGCGGAGGTGGTTGTGCCGGTCTCGGTGCTTGAGGCCGGAACTGTGAATACTGAGGCGGCTGATAGGTCGGCACATGAGGGTATGGCATTTGTTGTCGCTGATATGGCGGCATGTACTGTGGCGGCCCCTCTTGGCTATAGGAAGCGTCACTTTGGGCTTGTTGAGCCGGCGGCCGATTAGGACAATTCCTCCTAATATGGCCCACCTGCCCACAATGGTGACATCTTGGCCCGTATGGAGCATTTCTATCACTCCCAGACGAACTACTGCCACCGCTTACCATTTCCCCAACCATCTGCCCCTGGTTGCGGTTTCTTCTACCACTCCGCTGTGGTCCACCCGAGGCAGAAGGTCTACCAGAAACGGAGGGTCTACCAGAGGCAGAGACTCGACCCGCTTCTTCTTCTTTACTTTGGCGATAGGCCAGGTTATCCTGTTCCACCTTTGTAGCAAAGAACTACCAAATCCGGAAGTTCAAGTCTTAGAGCCACCAAGGATCTCCTCACGAGTTCTTGAGGCCCCTCTCAAACTTAAGACATCTCATGTGTTCGAGACTCCACTAAAGATGGCGCAAACCGGGATAGGTCATTAAACCTAGCCTCATATTCCCTCACAGACATGTCACCTTGCTTCAGCGACACATAAATTCCAGTGCCTTTTCTTCCCTGTAACTCGGAGGGAAGTACTGATCATTGAACATCACCTCGAACTGTTCCCAGGTCATACCTGTGACATCCATTCTCCTCTTGACCTGTTTCCACCAAGTGTTTGCTAATCCTTCCATCTTGTACACCGCAAATTCCACCCAGTATTCATTTGGAACTCCCATAGTACTCAAGTGCTTGACTATGGAGTCAATCCAGAACTCAGCTTCCTAGGGTCCTCCCTCATTGTTAAACGAGGGGATAGGTGCTCGCCTGACCAGAAATATCCTTGTTTCCGATCCTCAGCCGGTCGCTCATTTCGAGCTCTAGTGGCCATGCCTTGAAAGGCAACATACATGGCATCAAACAATCCTTGATTCGGTTGTTTCGGCTGGTTGCCTAGTCTGCGGCGAGGCGCCATTTCCTTCAACTGAAATAAGACTAGACTGTTCAGTGGATAACAGATGTCACACATGTATGTACAATCCTGGGGTTCTTAACCTAAAGCTCTGATACCACTCTTGTCACGCACCCCAAACGGGGTGGGTGACGTCGAGCTCAATTAGGGATTAATAAAGCAGATCCTCAACCGGGTCCCACACTTAGCTGCATTTAAATATAAATAAATTACATAACCCAGGAGCCTCTGACACACAGGGCTCCACCCCACAGGACATACAGTATCGTACATACATGTTCATGTAAATAATCAATTACAACAGACATCATCCACAGTCTAGTAAATCCAAATATTAAATAAGTTTACATAACCTTTCTCATTTTTCTTACATTTATAACTGAGGATGAACGTGATCCTCACTTGGTCAATCCGTAGCACCGCTCAGCTACGATGCACCGCTCCTCGAGTCTCCTGGGAGGGGTTTAAACATTTGAAACATGAGCGAAAGGCCCAGTAGGATATAATTTAAAATACTTAAATAAATGAATGCGTAAATGAATAAATAAATAAAATAAGACATTCAGTCCCGATAGAACAGCCGGAACCTCACATCATTTTTCTCAAAGGAAATATAACAGAAACTAACCGTATTACAGGCTTCAGTAAGTAATTAGTGCAAATTACTTACCTTATCAAGTGCCTCGCCTACTGGACCGGTTTCGAGTTCTGCCCCCGAGGATGCACTCTCCGCATCCTATCTAGGCTTACAGCAATAGACTCTATTACCAGTTCACAAGATCTCTTATCTTAAGAAATAATCCGTTTAACATTATGAAATCATTCATATGACCCCACGAACTACTCAAGCCGCGGGCCCTATGACTGGACAAGCCATAAGGTTCCATGACTAGACAAGCTATGGATTCCATGGACAGGACAAGCCAAGGATTTCCATAACAAGTCATGGTTTTTAAAACATTTTTCTTTCGCAAACTAATCCGTTCTTTAAAACATTTTCAAGGCCAAAACCATTTTTGGAAACAGGCTCACAAAGAAGAAGAATAGAAATCCTACCTCGCATAATCAAACCTGGGACTAGCGTTGCCTTTTTTCGGCTTCCGATTCCTTAAGCCCCTTCAGTCTGAATTCTCAGCGATTACTGATACAAGATAACACTTTAGGATCAATTCTCATTCCTAAAGTAACCCAATCTCAATCATATACCAAGATTTTCCAATTAGTGTGCCCTAATCCATTTTCATGTTTCAAATTACATTCCAAGGGTTTTAAATATCAAATCAGGGATTCAAGATACTAATCCTTTCATCCTAAGTCCCCAAATGAAGCTAATTTGGGTTCTCCCCGAAAACATGGGTCAAAACGACAATTTCAGGCCAAACAGGGTCAAACCCCGTGTACACCGGTCGACCGGAGACAGAGGAGTGCATCACCACCGGTCGGCCGGCGGTGTGCATCCGGTCGACCGGACTGGGTGGCCGGTGGCTGTAGTAAGATCCAGTCAACCGATGCGGTTGACCGGTGGAGAACTCCAATTAGCGAAAACTCACGGAAATCAGTTCAAAAACCTGCAAATCCAGTCCCAAAACACAAAATCTCAAGGGACAACCACTAGATCCGGGTTCTAGGTCCTAAACAAGTCCAAAGAGCCCAAGATCTCCAATTTCTACTCTAGTTTTACTCGAAAATCATCAAAATCCGTTTTGAACAAAAAGTAAGTTTTAAATCCGAAAAACTTGAAATCCAAGAGAGGTTCTTTTAGTAATCTTACCTTGAATCATTCTCTTGATGTTGAAAACTCTTTGAAATCACTCTTGGTTCGAATCCGGTCTTGATTTGAGAATAAAAAATGAGAGAGAGAGAGAGAGAGAGAGAGAGAGAGAGAGAGAGAGAGAGAGAGTAACGCACGGGAGAGAGAAAAAGAAAAGGAAGGAAAAGAAAAGAAAAAGAAAAAGGAAAAGAAAAATAAAAGGAAATGACATGTGCACTAAAACAGCCCAGAAATGCGCCCATACACACTTCTGGATTAAAATAAATTACTGTGAATAATTTAAATACCTTGGAATTTTTTAAGCTCAATTAATTAAATCATATTAGGCACACTAATAATCTCAATTATCTTAATTAATCTTAATTAATTCTTCAGGGTGTTACACTTAGACATTACCGACTAATATAGTTTACACACATAAAGTACAGTACAACTCAGAATTTAAAATTGTGAAAATAAAATGAATCATCTCAAATTTCTAGCCTTCAATCTATTGTCATCAACTTACCGTGCGGTAAATCAAACTGCTAACACTGGAAGGGGGAAAAATATTTAAAATAGGTGTGAGCCAAATGCTTAATAAGGAAAAAGGGATTTCGACAATAAAACAAGAAAGATAAAATAATCAAAGTGACACAAGCAAGAGAAAATACAATGCATAACTTAAGTGCAAATAGAAGACATATGTAAAAAACAAATAAGTCTCAACAAGTGCAATCAAATGTTGAACGAAACTGATAATCAAGTATTTCAAAACTCTTTTAAAATAATTTATCATTTTCAAATTCATTTCCAAAGCGATAAGGTATCATGAGATGGCCCTAGCTAAGTAGCCGCAACTTAAACTCACTAAACATGTAATTGCTTAAAATACTTGAATTGATTAAATTGAATTTACATAATTTCTTTTATATAGCAAATATAACTAAGAAAAATAAACTAAACTTTAATATTAATTAACAAATATTAGTTTTCAAAGTATATAAGAAGTTTCAATCTTCTATAAACCATATTGCATACATATAATTAAAAAGTCTTAACATAACAAAACGTAGTGTATAATTAAATTACTAGCGGTATCCATTTCTCATTCTCTACACTGCTTGCTTGCCGCTGCACACAACCCATCATTCACTTTTCATAGGTTGCTTCCCTACCATATAAATACATTCTAGAGCTGAGTTTATACTTAGTAAGTAGGAACTAAATCTTGCTAGTTAAAATAGAGTACTTAAAGTATATCAGTAATGCATGTACCAATTATGCTCTTTTATGAACTTATTTTATTAATTTTTTGGGCTCGAGTGTTCGTACCGAAAAATGTACCAATCAGCGGGTAGAGAGGGTTTTCAAGGTCTCCAATTACACTGTGGCCCTAATTGAAATATTTACCTCCTCAGGTTCTAATAGATTGCCTCTTCATGCCTTAAATCTCTCTCCCCTGTAAGTCAAGTGGTTGGTATAACACTCTTAAATGTTCTCACTAGTCATATTGATCTTATTAGTGAGCATGTGATATGTTATGACATAGCATACTATAACTTTAAGCATAAATATGTACATAAAACATGTATAACATTCTATTTTTAAACTTATTCATATTGTAGGCGAGATTCCTACTTACCTGCTATCTGCCAAGGTCGGGACTATATTACTCGCCAAGGTTAACCTCTACTGTTGTGTTTTGTAAAGAAAACTCATTGAGGGTGTGAATTTGACTTATTATAAGCTAGTCTATTTAGCTTAGTCTATTTAGAAATTTATGCTTATGCTTAGAAAATATTTCCTTTTAAAATAAGGATTATTTGACTTCTTACATATTACAAGGATTATTTTAATAAATTCTTATCATATAATTTCCTTAATTGCCTTTGCTAATCGATCTTAGGTTGATAACTTAATTTGTTAGTCAATAGTTTAAATCAAAGACTATGTCTAAGTTACCAACTCTTATTAATTTACAAATTAGGTTTATAAAGGTATTAAGGCCAATTTGGTTTACAACATGTCTACAATGCTTCCGGCCCTATGTGTGGTTTTTACTTTTCTTTTGGGTTTTTACCATGATTTGCTGGTGGGTGGTGCTCCTTAATGGTTAAGGTGGATCTTGGCAGTTTTGGGTTTGGTTTTGCTTTGTGGTTCGCCTTCCTCATGTTGTATGTTACCTTTGGGAAGGTCGCAAAGGTCATCGTGGTCGAGTTCGTGTCATTGGAGGTGTGGGAAGTTTCCAGTTTGGAACCATGGAAGGGGAAGAGGATCTAGGACACGTCCACTGCGGAATCCCGCTAAAATCACGAGAACTTGGGTGAAAGCGAGAGGCGAGGGAGCCATTTCTCGGAGCTTCTTATTGATCTTCACATATTTTTGGCGTTGAGGGGCTTGATCTTGGTGGGTTGATCTTTTAGGATCTTTATAGCTGTTTTAATGTTTTTATAGTTTTTGTTTATATTTGTGTTGTAATAACGATGATAGTTTTTTCATCTATCATTTTGCCTCAGCTAGAGGGTGGTCTACCCACCATTTATATATATGTGGTGTGCTTCTCTGATAAATGATGGTTTTCTCAATGCTCTAAGACTGAGTTGTGTACTTTAGGCCCATTTTAGACTAGGATGTGGCTCATTTTGAGTTGTTTCTACGTGGATGAACTTTTAAGTTAACCCTTTTATCAAACACCCTTTATGCAAATGAGAGAATATAAATAAAACGGGTTGTGAGAGAATGAGAGAAAGAGAATTAGAGAAACTAGGGTTTTATCTTAATATATATATATATATGGATTAATAAACGGGTCGGTTTGAGTCGTGTCGTGTCGGCCTGATTATGGCTCATATAACTAAACGAGTTAAACGTGTTAAACGGGTTGGCACGAATCCAACCAGTTTATTTTCGTGTTATTCAGGCATTTATCTCGTGTCGTTTCATCGTGTCGTGTCTGAAATTGCTGGCCCTAGCTTCGAGTGCCTATGTAAGAAACAAAGGAAGGACTTTTCATTTTTAGAATTTACATGTAGCAAACTGTGTGCAGCTAGATTACAGGTAGTGAGAGAAAGTGTGAGATAGTGAATGTGTGAAGATAAAACATTAAAAAAAAACAGAGGTAAAAAAATTGGTCCTTTTTTTTTTTTTTTTGCTTTCATGTCATTATAATGTTTTGTCTTATTGCACTAAATTATCTATACGTTCCTTTTTCTATACAAAAGTACCATTATAAGATGAGAAATTCATCTGTTATTACTGATCAGATTCATGGTTTAAGACATATGGGCTGTAAATTTTTGAATCCAGTTAAAAAAATTATGAGGTTGTAAAATTTTAAATCTCACGAAAAAATTAAAAATAGTATTGCAAATTTTAAAATTCTACATAATTATGAGGTTGTAAAATTTAAAACCTAAAAAAAAATCAAAATAGAATTGTAAGTTTAAGAACTCTATAAAATCATGAGGTTGTAAGATTTAGGCATCGTTCATTACACTAATTCGATTTTAAAAATTGAGTTTTGTTACAGGAAAAAGCTCTAAAAAACAGTCACATCTAACTTTATTGTGACAGTAAAAAGTTCTCATATAAAATCACATCTCAATTCGAATTAAAAACTCGAATCAACGAACTAAACGGGCCTTTAGAACCTCGAAAAAAATATAAAAAGAGCATGATCGTTATGATGCAACCAAAAATATATATATATATATATATATGATGAATCTTACTACGATAGTACAACCCGAAACAAAAAATTAGTGATCACTTACTAAATAGTGTCTCTGTGGTCGAGTTCGTGCCATTGGAGGTGTGGGAAGTTTTCGGTTTGGAGCCATGAAAGGGGAAGAGGATCTACAATGTGTCTGTTGCGAAATGCCACTAAAATCACGAGAACTAGGGTGAAAGCGGGAGGAGGGGGAGCCGTTTCTCGGAGCTTTTCTTATTGGTCTTCACATATTTTCAACGTTGAGGGGCTCGATTTTGGTGGGTTGATCTTTTAGGATCTTTATAGCTGTTTTAATGTTTTTATAGTTTTTGTTTGAGTTTGTATTGTAATAACAATGATGGTTTTTCTATCTACCGTTTGTCTCAGCTAGAGGGGGGTCTACCCACAATTTCTATATATGTGGTGTGTCTCTAAGATAAATGATGGTTTTCTCACTGCTCTAAGACTGAGTTATGTACTTTAAGTCCATTTTAGACTAGGATGTGGCTTATTTTGAGTTGTTTCTACGTGACTGAACTTTGTCCTTTTGCGACTTTGTGTAGGAGTCCTCTCCATTTTTGTGATAGAGGCGTGTTGTTCTAGTGTCACTTTCTAGAGGAGTCCTCTTCATTTTTATGATATCGAGTGTCGGTAAAAAAAAAAAAAAAAAAAGCACTGCCATGTGAATGTTGAAACAAAAAATACAAACTAGTAAAAAAAAATAAAAAATAAAAAATATATATGGTCACGTTGGAAGTTGGATAACTTCCTAGAGAAAGTGGATGCACGGGAGAAAATAAGGCTTGTTCATTTTACTGATTCGAGTTTAGAATTTGAGTTTTATTGTAATAAAAAGTTCTAAAAAATAATCACGTTTAATTTTTTTATTACAATAAAAAATTTTCACATAAAATTATATCTTAATTTAAATTAAAAATTTTAATTAATAAAGTAAACAGACGTTAAAAATACGTTGGAGGGGAGTCTAATGAAAAGTAACATGACGAAGTTCACAAAATTGTTATTTGAAAATTATTTTCCACATCAGTGATCCACGTGAGTGGAGGTAATCCTTGAGAGATAAAGGTAGCTAATCATGTTCAAGCATTATAAAAAAGAACCAATCAGAATAAAAGTGGAGGATGTAGAAAATTAAAAAAAAAAAAAAAAAAAAGGACGGTTCCCTTGATGGTTATTGCTTCGAGTGCCTATGTAAGAAACAAAAGGAGGACTTTTTCCTTTTAAGAATTCCCACGTAGCAAACTTTGTGTAGAGAAATGATGGCTCCTTTAGTTAACTAATTTAAATTTTTAATTTTAATTTAAATATAATTTTATATAAGAATTTATTATTATAATAAAAATTAAATATAATTATTTTTAAAAAATTTTTATTATAAAAAAAAAAATAAAATTTAAATTTAAATTTATAAAATAAACAGAACATTATATTACAAGTAGTGAGAGAAAATATGAGATAGTGAATGCGTGAGAAAAAACGTTTAAAAAAAGGTCAAGAAATTGGTCCTTTTTTTTTTTTTTTTTTTTTTCTTTCATGTCATTATAATGTTTTGTCTTATTACAATAAATTGTCTATACGTTTTATCTTAAGCCTTTTTCTATACTACAGTACTATCACAAGATGAGAAATTTATCTGTCATTATTGATTAAATTCATATTTTAAGATGTATGGGTTGTAAATTTTTAAATTCAGTTAAAAAAAATTATGAAGTTGTAAAATTTAAAATCTCAAGAAAAAATTAAAAAGTGTGATAAGTTTTAAAACTCTATATAATTATAGGGTTGTAAAATTTAAAATTTAAAAATAAATTAAAATAGAATTGTAAGTTTTAGAACTCTATAAAATTATGAAGTTGTAAGATTTAAGTATCGTTTATTTTACTGATTTGAGTTTAAAATTTAAGTTTTGCTATAGTAAAAAGCTCTTAGAAAGACTCACATTTAACTTTATTGTTACAGTAAAAAATTCTCATATAAAATTATAAGAATTATCTCCGGTTAGACACTTGTATAATTATACATAAATTATGTATATTTCTAGGTAAATTGTGTATATTTACATGCAAAGTTATGCATATTTAACATGAAATATGATAAATCAGTTAATATATATATTTTCATATTATGTGTTTATTAATTACTATAAAAAATACATATTTTGAGGATTAATATACATTATAATTTCTTATAGCTTAATATACACAATTTATATGTAAATATACACAATTTATATATAAATATACACAATTACACAATTATATAAATACCATATAAATATACATACTTATAAATATACATAATTTATCTATAAATATACACAATTCATATATAATTATATAAATACTTAATTAGTCAGACATTTTTTAAATTTTTAACTAAAGACTTTATTTAAAATTATATCTTAATTCAAATTAAAAATTTAAATTAATAAAACGGATTCTTAAAACTTTAAAAAAATATAAAAGAGGTCTGATCTATGATGCTGCCCAAAATACATATATATATATATATATATATATATATATGATGACTGATGGCTCTGCATTTAAAACAAGGAATGACTGCAATTGATGTGTACCGAAGCTTTGATGGAAGTTTTGACTCTCTTCTTTATTGACGTACACATACATATTTAAAAGTATTTTCAGTGACTTTTTTTTTTTTTTTTTTTTTTTTTTCAAATTCAAACAGATTTGGGAAAAAGTACGGGGATGTTTATTTTTTAATTTGTTTATAATTTTTAATTATAATTCATAATTTTTTATAATATTTTATTTTTATAAAAACTATACATAAAATAAAAATAATTTTAAATTATAATTTTAAATTTATTAATTAAACATTTATTATGATCTCATTATTTTATCAATTTGAGTTTTCAGTTTTAAGTTTTTACAGTAAAAAAACTCTAAAAAAAATGTCACATTTAACTTTTTCTGTTACAGTAAAAAGCTCTTAAAAAATGTCATATCTCAGCTCGAATTGAAAACTCGAATCTACGAAGTAAACGAGGCCTATATGTGTATCACATATTTGGGTTCCGTTCATTATAATGATTTGAGTTTAAAATTTGAGTTTTGTCACATTTAACTTTTTTGCTACAGTAAAAATCTCTAACATAAAGTTACATTTCAACTCGAATAAGTGAACTAAACAGGTCCTTGTTATGATGCAGCTAGTTTCAGAAAATCACGAAAAAATCTAAAATTAAAATTTACTCCAAAAATTCAAAGAGGTCATTCACCTCACAGGTTATGGTCCTGTTAATTTCACCGATTTGAGTTTAGAATTCAAGTTTTATTATAGTAACATGCTCTCAGAAACAGTTACATCTAAATTTTTTGCTATAGTAAAAAGCTCTCATATAAAGTCACATCTCAACTCGAATCAGAGAACTAAATAGGCTCTAAAATTTCACAAATTTTCGAACTATAAATTTTAAAAATCAAGAACTATGAAAACTTGATTCCATTTTGGATACGTAGGTAATCTAGATACAAAATTTACGTGCAGTCACAATTTTCAAATTCAAATTAAATTCCACATTGAAATTATTTAAACTTAAATCTCAAGTCAAAATTCTAGAATCCTTTTAATTTCACGTATGGTCATATACCGAGGAATTATTCAAATCCAAATTTGAAACTACAACAAATTCCAAACTAAATTCAACATAGGAATTATCTAAATTCAAATCTTAAATCAAATTTCAAAAAGGCCTTTTAATTTCTAACAAGGTAATATACCGAGAAATTATCTAAATTTTAAATTTTCAAGTCAAATTTTTAAAGTTCTTTTAATTCCTCAAACAATCATACACCCAGAAAGTATCTAAATACACATTCCAAATTTAAACCAAATTATCCAAACACAAACTCCAATTCTAAATTCGAATTATAAGTGGCTTGATCCCTCAACAGGATATATAGGTAACTTGGCTAAATTCATCGAGTTCAGTCGTAATTTTGGCCGTATTTAAAATTAATCCCGTTTTTATTTTTCAGGTTTTTTGAGAAAGAAAAAGTGAAAATGTTTCTAAAATGACATTTGATGCAATAAAGACAAAAAAGGAAAATGAAAATGATTTTTTAGTTTAGTGTAAAATGAGATAAAAATGAAAAATGACGTCGTTTTTTATTTTTTTGTTTTTGTTTTCTCCTCTCTCAAGTAGAGAGAGAGAAATAGAGACATTAATAGGTTTTTTACGCTGAAAATAATCTCTTGATAAAACTACCAAACGCATTTTTAAAAATGATTTCTGTCTGAGATTGAAAACGTTTTCATTTTTATTTTCATACAAAAAAATAAAATCATTTTAGAACGAGTTTCATTAAATCAACCCAAATTTCTTAAATTCACATAAAATAAAATTTATTGTTTTAATTGAAATCAGAATTTTTTTTTCTTATACTAAAGAATTTTAATTAAGAAGTTATTCTTATATTTTTAAATAAGTCAAATTAAAAATAATAAATTCATATACTAATTAAGTCCTAACGTAGCTGAAATTAGGAGAGTGTACAAAAAAACCATAAAACCGAAACCGACTGCTTAAAACTGAAAATGACGGTGCCACGTGAAACCGAACACATTCAGTTTGGATAACCGACCGACTTCCTCAAAAGTCAGTTCAGTTTCAGTTTTCCATGTAGAGAATCGGTTAAAACTGAACCGACTGAGATGAGATTTTTTTTTTATGTTTTTGTTTTGTTTTACTTATGACAATTTAAATGTTTTTAAACTTGTGTTTGTGCAATTATCAATTTTGATGTTGTGCTTGTATTCATTTATTGTGATTACGTGTTTGCAACTTTACATTGAAGGAAAACCGAAATGCAATTAAAAATGTTAGTAACCTGATGGTTAACTGATGTCATCCTCCTGATTATCAAAATTGAAAACTGATCAAAACCGATCGAAACTGAATCGAAACTGAAATTCGGTTAACCAAACTAAAATTGATAGGTGCAGTTTGATTTTAATTCTAATTTTTAAAAAACTGACATAATTGGTTCGGTTACCAAACTGATTAAAACCGACAAACACCCCTAGCTGAAATTATGTTGTTCATGAAAAATTATTTTAATAGTAATAAATATTTTTACTCTAACAGTGAAAAAGAGCTCTTTGTTACCACGCGTTGGGAAATCTCTCCTCCAAACATGCTCTGTTCCAAATTATCAATCTGTAGCAGCCTTCCAAAGAGAAAATCGCCGAATTTGGGGATTTCTTCGGCACCAGCCCTAACGCCGCCGCCATCGCTCTTTACCCAGTCCAGGTACCTTCTCAGCTTTGAATTACTTTCTTTGTTCAAGTTTTGTTTCTCTGTTAAAATCCAGCCTTTTTTTTTTTTTTTTTTTTTTTTTTTTTTCTTGAACAAACTCATTTGCGATGCAAACCAAGGAAAAGAAAAAAAGTATTAGTTCACTTGGCCCTTTGCTTCTCTCAACAGCCGATAGAAGCTAGCTTGAAGTCAGGCTTTTAGTTTTTGGGTTTGTGGAAATATGTGCATTTCATCCGTTGATTGATAAAGTTGATTTGATTTGGTTGTTTCAGAAATTTGTTGAAATTTTGCTGATTGTGTGTTAAGATTGTTTTAAGGAGTGTTGTTTTTTTTTTTTCTCTGGCCTTTAAGTGGTTGATTAAATTCCCCAGAAAACAAAATTTCTTTGTTTTCAATATTTCTCACAGTCTCTTAGATTCTTAGTCTATCTGTTTGTGTGAAAGGAACTTGAATGGGCTGTGATTTAGCAAGAACAGATCATTGTTGGGACAGTGTAATGAAACAAGGAGTAAATATGGACTTATGTGTGTGTGTGTGTGTGTAAGAAACGGACTGAGTGTAACTCACATTTGTTGGACTTAGGATCATATTTATTAGTGTAAATATGGACTTTTATGATGTTGATTCTCATGATTGTGCTTGATGTTTTAGTGCAATAGAAGTTGATGTAATATGTTGCAAGTGTTGAAAACTATTTTAGTTGTTGTTGTTTTTTTTTTTTTTTTTTTTTTTTTTTTTTTTTTTTTCAATTTTTAGTATTTCTTAGTTTTTTTCAAGGGCATTTTAGGCATTTGAGGTGAAAATCAAGGGTTGACCAGATAAAGGTAAGAATTGAGATATTAAATATAATGTAATGATATATAATTAATGAGATAAAAACCGAGTATACTTGCTGAATAAACCTAAAAGGCAGGGTACAAAAAGGTAAATAACTTTAACTAATGTAGAAGAGTGAAACAACATTTTGGCCAGAATGAGCGTTTTGGTTGGAACAAAATAAAATAAAGCGCACTCTTTTTTTTTTAGATAAAGACATGAGCAAATATGTGCGTGTGGCTTTGGGATATATTTTTGGACATTTAGACCGCTTAATTTTCCTTGTTTTCTTTATAAAGCAAGTAATTCCTTCTTGTGTTTAGTTTCTTTGTTACTAAAATGTTCTATTTTGATACTACAACACAATCTCTTTAATATTGCATCTTTTTTTATTTATTGTTTTACATATAATAGATTTGTTTGTTTCTCTAATATATTTTCTCTTGTTTCCTTTGTCCTCCTTGCATGAGTGCTTGAAGCTTGCTTTTGTAATAACTATTGCAAATGAAATAGCACTATTTTTGTAA
This sequence comes from Morus alba, assembly GCA_012066045.3. Taxonomy (NCBI): domain Eukaryota; kingdom Viridiplantae; phylum Streptophyta; class Magnoliopsida; order Rosales; family Moraceae; genus Morus; species Morus alba. The sequence goes on from CP050224.2 coordinate 56,134,233, forward strand.
TTACAGGAAGCAAGGGAAGAAATTTGTGCTTTGATGCAAACTGTTGTCATTAACAAGTAAACTTCTTTTTTGTTGTTTCAACTGCTATGAGAAAGAAGTGAAAGGGGTAGGGTATAATCAAAAGGGCAAAAATCGAAAACCATACGCCTCAAAGGGTAAGGTTGCAATTTTCTCTATCCAACTCTACATTGGACCAAAGGCTAAGTCGGAACTCTTGACCCTCTCTGTCTTTGCACGCCACTCACCTAAACTCCAAACCCCCCAAAGACTTCAACTTTTTACCTCGGAAGTTCCTCTCAGCTCCCAAAGAAGAAGAAGAAGAAGAAAACGACGAGGATAAAGCAAAAGCAGAGGAAGAAGAAGAAGATAAAGCAAGAAGATGGGAAGAGGGTTAAAGCAACTGGCCAAGAAGGGGCTAGGAGAGATGGCTTTTAACACCGGTGGCGGAGCCATCAACTGGTTCCCTGGCCACATGGCTGCTGCCACCCGTGCCATTAGAGACCGCCTGAAGCTCGCCGACCTCGTTGTTGAAGTCCGCGACGCTCGCATCCCTCTGTCTTCAGCCAACCAGGACCTTCAGCCTGTCCTTTCTGCCAAACGCCGCCTCATCGCTCTCAATAAGAAGGACCTTGCCAACCCTAACATCATCCCTGTACTTCTCTCTCTCTCTCTCTCTCTCTCTCTCTCTTTAATCTATTTTTTTTTTTACTTTGATTTTTTGGTCCTTTTATTTTCGCAGAAATGGATTCAATACTTTGATTCGTGCAAGCAAGATTGCGTTCCAATAAATTCTCACAGCAAGAGCTCTGTTCAGAAGGTTGGCACGATACGTAACGATGTCTTTTTGCCTTGTTTCTTTTCTTACTGGCTGATATTCTGATAATGTGTTGTTGATTTTGTGTTAAGCTTTTGAACCTTGTGGAGTTCAAGTTGAAGGAGGTGATTTCTAGGGAGCCTACTCTGCTTGTTATGGTTGTTGGTGTTCCTAACGTAGGCAAGTCAGCTTTGATTAATTCCATCCATCAAATTGTGACGTCTCGTTTCCCTGGTAAGATTTTGTTAGATTTTCACACTGAGTTTTGTAAATGTCATTTATTTTTCTTTAATTGATTTTGTTGATTTGCGTGCTTTTTAATTTGACATGAAACGGGCATTTGATACATCTATGTCAACTTTTTAGATTAGATAAATTACTTACTACATTTAATCTTGGTAATTATCCACTGATTTTAATTAAGTATTGTTACCCTATGATTATGAATGACTTATCAAAACTTGGGTGGAGATGCTCTCATAGGATGACGACTGGAGCACATTATGAAAATGACGACTAGAGCACATTATGATAAGTACATAAGGGTGTTCATTTGTATTTTAACACTATTCAATGATTTAAGAGCACTTTGCAATACTTTGTCACGATTAAAAGTTTAGGGGGGCAAAAGTGCCCAAATCCTTATGAAAACACGTATTATTGGTAGGTATCCACAGAAGTTCCCTAGCTTAGTATGTCATGGTATTTTTGGTGAACCTAGAAATGATTGTATTTTGTGTATTTACTAGTGCAGGGGAAGATGAAGCGGGCGACAGTGGGTCCTTTGCCTGGTGTGACTCAAGACATTGCTGGGTTCAAGGTAATTTTTTTTCCTCTTGATTTTCTTCTTGCCTCTTTGTATGTCAAGAATTGGAGTGTAGATAGACTTGTGTTGATGTTGATTGTTGGAATGCCTGTTACATTTAAATTAGGGAAAAAACTCGGTAGGAAGACAATTAACTCGGTAGGGGGCCTTTTTAGCACAGACAATTACTGGATGTGGTCCAAATTACTAATGAGGTAGTGGAAGATTATTGAGCAAAAGGTAACGATTGATTGATTTTTAAGATTGATGTCGAGGAGGCATATGGTCATGTGAAGTGAGTTTTTGGACTTCATTTTAGAGTTAGGAGGGGGAATTGGATAAGGGGATGTTTGAAGTCGATGTCATATTCGGGGATGATTAATGGGAGGCCGAGGGGATGATGTTGAAAGATTTTTCTTCTCTGTAACGTTGGGATGAGAGAATCTGATAGAGGCCTTTTTATTTTTAAATCTTTTTGTTAATTTTTGTTTTTTGTGGAAGGACATTCTTGTTCTCTTGCATTTTCTTTCAATAAGATGTGCCATTTCTTGTTTAAAAAAAAAAAAGAGTACCTTGGAGTTGTTTCGTTGTTCTGCTAATAACTAATTCAGATTTCTGTTTTCTTAGTTTGTCTGACGCTTTTAATCATATTTTATAAATTACAGATTGCTCATCAGCCTAGCGTATATGTCCTGGACACTCCAGGTGTACTTGTTCCAAGTATCCCGGATATAGAGACAGGTTTAAAGCTTGCGCTTGCAGGTCATTCCACTTTCCTCACTTGTCATTTTTTCTAATGGTGTGATTCATGTTTTTGATTCTGCAATCTATGATGTGATTATTGTAAGGATTTACGAGTCTTAAGTGAAAACAATGTGCTGAAACTTGTTCTATAATGTAAAAGGTTGTCGCTTTATGTGCAGGGTCTGTGAAAGATTCAGTGGTTGGAGAGGAGCGTATAGCTCAATACTTACTTGCAGTTTTAAATTTTCGAGGCACTCCCCTTCATTGGAAGCACTGGAACAACAGGAGAGCAGAAGGGATCCAATATGATTCTGTTGAAAAAGCGGAATACAATCTAAAAGATCTTCGACCAAAGAGGAGGAAACCACCAAATACGTCTAGTGTGGTGTACATCGAGGTATATGTTGTTTTATATTATCGGCATACAGTTTAATTAGGTACAGGGTGATGTGTTGTTTGTGGTTGATACTAGTTTTAAGCTTCTCTTTGAATATGCGTGGTGCTGATTAGGCTTGTTGACGTAAGTTGAGAACATGTATGGGTTATGAACACGCTTTCCACAGGGTTTCTTCCACTTTCAATAGCACTACTTTCATAAGAACCCTTAAAACAGTTTGTGATGAGTGTATCTATCTGTTTGTACGTTAACACATGAGTGCATCGACAGAGATAACAAATGAAGGAATCTTGTACCTGTTTCTTCTGGGTATTTGATCGAAAAGAGAGCAAGCAAATTTTTTACCTTTGTGGGCTATGTTAACATTAAAGTTTTGCTTATTAAAGCAAGGAACCTCTTTCAATGTCCAATACAACGTGTTTTGGTACTAGGATCATGAATGATTGACAAACCAAACTTTTGGTCAGATAACTTCGTGTCCAATACAACATTATTTTCTTGAACAACTTTCAATGTAAATTGACTGCAATAACAGTAAGATAGCCAATACGGGAAGACTTTTCCACATCTTAACTGGCTATCACCCCCTCTCAATATTGTCGAAATTTTTTGGAGTACTTTCTGATTGCAGTGAAAAACTCTCATTGTTACTATGTGCTGGTTTATACTCGCTGTTATCATACACTGCTTTTAATGGATTTGTTAAACCTTTCGCTTTAATTTGACTAGCGTGCATCTAGGATTACATTTATCAATGTCATTCAAGTTTCTTGTGTTCTCATATTCTTTCAGGATCTTGTTGCTGAAGTCCAACATGCATTGTACTTGACTCTTTCAAACTTTAATGGCAACGTAGAAGGCGAGAGCGACTTGGAGGGACTTATAGAACAACAATTTGTAGCACTGCAGAAGGCACTAAAGATTCCTCATAAAGCATCTGAAGCTCGTTTAATGGTATCAAAAAAGTTTCTAACACTGTTTAGGACAGGTAAACTTGGTCCTTTCATTCTTGATGATGTCCCTGACACTTCATCTTCTTAATGGATTATCATATTGGTTCTATGAGGGCGATTTTATTTTCTATGTTCTAGTTTATTTCTATTTTTTTAATACAAATTTTGGTACTTTTTGGGTAATAATAGATATCAATAATTAGGTTTTTGTAAGAATGTGAGGACTTTTAATCCAAACTAGAATATACAATAGAATTCCGAGGCACAAGGACATAGAGTTGTTAATTGGACGGCCCGGCCCAACCCGCTACAGTATTAGGCCCGACACATCACGTGGGCTAGGGCTGGGCTGCAACTCCCCAGCCTGTGGCCCTGGCACGTGCGAGGCACAAGCCTAACCTGGCATGGCGTGGCCCGCTGCGTGCCCAACATTCACCTGCAGCTCGGCACGCAGCCCGACACGTCACGGGCCTAACGGTCAGAAATGGCTAGTCCGGCCCGTGACGTGCCCAACAGTTATAAATTGAAAATCTCTCCCAAAACCCCTATAAATACCCCACCTCCCTCACAACATTCTTCACACTTATACCTCTCTTTCAACTAGCAACTCCTCACTCTCATAACTCTCATATTCACTCTTTGATTCTTAGTATTCTCTTGCGATTCTTATCTCTTATCTGTTTCATTTATAATTTTCAATCAAATTTTACTACATTTCAAAAAACAAAAGTATTGACGTACTTTATTTCATTATTTTTTGTATAATGTTTTGTTTCTATTTCATATTCACATCATAATTTATGTTTTTTTTTTTTTTTACAACAAATGACGAAAGGAAATTTCCATGATTTTCCTGATCTTAGATATCAACCATTTTATGAGGATGAAATGTTAATGCACAACTCCAACATTACTAAATCGGATAATATTCCGGTTGGTAATTAATTGATGCACAAGAGGAAGTTGGAGAATGTGTCAGGGAAAAAAGATCGTGAACTGCTCTTGCATGGCAACATTTCACCGAGGAGCTACAACATAATTCAAATCAGGTGAACTTGAAATGCGTGCGGTATGTAAATATTGTAAAAAACACTTTTCAAACCAAAAAAGTGGGGGTACTGGATATCTTGATAGACATTAGAAAGCTTGTTTATTGTAACACCAAGTTGATAGTGTGGACTCTTACTAACAAACACTGTCACTCACATAACAAGGTTTACAAAATTTTATATATGATGCACAATGTGCTCGTGAGGCTCTCTCGACTTTGTCGGTAGCAGCACAACACTAGTTCTCGGGCAAGTCTCTGCGTATCTCTTGCTTTTCACTTTGTCCCACGCTCCCACCAAACTGAGTCATTATATTTATCACGGCTTGGCTCTTGATCGCTGTTGGAGTTGTGCACGTCATGTCAAACTTGGATAGCTGCAGCAGCCACCTCGCTAGTCGTTCGGAAAGCACTGGCCGTGCCAAGAGGTATTTCAAGGGGTCTGATTTCACCATCAAATGTAGCTTGTGAGATAGGAAATAAGGTTGCAATCATTACGAGGCGTAAATCAAGGCGAAAGATAATTCGTTTCTGATTCAGGGTACTTAAGCTTTGTGTTGCTTAATTGGTGATTGATGTAGTAAACGGGCTGTTAAATGCCGTTTTCTCCTTCTTGTGCCAAAAGCGCTCCTATTGCTGAGGTGGTGGAAGCAAAGTATATTCGGAGAGGCTTTTCTGGGCTTGGTGCGACCATTGTTGGCAAGTTGATAATCGAGTGTTGGATTTTTTTTGAATTCCCGTTGGTGTTCCCCCATCTATTTAAACACAACACCTTTCTTCAGAAACGGCTTGAAGATGGCCACTTGCTTAGCGAGTCTTGGGATGAATCGCTGAATGTAGGATAACTTCTTAAGAAAACTTTTCAACTCTTTTGCAGCTGTCAGAGGCGTTGCTGCCGTGATCACCCGTACCTTGGATGGGTCAACGTCTATACCTATTTGATGGACCATGAAACCTAGAAACTTCTTGTCAAACACGCTGAAAGCACATTTCTTCGGATTCATTTTGAGATTCTACTGTCGGCATCTGTCAACGTCCCAATGGCCTTCTCTTGTTTTTGACTTCACGACTAGGTCGTTGACATAATTTTCTGCCTCCTTTCGCATCATGTCTTTTGTCTTTTGCAGATGATTCAGCATTTGAAAAAGTCATTCAGACGACATTCTGTTAACAATTTAAACGGGTAAGTAAAAATACAACCCGAGCTGATTGTATGAAATTTTTTTATGCAATAAGACAATCTCTAATTGATAATTTTAAGTCTTTCAATGCTACAGTCTCTTGTACTTTTGAATATTCTTGAAGTGTCATCTATATAGTGTTGTTTTTGTCTTCTAGCATCTTCTCTGTCTTTCACGCACATTAGCCCCTTCAAGATATTCGGGTACATTCTGCTCTTCTTATTAAGAATTCGATTGCTTGTACTAAATGTTTGCTTCGATGCTACCGTTGAGACTGAAGTTATCAGAATGTCACATACTATCATGGACAGTGTTGAAAAACAATATGCCTTGCTCTCCTATAACTGTAAGATGTCCAGTTTGTCACATCAGTTGGAAACTTTCTTGGCCGTATATGGTTGTTCTTGCAATATCGTCGAAATTCTTAAAGTCGAGCTTTAGAATTAGATATGAAAGATAACAATTCTCTAATTTTTATTAGATGATGGGAAATAAATTCAATACCTACTCGTACTACTAAATTTATTATATGACATGCACACCGTTAATGAAAAAATTCGTCACCAAAAGGTTGGTTTCAAATTAGGTTTAATCATGTTAGCTTTAATAACTTTAATAGCATTATCAAAAGTAATTGTTAAAATTTTATCTTTGATCCCATAAAAATTAAAAATTTTCAATAGTTGAAAAAATAGCATTTGCATTATGTAGAAATGTACCTAAATAAAAATTAATTATTCGTTTTTGTAAAACTCAATTCCCGTCAACATAATGCGCCGTGACGCATAAATAATCAGTTTTATTGTACTTCTTCCAAAGATCAAAAGTATAAATTGCAACACTGAAAGACCTAAATATATCAATTAGAGATTATTTCATTGCATAAAAAACTTTCATACAATCAGCTCGAGTTATGTTTTTACTTATCCGTTTAAATTGTGGACAAAAGGTCGTTTGAATGAATTTTTTAAATGTTGAATCATTTGCAAAAGACAAAGGTAATTCGGTACTAGTTAAAAATTTAGCTAGTGTCTCACGAGTACGTTGTATATCATATGTAAAATTTTATAAACCTTATGATGTGAGTGTCAGTGTTTATTGGTAAGAGTCTACACTACCACCTTGGTGTAACAGTATACATGCTTTCTAATGTCTATGAAGATGGCCATTATCCCTGCTTTTTTTGTTAGAAAAGTGTTTTTATAATATTTACATATCTCACGCATTTCAACTTCACTTGATTTTGAATTAGGTCATAGCTCTCCGGTGAAATGTTTTTATACAGGAGTAGTTCATGGTCTTTTTTCCCTGGCATGTTCACTAAATTCTTCGTTGTGTATCGATTGATTATTAACCGGAACATTATCTGATTCAGTGGGGTTGAAGTTGTGCATTAACATTTGATCCTCGTAAAAATGTTGGTCTCCAAGATCAAGCAAATTTCCTTCTACCATTTTTTTTGTTTTTTTTTAATAAAAAACATAAATTAATGTTAACAAAAAGGGTTTATAAACAATGTAAGTAAACATTAAATAAAAATAAAATATTATACAAAAAATAATGAGAACAGTACAGTTGTTTTTTTAGAATGTAGCAGAATTTGATTGAATATTGTAAATTAAATAGATAAGAGATAAGAATTGAGAGAGAATACTAAGAATCAGAGAGTGGATATGAGAGATAAAGTTATGAGAGTGAGAGGAGTTGAAAGAAAGGTGAAGTGTGAAGAATGTTGTGAGGGAGGTGGGGTATTTATAGGGGTTTTGGGGTGGGATTTTCGGTTTATAACCGTTGGGCACATCACGGGCTGAACTAAATGTTTTTGACCATTAGGCTTGTGATGTGCTGGGCTGTAGGTGAACGTTGGGCACGCGGCGTGCTGGGCTGCGCCGTTCCGAGTTGGGCCTATGCCTCGCATGGGCTTGGGCCGTGCCAAGGCTGTAGGTTGGGGAGTTGCAGCTCAGCCTTAGCCCAGGTGATGTACCGGGCTAGCCCAGTTGACAACTCTTATCTTCTGGAAGTAATTCGGCCAGTGTAATTTACTTATTCTTATATATTGCACTATTTTTTTCTTCGTTAAGGTTGTCTTGATCTCCCCGCGGATTTTATTTGGCAATGTTTTTAACGTGATAGTCATTTATGTGTATTTATTCTTATTATTTCAATTCAATAAATTCACATCTTTTGGGGGGCATATAATATTTTTCTTTTTTTTTTTTTTAAAATATTGCAATAAATATTAAAATGGCCAGGATTGACGCGTGAAGGGTCTAGTCTCGAGCCTGGCCCTGGCCCTTATAATGAGAAGAGCATGGCCCATTTGACAACTCTACAGGGACATGTAGAATTGAAATTGAAAGTTCACAAGTAAATGAGGACAAATTGTAAGATGCACGCGCATAAGCTTGATTTTCTTGAGATGAACATAGAATCAAATTGCATATAATATCAATATTCAAGGCATGGAAGGTGACTAGGTGCGTTTGATTTCAAACCGATGAAATGTTCATATTATTGACTTCTATAGTTCAGGTCTTATATACACCAAAATGTGAATTAATTAGGGATGTTGATAATAACCAACCTAACCAGCTCGACCATAATGTGAAAATGGTCAAATTTAAACTGAACCAGGCCAAACATACATTTGAAATAAAACAAACCGAATTAACCTGCTTCTGGTCGGTTCGATTTTTGCTGCAATGGGGAGTCGAACATTGACTCCTGGGGTAAAGACGAGGCATGCTTACCAATTAAATTTTGAGCCTCAAATGGGCTCTTCCTTAATCGGGCTTTAATATTGTTTTAATTTTCTAATAAAGTTTAAAAATTTAAATAAAAAATTTAAATATGTAAATTTTAAGACTGTCAGTTTAACTGAATTGAAACCGACCATGCTCTTGTGGTTTTGGTTCAGTTCCCTTGCATAGTTCGGTTAATTTCGGTTTGTGATGATGGAGAAACTAAACCATCACTCCTAGGTGTGAAGCAGAACAAAACAAACCTTTAAAGATTATTTACATTTTTATACCTTGTAGTTTAAGTTTATTTAGAATGCATACGCTCGGTTTTTGATTTTATCAAAAGCATATCTTTTGATTACACTAAATACATAAATCAATACCCTATCTTAGTCCACACCAATTTTAATCTAAAAAAAAATACTCAAAATGCCCTTAAAAATGAAAAAAAAAAAAATCTAAACATTAAAAAGATTAAAAAGAAAAACAACCATTGAGTCATTGACTCAAAGGGAGAAAAAAAAAATCCCAAACCCCTCAACTTATCGGCTAACCTCACTAGCTTACCTCTTCTCACTATTGCGGCCCCCACATTAGGCCTCGAACCATGCCTCAACTGCCAATGCTTGACCCCACTCCCTACCTTAGCCCATGCCCACCTCTTACCTATCCACAAAATAAAAACATCATAAAATAAAAACAACAATCAAAACAAAAGACCAAACCAGTGTTGGAACTTCAGGCAGGCGGGCTGCTCGAAGCCTGAATTTTTTTAGGCTCGGGCGGGCAGGTCCGTATGCCGGCCTGTTCAAGGTGAAAATTCAGGCTTGGGTTCGGGCAGCCCGAATTTTGACACCATGCCGGAGCCTGTCGCCGAGTAGGTGCCGTTGACCGTTGTCCGCCGGAGTTTTTTTTTGAATTTTTCCTGCCATGTCCGACTGCCTGACCCGCCCGAAGCCTAAATTGCCTGAAAAAACGTTCAAAAATCTGACCGTTGTGCTCGACCCAAAAATAAGCCTGAAAACCCAAATTTTGCCTGAAGCCCGAGTTGCCTGAATTGCCTGATTTGCCCGAAATGCCCGCAAATCTTCCAACGGCTATTTTTTTGCCCGTTGTCGACCGAACAAAAATTTAACGGGGTTATATGATATTTGATCTTTGTTGTCTATTGTGATCAGTTTGATTATGCATTGCAAATGTCACTAGCAGGCTGCTGACATTTGGGGTTTAATGAAAATGTCAGTTATTGTTGGTTCTTTGCTGTTTTATTGTTCATTTGAAATTGCTCTAGAAAAGTGTGAAGAGGGAAAACTAGTGGTAGTTATCTCTCTAAGTATCTCTAAATGTAGCACAATTAAGTGAGTTCTCACACTTTTTTTCTTCATTCCCATTAAAGATTAATGAATATTGAGTCGGTAATCTAAAAATAGTCTCAAACACTGTTCATAAGAATCAAATCTAAGATATCTCATATCTATCAAATCACCAGAGAGTAAACTTAATGCCTCTAGGCTACCACTTTAATGGTAAGTTTGTAAGAAAGGGATAGGAAAGAAATCTGAGGCGGGATTTTGGAGAGAGAATAAAATTTTTGGTTGTTTCGTAAAGAGGAAAATGAATAAGAAAAGAAGTTACAATTTTCATTACTTTTTAATATTTCAAATTTTTAAAGGAAAAGAGGAAAATAAAATATTTGCCGAAGAAAATAATATGTCAAATAAACATTTTGACTTGACAACTATAAAATAAATAGATCAAACATTTTTTTTTTTTTTTTTACCTTACTTTCTCATCTACTACACATTGTACATTTTGTTTTACCTTTTCTTAGATTGTTGCTCAATTTTCTTTCTAGTATTTGACCTTTCTTCTTCGTTTTTTTTTTTTCAACTTTTTTTTTCAGTAAGCTTTTTTAGTATGACATTCTTATAGCTCCATAAATTATTCATAGCTAGATGTGAGAGGAAGTGACGGGAGTATAAATTCACACCAGTGGAGGTTAATAGAAACAAAAATTTAACGGGGTTATATTACTAACCGTTGAATGGCTATCTTTTTTTTTGTCAAGTTTTTATCCCAATTGGGTTTTTCTTGGTAAGATTTTTAACGAGACAATCATGAATTACAAATTTAGAAATTAATAAATAAATAAATTTTTTATATAATTCGTGTGTTCATTTCAAATTTCAAATTGTAATATACTTAGTATATATATAAATTTTAACACAAAATAACTTAATATTAAAAAAAATAAAAAAAAATTTGGGCCTTTTTGGGTGGGCTCAGGCCGCCTAATACAAGCCCGTGGCCTGTTCAAGGTGAAATTTGGGCTTGGGTGAGCGGTCCAAATTTATCGGGCGGGTTGGTTTGGGCTCGGGCAAAAATCAGGGCTTTTCGGGTGGTCGCGAGCGGCTCGTCCAAAATTTCAGCATTAGACCAAACTCATAATGTTGCTGTTGAAATCCAAGGAGGCATTACGTTTGAGCAGCGCAGAGGATGATATGGGAAAGCGAGGTGAGAAAATTGTTGTCTCAATGACTCTAGCTTAATCGTGCTTGATTGCGTGAACTGGAAATGAGAAGGGACGAATGGGCTGGGTGGTTAGATGAGACAAGTGATTAGGGTTTCAAAACAAAAATGATTGGGTTTTGTTTATTTTTCAATTAGAATTTAATTTAATTTACTTTTTTATTTTCAGGTATTTTAGACATTTTATATGTCAAAATTATATTTCACCATAAAAGGTATAAATTTATGTAATAAATGTATTATGAAGATAATGAAATTAAAAATCGAGGGTATACTTTTTAAATAAACTTAAAATGTAAAGAATAAAAATATAAATAACCCATCCTTTAATGATGTCACACTAGGTCCTTGTAGTGATGTTACACTGTTTCATCAGTATATTCAACTTCACAATTGTTATATGAAAGCAAAACAAGAACAAAACAAACGTTTAATGATAAAAAGCTAATGAAAAATCTCATATATTTTGATGTCAGATCTTTTTTTTTTTTTTTTTTTTTTTTTTTCAAAGGTAATGTTGTAAAATTGTCACAATTCAATCTGCAAGTAATCCAAAGTGTGTGCACATCTTCGAAGCTATTAGGAAGAGCTATATCTTATCATATTATTACTCTATTTCTTAAGTAGAATAAGATTTGTTAAGGCGTTTCGTTATGTGGTTTCGTATGTGTTTATTTTTTTAATTTTTAGATTTCAGTGCATTGCTGATGTGAGTCCATTTTTTTCTTTTCCTTTTGTTTTAACTCTCTTCCACAAGGCACTGAGGCCTTGGGCTTGAGGGCATCGGTTTTGGTTAGGGGTGACAATTTGTATTGGTAGGTTGTGTTCGTGTCTTGTTGACCTTCTCAGTTGACACGAATAGGTCTGATACAAACACGACCCGTTTATTAATAGTGTTAAAATACAAAACCCAAACATGACCTGTATATTAGCCAGTTGACATGACATGATACGAATAACTCGTTTATTAAACAGGTCATAAACGTGTCGTGTCAACCGATTGATTACCTGTCAACTCGTTTATAAAATGGGTGATAAATAGGTCGTGTTAACCTATTTCTAAACCTATTTTTGAACATGTTTATAAAATAGGTGATAAATGGGTCGTCTTAACCTATTTATGAACCTATTTTTTAACCTGTTTATAAAATGGGTAATAAACGGGTTATGTATTCGTGTTACTCAAATATGACATGTTTAATAAACGGGTTGTGGTGGCTCAATTGTAGGTTGGTGGGTTAACCTAAAAAATGACATGTTATTTAATCGTGTTTTATGGGTTCGACTTGATTTTGACCCGGACTTATTTATGATAAATCCAAACCTGCTAATTTCGTGCGAGTTTCGAGTCATGTCGTCGTGTCGCTACTCGGATTGTTAGTCCTAGTTTTGGTATCAAAATTGTAGTAAATAACAATTTTTGAAATTAAATTAAGAAAATAACATATTTTAAATCTATTTAAAGTAAATAACAATAAATTATGTAAACGTGTTATTTATGATTGATAATTTTTTTTTATTTATATGGAAAAAAGTCTTTTCATAATTATAAAAAAAAATTTACGTAATTTTTTTTTACTAATTGTAAATAAAAAATTTACTCGATAAACTGTTATTTATTTTAAAGAATTTTAAAATATATTTTTATTTAATTTAATTTCATAAATATGTTATTAATGTCTTCTCCTTTTCTAGTACGTAGTAACTTCACGCATTTCAATGGTTGCACTTTTACAATGGTTTGAAGTTAAAACTTGAATAAAACTGAGTAAAATTGAGTGAAGTTAAAACTTAAAAGAACTTAACTTAAATAAAGTTGAAACTTAGTGTCCATGCCCTTAGTGTCCCACACGTTATTAATAAAAAGTGTTAGAAAAAAAGTAAAGACTGCAACAAGGTTTTTTTTTTCTTATAAAAAGTGGCAACTAATTTTAATTAAACTCTTGTAGAATATTCCAACCAACAAAAAAACTCTCATAGAATATTTTCTTAATATTGAAAAAAAAAAACACATTTTTTGAAATTTTTAGAATGTTATCATTTTAACTCTTCTCACCCATTTTTCCCAAAAAAAAAAAATATATATATATATATATATATATATAATCATAATTCGTATATTTTTAAAAGGTTCACGTTTTTTCCATTGACTTCTCTATTTTTACTATTTAAAATTAAATTCCATTTTTATATCAATTGTATATCGTTGTGCATTTCACTAAGGTCATAATTTCGCACAAATTCTTATAAGACTTATAAGTTTTTTTTTTTTTTTTTTTTTTTTTTTTTATTCACTTTTTTTTGAGTTTCTTTTCCTTTTTTTTTTTTTTTTTTTTTCTTTTGTCTCTTTTTTTTTTTTTTTTTTTTTTCTTAATAACTTGTATAATCATTATTTAAAAAGATATCACGCGTGAATCGCGCGTTCTAACAATTCCCTAACAAAAACATAAATGCGTGTGTTTGAAATTGAAAGTTCTAATTATTTTTACTATATTGTTCTCTCAAAACAATCTAATATATGATCAATTTCTTTGTTTGACCTTATAAATTAATCGGGTCATCAACTTGTTGATCTGTTTAATGTGTCCACCTTCAGACAAAATAAGCCTTTTCATGTGATAACAGCGAGATTCTCCAATTAAGTGAGGTGTGTCATGCTATTAGGCAAAGAGATCGAATTTATTCCATTCTCAAAGAGAATATTGTTCTTTTGTCTAAAAAAATTAAAAAAAAAAAGATAATTCGAGTTTTAATTTTATTTAAGTTTATGTTCTTTTAAGTTTTAATTTTATTCAATTTTATTCAGTTTTATTTAAGTTACAATTTCAACTCAAGTTATAACTTAAATTTAATTCAAAATTTACACTCAAATTACACTCTAAAAGAACAAGACTATACTCATTTCTATTATGGTCACCGACGAGTCTAAGGCTAAGCAAATTCTTCGTCTCTTGTAAGTCTTTTCATGTTTGAACATCCATCGAGCTCTTAAGGTTTGCAAACTTTGTGTTTTGCAATAAAAATAGGTAGATTTTTCAACTCGTCTTTGCCTCAACATGCCTGAAGTTCATTATCTTTATATATATAATCGAGGGATGTCACAATCTCATGGAAAATTTTTTGGCGTTAAACTTAATTATTGAGCGTTGACTTTGGGCTTCTGACGGAGCGATTAAAAGATGCTTTGCTTCTCAACTTCTTCAAAAAGGATCTTAACCACAGGTTGTCATATTGGAATTTTAACACTCAAATTTCCATGGATTTTATTGTTTTGTTTTTAAATTTAACCGCAGTAATTTATCCGTAATAGTGAAAATTAATTAGTTGTTGCAAGTTAGGGGTGAGCAGAATTAAATTCAATTGATGATATTGCAACGTCTCATCTAAAATGGAAAGTCTAAAGGATCATTAATTAGTAATATCAATTTTACGGAATTTGTTTTAAGACATTTTACACAATTTCTAATTGTTAAACTGCAATTTGATTATCATAGTAGCATGTTAGCTTCAAATGTCAAAGAGAGGGCTAACCTAGACCCCTATAGAGAAAAGAGAAAGGTCTTGAGGGAGTGGGATGGCCGAAGTTCGAGGACCACCTTAAGGCACATTGTCGACTCCTAAACTTGAAATTTTCTCGTCATGCTTGCCAGACATTGGTTTTCTGGTGGCAGTTGCGATGTACAGTGGAGACCTTTTGTTGTGGTGGATTGAAGGTGGGATGGAGGTTGGTGGTCATTGGTTTGAAACATTGTTATTAGCGTATCTAATATAACATCTAATGACAAAGGGCCCGTTTAGTTCGCTGATTTGAGTTGAGATGTGACTTTATGTGAGAGTTTTTTATTGTAAGAAAAAAAATTAAATGTGATTATTTTTGAGAATTTTTTATTGTAGAAAAATTCGAATCGGCAAAATGAATGGACCTAAAATACCTCAACGATTTGGTCCTCATGGTTTAATGGTAGGGGGCTTCCTATGGGGCAGCAGTGCAGTCTTTCTGGCGAATACGATGGTGGCGATTGGGGCTTACATGTTGCAATACAAGCGCTTCGACTATATATATACCGTGCTTCCTCTCGAGTTCTGTTGCTTTCTTTATTATCTCTTTCGTTAATCGTCTCATTGCTAGAAGTTTTGACGGTGCTTGGATTTCTCTTTTATTTTTTCTCTGTGTCGTGGTTTGGAATAATGGTGGTTTCTATCATGAGTCGGTGGTGTATTTATCTTTTTTTTTTAGCATTAGGTTATGTTTTTAGCGTGCTATATTTGTTTCTCAGCAATGTTTTGGGTGGCCTTTGTGTTAAGGCTCTCGTGATTTCTCTGCATTGATTCTTTTTATTTACTGTAAAAAGTTTTATTTAAAAGACGTGTGTGTTAAATTGTTTGTGTACCTATTTAAGTGTTCATTTTTAGAATTCAGTACACATCTATTTTTTTTAGTGTTTTATTTAAATTTATCGACGAAACTAGTGCCTATTATGATCGTCGTTTTCTCGAGTTTTCATGTCATATATGTGCGTATTTGTTTTTTTTTTTTTTTTTTTTTTTTTAATTTGAAAATTATTTTTCTTTCAAAAAAGGTGCATTTCGATTGGAACTTTAGGCTGTAAGCCTGCAAATGACTAATTTTTAAACACGTTATATCATGTGCGTTTTTATTTATAAGAGATCAAGAAAACAAGTTGGATCGACCTCACAACCCCTTCCCCGCCCTGTGCCATTTAGGGAAACCTACCAACTTTATATATAGATGAATACTAAACTTTAATTTTTAAATAACTTTTAGGTCCTTCTGCGATGTAACCTTCTACTGTTAGTGTCTATATTTGAGCAAAATCACATTAAAATAATAAAAAAATTATATAAAACAAACAATTTTTAATAGATATCAGATAATTTAAAACATATAAATAATTTTTTTATCCTACCTTTGGAATGTCAATCAACATATTAATACTAAGTTGTTTTGTGTTGATTTGAATTGAATAGAATAATGTTATTGGAAGAAAAAAAAGGATTAATTTTATTGGTGCTCAATAAATTTTAAAATCATTCTCAGTTTGCTACTCTAACTCTAAAGCGTCTCAGTGGTTTTTTTTTTTTTTTTTTTTTTTTTTTTTTCTTATATCATAAATGCTAACAAAAAGAACGCATGATCGCACTACTTTTTTTTTTTTTTTTTTTTTATATATATTCATATATAATCTAATAAAGGAGACTAAATGAGATTTATTTAAAACTCAGGAAGTAAAGGGAGAGTGATTAAAATATAGGAGATAAACTGATTATAATCCTAAAGTTTGAGAGCAAAATATAGCAAATAGTTTGAGGGGAAAATATAGCAAATAATATATAATAGACATGTTATTGATCTTTATAGAATTTTTTTTTAGTGTTGATAAATTATAGCATATTTTAAATTTTAATTCTAAAATAAACACTAATATTCAAATTTACCCTTATTTTAGGGTTTTCATTTCTTAACACTCAGTCGCCTCACTCTCCCCCCTCCCTCTTTTCTCTCACTTCCATCCACACAATTTCTTTTACACCCGGAGCAATCCCATGTCACCACATCGCCACCACTTTAGGTCGCCATCGCCAGAGTCTCGTCACGAAGAAACAACAGGCCTATTTGGTAACATTTTCAAAATGATTTTGTTTTCAGTACAAAAGTAAAAATGAAATTGTTTTGAGAATCATTTTAAAACCGATTCCGAAATTGCGTTTGGTTGGTTTTTTAAGAGATTATTTTGAGTATAATAAAAACGTGAAATCGTATCTGGTTATTGTTGGAAAATAATGGCATCGAGTGCGCAACGGAATTTAACAATTTTAATCAACATCAAAGCCAAACAAGAACATGTTCATGATGCTATATAACATAAATACTAAAGATCTAAATCATACCTTTTGAGATTTCAGGAAACAACATATCTGACAGATCAAAGTGTTTTAAACAGCAACCGGAAGAGCCTCAACCAACTGGTCTTTTTGCTATTCTCATTTCCACGATCGGTGTGCGGGTGGGCACACTTCGTTTAATCTCCTCTTGGTATTCTTGATCTCATTCCAATCACAAGAGAGCCAAAGAAAAATTGTTCTTGATAATTAAACAATTTTTCCTTTTGGAATCTCTTATCAATAGCCTCCAAAAAGTCTCTCAAGTGATCTAATGAACAAAGTGACTTAATACGCTATTTATAGTGTTTTGGAAGTCATACTTCCGTAACAATTAGGTTTCATAAAGTTCTAATCGCATCCAGAGTCGATTTTGCCACGTCAACATGCATTTTACGTTGCAACCGGTCGACCAGTGACAGAGACGTTATAACTCACCAGTCGACTGTGCCGGACGGACTCGACGACCGATCTACCCACCAATCGACACATCGACCGACGAAAGTTTTTTTCCTAGTTCTTCAACATGGGAAACTTGCATAGAGCCTCAGTTTTGATTCAAGCAACCCAATAAAGAAATTGTCTGATCAAAACAATCATATAATAGTCTTCCCCTATTAAACAACTCTTAAAACAATAATTCAACCAATTTATCTAGAATGAATTTATCAATTAATTCACCCGATAAATCACTCATGAATTAACTTTGAACCTCTTTTACGGAAATAACACAAGTTACCAATATGTAGGAAATACACTGTATCGTTACAGGAAATTATGTGAGCTAGCAAAAGGACCCGATGGACATATATAAATCAAACTCCTATAATCACAATGCTACTTGTAAACCAACAAGTCCGTCTCATGATTATAAAACTCTAGCGCTATTCCACTAAAAGCCTAGAGCTGCACTCTCGATTTATATAGCATATTTACAAAGCTCTGATCAGTTCTAGTCCATGACTCAATATATTAGTATATCATCCCCATAGGATATCCATAATCGACTTAAGGTCAAGTTCCGTTTTACCTTCCCGATTACATTTATCTTATGTTCCATTATCAAACCATTGGAAAACACTATTCATACTATCACAAACAGTAAACCATTAAATAACACAGAGTAGTCTAATGGCCGAGCGCTTGTATTTTCCAATCCACTGATAATGCATAAGAGGATATCATTGACTCTTTATAGGAACTATGGATTCCACTATCTATGAATAATGAATCTACGCATACATGAGTCATACCCCCAATGCACCGGCAAACGTACCTTTACATAATGTTAGGATGTCTCCCTTTAGTACATCAAAGGATACAAGTCAAGTGTACGGGTTCATCATCCATCTCAGGATTAAGATGACAACATATAATTCGTCAAAAGTGAATTGTTTTATTCAAACAGAATTATTAATTAAAACAATTCATCTTTGGTCCGATCCAATATAGATTTCACCATTAGAAACTATATCAATGTCTCTACCAATGGAGTCCCACCTCCGACGACCAAGACAAGCCGTCTCTGTTAGGAAGTAGACAACATAACAATCTTAACATGAATAAAGCGCCTAACTTTATTCCCTCGATTGTGGATCGTAAGATTTAGACTATCATCTTTAGATTCTTGTCTTCTGCATGTTCTTCACATTACATGCATGATCTAAAGATTTAGAATGACAGTGTCAGACTTTCAGTTTGCTTATCATACATTCATTTATTATGAACATAAAGAGGACAATACATAGATATATAAAATAAACAAATCTTTATTAATAGTCAAAATGTCTCAAAGAAAATTGTTACATTTATTCCTAAGGGCATAAACGCTAACAATCTCCCACTTGCACTTAAGTGAGTAAATGTGACATGCTACGCATCCCCATGGCCTCGACATGCTTCTCGAAGACCTTAGCCGGCAGGGCCTTCGTGAACGGATCAACCATATTGTCCTCTGACGCGATCTTGCATATTTCCACACGCCCTTCTTTAATAAAGCTTCTTATCACATGATACTTCCTGTCTATGTGCTTACTTATTTTCTGATATCTTAGTTCTTTGGTGTTAGCTATTGCCGCATTGTTATCACAGTATAGTCTCAATGGCTTATCCACACCAGGAACTACTTCAAGATCCATCAAAAATTTGCGGAGCCATACTGCTTCTTTTGAAGCATCACTAGCTGCCACATACTCGGCTTCCATCGTTGAGTCATAAGTGCAAGTTTGCTTGACACTCCTCCAAACGACAGAACCACCTCCCAGAGTAAAGACCGAACCCGAAGTCGATTTCCTAGAATCCAAACAGGATTGAAAATCTGAATCTGTATATCCTAGAGGTGTCAAATTCTCCCCGGAATATACCAGCATATAATTTCTAGTTCTCTGAAGATACTTGAATATATGCTCGACTGCAACTCAGTAGTTAGGTCCTGGATTCGACTGAAATCGACTTACAATCCCAACCGCATGGCAAATGTCCAGTCAAGTACAAAGCATTGCATACATAAGGCTCCTGACCGCCGAAACATAGGGTACCTTCGCCATGTATTCTCTTTCTTCAGATGTCTAGGGACAATCACTGTTCGAAAAAGTAATTCCAGACGTAGATGGTTGCCCACCTTTTTTGGAATTTTGCATTGCATACTTCTTGAGAATTTAATCTATGTATCAAGCCTGAGAGAGAGCTATCATTTTGTTCTTTCGATCTCTTAAGATTCGAATGCCTAGAACATAATTAGCTTCTCCTAAGTCCTTCATGTCAAACTGTTTGGTAAGTCAAACTTTGACTGATGATAAAGCCCATACATCATTGCCAATAAGTAGAATATCATCAACATATAATAGTAGAAAAACCACTTTCCCATCTTGAATATGCTTATAAGCACAAGGTTCATCCATATTCTGTTGGAATCCAAAAGTCTTGACCACTTGGTTAAATCTTTTGTTCCAAAAGCGAGAAGCTTGCTTTAATCCATAAATGGATTTCAACAACTTGCAAACTTTTCCCTCTTGACCCTTAGCCCAAAAGCCTTCTAGTTGTACCATATAGATACTTTCCTCAAGATGGTCGTTCAAGAACGCCGTCTTGACATCCATTTGCCATATCTCGTAGTCGAGAGCAGCCGCAATGGATAAGAGAATGCGAATGGACTTAAGCATGGCTACAGGCGAAAAGGTTTCCTCGTAGTCGATTCCTTCCTTTTGCGTGTATCCCTTAGCTACCAGTCTAGCCTTATAGGTTTTGACCTTTCCTTCTGCATTTCTCTTTCTCTTGTAGACCCATTTACACCCAATGGGTTTAATCCCATCGAGAAGATCTACAAGTTCCCAGACTAGATTAAAATCCATAGATTTCATCTTAGCATTCATGGCTTCTGTCCACAGGTTTGCATCAACATCCTCCATAGCTTCTTTGTAAGTATAAGGATCTCTGTCATGTTCAAGAGATTCTGCCAAAAAGGTTTCCCCATTAGCCATGAATCTCTCAGGTTCATGTCTGATCCTCCCACTACGCCGAAGCCCCTTAGATTGTTGTTGGGTTTCCTCTTCTACTCTGATTGGATCGGTTTCCAAAGGAATAGTTGGTATGACTAAGTCACTCGACATTTCCTCAAGCACTATTTTGCTACGAGGCTTAAAGTCGTTCATGTAACTTTCCTCAAGGAATGTTGCATTCGTTGAAATCACGACTTTATTTTCCTTGAGATTATAGAAATAACCCCCTTTCGTCCCTCTTGGATAACCTACAAAAATGCATACTTCTGAACGTGCTTCCAACTTGTTTGCTTCCTTGTCTAGGACATGTGCAGGACATCCCCATATGCAAATATGGTTCAAGGATGTCTTCCTGTCCGTCCACAACTCGTGAGGAATTTTAGGAACCAACTTTGTTGACATGTTGTTCAGAAGATAACATGCAGTTTGTAAAGCATATCCCTAGAAAGATATAAGCAATGTCGAATAACTCATCATGGACCGTACCATGTCCAACAAGGTTCTATTTCTTCTCTCAGCTACATCATTCTGTTGTGGAGTGCCAAGTGCAGTTAAATGAGATAGAATCCCATTCTCTAATAAGTATCCTATGAACTCATCAGAGAGGTATTCTCCACCTCGATTGGATCGAAGTGCATTTATGGGTTTACCCAGTTGCTTTTCCACTTCAGCCCGAAACTCCCTAAATTTATCAAAAGTTTCACTTTTGTGATGCAATAGGTACACATAACCATATCTTGAGTAATCGTCAATAAAAGTGATGTAATACTCATACCCTCCTCTTGCCTTGATGTTCATGGGACCACAAACATCACTATGCACAAGTTCAAGAACACCTTCAGCCCTATTGCCTTTAGACCCAAATGGTCTTTTGGTCATTTTGCCCTCCAAACAAGATTCACATTGGGGTAAGGACTCAACCTTTAAAGAACTTAAAGGTCCATCATTTACCAACCTCTGTATCCTGTTAAGGCTAATGTGACCAAGTCGTAAATGCCAAAGATATGTCTCATTAGAGTGAGAAGTTTTAAGCCTTTTAGAGTTATTAACAACTTCAGTGTTTAGCAATGAGTCCATCTTAGGTTTGATAAAATATAGATTATTTTGCATCCATCCATCACAGATAAAAGACTTGTTTTTATGAATCACAACTTTATTATTAAAAGAAATTGAATAAGAATCCTTAAATAAACAAGCAACAGAAATAAGATTCCTCTTAAATTGAGGAACATAAAAACAATCTCGCAAAAATAAACTCTTATAACTATCAAAATAAAGATGGACATCTCCTAATCCTTCAGCCAACACTAGTGTTCCATCGCCCATCCTCAACGTGAAGCTTTCATTTAGAAGACTTCTCGTTTGCTTGAACCCTTGCAGAGAAACACAAACATGATTAGTTGCTCCAGAATCTATGACCCAGTTGTCACTGGATTCCACAACTAGACATGCTTCCACAATCAAAAGATCACACTCACCTCCTTTGCCTTTAGTGGCTAGCTAGTCTTTGCAATTCTTCTTCATGTGTCCACCTTCCCGCAATGAAAGCACTTAAGCTTGTTCGGGTTCCTCTTCTTCTTGTTCTTGCCCTTGTTTGGCGGAACTGAAGAACTCTCTTTCTTAGCTACTTGCTTCTTCTTTCCATTCCGTGAAGAGGGTTTGGAAAAAGATGCCTCAGCAAAGTTGGCTTCCACAAAAGTCGACCCCTTGATCATCCGCTCAAACTTTTAGAGTTCTTGCATCAACTCTGTCAGGGTTATATTCTGTCTAGCGTTCAAATTGAACGTTGCCCTAAACGGAATATATTCCTTCAACAAAGTCTCAAAGATCATGGTCAGTTGAGACTCAACATCGATGTCGGTCTCATTGGTCTGAACTTTAGCCAAATAGCCCATCACTTTCAGCATATGTTCCTTTATGGAAGACCCAGCCTTCTGTCTGCAGTTAATAAGGTTGCTAAGGGCTTCCCGACATTTTTCAGTGGCTTGGCTACCGAACATGTCCTCAAGATTATCCATAATCTGATGAGTAGTTATGTAATCTTCATGTTATGCTTGTAGCACAGTGGACATGCTCGCCATCATATAACAGCGAGCCAGATCGTCAGAGTCCTTCCAGCGTTGATACGCTACGAAAACCTCATTAGGAGCATCAACAGGTGGCTCCGGAGGACAAGGTGTGTTCAGTACGAAATTCAGTTTCTCAAAGATTAGGACAATCTTTAGGTTCCTTTTCCAATCGGTAAAATTCTCGCCAGTTAAGTTGTGTTTATTAAGTATCGATGATAATGCGCTAGAAGACATTTTGATCTACAATAAAAATTCATATCTCTAGTATAAGCAAACTTGCATAAACATTTAGTAATCAAACATATATACATGTTATAATGCAACAAATATGTTTTGTGTGTCAAAACCTTGAAAAAATCACAACCTTACAACGATAATTCCCAACTCAAAATTTTGTAAGTCTCCTAGGGGAGATCATACAAAATTTAATTGGGAACACGGATCCCCTCCGATCAATATATACCATCCGGATCAATCTCTGTCCAGCATATATTGATAACCGTTTTCTTTGGCCATTAATTTAATTAGCAGAGCTCCTAGGGGAGATTAATAATTAAATTAATCTTGAGTGTATAACCATCGTTTCAACTATTTGATCCATATATTACAATTGTCACCTAGGGGTGTACAACCATAAAAATATGCTCAAATAAATTATCCTCTCAGAGATCAACACCGGTACATAATGAATCCCTTCCTAGGGGTCGGTATCACCAAGTGTTACCTACGGACCAACGATGGAGGCCATGGGTCTTTTCTTCAAAAACCCTCACCTACTCAATCTTTTGAAAAACAAGGTTTTATGTTAAGAAATATGCATGAACAATTTTAATGATCGGCGCTCCCTATTCTATATGACGTGTTATCACATATATAGCAAATCATATTATATGCAATCATACAAAGCAATTAAGCTAGGCAACAAGCATAATAATAATAATAATCGTAATATTATGGTTCCATCCTAGAGAAAAGAAAGAAATTAAAGATTACAAAGAATAATCAAAACATTTATCGATTCTTCATGTTGAATTTTCCCGGTTGTCCTTGAATTCTTCATCACAATCAAATTCCGGTTATCATAAAATTATTTTTCATGTTTTTTGAAAAATTCTCAAAAAACTGCAAAATCGTATACTATCCCGTTAGGTCCGGTCGACCGGAGACAGGGTAGTTATACTATATCGGTCGACCGCCTTACACTAATAGGTCGACCGGTGCCCGTGCAACAGTAACCCAGATTTTCAGAAATCAAAGCAGTTTTTCAATTTATTCAAAAACACAAAACAATTTTATAAACCAAGGAAAAATTTGATACCTTCATATCCTTCATCTTGAAGATCCATCTTCAATCTCCTCCAAGAATTTTGCATAAAAAATTCCTATACCGTTTTCCGATTTACAAAATTTCTACTAAAAAAAATAAAATAAACCCTAATGGCGATGATAGGCTGTATATCTAATTACATTGCAAAGAACAAATTCCTATACAACAATTCTAAACTCTAAGGAACCATATCCGGTAAAAATTAAATAATAAATAATCATTGATAATTCATAAATGACAACCAATAATAATTATTTAATCATTCATTCACCATATATTCAAGACAACAACATAATATAGAAACCCTAGAGTGTCATCTCTCTAAAATATCAATTCAAGCATAAAAGAGATATTTTTAGATCACAAATCTATTTACATAGCATAATCATGAACAAATAGCCATGTCTCTGATACCAATTATTGGAAAATAATGGCATCGAGTGCGCAGCGGAATTTGACAATTTCAATCAACGTCAAAGTGAAACAAGAACATGTTCATGATGCTATATAACATAAATACTAAAGATCTAAATCATAGCTTTTGACATTTCAGGAAATAGCACGTCTAACAGATCAAAACGTTCCAAACAGCAACCGGAAGAGCTTCAACCAACTGGTCTTCTTTGCTATTCTCATTTCCATGATTGGTGTGTGGGTGGGCACACTTCATTTAATCTCCTCTTGGTATTCTTGATCTCCTTTCAATCACAAGAGAGCCAAAGAAAAATTGTTCTTGATAATTAAACAAATTTTCCTCTTGGAATCTCTTATCAATAGCCTCCAAAAAGTCTCTCAAGTAATCTAATGAATAAAGTGACTTAATAGGCTATTTATAGTGTTTTGGAAGTCATACTTCCGTAACAATTAGGTTTCACAAACTTCTAATCGCATTCAGAGTCAATTTTGCCACGTCAACATGCATTTTACGTTGCAACCGCTCGACCGGAGACAGAGACGTTATAACTCACTGGTTGACCTGTACCGGTCGACCGGATTGGTCGAGCTTTGACTGGTTTACCCACCGGTCGACCTGTCTGCACTAACGAAAGTTGTTTTCCTAGTTCTTCAACATGGGAAACTTGCATAGAGCCTCAGTTTTGATTCAAGCAACCCAATAGAGAAATTGCCTGATCAAAACAGTCATATAACAGTCTTCCCATATTAAACAACTCTTAAAATAATAATTCAATCAATTTATCTAGAATCAATTTATCAATTAATTCTCCCGATAAATCACTCATGAATTAACTTTGAACCTCTTTTACGGAAATAACACAAGTTACCAATATGTAGGAAATACACTGTATCGTTACAGGAAATTATGTGAGCTAGCAAAAGGACCCGATGGACATATATAAATCAAGCTCCTATAATCACAACACTACTTGTAAACCAACAAGTCCGTCTCATGATTATAAAACTCTAGCGCTATTCCACTAAAAGCCTAGAGCTGCACTCTTGATTTATATAGCATATTTACAAAGCTCTAATCAGCTCTAGTCCATGACTCAATATATTAGTATATCATCCCCATAGAATATCCATAATCGACTTAAGGTCAAGTTCCGTTTTACCTTCCCGATTACATTTATCTATGTTCCATTATCAAACCATTGGAAAAACACTATTCATACTATTACAAACAGTAAACCATTAGATAACACAAAGTAGTCTAATGGTCAAGCGCTCGTTTTTTCCAATCCATTGATAATGCATAAGAGGATATCATTGACTCTTCATAGGAGCTATGGATTCCACTATCTATGAATAATGAATCTACGCATACATTAGTCATACCCCCAATGCACCGGCAAGCGTACCTTTACATAATGTCAGGATGTCTCCCTTTAGTACATCAAAGGATACAAGTCAAGTATACGGGTTAATCATCCATCTCAAGATTAAGATGACAACATATAATTCGTCAAAAGTGAATTGTTTTATTCAAACAGAATTATTAATTAAAACAATTCATCTTTGGTCCGATCCAATATAGATTTCACCATTAGAAACTATATCAATGTCTCTACCAATGGAGTCCCACCTCCGACGACCAAGACAAGCCGTCTCCGTTAGGAAGTAGACAACATAACAATCTTAACATGAATAAAGCGTCCAACTTTATTCCCTTGATTGTGGATCATAAGATTCAGACTATCATCTTTAGATTCTTGTCTTCCGCATGTTCTTCACATTACATGCGTGATCTAAAGATTTAGAATGACAGTGTCAGACTTTCAGTTTGCTTATGATACATTTAACTATTGTGAACATAAAGAGGACAATACATAGATGTATGAAATAAAAGAATCTTTATTAATAGTCAAAATGTCTCAAAGATAATTGTTACATTTATTCCTAAGGGCATAAATGCTAACAGTTATAATTATTAATTAATATATTATAACATTGTTGATTAGTACTAGAAAATGAAAACAAAAAAGGGAAAACAACTTTCAACCGTTTTCTAATTCCTTCACAAAAACCATTCTTACTGTTTTTTGTTTTCAAAACATTTGCTAAACAAACATGGTTTACAGACCATTTTCATTCTCGTGTCTTAAAAGACATGCATAAATGTTTTAAAAACAATCTAAAATTAATTCCAAATGCACCTAACGTCTCCATCCCGTCTTCACTGTTGTCATCGACGGTCTCAAGCTCATCGTACAACGTCTTTGTCTACAGAGTCACAAGACCTCTTTCTTTTTTTCTAACATTGATTCAACCATCACAAGGCCCGGTTCTCCTTCTTCGCCGCGATTCAACTGTCTCTAGGTCTCTTTCTTTCTCCGTCTCTTCTGGCTTTTTCTTTCTCTCTCTCTCTTTTCAAGAACGACTCGTTGCGGCCAAGCTCTGCAAAATCGCTACTGACTCCGACCTCGCATCCAATCAGACAACAATAATGTTTCTCATGATTTTATTTTACAATTTTTGTTTTCTTCTAGGCTTGTATTTTATTTTACAATAATGTGAGTTTTTTCTTTTTCTTTTCCTTTTATCTCAGTGGTGATTTCGTTAAGTCTCCTTCTATGGGGGATATTGCAAACTGCTGGAAAAGTTTTTCTATTAAGGAGGAAGAGGAGGATATTGTTGGAGTTGATGAGTCAGTTTTGGAGGAAGGACGAAAAGCCATGAAATGTGGCCTTTTGGGTAAGTTGTTATCATCTAAACCATATAACAAACGATTTTTTCAATCAACGATGATTGATATTTGGCGGATGCCTGGTGTAGAGTCACGGGAAGTGGCGAAGGATGTATTCTTGTTCTCTTTTGCCAGTGCTCGTGATCGAGATAGGGTTTTGGATATGGAGCCTTGGAGTTTTGATCGAGTGCTTGTTGTTCTGAAGCAGTAGAAAACGGTGATATGGCAGATGGCAATGAATTTTGTTATTCAAAGTTTTGGGTCCAGTTACATAATCTTCCGTTAGAAGGAAGGTTATCACGAATTGGAGAGACGGTTGGTAATATTATTGGTAGTATGGTGTTAGTTCAACAAGATTATAAAGGACGGTGCTGGGGTCAGTATTTGCGTGTAAGGGTGGTCTTTGATATCACTAAATCGATTCATCGCCGAGTCAAAATTAGATTGGGTGATAGTGAATCTCTAGTTTGGACGGATCTACAGTATGACAAGTTGCCAGATTTCTGCTATGGCTGTGGGAAGTTTGGCCATGGAACTTGTGAATGTCCGGCTGAAGGGGTGGCTACTGTGACAGATGTATCGATCCTTCCTTATGGCAGTTGGTTGAGAGCACCTAGAATGGGTGGTGGAAGTCACCACCGGGTAGAACGGAGGCTGGCTCGTACCCACATCGATGATCTGTCTCGTCCACTTCGAGGAATGGAGATTCCGTAAATCTCACCCTGAGTTTCAGGATCACAACAACGTGATTTGGTGGATGTGATTGCAGTTACTGAAAATCTGGCAAAGTCAACGTCACATTGTGGGAATGTTCCAAAATCAGTTTCTGGGACGGATGTGGCGCAGAATACGGTTAGGGCATTATCTCCGGAAACAAACAATGATTTGGTGGCCAAAGGCTATTATGAATGACATGGTAAGTAAGGGATTGAAATGCAAAAGGGATGTTTGTGAAGGGTCTGATAGTTCTTTGCATGTGCATGGCTCTAATGCACTTTGCATGGGAATAGTTGCTAACGTGGAAATGGAGAAGGAATGCTGCATGAGGCTTTGGGTAATGATGAGGGAGCTTTACTGGACAAGGATAGCCCACATGGTAGATTGTTCTCTTTCTCGGCAGGTGATGGAGAGGAGAAACATAAAGACGGTGGGCGAGGTGTGAAGGCTAAACGAGGTCGGCAACCTAGTGTTTCTTCAAGTTCTGAGAGAAGGGTGGTGGAGAAGAGGAAGGAGGTGTTAGTAGGAAGTTATTCGGTGGTGTTGTAGGGGAATAGGAAGCGGATGGTGCTAGGTAAGGAAACGAGCCTTATGATATCGGCGGAGGTTGCAGCACAACCCCGCCGGATGCCATGAGTCTTATATCTTGGAATGTACGGGGCTTAGGGAACCCCCGTGCATTCGATAAACTTCGGATGCTTATCCGTGATACTTCCCCTAGCCTTGCTTTCCTTATGGAAACAAGGTTACGTTCTAAAGCTACAGAGTCAGTAAAGAGAAGGTGTGGTTTCCATGGTGGTTTTTATGTTGACTATAGTGGTAGGAGTGGAGGTCTTATGCTCATGTGGATGGAAGAGGTCAAAGTTCATATACAGAGCTACTCTCAGTCCCACATCGATTGTCATGTTCGCTTCCCCCATGGTGTGTGGTGGAGATTTACCGGTTTTTATGGCAATCCATCTAGGAGTGATCAACATCACTCTTGGACGTTACTGTTACAATTAAAGTCTCTCTCTAACCTCCCTTGGGTTATAGCTGGCGATTTCAATGAAATCTTCTTTCTTTCAGAGAAGGAGGGTGGAAACAATAGATATTATCCCAGTATGAACCAATTTCGGGATACAATGGAGGGCTGTGATCTTGTAGACTTGGGTTTCGTAGGTCTTAAATTTACTTGGGATAATGGGCAAGAAAGGGGTGCTCATATTCGTGAAAGACTTGATCGGGCTCTAGGGTGTGATGAATGGATTAATCTATTCCCACACTATGGTGTTCACAATATGGATTTCTACGACAGTGATCATAGAGCTTTGTGGCTAGAGTTGGTTCAGGATAGAAATAGGGCCAGGAGGGGGTCCAAGAAGAGGAAGTTGTTCCGGTTTGAACCTTTCTGGATGACTGATGAGGATTTTAAAGATACCTTGAGGACCTCATGGGGCACTACTGGATCGGTTGGGGACTGTGATGGTTTTGGTAGGAAGCTTCGGAGTTGCAGTCGAGACTTAAGTGGGTGGAGCTGCGTAAAATTTAGACACATCACGCGGTGGGTCCGTAATTTACATGAGGAAATTGAGAGGATACAAAATGCATTAACTTTAGGCTATAATCAAAGACGGCTTCAGGAACTACTGGTAGAGCAAGATCGATTGTTAGTGCTGGAAGAATACTACTGGCGTCAACGCTCTCGAGTTGAATGGTTAAGGGGTGGTGATAAGAATACTAAATTCTTTCACTCAAAAGCTTCTCAAAGGAAGAAGAAAAATGAAATCAAGGGTCTTGAGAAGAGTGATGAGAGATGGGTGACGAGTGACCATGAGGTTGTTGAGGAGATCAAAAAGTATTTTCCTGAGATCTTCACGTCATCCATGCCGAGTTTTTTGGATATAGAGTCCATAACACAAGCAGTGACCTCTTGTTTATCTCCTGGAATGTGTTCTATGTTGGAGGAGCCTTTCACGAGGAAGGAGATCCATCAAGCTCTCTTTGCTACGGGACTTACCAAAGCCCTGGGGCCGGATGGTTTCCATGCGACATTTTATCAAAAGAATTGGCATATTATAGGAGATGACTTGACTAATATGTGCTTGCGGGTTCTCAATGATAATGCCTCTTTCCAAAACATGAATGCGACTAATGTTGTTCTTATCCTGAAGATTAAGGAAGCGAGGAGGGCGTCAGATTATCGACCGATAAGCCTTTGTAATGTCTCTTACTGTTGGGAATGGTGTCCTAGAAGCATGAGATGTAATAGGACATTTATTATTTATTTAATAAAAGAGTTTATTCATTATTTTATGTGCATATATTTATATATTTTATGAATATCAATGAAAATTCCATGATTATTTATGTAACCTTAAACATTGTATATAAGTGTTATATACGAGAGGATAATGTTTAAGGATAATAATCAAAAAGCAATGTTCATAATGAATTTAATTAAAGTTCGAATCTTTAATTAAAACATTATTAATACATGTCATTCCCATTTAGAATGGAACAAAGTGTTATCCGTGACCGTTAATATGGTGAGATATTGAATGAGTGTATTTCGCATAATGAGATTATGTGGAACAAGGACACGGACACAATATGAATTTCTAATAATTTCCGTTAAAATACGTAAATTCTAATTGAGTCTACCGATGGTCATATATAGAATGATCTTAATCCCGAGTTCTTAACAAACTCCTATTTATGGATTTGTGTCTTTTGATTTACTGAATTCATTTCCGAGACCCTGAATCCTATTCCTTGTATTTTGGAGACATGATGAAGTAGGTAGTCTGGAATGTTATTATACGAGATGGAATCCATTCCTTCTTGAGAAAGAAGTAGATAAATAATTCTCTTGAGGGTTGATTCGGTACTTGGACCAAAGAGGAGCTCCGATTCATGAATGTGTTTTATGAATCACTGTCCATTAGAGAATCAATGGTACTCAAGGATAAAGATATAATTAGAGAGGTTAACGGATTCTACCTGGCTCTAATTATGAATTATTTATGGAGGATTGATCTATATGTAATGACTATATCAAATGGACACTTCACAGTTTAGAAGTAATTAATGTCTATAATTCCGAGAGTGCAATTCCAAGTTTATAGTGGAGTAACTATTGGAATTAATAGAATTAATTAATTAATTAAAGGGTTTAATTAATTATTAATTTTATTGGAGCTCGTAATTATAGGTCCATTAGTCCCCGTGTCGCCCTTGTAATTCTACCGACACAAAGGGCAAAATGGGAATTTTAGAATTACAAAATTCTAAAATTAAATACTCAAGAATAATTGATTGAGAATTAATTATTATTTAAATAATGAGATTATTTAAATTTGAATTTGAACATATCTAGATTTATGCATTTAAACTTATTTGATAAGTTGTTCAATTTAGAATTCAAATTAATTTAAGTTTGACTTAAATTCGAATTTGAATCTGAATTAAAATTGGACTACTGGATAATGGATAAAATATCTTCCTTCCTTATCTTATTTAGGTGCCACATACAAAGGGATAAAACCCTAGGGTGGCCGGCCATTAAGAGATAAGGGGAAGGGATTTTTTGTTCCAAATTCAAATAGGAGATAATTAACAAGCTTTATCTTAGAGATAGAGATTGGATTCCTTTTAGAAGTTTGACTTCTACTCTCTAAATACTATTTTTTTTAGACAATTTTCGAATGCTTTTTTTTGTTAATTTTAGAGGTGGCCAAAATTTCTATATAGAAATTTTGAAGCAATTTTTTTCAGCCCTAAAGGTTAAGGTGGCCGAAATTCTCAAGTAGAGAGGAAGGAAAAATGTTTTTCTCCAAAAATTCCACATCGTGCATGCGTTGGTGTTTGTGGAAATTCGAGTGTTTATTGTAACCCGCTTTTGTCCTCATGTGTGCCCACACACACGTCTTCGTGGATTCTAGGAATTGACGTGGAAGACATTGGTTTTCTAAACACAAAGCTTTGGAGCAAGGATTGTTCGAGGTCAAAGAACTCAAGTTATCAACCGAGTCGGCCTCCAGGTATTTTTCCGAATTGAGTTCTTAATAAATGAATTAATGAGATTAATTTATTCGTGCATAAATTAATATAATCTATAGAGTATATCAAAGGTTTTATGAAAATTTTTGTTACACACGATCCGCCTTTCCGCTGCGCTTCCGCATCCGAATTCGATTCGGGAACAAACAATTGGTATCAGAGCGAGGTTTATAGACTATATTAATTTATGCTCCGATTATTTGATAATCAATATTAAATATGTGATATTTAATTATGTATGTATGTGATGGGTAGGCACTTGCATTTATGGATGTTTATATTTGATTCATGATGATGAATGTATGAATGATGGATTTGGTCGTTAATTATATGGTTCCATGGATCACATTGTTCAAATTAAATTATTTGTAGAGGAACCAATTTCCGGATTTTTGGATTTCAAGGAAGAAAAATCAAAGAAACGGACCTCTTAAATTTTCTTGGGATCGAATGGGTGATGAAATGGAAAGGAAGGTCTTTCATAGATTGATTAACGGAATAATTATTGTAATTATTTACTTATTCGATTTTGGTTGTAATTTATATTTTCCATGGGACCCGGTCAAATCCATCTCAATAGTTGATTGCATATATTTATATTTTATGTTGATAATTATATATTATATGTCCATGCATATAACATGCGATATAGATATAGTGTGCCTACTCATATGTTTCATAATATGCCATGCATATATGCGCATTTATTATTATTTATTTTATTTATTTAAAAGAGTTTTAAAAGGATAAAATAAAAATAAGAACCATGCGCTAAAATCGATTTAATATGATTAAATTGATTTAAGTTGCAAAATTAGTTTGCAAAATCATGTTATATGTGAAATTGAATTTAAGAGTTAAATTTTAGGATTTCACATATCCGAAAAAATAAATTGTTTATTTATCGGGATAGGGAAAACATGAGATGATTTTCAAATAAAATACATATTTGCAAAATAATGAGTGGGAGAGGGTTGTGTGACAATACGACCCACTAGTCTCCACCGTTAAGCGCAACACCGTGAGATC
This sequence comes from Morus alba, assembly GCA_012066045.3. NCBI lineage: Eukaryota > Viridiplantae > Streptophyta > Magnoliopsida > Rosales > Moraceae > Morus > Morus alba. Next base: position 56,167,171 of record CP050224.2, read on the forward strand.
CGGAGAGGGGCTTTGCGGCGACATTGAATCGCCCTCCTAAAGGAGAGTGTTCTTGCCGGATCAATAACAAGGTTGGCTTCCTAGAGATAGGATTTCAGATGTATTTTCGAATTGACTACCCAAAGGTAGCAATCCGGAGTTAAGTCTATGGGATCCAAACGGTGGTTTACACTCATAAAGATATAATCAAAGTTTGTTGGTTATATTTTGACTAAAATAACGGTAGTTAATAAATATGAAAATATGAGATATTTTGACTACATTTATTAACCGAGAAGAGTCTCTTTCAATTTGCAAATAATTTGACTACCCAAAGGTACACTTTATTTGTGGTAAATTGGATTATCGTTGGCACCTAAAATTAAAACATGATTTATGTATTTTTCATCTGCATCATGCATCATATTTAATTGTGCCTAAATTCACATGTTTTGATATTCATGCACATAAATTGATTAGATGAATATTCTACTTATTTCCAGCTGATTAACGCCCAAAAGTGATATTCACAAGCGGTCAATTGTAGCACAGAAGGGCAGTCGTATCCACAGAGAGATAACAAAATAACAAGAATAACTAACAGAATGAGAGCGTTAGAGAAAAGTGAATTAAAGAAAAAGAAGAGTGTTTTTGAGATTTTTGTTGCGAATATAATAAAAAAGGAAAAATATTTGTGTTGAAGAAATTTAATAATAAAAAGCGGTAAGGTGTCGAGAATCCCTAATGTTTCATTCACCAATTCCAGATTTTGATTTACAAAATAAAAGAACCGAATAGATTAAATCTCTATGTTGACTCCGAAATATTATCATTACAAGTTATCTAAAATCGACAATATATCAATCGACAATATTGCAAAGAAAAGACAATTTGTAAAATAATTTGAATAACAAAACATTGCATGACGTAATTACATAAGAAAAGCGTGATGAACTTATATAAAAATTGGCACACAATATTTTGAAAAGTAATAGAAAAATAGATGAGATTTAATTCATTCGGATGTTGGAGTTTACAAAGACAAGGAATCAAAACCCCGATTGGGTCGCGCCAATTCTCTAACCTCACCAAAAGAACTCTAGCCAATCTTGCAAAACATTCTCACAAGTTCTAGAGAGAAAATATAAGACTGACAGCAAGACGACAGAAAACTGAATATTAAAAGCCTCTGAAACTTTAGGCCAACCCCTCTATTTATAGTGTTCAGAGGTTACCTATCAAATAAGGAAATCAATTGTAAAACTAGAAATTACAAAAGAAAAGGAAACAAAATAAAATTACATATAAATTAGGAGAAATCACATATTTGATTTGGGGAAGAAATCTGGTAATTTGCTCTGATTTTTGAGGAAGAAATTCGGATTCATGACCAAATGGGATACGTGTCGCTACGTGATTGGCAGTGAGGAGAAAGGGCGCCACGTGTCGCGCGCGGAATGGTGAAGCTTGCTGGCGGTTGGAGACAGCTGGGACCCGCTTTTTATCAAGCAGGGAAAGGCAGGCCGGGTTAAAATTCGTAAGTGAGCCACGCGAATGGTTGGAACGACCGGAGATAGCATGGGACGCGCCCGTGGCTAGGGCGGTGCGGGTGACGCCATGGAAAGGTGAGGAAACGTGGGAGAGCTTTGCAACTTTCCATTCCATCGGGCTAAAAAATATGGCTTTAATGGCTTCTTCTTGTGTAACTTTTTACAATTGCTTTCATCCGAACAAATTCTAATTAAAAATATTATGAATAAAAATAATGAAATTGTTTAATTAAAGCTTAAATATTTTAATATTATATAAGTCAAAAGCAAGATTTATGGTGCATTTTCATGTACTCTTCACCAAAGAATATGTCAAATCCTATAATCTCACTATACAAAACCAAAACACCGACTAGAGATAAACTCATGAGTGGTAAAGTAACGTAAACAACTTACATTCATGTGATGAATATAAGTTTGTCCCAAATGGAGGATTGTCCTCCTGTCCCTTAACGAAAACACAATGAGCTAATTGTTAGCTAAGATTGTGCGTGGTAATTCACAAGAAGTATGAAGGCATGGAGACAAATTTTGAGATAATGCGGTCATCGATACCGTGAGTGAAAATCCATAAAACAAAAGGGTTGGCTAAATCTTGGGGCCTAAGTAAAAGACAAAAGGAAAGTCGTTTCCAATAAAATAAAGGAAAAGGAATCAAGCAAATACGATTTGCTAGTTCTAGAAACATGTTTAGTAAAAAGGGTAATTCCTTATTCTTGGATAGTAGATTCAGGAGTTGCTACACATGTTTATTTTCTTTATTAAGTCTTAGTTCTTACAAGGAAAGTCGTTTCCACCAAAATAAAGAAAGGAACTCAAGCAAATATGATTTGCTAGTTCTTAAAACATGTTTAGTAAAAAGGATGATTCCTTATCCTGAATAGTTGATTTAGGAATAACTAATCATGTTTATTTTCTTTATTAAGTTTTAACACTTAAATGGAAATTGTTTCCACTTAAACAAAGAAAATGAATCAAAGTAAATAAGATTTACTAATTCTAAAAACATCTTTAGTAGAGGGTGATTCCTCGTCCTGGATAGTTGATTCGGGAGCAACTAATCATGTTTTGGTTTTCTTTGCAAAATATAAGTTCTTACAAAGAACTTGCCATCAGGGACTACACGATGAAAGTGGGAATACCGCGAGGATAATGGCAAAAAGCAGTGGGAGAAGTTAGACTTCAATTTTGGAAATACCTTGTTGTGAACAATGTTTATTTCCCTCCAAGCATAAACAGAAATTTGATTTCTAATTCCAAATTATTTGAACAATTGCTTTTAAATAAAAATCTAGTCCACATCTTTCGGAATGGTTCGATATATGTTCGGATATTTGGAAAATGGTTTATACCGCTTTGAACCAATGCCCTGCTCATTTGCAAAATATTGAAAAGTTCAAAAGTTGCCAAAACTTAAGAATAAGGAGCAAAGGATCTCTCACGATAAATAACACATATATGTGGCATCTTAGACTTGGTCATATTAGCCTAAACACGATTTAAAGACCTGTAAAGGATGGTCCTTTATGCGAATTAAAAGTTAGTGAGCGTCCGACTTATGAATCTTGTCCGGGAGGCAAAATGACCACGGGCCTTCCATGACGAAAGGAGAAAGAGCCACATAACCTCTTTTATGTATGTGGACCGTTAAACGTCCAAAACAAAGGAGGTTCTGAATATTTCATCATTTTCATTGATGATTATTCAAGATATGGTTATGTTTACCTAATGCAACGGAAATCAAACTTTTAGAAAGTTTAGAGAATTCCGAGCAAAAGTTGAAAAAAACAGTTAGGTAAAACAATCAAGACACTTCAATTAGATTGAGGGGATGAATACCGGACTAAGAGTTTGATTTCTTGATTGAAGAAGGTGTGGTATCCCAATTGACTACACCGGTACACCACGCCAGAATGGTGTAGCCGAAATGAGAAATCGACTTTGCTCGACATGATAAGATCAATGTTGAGTTATTCTTCACTTTCCTCGCTTCGCTCGGGATTATGCCTAAGAACCACCATGTATATTTTGAATCTAGTACCATCTAAGTCTATACCAAAGACACCCCTAAAGTTGTGGAATGGTCGAAAAGCTAGTTTTGAAGCGTTCACACATATGGGGGTGTCCGCTCATGTGATGAAACAATAGACTCGGGAAGTTGGAACTAAGATCATAAATATGCATGTTTGTGGGATATGCAATGGGGACAAAAGAATGATTATTTTATATAGTCATAAGAATCAAAGGTAATTGTATGACAAATGCCACGTTTCTAGAGCATGACTATATGATAGTTTTCAAGCCTAGAAGCTAAAAGGTTCTGGAAAAGTTACTTTCAATAAGATTGGACCACAACCGACAAGAGTTGTTGGAACGCTAAGAATGATCACGATTCCTAATCAAACTCTAGTGGAACCTCGTTGTAGTAGGAGGGTAAACAAGTTACCTAACCGGTATACTTGAGGAAACACATATAAATCACTTTGTTGATGATGGTAAGGAGGATCCGTTGACCTTTAAGGCTACGATGGATAATTTGATAAGGAAAAGTGGCAAGCATCTATGAAACTCGAGCTAGAGTCCATGTACTCTAACTCAGTCTGGCAACTTGTAGATCTACCCGAAGGGGTAAAACGCATTGGATGCAAGTGGATCTTCAAGAGAATAAGATAAGCGGATGGAAAAGTAGAGACTTATAAAGCAAGGCTAGTGGTTAAGGGTTACACCCATAAAGAGGGAGTTGACTATGAGGAAACTCTCTCACCGGAGGCCATGCTTAAGTCCATCCGAATACTCTTAGCCATAACAACATATTTTGAATATGAGATATGGCAGATGGATGTCAAGACAGCTTTTTCCGAATGGCTATCTTGAGGGAACCATCTATATCGATTAGCCGAGGGGTTACATAGAAAAGGCCTAGAGCGAAAAGTCTTGGTGAGAGATCCATTTATGGATTGAAGCAAACTTCTAGATCATGGAATATCGGGTTTGATGAGGCTATTAAGTCTTATGGATTTGATCAAAACCAAGATGTTTCAAATGAAAGAAAAGAAGATGTTCTTATTCTTTACAAGCCCGAATATATGATATTCAAAGGGGAGTAGTTAGTCGTTGTCGAAACTCAAGATCCGATCATTGAGTGGTCGGTGTAGTGTATCCTTAAGTATATAAGGAAAATAAAGAAACTATAAGATAGTTTAGTCGGTGAAAGAGTTGTCTTTCACTTTGGATACATAGACTTTGACTATGAGTCATACGTGGATTTTGAGAGTCAACATCCGAGTCTCAGGTTCACACTAGGTGAAGGAGTCATCACAAGAAAGGTTGTTGGCAAAGCGTGATTGCTAATTTTATCATTAACAAGCAATGTGTAGCGACTTGTGAAGCAAAAAAAAGAAAGCAACCTGACTCTAGAAAATTCTTAACCGATCCGAAATTGTTCCGAGCATAGATCAGTCATAGACACCTAGAAAGTTTTAGGATCTGAGACATATCCTACCTGCTTTAGGACAAGTGGGAGATTGTTGGGAATGGTGTCCTAGAAGCATGAGATGTAATAGGACATTTATTATTTATTTAATAAAAGAGTTTATTCATTATTTTATGTGCATATATTAATATATTTTATGAATATCAATGAAAATTCCATGATTATTTATGTAACCTTAAACATTGTATATAAGTGTTATATACGAGAGGATAATGTTTAAGGATAATAATCAAAAAGCAATGTTCATAATGAATTTAATTAAAGTTCGGAATCTTTAATTAAAACATTATTAATACATGTCATTCCCATTTAGAATGGAACAGTGTTATCCGCACTGTTAATATGGTGAGATATTGAATGAGTGTATTTCATAATGAGATTATGTGGAACAAGGACACAGACACAATATGAATTTCTAATAATTTCCGTTAAATACGAAATTCTAATTGAGTCTACCGATGGTCATATATAGAATGATCTTAATCCCGAGTTCTTAACAAACTCCTATTTATGGATTTGTGTCTTTTGATTTACTCATGCGGATTCCTAGACCCTGAATCCTATTCCTTGTATTTTGGAGACATGATGAAGTAGGTAGCGGGGAATGTTATTATACGAGATGGAATCCATTCCTTCTTGAGAAAGAAGTAGATAAATAATTCTCTTGAGGGTTGATTCGGTACTTGGACCAAAGGGGGAGCTCCGATTCATGAATGTGTTTTATGAATCACATCCATTAGAGAATCAATGGTACTCAAGGATAAAGATATAATTAGAGAGGTTAACGGATTCTACCGGCTCTAATTATGAATTATTTATGGAGGATTGATCTATATGTAATGACTATATCAAATGGACACTTCACAGTTTAGAAGTAATTAATGTCTATAATTCCGAGTGCAATTCCAAGTTTATAGTGGAGTAACTATTGAATTAATAGAATTAATTAATTAATTAAAGTGTTTAATTAATTATTAATTTTATTGGAGCTCAAATTATAGGTCCATTAGTCCCCCGGTCGTCCTTGTAATTCTACCGACACAAAAAGGGCAAAATGGGAATTTTAGAATTACGGAATTCTAAAATTAAATACTCAAAGAATAATTGATTGAGAATTAATTATTATTTAAATAATGAGATTATTTAAATTTGAATTTGAACATATCTAGATTTATCCATTTAAACTTATTTGATAAGTTGTTCAATTTAGAATTCAAATTAATTTAAGTTTGACTTAAATTCAATTTGAATCAAATTAAAATTGACTATTGGATAATGGATAAAATATCTTCCTTCCTTATCTTATTTAGGTGCCACACACAAAGGATAAAACCCTAGGGTGGCGGCCATTAAGAGATAAGGGAAGGGATTTTTGTTCCAAATTCAAATAGGAGATAATTAACAAGCTTTTATCTTAGAGATAGAGATTGGATTCCTTTTAGAAGTTTGACTTCTACTCTCTAAATACTATTTTTTTTTAGACAATTTTCGAATGCTTTTTTTTATGTTAATTTTAGAGGTGGCCAAAATTTCTCTATAGAAATTTTGAAGCAATTTTTTTTCAGCCCTAAAGGTTAAGGCTGGCCGAAATTCTCAAGTAGAGAGGAAGGAAAAATGTTTTTCTCCAAAAATTCCACATCGTGCATGCGTTGGTGTTTGTGGAAATTGAGTGTTTATTGTAACCCGCTTTTGTCTCATGTGTGCCCACACACACGTCTTCGTGGATTCTAGGAATTGACGTGGAAGACATTGGTTTTCTAAACACAAAGCTTTGGAGCAAGGATTGTTCGAGGTCAAAGAACTCAAGTTATCAACCGAGTCGGCCTCCAGGTATTTTTCCGAATTGAGTTCTTAATAAATGAATTAATGAGATTAATTTATTCGTGCATAAATTAATATAGTCTATAGAGTATATCAAAGGTTTTATGAAAATTTTTGTTATACACGATCCGCCTTTCCGCTTTGCTTCCGCATCCGAATTCGATTCGGGAACAAACACTTACAAGGTTATATCCAAGGCGTTGGCTAATCAATTGAAACGTGTTCTCCCTTTGGTTATCTCTCAAGAACGAAGTGCTTTCGTTCTGGGTTGGCTAATTACTGACAATGTGCTAGTGGCTTTTGAGGTCCTCCATTCCATCCAACGTAAGGTTAGCGGCAATGTGGGCTTCATGGGTTTGAAACTAGATATGAGCAAGGCCTACGATAGAATTGAGTGGCCTTTCCTTGAAGGGATGATGGAGAAAGTTGGATTTGGGCAACGATTTCGAGGGTTAATCATGAAATGTGTTTCCTCAGCTAGTCTTTCCTTTATGATGGGCAATGAACCTCGTTGTTCGATTCGGCCAAGTCGGGGGCTTCGCCAAGGTTGCCTTATTTCACCTTACTTATTACTTCTATGTGTGGAGGGACTTACTGCATTACTCAAGCAAGTAGAGGTTTCTAGAAGGTTATCAGGGATTGCAGTTGCTCGCGGAGCGCTGAAGGTAAGCCATCTCCTCTTTGCCGATGACTCTATTATTTTTAGGAAAGCTAGGAGAGATGATACAAGGACAATTATGGAGATCCTTGAGATGTATGCGAAGGCGTCGGGGCAAGTGATCAATTTTGCTAAGTCAAAAATTACTTTCAGTCCCAACACTAGGGAAGAATCGAAAGATGAGGTTAGGTCGTGTTTGCAGCTTGATGAGAATAGTCTCTCTTATGATAAGTACCTCAGGTTGCCTTCTTTTGTCGGTAGGAACAAATGGGCTACTTTTAATGTGGTCAAAGATAGTGTTTTTAAGAAGCTCAAGCTTTGGAGAGGGAGGTTATTCTTTATGGCAGGAAGGAAAATCTTGATTAAAGCGGTGGCCCAAGCAACTACCACGTATACCTTGGGTGTATTTCAGATCCCTCAAACTCTTTGTCAGGAGATTCAAGCTATGATTTCATGGTTTTGGTGGGGCGGCAACGGCACTAAGAAGAAGATTCATTGGGCAAAGTGGGAGCTATTATGTCGTCCTAAGAGAGATGGGCATATGGGCTTTCGTGATGTGGGAGCGTTTAATCAAGCACTTCTGGCGAAGCAGTGTTGGCGAATCCTTTCAAAACCTTCCTCCTTGGTGGCCATGATTTTTAAGGCTAAGTATTTTCCAAAGGGTGATTTTCTTGATGCTTATATTGGACACAACCCCTCATATACTTAGCGTAGTATATTATGGGGACGAGAGCTGTTGAAGAGTGGCATCCGTAGAAGTGTTGGTTCTGGGAAATCCATTCAATGTTTTAGGGACCCTTGGATCCCTAGACCTAATTCATTCTATCCAATTACGGTAGTGACTAAAGAAACTAAAGATTGGTTGGTGGAAGATCTTATTATTAATAGGCAATGGAACCGGGAGCTAATTTGTCATATTTTTCTCCCTATTGATCGAGAAATTATTCTCAACATGCCTTTGAGTTGTGACTCTAATGAAGATATCTGGGTGTGGCATTATGATTCTAAGGGGCTCTATTTTGTTCGTGCCGGCTACAGGCTGGCCATGGGTCTAAGAAATTCGCCTAGTAGTTCTGAAGGGAGAGGGGATAGTGTGTGGTGGAGGAAACTGTGGGATCTTCATATCCTGAATAAAATCAAGAATTTCATGTGGAGGGCAGCTTCCGGTTTTTTACCAACCTTTGCCAATTTAGCAAGGAGGGGGATTAATTGTGCAACGAGATGTTAGCGCTGTGGTGAGGAGGAGGAGTCTACTTGGCATGCTCTATGGATGTGTCCTACTGTTATTCAGGTGTGGGAAGTGAGTGCCCTTTGGCACAAGTTAGAGCCTCTCAACACTGGAGGTTTTGAAGCTCTATGCGTTATGTTTAGCAAAGAAGCAACTGGAGAAGGTCTTGAAATTTTCTGTGTACTGGCGTGGGCGATTTGGGCTGCTCGGAATCAATTTGTACATCACCGAGTATATCGGGAGCCAATGGAGATCCTAGGTACAACTGGGCGGACAATTGCTGATTTTCAGAGTTGTTAGGATCCGGCGGCCAAACATCAGACTATGGTGCCTGTTAGTGAAGTACGCTGGAAACCTCCGGCAGCTGGACTTCTGAAGCTTAATACTGATGCAGTAGTTCGAGAGGGTATGAGCTCCATTGGGATAGGTGCTATCATCAGGGATGGGGAAGGAATAGTATGTGCTTGTCTGGCGAAGCGGAGTGCGGGTTCTTTCTCACCTTTTTTAGCTGAATGCATGACCCTTCAGGAAGGCCTAATTTTTGCACAAGAGCAGGGGTTATCCATCAGCGTGGCTAAAGTTGATGCTGTCCGTGTAGTTCAAGCAGTCAAGGAAAGCTTAACGATGGGCGAAGAAGGTGTTATTATAGAGGACATTGTTCGGTTATTATCCTCTATGGGGAGGTGAGAGTGCTCTCATATAAATAGGAGTGGTAATAATGTTGCTCATGTTTTAGCTACCTTTGGTTTTAATTGTTCATAGGATTTTGTTGGGGTTTATATGATCCCTTACTTTGTATCTTCGGTTGTACTTGCCGATTTGGCTGTTTAATTCTAAAGTGGTTTTCGTGTTAAAAAAAAAATCATGATTTTAGTTTTTTTTTTTTTTTTTAAATGTGATTTGGTTTTCGACGCTGGTAGGGAAAGTTTTCGTATTTCTAAGTAATTACTATATTTTCACGTAAATGCAGTATTTATTAGTCTCGAAGGTCAGATTTTAAAGTAAATACAATATTTTCTGGTAAATACGGTATTTATTGTTCGTCAGAGCTGACACTCAAAATTCTTGGAAACTATTGTAATTCTAGGTAAATACGATATTGATGGGTCATTGGTGCTGGTGACCCATTTATGAGTAAATACTGTATTTTCTGATCGCCGGTGCTCGTAGTTGAATTTATGGGTAAATATTGTATTTATCAATCACTGGAGTTGACGGTCAGATTTATGAGTAAATGCTTTATTTTATGATCGTCGGTGCCCGTAGTCAAATTAGCGGGTAAATATTGTATTTATCGATCGCTAGAGTCGACAATCAAATTTATGAGTAAATACTTTATTTTTAGGTATATACAATATTTACCGGTCATTAGGGTCAACGATCAAATTTCTTAGCAAGTATGGTATTACTGGTCGCTGACCATGATGAACCTGAACAGAGCGGAAAAAAGAGTTTAGGGTATTTCTAGTTTTTTTACTAATGTTGAAAAACCTAACATATTTGATTATGCTATTCACTACCCATTTAAAAAATTTTACTAATCACTCTATTAAATATGTTATTTGACTCATTCATTTCTCTTAAGTTTAGGAGCACCAATGTGATTAACCTAAAAAAAATAAGAAAGTTTCTTTAGTAGGATAAAAAAAAAATGGAATTAGCAACAGTTCTCTACTTTTTAACAATTATGGTCTTGTATATTTTGCGGATTCAAACTTTTAATGTGAATTGAGATGTGATATTTTCTAAAAATTTTTAACGGTAACATAAATTTTTAAATGTGACATTTTTTGAGTGCTTTTAAGTATAAAAATCTAAAATTAAAAATTTAAATTAATGAGTCTCATTTACTTTTTTGATTCAAGTTTAGAATTTAAATTTTACTATAATAAAAATTTTTCAAAAATAATTATATTTAATTTTTTTATTATAATAAAAAACTCTCATATAAAATTATATTTTAACTTGAATTAACAAAATAAACAGATTTTATGAATGAAGTCTAAATCTGTATTAAAACTCTCTGTTTTGTATTAAAATATGATGGGATTGAGAAATTGCCGTTACTAGTAGATAAACTTACACGATAGAGTCCCAGCAAAAATAAAATAAATAATATTCTGTTTATTTTATTAATTTGAGTTTAAAATTTAAATTTTATTACAATAAAAAACTCTCATAAATAATTACATTTAATTTTTTTATTATAATAAAAAATTTTACATAAAATTATATTTTAACTCAAATTAAAAACTTAAATTGACGAATTAAACGGATCCTAAATAAAAAAAAAAAAAAAAAAAAAAGACAACTACTGCTAAAGCGTAAAACACAACGGCTCATTCATTACAACACACTTTTGTCGTCGGGAGAGTTAATCAATAACTGTCAGACTAATTTTGACCATACAAATTCAGGTTGACGTCTCTTTTATTGGCTCGTCCTGCGGTAACTCTTTGGTGGAGTCTATATACGTGCCACGTGCGTCCCATTTAGCAGGTTTTTCATTTGTTTCATTTACGTGTCATTTGCTGCGGGACCCACCTATGAGAAAAGCGTGTATTTTTTTTTTTCGCTAATCAAGCGTGTATTAATTTAATGAGTACACGATTGTAAATAATGTTTTTTTGGTTGTTTGATTTATAAATTTAAATTTTTAATTTAATTTTCATTCATAAAAAATATATGTAAATAAAAAATAATTTAAATTATATAATTTAAATTTATGAACCAAACAGATATTAAATTAATGAGTCACTCTCAATAAGTAAAATGCAGAGGTCACTGTCTTAGCACGCCATCCTCCTCCTGTGTGGTAAGGGATAGAGACTTCCACCGATTCACCATATCATCCATCGTTGCACAACAAAACCTTAATCTCCAAGAAGAAAGAAATCGAACACTCACGAACGTGAGACTTCTAGGGTTTATGACTTTGAGGGACTTAGTTGGGTCAATTTATGAACCTTTTTCGTAACCAAAATTTCGAGTTAACTTTTGGGATTTCTCACAAATTTAAAGATAAAAAATATAAAAATAATCTTCTAGGGACTAAATATTAAACTCTTAAAAACTGAGGCACATAGATGCTAAAAATCATTTTAATTTTGTTTAAATATAATAGACGCGTTTAGAATTTATTTTAAAATAATTTAATTTTTGTATGAAAATAAAAATGAAAACGTTTTCATTAATCTCATACATAAATTATTTTTAAAAATGCGTTTGGTAGTTTTATTAAGAGATTATTTTCAGTGTAAAAAAAACCCATTAATGTCTCTATTTCTCTTTCTCTACTCCATAAAGGAGAAAATAAAAATATAAAATGAAAAATGATTAAAAGTCATTTTTTATTTCCCTCTTATTTTATACTAAACCAAAAAATCGTTTTTATTTTTGTTTTTTATTTTTATTGCGCCAAACGCTATTTGAAGAACGTTTTCATTTTTTTTTTTTGAAAAAAGTAAAAAATAAAAACAATATCAATTCTAAACATGACTAACATCTTTTATTTTTTTTTTTTTTTTTTTTAAATGAAATGGCTTTCTCTATTCAATCTGAACTAAATCAGCTTATACAAAATAATTGATAAATCTCAAACTAGAATCAAACCAGAGACAACCTGAAGAACTAAAAAAAATAAAAGAAAACCACAAGAACCTAAGAACGTATTGAACTGATGGTGACCTTGAGAGCGGAAGTTGGATGGCCCGTACCACATTAATCACATCATACTCAACCGCCCAAGTCTGAAAACCATGCCAATGCCAACAGAATTTGGACAACGCACGCCAATGACAACAGAATTTGCCCCATCCCGAACAGCAACGTCGACGTTTAGCTTGATCTGACCCGAACAAGGAAGTTTCCAATGCTTGAAGTTAATTGATATTATTTTTAAAAATTAAGGATGAAAGAGTCAAGTGACAAGAAATTTAAGGGCAGGATGAAAAAAAACGTAAAATATGCTTGTAAGGGTTTTCTATGATTTTTTTTTTAAAAAAAAAAAAAAAAAAAAAAAACTTTAATTGATAAGATTGTATGATTAAAGTCTTGTTCATTTTACCGATTTGAGTTTTTAACTTTAGATTTTTATAATAAAAAACTCTTAAAAAATGTCACATCTAATTTTTCTGCTACAATGAAAAGTTATTAAAAAATATCATATCTTAACTCGAATTAAAAATTTAAATCTGTGAAGTGAACGAGACATAGGTATATGATAGAAATAGATTTTCTTCCCTTTTCTTTAATCTCTCTGACTTCCTCTATTCTCTTTGTCCACCTCTCTTTCTCTTTGATTAGAAGATTTTCTTCCGTTTTCCTTCATCTTCTTGACTTCCTCTCTTGCCCTTTGATTAGTTTAGAAGATAAATAAGTTCAAAGATTTTCACCAAATTCATTGTTTTTTTTTTTTTTTTTTTACCAAAATAATTGCTGAAACTTAATTTTGTTGGTAAGTCATTAGTGGATTTAATAAATTCTTCTGTTATTGAAGCCAGAGGGGGAAAAAGGAAAGAAAGAAGAATAAATCATTAATGGATTAATAAATAGTTTTGAATAAATAAAGATTCCATAATAAATAATATGTGTGAAATCTAATTACACAAATAGGAGAATAAATAATATGTATGAAATCTTATTACACAAATATTATAATTCCGGAACTTTTACGGTAAATATGGTTCTTTTTAGATACCAATAAAAAATGTTATTTTTATTGTTGAGTTAAAATTTTATGGGGCGTTTAGAAGAGGAATTCAGCCCATGATTCGAATCATAGTTCGTGACTTGCTACATTATTTTTTTCACAAAAAATACAAATAAAACGAGAATAATTATAAATCATGATTCTTAATCTATAAACTAAACGTTCTCTTAGTAGTTAAGATATGTGATTATCCATCTTAAAAATTTATAAGGCTTTGTGTAAAACTCTTACAATCACAAATTAAATTATTAAAAATGATGTAAATATTAGAACAATATTATTTATATATCTATATCTATATATAGTCCACAAGAACAATCTTTACATTTCGTCTTTGGAGACATCATTTTTATACCACCGCATGGAAACGACAACATAAATAGAAAAAAGGCAACTTAAAAAAAAAAAAAAATTGTCATAATTACTCAAGTGGTTGTAACTTGTTTTGTTTTCTCCTCTTCTTTTCTCATCTTATCAACTTTTCTCACGTTTTGTTTTGTTTTGTTTTTTTCTTATTTTGTCTTTTATTTTTTTATTTTTTGTTAGAGCTCCGTGGACATTCTCTCGTCTTCTTGTTTTGTTTGTTCTCCATTTGTCTCTCTCTTTCCTGTAAACATCATATGTTCAAATTTTTATTAAATTTTGTTAAAACACTTGAAAAAATTAAGATTTTTTTTTTTTTCTGGGACCTCATCTTAATAATGTAGACTTTTTATGTGATCAAAATCACATTAAAATTACAAAATATATAAAATAAACAATTTTGTCACGATTTTAATTAATAAAAAACAAAAACCTATAAATAATTCCTTTTTTCAAACTCTATGCTAAAAATCTAGTTCAATTTTTTCCAACCATACGATAATTTCTGTATTTTTGCTTCCGTTTTGATTTGATTTGACCAAATTCATTGTTTAGAAAAACTTAAGTGACGTTTAGTAGAGAGATTTATTTTCTAATTCGAATCATGATTTGTGGTTCACTATAGTATTTTTTCTCATAAAAAATACTTAAAATTAAAAATAATTCTAATCACATAATTCTAATTCATAAACTAAACGGACTCAGATCACCGTAAGAAAACCTTATCGTGGCAAAACTCATTTTCTATTTTTGAAGAAAAATTTCTATTTTCACGATAAAAAAATGAATCGGTTTCCTATTTTTACTCAAAAAAAAAAAAAAAAAAAAAACGTGACATGTAAGGCAAGGAAAGGACGAACATTAATGAAATCGCGTTGCGTGGTCACTGGTTTATCAAAACTCTTAACATTAATAGAAAAACCGCGTATTTCACTACTAATAATTCCAACCAACGTTACTTTCTCTGAAAATTCCCAATATCCCCTTTTCTCTCCCTATATAATAAGAAAAAGAATATCTCCTTTTTCCACAAATCTTTTACTCACATATTTTTCATTACGCTTCGTCTTCTTCGTCATATTCTTCTTCTTCTTCTTCACTGAATTAGGTCACTTTCTCTCTCCTCTTTCTCTCTCTACAATTTTCTGCAAAAATGGTGCGATTGAGCAACAATCTGGTCGGAATTCTCAACTTCATCACGTTCCTCCTGTCGATTCCGATCCTAGGCGCCGGAATATGGCTGAGCAAGCAAGGCGACAGCGTCTGCGAGAAGTTTCTCGAGAAGCCGATCATCATCCTCGGCGTCTTCCTCTTGCTCGTCTCTCTCGCCGGCCTCATCGGCGCCTGTTGCGGTGTCTCGTGGCTCCTCTGGCTCTACCTTGGCGCAATGTTCCTCCTCATCGTCATCCTCTTCTCCTTCACGATCTTCACCTTCGTCATCACCAACCAAGGCGCCGGGAAAGCTCTCTCCGGCAAGGGTTACAAGGAGTATAGGCTCGGAGATTACTCCAATTGGCTGCAGAAGAGGGTTAACAACAACAAGAACTGGAACAAGATCAAGAGCTGTCTTATTGATGGCAAGGTCTGCTCGGAATTTCATCAGGAGTATATTCGCGACACAGTCAATGAGCTCTACTCCGAGCATTTGACTGCGATTCAGGTATAATTCATGTTTTAGTTTTTGATTTATGTTATTCTGTTTCTATGAGATCTGAGTTCGAGATTTTGGAATTTCGATCGAGAATTTATCTGGAATTTTGTTGTTTAATGCTTGTCTTCTGTTTGGTTTATCTCGTGATGCTGTTGTTGTTGTTTTTTTCGCCCCTTTCTTTAGATATATTACTTGTAAAATTTTAAATTGATAGCGCAGAGGTTCTTTGTTTCTGATTTTGGCTTTGTGGAGAATTTCGGTCGATTTTGTAATAGGTTGTGCATATTTTCGGTTTTTCCCCTCCTTTGAGATCTGAAACGGTTGGGTTTTCAAACAATCTTTCATGTTCTTGGTGTTTTTCTGAGTTTTATACCCGTAGGTTTGAACAGAAATTTATTTTTTTTAGGAGAAACTCCGTAGCAAAAGCTTTAATTGAGAAAGTTAGCTGAATATTTTGTTTGGTTTTGTTTCAAAACTGAAATGTAACGAAAGGTATGTTTTGGTTGGTGGAGGTTGAACTAAAGTACTTTAAGTTATCCATATAATAAGAAAAGAAGACCTGCTTTATTTTCCTTTTTGGAGATTTAAATTGAACTGCTCTTTTTTCAGTAGTAAAATTGTTCACATGTCTTCAACCAACTCTGATGTTGTATTGTAAAATCAGTTTTGTCTTGTCGTTTAGAACATGGTTTTTGACTTTTAACAATTAAAAGGCTTTACTCTTTTGGTAATCCCTCTCCCCTGTAACTTTTGTTCAATTTTCTAACATAGCTTTCCGTGAATACCCTTTTTAACTACTTATGCTTTTTCTTTATTTGTTTTTAAAAAAGTTTTTGAGTTCTCATAAGTCATAACCTTCTTTTTATCTGGAGGATAAAATTATTGCTCTTTTCTCCCTAAAGATATCTAATTGGGTGATTAAAGAATAAAATTGTTAGTCGGTACATTGATGATTTACACTCTTTGCTGCCTATAGGGCTATCTATGGGATATTATTATTATATTTATTATTTTTTTATTTTATTTTATTTTTTATATTCTTATGGAGTAAATTCCGTCCCCAAGTGTTTCAAGGGTATTGTGGCATAACTTCTATTTGGTAATAGGTGCGGGTGTGGGATTTCATCGAGCGCATTTCAGTCAATGTTTTCTAGTGGCACATGAAATTCTTGGTCTTGTAGCGTGAGGATAAAAATTCAGCACTTTTTTTGTGAACATTATGATAGAGAACAACTTGGAACTAACTTCTAGTGTGGAAAGTTGTAACTTTCTTGTTCTTTTATTACATGGTATATGTATCTTATCCTTTTTAGTTCCTCAGTTGTGCTTCTATTGTGCAATTAGTGTTTTGGAATGACTTTATTCGTCTTTTCACCTTGCGATTTTCCACTTTTATCATGAGTAAATACGTCTTCGTATGTGTATATTTGTCTGTTTTTTTTGTAGCTTATGTTGATTATTATCTTATGAATAGTTTGAATCAGTTGATAACTAGCATTATGATGTTTTGTTGATCTGCAGTCTGGTTGCTGTAAGCCATCCGATGCATGTAATTTTACCTACGTGAGCCCTACTGAATGGAAAACAGCGAATTCCACATCTTCCAATCTTGACTGCAGTGCATGGGGCAATGACCCGAATGTTCTGTGCTTTAATTGCCAATCATGCAAAGCTGGAGTTCTGGACAACATAAAGAGTAACTGGAAGAAGGTCTCTGTGGTCAACATTATTTCCCTCATCTTCCTCATTATCGTTTACTCCGTAGGTTGCTGTGCTTTCAGGAACAACCGGAGGGACAATGCTTATTGGAAGTGATAAAAGAGGCTGGATTAGATATTAGGATGTAGATTTTGCTTAGGAGGCTTTCTGTGTTTAGATGGATTCTATGTGAGTCACCAGCATATGGGGTTTCATTCTGTAAAGCCTTTTTTGTTCTTTCTTTTTCTACCATGCCATACAGGCTTAAGTTCTTAGAGAATATGTTTCTATTATGAGTGGAGTTATTATATGATGGTTTCATTGATTTTTTATCTTTCATTATTGGCTCTAAATTTTTACCGTTGTTTTTGTCCTTTGTGCCTGAATGCTCATTTATAGGGCCTTAAATGATCACTTGAGTACCTTTGCTGATTCCATTTCTTCCACACGAGGATCATATAAATGCTATCCTTGTGGATTGGAACGTTGTGGTAGTTGTGATATAACCTAGAATTCAAGATACTTTAGAGCTCAAAATTAATTCTCTAGTCATTACAGATGAAATTTGTGTTTGATAAAAATCATAAAAAGTGATTTTTAAAAAATTTACTATCAAAATTAGAAACAGTTTAAAAGTAAATTTAGTTTTTAAATTATGCGGCAATCATTTTAAAGTATAATTAATAAAATTTTTATAATACTTATAATACTCATAAAATTAATACTTGTATAATTATAGTTTATCAAACACTTAATTATTTTTTTATAACTATTTTTCTTTTCAACACAGTTAATAACAATTTTTTTTAAAAAAATTTACAACACTATCAAACCAGTCCTTTGACTTACTGCAACAAAGATTTGAAACCAATTTCAGTTTTATTTTTGGGACTTTTTTTTTTTGATAATCTTGTATAAATAGATTACCAATAGTCTTTTATTTTTCAGCGGATAAGATCTGCATTAAAATCTGTCTGTTTTATATAATTTTTTAATTTAACGTGATTTTAATTAAATTTAACAGTTAAAAATTAAAACTATCAGTACGACAGACTATCAGATAAACTCTCTTTATTTTATTCCTTAGTTTTAATTGTTGTTTTTTACTTTTGAATCTCTTAACAATTATTCAAGATGCTGGACCAAAAAAGAAGAACTGTTCAAGATGCTAATATTTGGTAATTTGCTAGGTGGTCCCATCATTATTCTACTTTCAGAGAAGATAATAATTTTATAAGAGATCATTTTGATACTTCTTAAAATATATAAGTCATAATTTTTATTTTTTATTTTAATTCATAATCTTTTTAATATTTATTAAAAATAATTAATAAAAATTTAGATGTATATACTTTTAAGAATAAATGCACTTTATTTTTTTGTTAGGCGATTAGACCTAATGGCTATTGGTGGGTTAAAAGTTAGCCAAATTCCATGGGACCCCACACTCCACTACGCCATGTTGGCTGTGTAACAGAGACCAACACCAATATTATCATCATCCTTTTCTGGCTAATATTATCATCACTCTTTTTCTCTCTTGCGTTTTGCAAATTTGAAATCAAAAACTCAATATTTATTGTCTACGCACCTTTCATTATAAGTATTAAATTGCATTAAATATCGTCCTGGAAACAGAGTTCCATTTTAGGATTGTAAGATCTTTTTCTCTTTCTTTTTAGTAAATTTTTGCTTATTCAAGAAAATTGAAACTTTTAATAGCATTTCTATAGGTCCCCACTCTAGGAGAAGTTTGTAGGGATTTTAGGCCTCATTTCCCGGATTCGAGTTTTTTAATTCGTAGTCCATTTAATAGTGAAAATTTTGATGTGACATTTTCTGATAGCTTTTTACTGTAGAAACCTAAAATTAAAAACTCAAATCGGTGAAGTGAACGAGGCCTTAATTGTTTCAGGCTGTTAGGTAAACCAATCTCTCTCTCTCTCTCTCTCTCTCTCTCTCTCTTCTCTCCTTCATTTGAGGTGTCTTTTCATTTGAATACAACATCTTCTACTTAATCAACATGTTGACTAACTATGGATACATATCTTAATTGTTTACCGACTTCATGCTAGAGCGCCTCGTGTAAAGCATTGTCAAGGTCCTCATTACCATTTCCTTTTCAACTCGCGATGATTCATTTAGATGAATGTTACACACTTTTCCTCTTAGAAAGAAAAAAAAAAAAAGTTTATACACTTGAATGGTTTTGTTTTGTTTTGTTTTGTTTTTTTTTTTTTTACGGAAAAAAGAAAAAAATATGTTAAGATTTGAGATAAATTAAAATTAATAGACTAATAGTTTATATAAATTAATAAATATGTTAAATTAGTGCTTTCGTCCATAACTTATTTAGTTATGAACTATAACTTAACAAGTTTATCCATAACTTGATAATTTATAGTCTATTAATTTTCATAATTAAAAATTAGCATATATATTTTCTTAAGTTTTTTATATTGACATATTTTTTACTATTTCTCTTTTTTTATTATGCGGATTGGGCCTTCAATTTGGGCCTTTGAAGGAACCAATATAAGCTCTTTACACATATAGCAAAATATAGACATTAGAGTTTAAATATGACAAAAATTTTAAAATATTATAAGAATAGTAATTTGAAAATTATAAAGAGGAAGAAGAAAGTATTTGTGAATGTTTTCTGTATATTACGTTAATGGGAGATTACTAGAGTATATATAGAATATTACAAATGTGAAAACAAGAATTGGTAATTACAATTGATTCTACAAGAAAAGGAAACTATTCTAAATTGATTTACATAATTATAAAAATAATGGTCAACCATATCAGTATGAATCTTTCCTTTAATAGACTATGTCATTATATTGCGTAAAATGTGACATTATTATGATAATGATTATGTCATTTTTGCTATATTTATAATATTCTGAAAATTCTACTAATTTTTAATTTAAGACAAGAAATTTCACCATGTTGTGTAACTATCTCAATCATTGCAAAAGAATGGAAGAGAAAATTATAAAAATAACTATTGTTTTCCGTCATCCAATTTTACACCATTAAAAATAATATTATGGTAGAATACACAAAATATCCTGTCAAAAAATCTATATTTTAGTAGAATATGAAAGATATGTAGAATTGGTTCATTAAGTCTTTGTTCAATCTTTTTGTATGTTATCTCTTCTTTAAGGAGTTTTATATAATTTTCTTTTTCTAAGAACATGCTATTAATCTCTCATTTTTAAAGCTATTTATTTCTTTTACGTTGGGTTTTAAAACAAGTTCAAAAATAACTTCATCACTTAAACCTGCAGTTTTTATTCCCTTTTTATCAGCAGTAAAAGGCTTCAACAATATTGAATTTGATCTATGAATGGATAGTAGGGTATATGCATGGATTTTTGACCTTTTGTTTAGAAATTAAAAATCACAAGAGTTCTTGCTATAATGTATTTAAGCTTTTATCAATAGATCTTAAATTTAGTAAATATAAAAAAATCAAGTTTTTTTAAAGACAATACAGACACTAATCAACATACAGCCTTTTAGTATTAGGAAACCCATCACTGACACAAGCCATTCCACGAGTAAAATAGAATAAAACTCTCAAGGAGAAATAATGCAACGAATTCTGTGAGTGTCAAGACACCTAACAAGATGCACTAAATATCAAATACACACGTATATGGCTCTTTGCCAATCCTCTTTATACACTAAAAACACAGAAATAGTAGAAAATAGATTAATATGAAAAGTTTAAGAAAATATATAAGTTAATTTTTAGTTATAGAAATTAATAGGTCATAATTTATTAAGTTATGGTTCATAATTAGATAAATTATGGATAAACTTGTCAAGTTATGATTTATAGTTAGACAAGTTATAAACAAAAACTGTGAATTATAGATAATAACTTGTCAAGTTATGATTCATAATTAGATAAGTTATGAACAAAAACAGTAATTTAGTCTATTTATTAACTTATGTAAACTATTAACCTATTAATTTTAATTTATCTTAAGTCTTAACCTATTTTCTTCTTTCTCCTGTAAAAATACTTGGTCAACAGATATCAAGAAGCCCATAACACCAAGACCACACAAAAAACGGTAAAGAAATAGATCTAACGAATGAACAACAAAATCAAACATTAACTAAAGAAGACAAATACACAAAATAATCGGAATAGATACATTGTTATTATAAATGAAAAAAATAATAAAAAAAAAATCCACAAGAAAGATCATCAATACACAAAGGAGAGTATGCCCCCAGTCCTAGAAGAAAAAAGATAGAAAAGGCTAGTGGTAGGCAAAGGCGCGTTGCCGCCTCCTGCGACGGCTGACACACATCCCACGAACAGACAAGGATAAAAAATTGTTGGGATATATGCCCATAAATCAAATAAGATGTAATTATTTTACTGATTATTAATGAAATGAGGAATTTTTTCAATGTAATTTTGCATGCATGTGATGCTTTATAAATATCAAAATTTTTAGATTATTTTAGATGTAACTTTAAACATAGTATATAAGTATTATATGCAGAGGATAATGTTTGAAATAAAATAATCTACATTTGTCCGACATTTGTCCGTAATTATAAATTAAAGTTTGGATCTTTAACTTAAAATTATTAATGCGGTTCATTACATTTTGAATTAAATAATCTTATCCTAGATTGTTAGTAATGAGATTATTAGAATGAAAGAATTTTATGTAATATGATTACATAAGACCGAAATGCTATTAATTATGGATCTCTAATAAATTTTGTTATTAAATAGAGTATTCAATATTAATCAAAGATGGTCATATATGAATTAATTTTAATTATGAGTAATTAATAAATTCCTATTTATGATATTATGTTCGTTGACATATTGAGTAATGACACATGTAAATAGTGTCATAGTCTTGATATATTGGGAGCATAGTAAAATAAATAGCCAGGAATATTAATTTACAAAATGAAATTCATTCCTTCATAATGAAGTAGATGGACGGTTCTCATAAGTGTTGATTCAGGGCTTGAATAATAAGAGAACTCAATTTTATGATTGGATCATAAAATATATTATTCATTAGATGATCAATGGTACTTATGAAGAAAGATATAATTAAAGAGGTCAACGGAAAATACCTAGCTTTAATTGTGAACCGTTTATGGAGGATTAATTCATATGTAATAACTATATCAATAGACAACACAAATTCTGTGAACATAATTATATTTATAATTTTAAGAGTGCAATTCTAAATTTATAATTGAGTAATTTGGAATTAATAATTTTAATATATTAATTAAGGTGTTAATTAATTGTCAAAATTATTGGAGCTTAAAATTATAATGTTCATAGTTCTTCTCAACGGTTCTATAAGATTAATGTGAACTGAATATATCATATTGGATTATGATTATTAATTTAGAATTGAGAATTCTAAATATACATATATTAATTAATTTGATTAATTAATATTAAAATTAATTTAAAATTATTTTAAATTAATATGAATGAATTTAGTTATTTTACAAAAAGAGAGAATTTTTCTCTCTCTCCACGTTTTTTTTTTCTCTCCCTCGTTAATATATATATATATATATATATATATATTTATTTATTTATTTATAAGAAAGGAAACGTGCTGTTGCCCGTTTCCTCCGCATGAGGAAACGTGGAGTAATAGATGGATGAGTCCTCAATAGTTTCTTCAGAGAGAAAAAAAAAGGGTCCGTTTGGTTCGAGGATTTGAATCATGTGATTTGAACCATTTTCGATTTACGTGTATTTTTTGTGAGAGAAATTATCAACGAAAATGAATCATGATTCAAATCGGGGAAAAACCAAAAAAAAAAAAAAAAAAAAAAAAAAAAAAATCGCTTGAGTGCTATCACATACTTTAAAAAAAAAAAAAGTGATAATTATAGATAATTTTTTTATTCATTCATATCATGTATCGAGAAATCCATTAGAATGCTCATACGTTTGAGTTCACATTAATCTGAAAATATGTTGAGAAAGAATTGTGGTGTTCTTAGAATTTAAGAGCTTAAGATGGTGTTGGACGAGTTCATGATTTACGTCCTAATCGAGCGACGGTAAAATTCTCTTTCTTCTCTTTAATTAATAGATAGTCAAATTAACATGCAATAATGATCACATTAAATTTTAATTTATGTAATTTGATTGATACCACACTTCCGCCCAATTTTTTTTTAAAAATCCGGTTTGAGAAACTAATAATTAGTATCATAGCGGTCTTTATTTCATACTAATTTAACGTTTGATTATGTGATAATTTTTGAATGTTTAATGGGTAGGCACTTATGCATATGATGTATAATTATTGTGTGATGATTATGCTTTATGCGAATGGATTGGTCTTAAATTTTTTCAGTTCCATAGAATTAATTTTTGCTATTTTATTTTGATTAAATCAATTGTAAAATAAAAATTAATATGTAATATATTATTCTCCTAAGGCAAGCGGATCATCATAGAATAGTTTCAGCTATTTATTTTTAGAAAAGTTTCTAACTATTAAAAGAAGGGGGGTTTTCCGGCGACGGTACGGTCGCCGGTGACAGTCATCGGCAAAGGGGCGGGTGCCATGGCCGAATGTCGACCATGGCAAAACTGCAGAGCGTTGAGGCCGCTGCAGCCTGCAGGTCACTGCACCTTAAGGTGCAGTCACGGGTGCAAGGCCATTGCACCTTGTGGTGCAAAGGCCCAGGCTCAAATTGGGATGCTCTGCCTCATTAATGAGGCAGAGGCATTACACAACTTGGGCTGACTTTTCCAGCTGGCCCAGATGCAATATATGGCTGTTTTGACAGCCCAGAGCAGCCCAATTTTTTTTTGTCCACCGAAAAGAGACATGAAGATTGAGAAGACAAGACGGACAATTACAAGAAGACCCATTTTGATATAATTTTATTTTTATTATTATTTTGGGTTGTAATTCTTAGTTCCATAAAATCCGGCTAAGTTTTTCCATTTCGCTTGCATGTCTTTATTTATTTAGCTATTATGTTTGATAATAATTGTATTGTCATGTATCTAACATGTCATTAGGATAAAAAGTACCTACTTAGTTTATATGTATGACATGTATTATGGGTATTAATTATATGTTTTAATTCTAAAATTGTTTTAGTAAATTGTATTAATTAACTGCGCCAAATTGTTGAGTTTAATGAGATTAAATTCAAAGTTATCAAATTTAATATGATTAAATTTGAAGTTGTTAAATTTAATGAGATTAAATTTAAATAAATTAATTAGCAAATGGTTTTTTTAAAATTTAAACAAGTCAAATGTGAAATTTATAAAATTAAATGTTAAATTTTAAAATTCACAAATGACTTAATATAATTTTATAGTTGTTAAAATTATTTAGATCTTAGTGACTTAAATTGTTTAAATTCATTAAGAAGTATAAAGCAAGAGTTGTTTTATAAAATAAATACACCATTTATAAATAATGAGTGGGAGCGGGTAATATGACAATATAACCCATAGGTCTCCACTGTTAGTACAACACCGTGAGTAATTAATGAGGCCCCGAAACGCTTTGATTTCATCCTCCCTACGGAGGGCATTCATTAATTATAATAACAAGGTTGGGTTCCAAAGAGATAAGATCTCTAAGATGCATTTTAGAATTGACCTACCCTACAGTAGCAACTTCTAAGTTAAGTCTAAAAGATCTGAAACGGTGGGTTACACTCATAAAGAGATAATTAAATTGGTTAACTATTTTCTTGACCTAAATAAAAGGAAATTAATAAATACTAGAAGTATGAGATATTTCAGACAATATTTATTAATTGAGATAGTCTCATTTTAATTAGCAATTATTTGACATACCCTACAGCGGTACTTAATTGTGGTGATTAAAATTTCTTAGGCAATTAAACATGTATTTGTGTATTTAACATGTGCATTCATGAATCATATTTATATGCTTTAAATTTAGTAGTGATATTTTTGCAAAATGTTGATTGAATTAAATTCCTTATTTTCAGCAAAAATATCAAACCTATTTTCGCACTTCTCGCTTCCCAAATTTTAAATGGTGAAAACTTTATCAAATGGAAAAGCAACATGAATATCCTCTTGATAGGTGAAAACTATCATTTTGTCCTTAAGGAGGATTGCCCTCCACTGGGTCAACGCCAATAACAAGGCCCATTGTTACCTATTAGCAGCAATAAATGAAGCGCTAAGAACTCAATATGAAGGCCTTGCGACTACTAGAGAGATCATGGACTCTCTTTAGAGGATGTTTAGACGTTTATCTGATTCAGCTTGACACGCTGCTGTCAAAGCCGTTATGAACGGCCGTATGAAGAATGGTTATTCTATACGTGAGCATGTGCTTAACATGATTAATCATCTTAATGAGACTGAAATTAATTGGTCTCAAATTGATGAGAAGACCTAGGTTGGCATGATACTGGAGACATTTTCTCCTGAGTTTCTTCCATTCAAAACAAGTTATCTGATGAACCAAAAGAATGATAACTTAACTGAGCTCCCTGAGCTTTGAGTCCCTTATAGAATGAGGAGGCAATGCAAACATTGCAAAGCCAATTTGAGTCCTTCATTAAATAGGTGATAAGGGAACATTAAGGGCAATCCGCAAACAATTTGCTCAAAAGACTAAAAAGCCAATGCAACCATTGAAGGGAACTGTAAAATGTACCTCTCGAGTTGAAAATGAAAAAAGCCTTCTTCATCAAAGAATAAATAGAAGAAGAATCAAGAATGATTAACGGAACATTAAGGGAATTAAAGGGAAGATTTTTAAAAGAAAATATTTGTGTTGAAGAAATCCGGAAGAGCAACCCTAGAACAATGTTTGATTCAAAAATAAAAGAACTAAATAGATTAAATCTCTATGTTGACTAAATATTATTATTACAAGTTATCTAAAATCGAAATGTTTTTGTAAAATAATTTGAATGACAAAACATTGAATGAAAAAATTGAAATCTTTTGGGAAAGTGTTTCCACTTTTAATTTGTAAAATACAATTTGAATGACAAAAACATTGCATGACAGAATTACATAAGAAAAGCGTGACTCAACTTATATAAAAATTGGCACACAATATTTTGAAAAGTAATAGAAAAATAGATGAGATTTAATCCATTGGAATAACCTCAGGCCAATCTTGCAAAACATTCTCACAAGTTCTAGAGAGAAAATATGAGACCGAAATGTACCTCTCTATTTATAGTGTTCGAGTTGAAAATGAAAAAATAAGTAAAAATAGAAAATTAGTGGTCATGGAAACATATTTAGTTGAGAATGACTTTGTTTACTTGGATAGTTGATTCGCAACGAGATTGGAGGAAAGGAGTGATCCGCCACGTATCTAATCATGTTTGTACTTCTTTACCCACCGCTAGATCTTTGGCTGGGCAACGTCCGAGAGATCTTGAAGGTGGATCTTTCTAGATGAGAGTGGGCAATGGGGCAAGGATCTCAAAATAATTAAGCAAAACTAGACAAATTCCAATTAAAAATATTATGAATAAAAATAATGGAATTGCTTAATTAAAGGGAAATATTTTAATATTATATAAATCAAACTGAGTTTTTTTTTCAAATAATAAATATTTATTATTAGACAATGTTTATTTTATTCTGAATTTCAAACGGAATTTGCTTTCGGTTTCTAAATTGAATGAACAATTTGTTTCAGTTTCTTTTGATATTGACTCTGTATCTTTATCTAAGAATGGAATTCATATTTGTTCTGGTTTTGTTGATGATGGTCTTTACTTTGTTAAACCCATATTCAACGAAATGCTACAAACTGAAATGTTCAAAGTCGTTCAACCAACCCCTAAAAGAAGAAAGGCTTCTAATGAAAATGAAACATACTTATGGCATCTAAGACTAGGTCATATAAACATAGATAGGATTGAAATACTAGCAAAGGATGGTCCTTTGAGAGAGCTAAAGGTTGGCAATCTACTGGTTTGCGAATCCTGTCTAGAAGGAAAAATGATCAAGATGCCATTTTCGGCAAAGGGTGAAAGAGCAAAGACACCCCTCTAAATCATACATACCGATGTATGTGGTCTTTTGAAAGTCAAAGCGAGGGGAGGCTATGAATACTTCATCACATTTATTGATGATCATTCGAGATTCAAATATGTATACCTGATGCAAAAGAAATCCGAAACCTTTGAAAAGTTCAAAGAGTTCCGTGCCGAAACTGAAAAGTAACTCGGTAAATTAATCAAAACTCTTCGATCAGATCAAGGAGGAGAGTACTTGGATTATGAATTCAAAGACCATTTGATTGAAAATGGAATAATATCTCAGCTCACTGCACCTAGCACACCACAACAAAATGGTGTAGTTGAAAAAAGAAAATGCACCTTACTTGACATGATGAGATCAATGTTAAGTTATTCTTCTTTACCCACTTCATTCTGGGGATATGCATTGCAAACAACAATATACATTCTGAACTTAGTTCTATCTAAGTCAATCCCCATAACACCCTTAGAGTTGTGGAATGGTCACAAACCTAGTTTGAGACACATTCGCATATGGGAGTGCTCAGCACACGTGTTGAAGGGAAAGACTGGGAAGTTGGAACCTCACTCAGAAGTCTACATATTTTTGGGCTATCAAAAGGAACGAGAGGAGGTATGTTTTATAGTCCTATGGATAACAAAGTATTTGTATCAACAAACGCTACGTTTCTTGAGCACAACTATATGGCACATTTCAAACCTAGAAGCAAGATAGTTCTGAAAGAGTTGTTGGTTGATCAGATTAGCCCCACATCGACAACAATTGTTGGACAACCAAGAAGGGAGACCACTGACCATGATCAAACACCACCGCCACCACGATCAAACACCACCGCCACCACGATGCAGTGGGAGGGAAATAAGATTGCCAACCCGCTATCGTGAAAATGGAGAAACAAATGTTGCAGTCACCGATGGTAGTGAAGAGGATCCATTGTCATACAAGATGGTAATGGATGATATTGATCAAGAAAAATGGCAAGAGGCCATGAAACTTGAAATGGAGTCTATGTACTCTAATTTTGTAAGGGAGCTTGTAGACCTACCAGAAGGCGTTAAGCCTATTGGTTGCAAATGGATCTATAAGAGAAAGAGAAGAGCTTATGGAAAGGTTGAAACGTTCAAAGCAATTGGTTGCAAAGGGGTTTACCCAAAATGAAGGAGTAGACTATGTGGATACTTTTTCCCTTGAAGCTATGCTTAAGTCCATCCGCATACTCTTATACATTGCCGCTCATTATGACTATGAGATATGGCAAATGGATGTCAAGGCGACGTTTCTGAACAGTCATATTGAAGAGACCATTCATATGGTCCAACCAGAGGGTTTCATGGTAGAAGGCCAAGAGCATAAAGTCAGCAAATTGCAGAGTTCCATTTATGGACAAAAGCAAGCATCTAGATCTTGGAACATTAGATTTAACGAAGCTATAAAATCTTATGTCTTTGAACAAAATTTTGGTGAACCTTGTGTCTTCAAGCAAATTCAAGGAGAAAAAGTGGCCTTCTTGGTTCTTTACGTAGATGACATTTTGCTCATTGGGAATGATATAGAATCGTTATCCAAAGTAAAGAACTGGCTAGCCAGCCAATTCCAAATAAAGATTTGGGAGAAGCCAACTACATTCTTGGGATTTAAATTATCTGGGATCGCAAGAATAGGCTTTTGGCAATGTCTCAGGCATCGTATATTGACAAGGTGTTTGTCAGGTTTCGATCCAAAACTCCAAGAAAGAAAATTTGCCTTCTCGACATAGAGTTTATCTCTCTAAGGAGCAGTGTCCAAAGACACCTGGAAAGGAAGAGGATATGAGACGAGTTCCCTATGCATCAATAGTTGGTACCCTGATGTATGCAATGCTATGTACTAGACCTGACATATGCTATGCAGTAAGGATGGTTAGCAAATACCAGTCAAACCCATGATTAGATCATTAGGTTGCAGTCAAACACATACTCAAATATTTGAGGAGGATGAGAAACCATATGCTTGTATACTCTTGTAGGGATATGATTCCTATTGGATATAGTGATTCTGATTCCTGGTGAAAAACGGGAGAACAAAAAAAGAAAAACGAAAGAAAATCTCTTGAGTGCGATCACATACTTTTAAGAAAAATGAGTGTTAACTATAGGCGGCTTTCCTATTCATCAATCTCATGTGTTGAGAAACCAATTAGAACGCCTACACGTTCGAGTTTACGTTAATCCGGAGATACGTTGAGAAAAAACTGTGGTGTTCTTGGAATTTTAGAGGTCAAGACGGTGTTGGAGGAGTTCAAGATTTACGTCTTAATCGAGCGATAGTAAAATTCTTCTTCTTCTCTTTAATTAATTTATAGTTAAATTAACATGAAATAATGATCACATTTAATTTTAATTTATGTGATTCGATTGATACCACGCTTCCGCACA
Source organism: Morus alba (assembly GCA_012066045.3). NCBI lineage: Eukaryota > Viridiplantae > Streptophyta > Magnoliopsida > Rosales > Moraceae > Morus > Morus alba. Next base: position 56,196,788 of record CP050224.2, read on the forward strand.
ATTTTGTTTGAAAATCCTATTTGAGCTATTAATGTCATATCTTTTCTTCTGGCATTAAGAAAAGTCGTGCTTATAAAGAGGATTCAAGTTTGAATATTGTAGATAACCTTTTTGGCCAGTGAGATAATTTTGATAAAACATACATTCTTGATGTTTGATAGTTCAATAAAGGTGCATAAATAATCCAAAGGTCAAATATCAAAAAGGCAAAAATCCAAATATCAGCTCTTTAAGGGCATTTCTTCAACATCACACTCAATAAATTTTGGTTTTACTCCATAGCAAATGCGTGCAGATGATATGTTGCCATCTTAATTCACCGTTGTAATGAAATCATCCACATAGTAGCTACTTATTTATTCTCCTAATTTTAATGTATGAACCCTCTAAAGTAATTCACTAATTTTAAAGCAAAAGTGGCTTTTCCAAATCGCCTCTACAATTTGCACCATCCGAGTGTTCATCGTTATATCGTTTATGCTCTTTTAGGTCTTTTGCTTTTCCCCAGAGTACCAGATATAAGCCAAGAATAACAGCAAATGCACCCGCTAAGCTGAGGATATACAAAACCAGATTTGAATATATATTTAGAAACTTTGACATGTATATATGTGTGTGTGTATATACATACATATATATATATATATATATATATATATTAATACTGAAACATAGAAAAGACTAGAATAATTAAGAAAATATAAAATATTTTAGCATGTCTTTGAATGAAATCGAATTTTATAATTACCTTCCAACGTATAAGATTTGATCTGTGAACAAAATGGCTATAATGGTCGCAATAACTGTGCTGAGTGGAGTGAACATTACAGAGAAAACCGGACCAGTTTTACATGTGCACCAGACTTGAATGAAAAAGGATATTGCCTTTGAAAAATGAAAAAGAAAATAGATATTGGAAATAGGCCAATTTTTAGTTATAGAAATTAATAGGCCATAATTTGTCAAGTTATGGTTCATAACCAGATAAGTTATGGATAAACTTGTCAAGTTATGATTCATAAACAAGTTATGGACAATTAATAACTTGCCAAATTATGGTTATTGGTTGATTAACTTATGTAAACTATTGGTCTATTAATTTTAATTCATCTCAAATTTTGACCTATTTTCCTCTTTCTCCCTATTTTCAAATTCGTATATCCATTTTACGCAACAGGTTGAAACTTTTATGAAAATTAAGTATTTTTTTATTTTATTTTTATAATAACATGCTTATCATCATCAGATGATTTTATAATTTTTCTTTTTGAGTATGAAGAAACGTCTCATATTAAATTAATGTTAAATTGTGTCAATCGGTTGATGTTCCTGTCCGTATCTTGAAAATCTTAATTTTTTTTAAAAATTTAATTCTTATGTCCGTACATGCAGATTACATATGTATATCTATTCTATTTCCTAAAAGTGAGAATGGGTTTTTTGGGTGTTTCATTGCCCCGTTTCGTTGCCCCTTTTTATTTATTTATTATTTTTTTTTATCAATTTTAAGCTTATCTTTTTTTTTTCTTTTCTTCTTTTTCCTCCTTTATCTTTTTTATTACATCTTTTAACCTTTAATTTTTATTTTTTATATATATTTTGATCCAATTTAAATATTTTTTTTGCAGTTATTTAGAATATTATTTTTTTACTAATTATCCTACTAAATTAATTTATTTTCAAATGTGTCCCCATATAAACATCTTTTGTTTGTAATCCTCATAAATTTTAAATTTACTAACGAAACATTTCGCATAATTTTTTTTTTTTTTTTTTTTTTTCTTTTGCTTAAGATTATTTCCCACTTTTGTTTTTACTTATTTACCGTTTCTTTTTTCTTCTATTTTTTTTCCTGATAATTTGCATAACTGTTATTTTAAATGGTTTCTTGACTAATATTATAATAATGCTGACCAGTCAAATCGTACTGTCGCAAATATATAGTCTAGAAATTCATGAATGGCCTTACATTTAAGCTATCGACATGAAGGACTGATATTCAATTGAAAAATATCCAAAAGTTAAATTGAATTACGTAATGTATTAGCATGAAGCTAGTCAAATGCATATGGTATTTATTATTATTATTATTATTATTATTATTATTATTATTATTATTATTATTATTATTATTTTATTATTATTATTTTTTTTTACTTTTTCTTTTTTCTTTTATTTTTATGAAGAGATGGAGCAAAGATGCATATGATAATTAATCACTTACGGCAAATAAACAACTTCCAAGTTCAAGAACTGAGTGAAGAGCCCATGCTTTGGGGTTCGCGATCGATGAGAAATGTACAAATGGAAGATTGTATGCTTGACAAGAAAAACATCCAAAAGGTTGTATACAAGTGGTCAGGGCAGGCCTCTGAAATTGGAACCTATACTTGGAAAACGTGGAAAATAATTACCACTAAAAACACACACTATTATATACATATTGTTCATAAAAAAATTCTATACAATATACATACATAAATAAACAGAGAAACAAATTGAAGAGATTAGTTTTGGTACTCTTTTAATAAGTACCAATATCGGTATATTTATTTATCAATTAGTGTGATTATTTTAACTGTAAATTAAGTAGTTGTAATAAATTAAATAGTTAATTAAAAAAATTTATTATAATTAATAAGACTAAAATCTTATCACACTATGTTATTAAAGTTTAATATTTGATGATTAACTATTATTGAACTTATTGAAAACTCATCCCTATTTATAAAATTATTAGTGATCAATAAATGGTCGATGTGGCAGTCAATCAAATTTCAATCATTTTATTTAAAATTATTGATTGGTTGATGTGGCAGTCAATCAGATTCAGTTTTTACCACTAAATCAATTAGTTACTGATTGGTAAGCTATTAAACACAATGGTCACGTTTATTTCACTGATTCAAGTATTCAATTTTATTTTATATATCTCATAAAAAGTTACATCTAATTTTTTTCTATTACAGTAAAAAACTCTCAAATAAAATCACATCTCAGGTGATTGATTATTAAAAAGATAGGGTAGTTTTCTAAAATTTTGATATATCTTTTTCAAATGAAAGAGATTAACATGTATAAATGTATGTATAGACATTTAAATTTTATACTATATTGTGTATTCAATTTATATATATTTATTATAAGGTATATTTCAAAAATAATTTTTTTTTTTTAAAGCATTGTTTTGATAAATGTTTCAATTTTTTCTTAAAAGCTTTTTAGCTCAATTGTCCTCCAAATTATTGTACTTTATCAAATTGCTTCCAAACCAAACCGTTTGAACTTGTAAATTTATTGTAATATGCCCCATTTTATTAAATTTACCTGGATTTTTTGTTAGATTTAAGCTATTAAAAGTTGAGGAATTGAAAAATTTGTATTACATGTGAATTAGGATGTTAAATTATTCATCGAACGTGCTTTTTTGACACTATAATTTAATACAATCATCATCAAAATTGAGCATATTACAACAATTTTACAAGTTTAAAGGGGCAGCTTGCTAATTAAATTATAAATTCAGGAGGCAAATTGTTAAAACCATACAATTCAAGGGATAAATGTATAAAATACTCATATAAATTTGGTAATAAAATAATTACCTGCATAACAATCCAAAACGAATTGCAGCAGCAGTTTATGAAGAGAAGTAGGCAACCAAGAGGTAAGTTCGAACCTTCTCCTGAAGCTCATTGTCATTGAGATTGATTTTTTGGAGGAGAATTGTACCAATTTTGTGTTTTTAAATAGAGCCGGGCCTTGAACTAATGCCATGCATATGCCTCCACTGATACATATAATCGTCCCAATTATCTTGGAAATGCTTCTAAAGCTTCGTGGATTAATTTTCTCCAATCTGTGAATCAGACAAAAATGAATATGTATATGAAAAGTACTTTGATCTCCAATCTAATTGTAAAACTGACATAAAGCAATTAATTTACCCGACAACGGTTGCCATTACAAATGTGATTGCCGGTATCAGATTCAGCATTGCTGTTGCTATCGTGGAAGACGACAAGTTCAAACCCTCAAAATAGGTGTTATTATTGGCCGTTACACTGCACGCATATATATATGAAAATACTGTTGATAAAGTTTCTTCGTGTTTTTATATATAAGACGACAAGTTTCTTGATGATAAAAGTAAAACTGAAACAAACTGATAGATCGATGTTAAGTTTAGTATGTTTTAAAAGCCAAAATAAGTTCAAGGATTATTTTTAGGATTAACTCTAAGAAAAGTAGTGAAAAGATTGATACACATTTATGCACTCATAATAAATTTGCAGAAAAAAAAAATTTTATGTCTAAATCCAACTTCATTTATTTGAAAAAAAAAAAAAAAAAAGTTAAAACTTACCCAATTATAGAGGTCAAAAGTATCAAGGAAAAGCTTCTTAATCCCAATGACGTTTTGTGTGGATTTCTCCTGTCATATACCAACAATCTTAGCATATATATGAATTACTCGAAAGTGTTTAAAGTGATAATAATGATGGAAAATAGAAACGATGGTAGATCTATCGAGGGAAAGATGAGAGAAAGAATATGATGAAATGAATACCATCTAGAGAAAAACGCTAAAGGAGCCATGATAATAGTGGCGAAAGATTGGCGGTAGACAACAAACACTAAAGGGCTCATTCCTTGTGACAAAGCAACTTTGCTGAAAAGAGTGACTCCTGCAGTGATGCATTGCAACACAACCATGGCTATTACAGCCTTGTAATTTCCATCCACCCCACCCATAATGGATACTTTTGATCTATAACCTGCAATGAACACTTTAAGGTTTGGTTGGCATGAAGGCTGAAACCAATTTACATACATATATATACACACACACATATATGTATATAGTGCTGTATAATTATAAATAATAATATAGAATATAGAGAATAAATTGCTGAATTACTCTTAAAGTATATTAGTCTGAATGTTTACAATTTACTCTTGATTAATACCATTTTAACTAATATAGTTATTTGATTAATAAAGATATTAATTAAAGAGGTAAAAATTTATATCTATTCGCTTTAAGAAGTATTTGTCTCCTTTTAAGTTATTGTACTCTTATAATTAATAGGTAAAGGTTGCCCATTCCTACAATAATTCCAATAAACAGACCAGGAATGATACACGCATGTTGTTTTTAAATGGCCTTAAAAATAAAATATATGAGTAGGAATCTTATTTTACATTGAAAAATAGTAAAGATGTTGTTTTCAAAGAAGTCATCTGTTTCCTTCTTTAGAAATATTAAGCTAGATAAGAATAATAGTCTGCAGATTTCCGCCTACATGGCGTAGCATGTCTTCTAATTCATTACATTATAATTTTCTGGTAAAGATTCAAATCAGTAAAGAGGATCAACAAGTCTTGCACACTTATATGAAGGACAGATGTGTGCATAAATGATCTAATTTTTGACCTTTTTTTAAGAAAAATAATCCACAAATATTTGCTTTAACTTGCCTACGCGTTTTCTTAATAATATTTTATTTCATTCCTTAAAAAAATAAATATTTCATTTAAAAATTATATTTGACAAAATTCATATGAAGTAAAAACAAATACCAATATTCCTTTTTTTTTTTTTTTTTTGGAAAAGAAAAAACTTAATAAAAAATGGAAAAGTCTTACAAAACTAGAACTCAGAAAAGCAAACAAAAAAAACCAAAAACAAAACAAAACATAAGTAAGCAAAGCAAAATTAAACAGTGCAAAAAAAGCTTTCGAGAAAAACCTTAAGATTTTCCCTCACTTTCTACTGGGTATGATATTATCCATTTTAGACTTAGACCCGCACAATTTTACTTTTAAGTTTCACCCTAAAATGTCTCATACTATTAGAATATGATGTCCTTCTTTATAAATTAGGATCTATCTCCATTGTTAAATAATGTGACTGTTATAATGCCCCCCTAATGGAACGTCATAGTTACCCTAATTTAACATCCACAATCTTATTTTAAAAGGATAAATATGGAAAATAGATTTGTGTAAATAGCGGAAATTTTGTTTTTATCATAAATAATTTTACACCAAAAGAAATTCAAAATAATCATAACCAAATCAACTTAAAATATCTCAATTTACAAACTCTTACAATAATAATAACTCAAATATGACTGTGGAAAAACAATAAAACTAAAATATATTTTATTTAAAACACGGATGCGTCTCACCTAATATTCCATTTCCACACTACGTACACATCCACACCAAAATCCTCCACCTTAAGCTTTAATTTTTTCTCTATCTGCAACATGCGAAACTTAAAGTAAGCGATACCGCTTCGCAAACTTAATAAAACTTCAATTAAAAACATGGATTATTGATTATCATGAAATGGAATCATAATAAAATAATGCGTAATAATTTCCACAATAAAAGTACAAAACAATCATGATAAAACCTAGGATTTTGAAGAAGTATTTAACATAAGTAGTGCTGGAACTTTGGGCAGGCAGGCCTACCCGAAGCCCGTGATTTTTCAGGCTCGGTGGGTAAGCCCATATGGCCGCCCGTCCAAGCAAGTTTTTGGGCTCAAGCTTGGGCCACCCAAAAAAGTCAGAATCCCCAAAACCCGGACCAACGAAAGCCCCCAACCGTCAACTACCGAAATTCTTTTTATTTTTTTTCTCTGGCCCGAATTGCCCGAAGGCCAATCAACGGCTAGTTTTTTGAACGTTGGGGTCCAACCCGACCCACAGCCAGAAAGCCCAATTCCAATGGCTATTTTCTTTCTTTACCGTTGGCTAATTTTCGGCCCAAACCTGCCCAAATCCGACCCGCAAAGACCAAAAATTACCGTTTGATCCGAATTTGGGGGAAGAAAAATCAAATTTTTAACCCAAAAATTTATCTATAAATACTCCTCATTCCCTACACATTTTTCTCACTCAAACTCTCTCAATCCCTCTCAATTTCTCTCAATCTCTCTCAATCTCTCAAATCTCTCTCACAATTTTTTTAAAAACTATCACAATATCCTAAAGCTCTCTCTCTCAATCATGAATTACAAATTTAAAAATTAATATACAAAATTAATTTATTAAATTGTGTTAATAGTGTGTGTTGATTTTAGTTTTTATATAATTTTAACACGAAATAACTTAATAATTATTTATATACAAATCTAATTACCAAATAATAGTATATTATATATAATATATATACAAGATTATAAAAATATAATAAAAAATATATTTTTTCGGGCCATTCAGGCAGGCTCGGGCTGCCCGATTGGGCTCGGGTAGCCAAAAAGAGGCCCGCATCCCGTCCATGGGACCTCTTGGACTCAGGCGGGCGGTCTTGGGTCAGGCTCAAAATCACTTTTTTCGGGAGGTTGCAGGCGGTTCGTCCAAAGTTTCAGCACTAAACATAAATGTTGAATCAAATGCATAAAGAGCAATCTTATAAGGGCAATCATATTTCCAAAAGATTTTAGAATGGGGCCTCCAAATTGACTGCTTATAAACTCATATCCTAATTGACTCCTTCTAGGATCATATCCTATTTCACCGCCTCAAAGACTAAGGTATTTAAGGGAGGTCATATTCCCAAAAGAATTTGGAATAGAACCTTGTAATCCATTGCCAACAAGATAAAGGGGTTCAAGAGCTGCTAAATTCCCTAAAGCTTCCGGAATGGAAGCATTCAACATGGAATAAGAGAGGTCAAGATGAACAAGGTTACTATAGTTGCACAACTATTGAAATACCGAAGCAGAGAGTAGTTTACAGAAAGATCAAGGACGGTGAGAAGCTTTGAAGAAATAACAAGGGAAAGAGATGGAGGAAGTATATCGGAATTACTTAACTTCAAATTTGTCAAGTAGGGAAGGTTGTTGACTAGATCCACCCAATCATGAGCCATCCTCATATTTGTGCCAGTAAGGTCAAGCAGTCCCAAAGAAGAAAGACGCAAAATCGACTCTAGGCTTTTTATTGTTAGATAAGTATCACTAAGATCTAGATATTGCAAATTGGACAAATTTCCAAGCTGAGGAGGAATTTCTCCAAGTAGTAAAGCCTTTGAAAGATTGAGGTACCTTAGCTCGCTTAGCCTATGGATAAAACTTAGGTTGGTCGTGTTTTCAACTATGAGGCGGAAACCACTCAAGTCTAAATACTTCAAGTAGTGCAAGTCAACCAATGAAGGACATATTTTTCCTAAAATTTAAACAATCTCAAAATTCATAATCTAAACTTTAATGTATAATCCAAATTTTAAATTACATACTAATTCTAAAATCTATAAATCAAACTTTAAGATTTATAATCCATAATTATACACAATTCAAATAACAAAAAACTCATACATTTTAAACTAAAAAATACAATAATTATAGAAAAACTTAAAAAATTCAAACCCACTAAAACAGGGGCTGAAAACGACAAGATAAACAAGGGCAAAGGGCGACTGCAGCGGACTTCGGCGGCGGACTTTGGCGTTGAGATTTTGGGGTTTTTTGGATGAAAAAACAAATAAAACTTATAATATTGTTGATTTTGAAGATAATACAAGGAGATTTTGAGAATTTGAGGTAAGAAAACCGGAGAAAACCGGTGAAAGGCCAGAGAGAGAGAGAGAGAGAGAGAAGCCGATCAGAAAAAATGGAGGAGGAGGCTTTGCTCGTGGGCATAGAATATAGTGTTTTTTACGACGACAGAAAAGAATATTTGCAATGATTAGTCGTCGCAAATATAACTTGAACTTATTTGCGATGACACTTACATTATTTATGACAACACATGTTGTTGTAGATATAACTAAATTATTTAGGGTTTTGGAGAAAGGTTCTGGAATTATTATTTGCAATGATACCTAATCACTTATTACGATATACAAATAATTTTTGGGGACCCGCCCAATTTTTGGCTTTTTATTTTATGAAGGGAATACAAAATCACTTATTGTGATGACACACATTAATGCCATCACAAAAAAATTTTGTCACCAGCCAAAATAATTCTTTTTGATCGGGGAAAATAAATAAATTAAATTTTATTTGCAACGACATGTGTCATCGCAAATAATCATGTTTTGGCATTAAAAGTTCATGCCAGACAAGATCTGCCGCCAATAAAATATTTGCAACGACATGTGAGTTTTTACTTACTACAATATTTTTTCAAATTTATGAAAATATTTGCGACGACATGTGATTATAAATATTGATTTAATTTGTCGACAATTGTCGTAATTAGCCCAACTTGTAGTAGTGTTATCATAGAAACATCTATCAAAAGAAATTATTATCATAACCACCACTTTTATTAGATGACAAGAAATTAAAAATCATACCTTAAATTGCTCTTGAGAACTAAGGAAAGGAATAGAGAGAAATTGATTTTTTTTTTTCCTTTTTTTTTTTTCCTTTTTTTTTCTTTGAAGGAGAGAGAGATTAGAAAGAGTTTATTAAGTGGATGTACAGTTTAGGTTGGGAAGGATGAGATGCATATATATAGACTTCCTTTATCTTACAAAACCTAAAAGGAATAAATTTTTCTTTTTCTTTTTTTATTTATTTTTTTCTTTTCGGGCTTTGGTGCGATTTCCTTCAAGAGTGGCGTGGTAAGAGGATCACTAATGTAGGACTTTCACGAAACTAGCAATTCATTCAAGTGTATACGATTTCCTATAATTTAAATTATTATATATGATATCACCTAACTTCTTGTTTTGCTAACCCCATGTGATCATATATGTAATATGTATAATATAATATAAAATTTACATAATACGTAGTATAGAATACATACTACAATCGTACATAATATAACTTAATGTGTATATATATGACCTTATTATTATTTCTTATATAATATTTTAATTAAAAATTGACGCATATTTAAAAAAAAAATGATCAAACCATGAAGTATGAAGTCAGCACATTAAAATTCTACTAAAAATCATGGCTCTTCATGCCAAAAATAAATTCGACACTTGATATATGCGTTATATATACTCATCTAAGTTTATTCTTAATAATACATCGTAGTCGTATGTTTCGAGCATTACTATAAGAGCTCCCATTATTCTTGCAATTATGGTTGTTCTGTCCGCCATTTTTATCACAGTTCTTATCCTCATTCTGATCTTGGGTCAATTGTCCTTGTCCATCCTTACTTCCTTTTAGGTATTTAGCTTAAAGTGCTCCTTTGTAGCATTTTGCCGTAGTTGTCGCCGGATGAACTCCATTGTCAACACGCACTGCTATCTCATCAGGACGGAACATCCTAAGCACCCGTCTAATTTTCTCCTGCTCATCTCGCATAAGGCTGGGACAGAGACGTGCCAAACGATTAAACTTAGTGGCTTCTTTAGTAACTGTCATATTCCCACGATGGAGATCATTGAATTCATCGAAGTGCTCCCTCATGATGTTCATGTTGAAATACTGCTCATTTTAACTCCTTTGTGAACTGAGCCTAGGTCCTCTCGTTACTTAAGCTCTATGTGGAAGCGTGAATCTAGTAAATCGTGTATAACAAAATTTTTAGCAAACCTTTAAAATACTTTATAGAATACATTAATTTATATACGAATAAATTAATCAAATTAATTTATGAATAAATTTACTTAACAAACGATTAGGTCAATAACTTGAGTTATTTGACCACAAACGTTCCTCACTCCAAGGTTGTTTAGAATACCTGAATCTTTCTCGTCTATTTCTTAAATCTATGAAGACGTGTGTGTGGGCATATCTGAAACAAAACGGGATCAACACTCAAACACTTCACGAACAACAACACATGCACGACATGGAATTGAGGAGAAAATTTTCCTTTTCCTTACTCTATAGAAAACTGGCCACTATTAGCTAGGGAGAGCAAAAATTTGTGTTTTTCAATTTTCTGCAATCTCCTATTTATAGAGTAGCGGCCAGACTCTCAAAAAAAATCTAAACTTCATCTCCATGATAAATCTTAATAATTATCTTCCACTTCTATTTTGCAAAGGGAGGATGCGGGCGTCGAGCAAAGGGAGGAGGTTAGTGGTATGTCTTGGGATCTTTATTGCAACAAATTGGTGGTGCCCGTATTATATCTTTATTTCTTTTTTTTTTTTTTTTTTTTTTTTTTTTTTTTTTTACTTTTTTGTATGATCTATTACATCCTATTTAATGCAATATATCACTAATTAACTATAATTTATCGCTCTATCATTAATTATTTAAGATCTATTTGTGATTGACTATGGTCTAGCAGTGATTGACCATGATTTATTACTTAATAGACAACAGTCTATAATTGATTGACCAAAGGATTATTTAGTCCTTTCAAATCTTTAAAGATCCGTTTGGTTCAGAAATTCGAATCATGTGATTTGAATCATTTTCGATTTACGAAACGAAATCATCTGTAGCCACCATTGGCCTAATTCCTAAGTTTATGAAACGGCCATTGGCCTAATTGAAGCTACAAGTAGTTTTTCCTCTTTTGAGTTGGATGTAGTGCCTTAGGATGGATATCATTTATTCATTTCTAGAAGTTTCTTCTCTTTTTATGTTGATAAATTTGAATGGAAAGTTAGGGATAATGAGCTATAGTGACAATCTTAGACATGCTAGCATGTTTTAATTTGACATCAATAATTATTACTCTCTTGTCATTTACTTGGAAAAAAATTATTGGAGTAAAGGCTCGTATGGATTTGGAGCTTTAATGGGTGTCCATTTGAACATTTTTCGATACGAGTTGTCTTTTCTTTTCAATTTACTTAAAACCAAAACAGTCCAGGACTGCAAAATATTACATGAGTATTTTTTTTATGATCAAGCAGACAATACTTTTTATTTTTTTAAAAGAATTACTTACCTATAATTAATATGGACGACTTTTCAACTAATATTTTTAGAATTATCATATTGTTAACGAGATTTCGATTTACATATTGTTTAATATTCATATATATATATATATATATATATATATATATACACACACATACATACATACGAAGATCTAAAAAGCAGCTAGAATCATAGTCAATGAACTAAAAATAAATAAATAATGAAATAATTTCAAAGTTAGTATTCTAACGTGCGTGGATCATGTGTGATGTAAATTTTCATGAAAATTTTCCAACTCAGATCACGCAAATCGCAAGTTCTTTGACAATCTTACGTATACCTTTAATTATATTTGTTAAACTGAGAGATCACGCAAATCATTCCTAGAAAAAAATAAATAAAGAATAGAAATCGATCTTTATATGTCTCCTCCTATAGGGGAACATCTATTATTGTCACAGAATTCTTCAAGATCGTTCGTTGATTTATACTTTATATGCAATATGAGCCACATGTATAGTACAATATTACTAGTTAAGATTCCTTTTCCCTCAAGCAAACCAAAAAAAAAAAGGTCAATAAAATAACAAAGAAAAGAACGGAAGTTCTGACAAACCTAAATCATAAAAGCCCGGAAAAGAAATAAAAACTAACAAAATTTAGAAAATAAAAGTGTTACACCCAATTCTTTAGTATTCTAGCTTAGAGGAAGTCACGTCCGAAAAGGATCGCGCAGCACTGAAGTGGTGGATGTGGGTGAGGCGGTTACACCCACGATTGGACAGTTTCTCAGGAAAAAAGACTTTATAAATACTAGAGGAAGAGGTGAAAAAGAGGGTCCGAATTTCTTATCTTTAGTGTTACCCTACCAAATTATACTCAAAGAGAGAAGAGAGGTTGAGTGAGGAATTAACTATTAAAAAGCTTATTTTACCGATTTGAGTTTAGAATTTGAGTTTTGCTACAATAAAAAGTTCTAAGAAACGGACACATCTAATTTTTTTACTATAATAAAAAGCTCTCACATAAAGTTACATTTCAACTCGAATTAAAAACTCGAATCAGCGAACTAAATAGACCCTTAAGTGTGTACAAGAATTTAGCATTACTATCATTCCCGGTGTTTTTTATTTTCTCTTTGACAATTTGTAACTTTCGTATTTTTCTTTTTGTTTTGATCCGTCATCAAGCACCTAGGATATTGTTTTTTGTTGTTAGCGGAGTTTCACGTTCAACAAAAATAATTTTAGAATTTGGCAGCCTTAAAGAAAACATGATTATATTTCTTAGTTTAAGCATGTGTACACTTGAAGACCATACAAAATAAGATCTCAAGTAGAAGAACCCACAGTATATTTTCTAATAGTAGGATTTGAAGAGCTAGGTAAGGGTTTGTGTTGCAAAATCCTATAAACTATGTATAGAGCTAGAAAATTAATTAACCTTAAAAATGCAAAGAAAAAAGTAATGGGTGAGCTAGCTAATTAAGAGCTAGCTAGCTATAAAGGAATTTAAGGCTGCAGAAAGTATCTTTTTGGTAAACAGCTTTCCTGTTATTCATTAATGAGCTTTGATATATATACACCAATATATGATACGTTTGTTGTAACTACATGCTAGGAAAGTGGAAACAATTTAGGGATAGAAGCTAACTATAGCTATAGTACAGATATGGTATAACAAAAGCCTTGATTTGCGGAGATCTTAGTTTAGGAGAATATCAGGAAGTTGGAGCCGAGTCTTGTGCATCTGATGAGGTTGGATAATCTCTAACATGCCCCCGCAAGATGGTGCTTCCATTGGAAACACCAATCTTGGACCGGAGAATTAAGTGGCGCTGTTTAGGAAGTGGTTTCGTGAGAAGATCAACAAGTTGATCATGGGTGGACACGTGAGAGACTCGTAGTTGACCAGCAGCAACTTTGTCACGAACAAAGTGAAAATCTATGGCAATGTGTTTCATACGCGAGTGAAACACTGGATTAGCACACAGGTACGTAGCGCCCATGTTATCACAGTAGATAGTAGGAGGAGCAACAGTGATGCGGAGTTCTTGAAGAAGAGAGGTGATCGAAGAGAGTTCAGCTGCTATAGAGGCGACGACACGAAATTCAGACTCAGTGGACGAACGAGCAACGGATTTTTGCTTCTTGGAAGACCATGAGATAGCATTGCCGCCGAGATAAACAATGTAAGCACTAGTGGATGTTCGGTCATGAAGATTGCCAGCCCAATCCGCATTAGAAAAGGCATGTAGTGATAATGGTTGATTGCGACGCAGATGAAGACCAAAGTAGATAGTATTTTTCAAGTAGCGTAGGAGTCGTTTTGTAGCTGTCCAATGAGCTTGGGTTGGGCAATGCATGAATTGAGCAAGTTTGTTCACAGCAAAGGAGATATCCGGATGAGTGAGAGACAAGTATTGTAGAGAGCCAATGACTTGCCTGTATTCAGTAGCATTAATAAGGGGTGACCCATCATTAGGAACCAATGTTTCGGAAGTGGACAGAGGAGTAAGCACATCTTTAGCACCATCCATTTTGGCTCGAACAAGAAGATCATGAATATATTTGTGTTGAGTGAGGAAAAGACCTTTGGATGTAGGAATAACTTCCATGCCTAAGAAGTAGTGTAGGGCCCCGAGATCCTTGAGAGAAAACCGAGTGGATAATGCTTTGATGAAGGTAGCTAACTCCTTTGATTGATTGCCCGTCACAAGAAGATCATCCACATAAACAAGGAAGTGCATTATGGAACCATGGTTGTCATAAATAAAGAGGGATGTATCAGCCTTTGAATTGGAGAAACCATATGTGAGAAGAAACTCCTTGAGCTCGTTGTACCAAGCTCGTGGTGCTTGCTTCAAGCCATAAATTGCCTTATGAAGACGACACACATGATTAGGCAAAGAGGTATCAATAAATCCAGGTGGTTGTGTCATATAGACCTCTTCATGAAGAGTACCATGGAGAAAAGCATTGTTGACATCCAATTGACGAATGGGCCAGCCTCGACTTAAAGCAACAGAAATAATCAGGCGGATGGTGGTGGATTTAACAACCGGACTGAAAGTGTCATGATAGTCAACGCCAGGGCGTTGATGAAAACCTTTTGCAATGAGTCTTGCCTTGTAACGAGAGATGGTGCCATCCGGATTGCGTTTAATTCGAAACACCCATTTGCAACCAACAATATTTTGATGAGGTTGTCGTGGTACTAGTTGCCAAGTGCCATTTCGAGTAAGAGCATTAAGTTCATCGACCATAGCATCACGCCAGCGAGGGTCACGAAGTGCAGTGGAGACACAAGTTGGCTCAAGAGGACCGGGTATGGGATGTTTGGTGGTTGTGAAAATCTGTTTGGGCTTAAAAATATTATTTTGAGAACGGGTGGTCATGGAATGAGTACGTTCAACAGGACGAGATGAAGAGGATCTAGGTGGCGGTGGAAAGGATTGAGAGGGCACATTTCTAGAAGGCACGTAATCAGAAGGCTCGGGCAAAGTAGTTGCGGCAGTGGACTATATGAGTGGAGTTACTGAAACAGCAGGTGCACTGGTGGAAGTTGAAGCAGAGGAGTCGGCAGTAGGCATAACCGTAGCAGTGGAGGGTGATAAAGATGTTGGGCAGTTGGACGTGAGAGATATAGGGACCTGAAAATGAGGTAAGTCAAGAGAAGCCAAGGAAGAAGAACAAGAAGACCAGGATGTACGTTCACTTTGAGAAACAGAGAAGTGAGAGTTTTTGGCAAAAGGGAAGACATCTTCAACAAACTGGACGTGACGAGAGATATAAATTTTGTTTGTGGTTGGATCAAAACACTTGTATGCACTTTGTTGGGTGGAGTAGCCGAGAAAAACACAAGGAGTTGATCTTGGTTCCAATTTGTGTTTAGCATATGGACGAAGCCATGGATAGCAGAGACAACCAAAAATTTTTAATTTGGAGTAGTTTGGAGATGAGTGGAATAATGATTCAAATGGAGATTTAAGATTGAGAAGTGGAGTGGGCATGCGGTTAATGAGGTACGTGGCTGTTTGAAAAGCAAATGTCCAATAGGAGAGAGGAACCGAAGCATGGTGAAGAAGGGTGAGACCAGTTTCAACAATGTGACGATGTCGTCTTTCGGCAGAACCATTGTGTTGGGGTGTATGAGGTGGAGTGGTGAGATGTTGAACACCATGAGAGGAAAGAAACTCTAACATTTTTTGATATTCTCCACCCATATCCGAATATAAAGTAACAAGTTTGGTATTAAAATAACGCTCAACCACATTTTTGAATTTTACAAACACTTGCATGACATCAGACTTGTAGCGAATGGGGTAAAGCCAAGTATATTTGGTAAAATGATCGACAAAAATGACATAGTACTTAAATTCATTTATTGAAGTTACTGGAGCAGGACCCCATACATCTGAATAAACAAGATCTAATGGACCACGGCTCTTGAGGGACGATGTACCAAAAGGAAGTTTATGACTTTTATTACAAGAGCATGAATCACAAGGAAAATTAAATGACACGGAAGAAGTCAAAGGTAAAAAACTAGATTTGGCAAGATGATGAAGAATTTTTGATGAAGGATGTCAAAGATGGTTATGCCAACTTTTGATATTTGCTTTTACTCCAACCAGCACACAAGGTTTCGTAATCACAGATTGTCCACGCCTTGGCCACTCGTACACTCCTTCTTTATTCGGGCCTTGAAGAAGATGTGCCCCTGTGTTGAGATCCTTGACAACAAAACAGGAAGGAAAGAATTCAATGGATGAGTTATTAGACTTACAAAATTTTGAAACAGAGATTAAATTCTTTTGGATAGAAGGAACACAAAGAACATTAGATAAGGAAAATTTTTTAGAGTTATGGGAGAGATGAGTGGAACCAGTGTGGGTGATGGTTAGCCCAGAGTCGTCTCCAATAAGAACATCATCACTGCCTTCATACCCTTGATGCAGAGAAAGATTATCAAGATCACTTGTAACATGATGACTGGCCCCAGAATCCATAAGCCATCCAGAGTTGGAATTGTTCATGGAAGTATGATTAACAACCGGTTGAGAAGAGAGTTTGGCCTTGAGAACACGACATTGGCGAGCAGAGTGACCACGCTTCTCACATATCTGACAAGTGATCTGTGGTTGAGTGCTTCTATAGTTGCTGTTGAAGTTTTGATTTTGGTTGTGATTCTGTTGATAACCACGGTTGTTGAAGTTTGAATTGGTGCCACGATGCTGTTGGAAGTTATTGCTTTTGTAGTTCGAATTCGAAGGCCTATTGTTGGTATTATTGTGTCCACTTCTTGTGAAATTAGCAGTGATAGGAGAGGATTCGGCCCGATTCTCATCTCGTTTGAGGACTCCTTCTTGTTCAACCAACTTGTCATGGAGTTCTTCAAAGGAAATTGGATTTTCACGAGCACGAACAGCAGCCGCAATTTCTTTAAATTCAGGACCAAGACCATTGAGACAATAAATGATCAGGTCATCATCTGCAAGTGGAGCATTAATCAAGGAAAGCTTGTCAGAAAGGCATTTAATAATCTGAAGATATTCAGATACTGTTTTGGACCCTTTGGTCATTAGGTGTAGTTGTTCCTTTAGATGCATAATTCGAGAACGAGACCGGCTGGCATAGAGTCTGGCTATGCGAACCCAAGCATCACGTGATGTAGCAGCAGAGGCAATTAATGGCATTACAGTATCAGTCAGAGAAGCAAGAATCGCGTGTAGTAGAAGCTGATCTTGACGTTTCCACTGAATAAAGGCCGGATTTGTGATAGGAGCATTGTTTTCTTGAATGGTTTCAGGTGGACTAGGTTTAGTGCCATCTATAAACCCTAAAAGGTCATAGCCAAATAATAGGGAGTGAAATTGTGCTCGCCAGGATGGATAGTTGTTTGGTGATATTTTGACAGGGAGTTGGGCTGCAGCGTTAATGGCTATGAGATGTGGTGTAAGGGGATTGGCATTAAGCAGGACTTGGTTTTGGTTGTTTTCGGCCATTGAAGAAGGAAAAAGAGAAAAAAAAAAAAACTTGCTCGTGGGAACTTTACTGCTCTGATACCATAAAGGAATTTAAGGCTGCAGAAAGTATCTTTTTGGTAAACAGCTTTCCTGTTATTCATTAATGAGCTTTGATGTATATACACCAATATATGATACGTTTGTTGTAACTACATGCTAGGAAAGTGGAAACAATTTAGGGATAGAAGCTAACTATAGCTATAGTACAGATATGGTATAACAAAAGCCTTGATTTGCGGAGATCTTAGTTTAGGAGAATATCAGGAAGTTGGAGCCGAGTCTTGTGAATCTGATGAGGTTGGATAATCTCTAACAAGCTATAGATAGCTTTCAATGGGTGAGATAAGTTTGAATAATGAGTAGTTCAAATTTCTTGACTTTGGCACCCGGTCCAAAGTTTATCTATTCAGAGTTCTGACCTGCTTTATCACACGTCTTTGGCTCTTTTAGGCTTTCTTCCTTTTCCATGGCAGCATTGGCATACTTGGTATTCAGCCTTCGACTCTTGTTAACCTTCTAAGTAGTATCTGAGGACTAGTTATAACTATTTGACTTGGTTCCATATTTTTTCTCGGTCTTTAGTATACACCAGTCTGCCAAGGACCCGCCGTTGTTGTGCGATTGCCATCATTCTATTCTTCTACTTACTCAATATTAGAGAGATTGTAATACATCTCCCAATTACAAGATCATATATCTTTGGTCTAAAACACAAAGAAAATGACAAGGAAGTGTTGTAGCGCATGTTTAATGCACTGCAGCAAGTTTGACAGCACCATTTGGTGCTGTCAAGGTAACCATAGGTGCTGCAACGCCAATTTTAGGCGTTGTAGTGCCTATCCAGGAAAAACAAGCACACTACAGCGCCTGTTTTGGACGCTGTAATGCCTATCCAGAAAATAGGTGCACTGCAGCGCCTGTTTTGGGCCTTGTAGCGCTTGCAGTGCAGACCTCTCAGGTTTGTTTTGTTCTGCCTGAGCACTGCCGCGAGGAAAACACCCGCTGCAGCAGGTATTGCAGCAGAAAACTATGTTTTTGTGTGTTTATGTGATCTGAAAGGTCTTAAGCCATTACATCTATTAGTGATAATAACTATTGTAATAGGTGTATCAATCCATAAAAAGATACATTTATATTGAAAAAGTATCTTTATGTGAAAGATTATAATGTTTAAAGATGATGTATTCATTTATGAAATGACACCTATGTCTTTAATAACTCTCTAGAAAATTTACAGACTTAATTTAATGTCATGGAACTCATTATTATTGTTAGATATTGTGTTAAAAAATTTGTTGTATCTTGAGAGTAATTTATTATTAAAACTCATTAGCAAACTTTGAGAAATAAGGACAAATAAAACTTTAAAGTATTACTATACGCATTAAACCCTCTCTTATTTTTACATTCTTTTTACCCTCTACACTCAAATTCTCTAACACTTAATTACTTCAAGACTTGGCAATACCTCAACAATTTGTTCCCCCATCTTCTCTTGCAACTAATCTTTAATTTATTTAGAATCTCGTAATTTCTTTTTTTGTGGAGACCACCGTGATGATGTTTCTTCAAACACCACATTTCGTGATGTGTAACAGCCACCAATAGCTGGATCACGGCCTCTTACACCCTTTTCTTTGGTTGTCGTATACCACAAAGATACACCGAATTGCCTTTTTATCAAATTTGCTACACAAGTGACTCCATACTAACACGTAGCACACACAACTCAATGTTTAAGCTTTGTTCATTTCACCGATTCGAATTTAGAATTTAAATTTTACTACAGTAAAAACCTTTTAAAAACAATCACATTTAAGCTCTCACATAAAATTACATCTCAACTTGAATTAAAAACTCGAATCAACAAACTAAACAAGTCCTTGAAAGTGACCAACTGTGGGCTTTGTGCTCCACAGTTTTGTTGGTTTCCAACACCATTCCTAACAAGTTTTTCAAAGGATAAAGTAAATCCAAGCCTGGGTTAGGGAAGCTTGTCGATGACATGAGTTGCTGTCCTCATACACTCCACCCAAATTTACCAGGTACAATTTTAGCGTGAAGCATATACTTCAACACGTCTCTGCAAAGTATCGATTCTGACGTGTTCGCACACATGAACTGATAGCGTATCTTGCAACTTTGAAAATAATCGGAGCGCTCATCTGAAATGTATTCTCCCCCACTATCAGTACGCAAACACTGAGGGGCCGTTCACTTCACTAACTCCAATTTTATGATTTGAGTAAGAAAAGTGAACTTGAGTTGTTTTTAATTGGAGTTGTAATGTGAAATTTGAGTTAAGTGTTTAGTAAGAGAATGATGTGACATTTAAAACTTGAGTTTTGTGTTCACTTGCACACAACTAAACTCACCACTTACAAGATATTGCATTGGATTTATATTCATTTTCTGGACATACATCAGCCAATGTCTTGTAAATATTTGACGTGAGGCAGCTCAAACAACTACACAAAAAATTATGCAAAAGCACAACTTCATTTCACGAATTTATAATGAACATGCTGTACACTCTAGTGTAAACGACATCCACGTACAAAATGCACAATGAAAACGACAATGGGTGGGGTTGGCAGTGTAATCATCCACCGGGCTTATGCAGAGGCACAAAACAACGCAGCAAAATGGCTTACGACAGTAAAGGACATCACTT
Source organism: Morus alba (assembly GCA_012066045.3). Lineage (NCBI taxonomy): Eukaryota > Viridiplantae > Streptophyta > Magnoliopsida > Rosales > Moraceae > Morus > Morus alba. Next base: position 56,217,302 of record CP050224.2, read on the forward strand.
GTTCCATGTAACTCTTGCAATCTGCATATTGAACAAATAAGCCAGAGATAAGATAACTCAATACTTGATGACATATCTCAGTATATGGATATAGAAATAGACAACACATTTTCCACTATCAATGCCAATGCAACAGAAAGACATGTAAGTAAAGAAGTGGAATATTACAGTTCAGCAAAAAAAAAATACTATTTTTAGTTAGAACTTGAATTACAATTACGGAAAGGAGATGAGTTTACCTATTTGTCTCATAATCCTCCTTTGTTGAAGGAGTAGTGTTGAGATACCCACTTGACTCTACAATGCACCTGTCAAGGAAAACCGGCCCACATGACCATCATTACCAATAACATTTGTGAGATGCCTCACCAGATTATGCATGAATACAACAAAAATCAAGCGACAAAGAAAGAGCCAATACCACTTGATGTTGCGAACTAAAGTGAGGACACAAATAAACTACCAACGCCGATTGTTTTCATATGCAACCCACATACTATCAGCAATTTCATCCCTCAATACATGCATTTGTCGCCTGTTGGAACGGTTTTGCTGTTGTCGCGTTCCTCGATCTGGGTTGTGATTCTGATTCACATCCTGTTCTGTGTTGAGTGGATCAATTTCTGCTACCGGAACGTCGTCTCTCATGTATTGGGTAAGTAGATCATCGTTGTGGTTGTACATGTGTATGAAGTTATGTAAAATGGCACAAACAATTGGAATATCTATTTGTGTCTGTATCGGGTAGTTATTAATACATTTAAGAATCTGAAACACGGCTTTCAGGGCGCCGAATGTGCGCTCGATCACGTTTTACGAGTGAAGAATGTGTGTAGTTAAATAACTCCCTCGGCGTTTGGGGTCGACCATGCCTTACCCGATACTCTTGAAGGTGGTAAGTGCTCTCTCGATCTGTTGCCGAGAAAAAGAATCGGTGTTTGCGTGTCACGAGTCGACGAGGTAATATTTACCTGTTGTAACGGTTAGAATAAAATACTTGGCATGTATTAGACCAAAACTGAATGGAAGATCAAGTGTACACATACCTTGTGGTGGCGTAGGAAAATTTTTTTCCTTCTTGTCATGGCGGATCAAGCACCGTCGTCATGGGCAAAACCCTCCCCATCTAGCCAACATGTAGGTGAACCTCATGTCGAACAACACACTCCTAACACATTCGAGATAGGAACCCCTTTCTATTCCTCCATGCCTCAAAGATTTGCGTGGTGGAACAACCGAACATGAGTACCATCAAGGGCGCCAACACAATTCTACATAATTAATAATTATCATAAGCATAAAAATTTACACCACATTTATGAATGAAGTAATTGGTGACGGAAATTACACGAAACCATGGCGGATACTTGTTTCCACGCCGAGGCTACGACGGGATCGACAACGTTAAAGTTTGGCGGTGTAAGAAAGAGAAAACGGAACTCACGCAACGCCTTCAAAACAACATGGAAATACTTTGAAATGGTAGCACCGGAGTGCTGCCATTGATCTTGTGACTCCCTGTTGTTTGAACTTTGACACACAATGTATAGGAAAATAAAAAGTTGCTCGTGCACATTCATGTTCCTAGTCGGTCTTAAAAGCCCTTTGAGCTCAAGCAACGTACTAAGCCGCTTGAAACAATCACTTCCTATTCTAATCTTCGACCTAATAACGTCTTCATGTCCATCAAGTAGGTATTGAACACGCATTATACCTGTGAGTGCAGAGGTATGCCTTGGTTGAGGCAATGGTCTTTACATGTATGTGTAGTAATACCACAAAACCACTACTACTGTCGCAATCTCATAGTCGTCGTCGGAGTCGTCACTACCACCGTTTTGATGAACGTGGTTTGAGGGACCTGCATTCCACATTGCTACCTGCGAGACATGCATAATGAAAGAAGAATAGACGAATATCTATGAAACGATAATCTCATCCGCAAGTAAAGATGACTACAAATGCAACGACAATATCAATACACAATACAACTCAATATCCATAGACAATATAACATCTGCATCGCCGTATTAAATATAAATAAACATAAATAAATAATCTCTACTCAAATACCAAGTTAAAATCTGAAAAATGATAAATGATGTTCAATTATACGAATACAGACAATGGTGAAAATAGTATTCGTTCAACGTCAAAGTTGGTCCGGGCTGCCTTAGCCACCATAGTGTCCTGATTGCAACGGAAAATGCGGCATGTAGTAAGGTGTTTGGGGATTATACGCGGCCGGTTGCTGGGGATTGTAGGGTTGGGGATTTGTAGGGAACGGTGGGGTTGGTTGTTGACCTCCATAGTTGGGGGGACGTGGCATACTATTGGTAGGTTGTTGGCCAAAGAAGCTCGCCGGTTGCATATAATTTGTGGGTTGTGTCATGAAGCTCTGAAATGGTGGTGGCATAAACTGTGTCCCCATAGAGGCATGGGGGGTTTGAGAAAGCTCCATGTGCTTGAGTCCATGACGTACTGATTGTTCTTGTCACGAACAGGTTACGTTGATTACCACTCATTCCCGCAAATAGCTTCTGCATGTGTGGGTACCACGCAATGGCCTCCAAAAACGAAATTGCAGTGTCATCGTCGATCGCCATTTCCCTGACAATGGACTGGCATTGGTCCTGCAGATCAACAATAGGCGCAGCCTGATGCGCACTAGAGCTTTTAGTGCAACTACTATGCTTGCTCTCTATAGAGGATATAAGCCGACCAATTAGATCCCTCGCTACAGGATCACATATTACCTTACGTGAGGACTTGCCTGGTTTCTTGCCGATCGCTTTGGAGGATGAGGCAATGTTGAGACCTCTAGCTGCATTGTTCAAACCGGCCCGCATCGATGTGATTAAACCATCTTCGCTGCCACCCTCATCAGATGTCGCCTCTTCCTCATCGGAGACGTGTACTGGACCCTCGTCATTGTTTGTTGGATTCTCCAATCCCCTCTCAAGTGCTCCAGTTGCCACGTACCACCAAAGGCCTCATAGTACAACTCCCAGTTTTTAAGAGGCTGATTTTTTGTTGATTTTGCCCATTTCTTGTTCTGCATATGAATAAGCAAACAAAATGACATAGACAAAATCTTTGCATGAATTGAATACACAAGGAATCATTGTTTAGACATTTTACCTTGGCAAAGTCTTCCCAATATTCATCAGTGCAAGTCACAGCACCTGTAACAGGGTCCCAACCAAGGCCTGTGTTAGCGCGTAATGTAAGCTCATCGTCAAACTTGGCCTTGAGACGCACTTTCATCTGCTGCACTTTCGCAGGAGTGACTTAATCCTTAAAGAACTCCTGAAGTTGATTCGTCCAATCCTCCCACGTTTTCGAATCAGGCTTCCGGCCGTTGCCAGTACGATTGTAGGCAGCGAGCCGCATAAGCAACTCCTCTTTCTGTTTTTCAGTCCAGTGTAGAGTGGCTTCATCGTCGGCTTTACCTTTCGGCATCTAAAATAGCAAAGAAAGCAGCATAACAACGCACAAGAGGAACATCCATGCACATGAGTTGGGCTTATTACTGAAGGGGCCGTTCACTTCATGTATCCCACTGGAATAAGCCCAACTTGAGTTGAGTTTTAGGCTGAGTTTTGCGTTCATCAAAACAAACTCGAGTGTAAAACTCGAGTAATAACTTATAACAATGTCTCATTTTAGGAGTGACACAAATAACTGACTCACGCGCATGGATGTTCCTCTTGTGCGTTCTTATGCTGCTTTCTTTGCTATTTTAGATGCCGAAAGGTAAAGCTGACGATGAAGCCACTCTACACCGGATCGAAAAATGTATGAGGAGTTGCTTATGCGACTCGGCCGCCACAATCGATCAACAACGCCGGAAGCCCGATTCAAAACATGGGAGGATTGGACGAATCAACTTCAGGAGTTCTTTAAGGATCAAGTCACTCCTGGGAAAGTGCAGCAGATGAAAGTGCGTCTCAAGGCCAAGTTTGACCATGAGCTTACATTACGCGCTAACACAAGCCTTGGCTGGGACCCTGTTACAGGTGCTGTGACTTGCACTGATGAATATTGGGAAGACTTTGCCAAGGTAAAATGTCTAAACAATGATTCCTTGTGTATTCAATTCATGCAAAGAATTTGTCTATGTCATTTTGTTTACTTATTCATATGTAGAACATAACTTGTTCGTGACAAGAACAATCAGTACGTCATGGACTCAAGCACATGGAGCTTTCTCAAACCCCCCATGCCTCTATGGGGACACAGTTATGCCACCACCATTTCAGAGCTTCATGACACAACCCACAAATTATATGCAACCGGTGAGCTTCTTTGGCCAACAACCTACCAACGGTATGCCATGTCCCCCCCACTATGGAGGTCAACAACCAACCCCACCGTTCCCTACAAATCCCCAACCCTACAATCCCCAGCAACTGGCCGCGTATAATCCTCAAACACCTTACTACATGCTGCATTTTCCGCCACAATCAGGACACTATGGTGGCAAAGGTAGCCCGGACCAGCTTTGACGTTGAACGAATACTATTTTCACCATTGTCTGTATTCGTATAATTGAACATCATTTATCATTTTTCAGATTTTAACTTGGTATTTGAGTAGAGATTATTTATTTATGTTTATTTATGTTTAATACGGCGATGCAGATGTTATATTGTCTATGGATATTGAGTTGTATTGTGTATTGATATTGCCGTTGCATTTGTAGTCATCTTTACTTGCGGATGAGATTATCGTTTCATAGATATTCGTCTATTCTTCTTTCATTATGCATGTCTCACAGGTAGCAATGTGGAATGCAGGTCCCTCAAACCACGTTCATCAAAACGGTGGTAGTGACGACTCCAACGACGACTATGAGATTGCGACAGTAGCAGTGGTTTTGTGGTATTACTACACATACATGTAACGACCATTGCCTCAACCAAGGCATACCTCTGCACTCACAGGTATAATGCGTGTTCAATACCTACTTGATGGACATGAAGACGTTATTAAGTCGAAGATTAGAATGGGAAGTGATTGTTTCAAGCGTCTTAGTACATTGCTTGAGCTCAAAGGGCTTTTAAGACCGACTAGGAACATGAATGTGCACGAGCAACTTTTTATTTTCCTATACATTGTGTGTCAAAGTTCAAACAACAGGGAGTCACAAGATCAATGGCAGCACTCCGGTGCTACCATTTCAAAGTATTTCCATGTTGTTTTGAAGGCATTGCATGAGTTCCGTTTTGTCTTTCTTACACCGCCAAACTTTAACGTTGTCGATCCCGTCGTAGCCTCGCGTGGAAACAAGTATCTGCCATGGTTTCAGGTAATTTCCCGTCACCAATTACTTCATTCATAAATGTGGTGTAAATTTTTTATGCTTATGATAATTATTAATTATGTAGAATTGTGTTGGCGCCCTTGATGGTACTCATGTTCCGGTTGTTCCACCCGCTGCAAATGCTGAGGCATGGAGGAATAGAAAGGGGTTCCTATCTCAGAATGTGTTAGGAGTGTGTTCGTTCGACATGAGGTTCACCTACATGTTGGCTAGATGGGAGGGCTCTTGCCCATGACGCACGTGTGCTTGGATCCGCCACAGATAAGAAGGAAAAAAATTTTCCTACGCCACCACAAGGTATGTGTACACTTGATCTTCCATTCAGTTTTGGTCTAATACATGCCAAGTATTTTATTCTAACCGTTACAACAGGTAAATATTACCTCGTCGACTCAAGACACGCAAAAACATCGATTCTTTTTCGGCAACAGATCGAGAGCACTTACCACCTTCAAGAGTATCGGGTAAGGCATGGTCGACCCCAAACGCCGAGGAGTTATTTAACTACACACATTCTTCACTCGAAATCGATCGAGCGACATTCGGGCCCGGAAAGCCGTGTTTCGATTCTTAAATGTATTAATAACTACCCGACATGTATACAAATAGATATTCCAATTGTTTGTGCCATTTTACATAACTTCATACACATGTACAACCACAACGATGATCTACTTACCCAATACATGAGAGACGACGTTCCGGTAGCGTAAATTGATCCACTCAACACGTAATGTGATGTGAATCGTAATCACAACCCGCATCGAGGAACGCGACAACAAAGAAACTGCTCCAACAAAGCGATAAATGCATGTATTGAGGGATGAAATTGTCGATAGTATGTGGGTTGCATATGAAAACAATCGGCGTTGGTAGTTTATTTGTGTCCTCACTTTAGTTCGCAACATCAAGTGGTATTGGCTCTTTCTTTGTCGCTTGATTTTTGTTGTATTCATGCATAATCTGGTGAGGCATCTCACAAATGTTATTGGTAATGATGGTCATGTGGGCCGGTTTTCCTTGACAGGTGCATTGTAGAGTCAAGTGGGTATCTCAACACTACTCCTTCAACAAAGGAGGATTATGAGACAAATAGGTAAACTCATCTCCTTTCCGTAATTGTAATTCAAGTTCTAACTAAAAATAGTATTTTTTTTTGCTGAACTGTAATATTCCACTTCTTTACTTACATGTCTTTCTATTGCATTGGCATTGATAGTGGAAAATGTGTTGTCTATTTCTATATCCATATACTGAGATATGTCATCAAATATTGAGTTATCTTATCTCTGGCTTATTTGTTCAATATGCAGATTGCAAGAGTTACATGGAACAAGTGATGTCCTTTACTGTCGTAAGCCATTTTGCTGCGTTGTTTTGTGCCTCTGCATAAGCCCGGTGGATGATTACACTGCCAACCCCACCCATTGTCGTTTTCATTGTGCATTTTGTACGTGGATGTCGTTTACACTAGAGTGTACAGCATATTCATTATAAATTCGTGAAATGAAGTTGTGCTTTTGCATAATTTTTTGTGTAGTTGTTTGAGCTGCCTCACGTCAAATATTTACAAGACATTGGCTGATGTATGTCCAGAAAATGAATATAAATCCAATGCAATATCTTGTAAGTGGTGAGTTTAGTTGTGTGCAAGTGAACACAAAACTCAAGTTTTAAATGTCACATCATGCTCTTACTAAACACTTAACTCAAATTTCACATTACAACTCAAATTAAAAACAACTCAAGTTCACTTTTCTTACTCAAATCATAAAATTGGAGTTAGTGAAGTGAACGGCCCCGAAAAAACAACCGGTATGCCACACTCTGAAATCAGAGTTATTACTCGAGTTTGTTTTGATGAACGCAAAACTCAGCCCAAAACTCAACTCAAGTTGGGCTTATTCCAGTGGGATACATGAAGTGAACGGCCCCTGAATATTTCTGCCGACCTCTCCTTCGACTATTTCCTTAAATTCTTTAAATTTTAAAAATGGATCAGATTTTTCGTTCATAAAGAAGACCCACACCTATCTTGAGAAGTTTCATTGAATGTGTAAACCCGCAAGCATACAGTATCAAATTTTAATAGAAAAGATAAGTGAATATTGTTTTCTACATAGATTGGGTGATAAATTGTCACTAAATACCGCAATTATCGTAACTCAACTTTATTTAAAAGTCCGAACTAATTGAAATTAGAATAGAACAAGAACAAATATAAATACAAAAATAAAATAAAATATGAAACTCCTATGCACAAATGTACTAATGACTTAACTTCACCTTATCATTCTTATATTTATCATATTTAGCTATTACTAGCCAATTCCAATCAATTCATTAATTTTAGATTTTCAAAGGCAATTTCACTTCCTCTCCCAAGTGCTGAGCAAGATAGTATGCAAAACCCACTTAAACAATATCCATATTAGCAACTGAATCAAGCATCCATTAAGCAACCTAATTTAATTACCCAAATTAATTGGCCTCCTAAACTCAACTAACTCTGGGTTGTGTTCTTCTAATTCCAACATGTAAAAGTAACTCTTCTGAACTTAAATCTATACATCTATATTTCTGTAATCTATAAAAACACAAATTAGAGCAATTAACATATAGAGACAAATGAATTAAATGGAAATCAAACTAACATTTGACAAAATATTCAAAACATAATTCAAAAAAGGTTACATCAAGTCCTAGAAAAAAAAAAATTTAGCTCAACATAGAGAAATCCATAACCAAAAATAAAATCTAAAAACTAAAAAGAAAATAAAGGGAGCATGAAGAACTATGCTAAAAGAATGATCTTATAAGCTTAAATCAACTATCTTCTTCAAGGATCTTCAACGAAATCATGAGATTTGAGCCTCCAAAGTTCCTTCTTCTCTAGAGATTTTATGTCTCTTTTTCCTCTCTTCCTCTCCACCTTTATTTTCAGCCCATTTCCCTTTATATCAACTCTAAAATGACAGCATCTCCTTATCACTTTCCCGCTGCAGCGCTGCTAATTTTTCTCAAAAAATCCTAGCGCAACTGGCATGACCATTGTGGTAGACCATTTTCTATTGCAGCAGATGAGTGGGAATGCAAATGGGCGCTACAACGCACATTTTGGACTGGTCTCTAGTAGAAAATCTGTTGTAGCATATGGATTTCTCAGTGCAACAGGTGTCTAACTTTGAGGGAGATTTTTACCTCCTATGGCCAAATTAGGGTTTGGTGTCTTCACGAAAGTTATAGCTCTCTCTCTTATCTTTCCAACACCATTAAGATCACCTTATTTAAACTTCAGATGAGAGAGATATGACCAAAATACTAAAATGTGTTCAGAAGTCAAATTTTCACTCTTTTTATTGCATTTTAACTTTAACCTACAAAACAAAATATGGTATATTGGTTGCATCGTTTCGGTTGTAAATGAAATTGTAGACACATACTTAATAATTACTCGCTATCTAGAGAGCTTCTAATTTTTTGTTTTTTTCCTTTTGAAGGGTGCTAGCTTATATCAATCCCCTTTCTCCATCCTCCAAGTCACACATATTCAACCTAAATGGTTTTTCCATCAATGTGGAACTTGCATTTTCTAAGATGATTCATTTAATTCGATATCTAAACCTTGTACCACATACAAGTCAAGAGTTACAGCGAATGCAGCAACTAAGCTGAGTAAACAACATGCAATTCAATTAGAATAATGATACACTATAACAACCACGAAAAAAATGGAGCAAGAGAAACTATATATATATATATATATATATATATATATATATATATATTATTTTTTTTTTTTTCATTAGTCCAAATAAAAATATAACTTATAATACCTTCCAATGTATAAGCTTTGATTCAAGAACAAAATGGCTATAATGGTTGCAATTACTGTGCTAAGTGGAGTGAACAAGACAGGACCAGTTTGGGATATGCACCACACTTGAATGAAGGACATTGCTTCACCAATTGACTGTAAAATATATTTTCAAGTTCGCAAATCTAGTTAATTTAACACCTCGAAAATTTTATAAATATATACTATTCTAAGAATATGCTAATAATTAGATGATTATAGTTTTTATCTGGTGCAATACTTAAAGAAAGAAGCACCTAGCGAACCTTTGATCTGGATTTTTAGCATAATATTCAAGGGATTAGGTATGAATAATTAAAAATTAAAAATATGTTGACCAATTAAATAGTATCACTTGCAGATCTAGAAATAAAATGCCCCAACTTATGTATAGAGAGGTATTTTACTTGAATTAAGACATTACATAAAGTGAAGTTAATCACTGCAAATAAACAACTTCCAAGTTGAAGAAGTGAATGCAAAGCCAATGCTATGTATATACATACAATAGATCAAAATCCGCACACGTGAGCATGTATATATCTCCATCATTTACCGAATAATTAGAACGTTCGAACTAACTGGCAACCACTAACCACTTCATCCCATATCAAAATCCCCACTAAAAAATTTATTAAATGAAAAAAGTACAAAATATGAAAAATAATAAGAAATATATATTTGGAAGAAAAAAACCAAAATAGAGAGGAAAAAGTTTTGAGAATAAATTTTTACACTTGGTGATTAGAACCACATTTTTAAGTGTGTAACGGACAAGAATGATATTTAAAATTTCCTACAAGCAATAAAAATAATAGTGTGAAATTTATAAAAAAATAAAAATAAAAATAAAGCTCAAGTAAGAGTTTCGAAGTCTTTTTGAATTGAAGAGCCTTTTTGGAAGTCCTTTGGACTATATCAAAGCTCTTCTGAATATATATTATTAAGCCGCTTTTTTATTTAAAAAACTTTAAGGCATCTTATAACTAGCTAGAAGCAAGGCCAAACTTGGTCAAAACCATCCAATGAAACATCTAGAAAGAAAAAGAGTACATATTCGCTCATAGGATCTACTATATATACCTATCACTTTCATTTAAAAAACATGATTTTTTTTTTCAAAACATAATTAGTTTTTTTTTTTTTTTTAAAAAAAAAAGATATTGAAAATGACAGCCTGCAGTCTTCTATTACCATTTTTGTTGTAGTGTATAAAAGAACATACCTTGCATAACAATCCAAAATGAATTGCAACAGCAACTCATGAAGAGAAATAAGCAGCCAAGTGGCATATTCTCAACTCCATCGAGGCAATCTATAGATCATAGTAGTTCGCCAACCTCTCTAACATACAATACAATTTTCACTTCACGGCATAGCCAAAAAAAAGAAAAAGCTTCGCTCAGTGGGCCTTCCTACGCTAACGAATGCCTCCTTTCTCTTCTCTGAAGTCTACAACAAGTGGGAGAGGCAGGATTCGAACCTACGTAGAAAAACTTCAATAAATTTACCGTCTGTCGCTTTTGACCACTCAACCACTCCCCTTCCCGGGCCGAGGCCCCCCTTTGTGTATGTACTGCCTAGGTGGACTTCCTCTCCCTCTGTCTCACCTCCGGTAAGGTATAGATTGGATTAAAAATGAACAGTGAAGTGGTTCACGGGCGTGAAACATGAATGAATTAGGGGGTTAAGATTGATTTTGAGGATGTTGCCAATTTTGTGATTGATCAACGCTTCTAAGGCCCCGTTCATTTCGCTGATTCGAGTTTAGAATTCGAGTTTTGCTACAGTAAAAAACTCTCACAAACAGTCACATCTAACTTTTTTATTACAGTAAAAAACTCTCACATAAAATCACATCTCAACTCGAATTAAAAACTCGAATCAACAAACTAAATGGGCCTTAAAGCTTCGTAGATTTATTTTCTCCAATCTAATCACAAAAAAAAAAAAAAAAAAAAAAAAAAAAAAAAAAAACATGTATATATAAGAAAATGTACTTTGTCCATTTATAAAATTAACCGATAAATTACGTCATTTAAAAGCACTTTTACTGTATTTACCCAACAACGGTTGCCATTAAAATGGGGATTGCCGGTATCAGATTAAGCATTGCTATTGCTATAGCTGAAGAGGAAAACTTCAAGCCTTCAAAATAGGTATTATTATTGGCTGTTACTCTGTATACATGTGAAAATCATGTAACAGAAAATGTTGAAAATTATTTATGTCTAAATCAATATGTTGTTACTTGAAATAAAAAATCCAACGACGTTTTGTTTGGATTTCTGCTGTAACATCCATCAACTTTAGCAAGATTCCAAGGAAAATTAAATCATACCACAAAAATGTAATAGACAAACCGTGATGGGAAAAGATATGAAAGAGAATATGTATAAAATCATATACCACCTGGAGAAAAACGCCAACGGAGCCATGACAATAGTGGCAAAAGCTTGACCGTAGACAACAAATATCAAAGGACTACACACACATGTACATACATTCATATATATATATATATATAAACACACACACACACTTACATAATTATACGAAGTTTTTAATTCGAGTTGACCGATTTTATGCTTTTAAAATAACACTTCAAATAAACGAAATGAACTCGATTGCGTGTATATATACCTTGACATGTTTATATACCTTGACGTGTTTACATACACACACATATAGTAATTAACTAGACCATGTATAATGTGAATGTTAATATTATATTTCTCACTAAAAAATGTAAACTTAACATATTTAATATGTTATTCTATTTTGTGCTTGATATATAATACTATTTTAAATACTATACCTAACTACTTTTTGTTCATAATAATTAAACTTTTGGAACTTGTAAATGCTTGCCACTACTTTCAGCCTCTCGTCATTTCATTACAAAAAAAAAAAAAAAAAAAAAAAAACCAACCTTGTAAAAAAAATTTTTAACAATAAAATAATTAAAACAAACAAGGTTGTAATGATTAATTAAAAAAAAAAAAAAAAAAAAAAAAAAAAAAACAACCTTGTAAAAAAAAATTTTAACAATAAAATACTTTAAAACAAGCAAGGTTGTAATGATTAAAAAAAAAAAAATAAAAAATAAAAAATAAAAAGAGAGAGAGAGAAAGCAAACTAATGTATCAATCAATGCCGAATCTCACATTTGTCATACTTGGTGTCAAATTTATTATCAAGTATAGCATTTTCTAAATTTAACCTGAAAATAACATTCATTAAAAGGACTTTATCAATCGCATGCCTAAATTTGACCTTGGCATGTTGTATTGGAAGCGCTCTTATATGTGCTAATTCATTGAGCAATGTGTTCATGTAAAGCCTGTTATTTACTTTAATTATTTACTATAAAAATGCTATTTACTTCTTTATCCCGCGGTTAGTGAATTCTTATTTAATGTTTTATTGACCGGTGTTATAACATAATAGATAGGATGTGTTTCCATTCAAAATCTGTTCACACCAATGTTAAATGTTTATGGATTAATCAGCTTTTCAACAAAATCCGTCATATAATGTTTATAATACTATGTTTGCTTAAGTTACAAGACTAGAATAGATGCTGAAAAACAATAGATGCGTTTGTAACTTATTCTAAAATGATTTTGTTTTTTGTGTATGAAAATGAAAATAAAAATAAAAATGTTTTCAATCTCAGACTGAAATTATTTTTAAAAATGTGTTTCACAATTTTATCAAGAAATTGTTTTTAGTATAAAAAAAAATCAATCTCTCTCTCTCTCCCCCTGTGCTCAAGAGAGAAGAAAATAGAAACAAAAATTGAAAAATGACAATCATTTTTCATTTTTCTTCCATTTTACACTAAACTAAAAAATCGTTTTCATTTCCGTTTTTTGTCTTTAATTGTGTCAAACACCGTTTTTCTCCCGTTTTCATTTTTTCTTTCACAAATAACGTAAAAAACAAAAACAAAACCAACTTCAAACACAGCCAATAGTTTCAATATGAAAAACAATTTAAAAACAATAGTTTCAGTATTTGAAATCCTCTATTCAAAACCTTGACACCTAGGAGGGGTAAACTCAAAACTGAAAATCTCAACATGTTTGAACATCTTTGAATAAATTGGATAACCAAGTATTTTAAAACCCTTTTTTTTTAAATAATAAAACTTTCTCAAATTCATTTATAACAGAATCTAATCCTTCAGGTAATCATCAAGTACCAAGTACTTGTCATTCTATTTAAATTCTAAAGCATCCTAGAACTTGAAGTTCATAGGAGAAGACTAGAAGTCAAACACATGTATCTGGAATGCTCTCTAATAGTACCGAACATAAAGTCTAACATCTGCGCTAAGCAAATATACACCCCGCGTGGATTCTGGGACCTGCCCCCAAGGATACACGCTGCATATCCTAATCTTCAAGCAATCAACCACACTAAGTATCTAATTTGCTCATCAAGCCAGTGTTCAAGAGCGAATTGCTTATCAAAACAGTGCCGAGAGCTCAACATGTTTAAACACCATGCTCGAATTTAATTCTAATTCAAGACATATTTTCTTTTCTAAAATTTCCAATTCCGTAAACTATGATTCGCGAATATGAAGTTTTTCAGAAGGTTTTTCATACATGTATGATTACTCCACATATATTTATTCAGACTTTTCAAAAATCTTCTTAAAATCTCTAATCAAGAAAAATCGAATTCTTCACCAAAAGGCAGAATTCCTTGAAACACTTTTAAAAAGGATGAGAAATACATTATCATTCTTAGACATGGTTAAAACTCGAGTAATATGGTAAACTTTGGCTTAAAAACTGATTTTTCAAAAGATTTGGGTGTAATTAGCTGTCACCGGTCGACCGGTAACAGAGAAGTACAATTCCACCGGTCGACCGGTGGTACCTATTGCGGTCGCCCCGGGGCTGCTTATTCAGTTCTGAATCAGCTCGCCGACTTGGCAAGAAAAATACCAAAAACCTGGGTTTCTAGTTGTGATTTCAAAATAACCCATGAAAATCACTTTAACCAGTTTCTAAATACCAAATTAAGATTTTGAAATCTAAACCCACATAGTTTTCACTATATTTCATCAAAACTCAGGTTTAAACCATAAACCATCAAGTAAATTAAATTCTAGAATTTCATCCTCTAAATTTCAGAAATTCAACCAGTTCCAGAGGAATCCCATGATCTCAAAGTTTATTCAGCAATACCCTTTCATAAATCTCAAATTTAACCATTAACAAGAGCAAAATCTAGATTTAAACAAAGAATGAGGAAAGAGGAAAAAACCTACCTCAAACATAGAAGCTCTTTCCTTAAAATTTCTTGAGGGCTTAGCATCCCGACGTCGTCCTCAACATTTTGAAGCAAGTGGTGTCAACCTCCACCGCCGGAGATGGCGGCTCACGGCGCGGACGGCGGCGGCGCTCCGGTGAGCTACCGGGCATGGCGGATTTCCATGAGCAATATGGATATCATCTCGTTCCTCTCTTCGTTGTGAACTCATAGGAACAATAATCACTCAATTCCGATTAAGAATGAATGAGTTATGGAGTTTTGAAATTGAAGAAAAAATTTTAGAAAGAAGAGAGAGAGAGAGTTCCCTGAGAGAGAGCTCCGCGAGAGAGAGAGAAAAATGTCTCGGGGAAGGAAAGAAAAAGAAATAAAAAGAAAAAGAAAAATAAAAAGAAAAATAAAAAAGCAAGAATCAAGAATCAAGAATGGAAAAACATGGCCTATTTGTTACCCTTTTTATTTTTATTTTTTACATTTTTTGAAGTAAAAAATTAAAAATAAAAATAAAAAACGCGTTTGATAAAACTTGTGTTAAAAAACAAAAATAAAAACATTTTTATCTTTTTGTGAAAAATTAAAAACAAAAAAAATACGTTTTCATTTTCTACAAATTTCATTTTTTTTTTTTTCTCTCTCTTCTCCAGCCAAAGAGACGCGGGACATCCGACGAACGCCTACCGTCGCTCCTCTCTGATTGGTCCACCACCATCTTTTCCGACTACTCACCACCGTCTTCTCCACCCCCCCTGCGACTACGCCTCCCCCCTAGGCGCCTACGTCTACGACCCCTCCCCACCCAGTCTTCTCCGACTGGCCCCCCATCTTCCGACCGACATCCCCACCCCGACGTGTGAAACTTCTCCGACCCCCCCCCCCCCCCCCCCCTCCCCCCCCCACTCTTCTTCCCATTGCCCCCTTCCCCCCCGTCCCCGACCCCCCCCCCCACCCGCCACTCTTCTTCCTCTACATGTAAATTCACTATTCATTTAAATATATTTATTTAATATATTTAATAATAATATTTATTTAATATATTATTTAATATATTATTATTTGATATATTTAATATTATTATTTATTTAATATATTATTAATTTAAATATTATTTCATGTTTTTATAAATTAAACCACCAAACGCAGTTTCAATTTTTTTAAAAACTAAAATCAATCTCTGAATAAAACTACCAAACACATTTCAGAAATAATTCCAAAATGAAAATAAAAACGTTTTCATTTCTATTTTCATACATAAAACAAAATCATTTTAGAAACAATTCCAAACTCACCCTAGGTTTGGACTTTTTGCATTGATTTAGGCCTCGTTCAATTTTATAGATTTAAATTATTAATTTGAGTTGAAATGTGATATTTTTTTTAAAAAAATTTTATTGTAATAAAAAAAATTAAATGTGATATTTTTTAAAAAAATTTTACTGTAAAAACTTAAAATTAAAAATTTAAACTAGTAAAATGAACGATACCTTATTATCTAAAATTTACTGTCTAATCAACTAAAATATGAAATGTTCATTATTTTTGTTCTAAAAAATTGGTTATTGGCACTTTAACTCTGTTTAGAGGACAACAACGTTAATTCTAATGTAATCATTTTTAAAGGAGAAAAAAAAATATGTGATAATTTTAACTGAAATTTTTTATTAATTTTGGGTTAATTAACACTAATTATCATATTAAATTAATTAATCTTAATCAATTTAATTGTGTTGCAGAAGTTATCTATATAGTGGTTATGATCTCCAGATTATACGTATTGTCATTCTATTTTTTTGACATTTTATCATCAGAGAGAGAGAGTAAAGAGAAAATGAAATGATTATCTAAGAGAACGTGTTGATCTGGAAGATAAATTACACAGTTTTAAAGAATAATTTATTGTTATGGATTCAAATACGTGTTTGCATATTAATCTGTTGATTCTTGGTGTTTTTAGATTTTGAGAGATGTTTTACATCAAAAGATATTATCTAACACTAGTATTTAATTTCTTTTCTCGTTTGGTAATCCATAACCCGTTAAAAAATCATCTTAATTTTTGAAATTTTCCTAAAGACCATATATATGGTCACCTCATGATAAACGATTTGTGCTTATGGAGAAGAAAATTTTCCCATGCATCTTCCTTTTTCTGTTATGTCATTTTATTTTATTTTATTATTATTTTTTTTTTTGCCATGCTTGAAAACGCCAAATGCATTAGTAAGACTTTTAAGAAATATTAGGTTTGTATTGTTGTATTTTTGAGTTATGGTAATTTGAGTGTAAATTTTAAGTTAAATTTGAGTTATAATTTGAGTTAAAGATGTAACTTTAGTTTGTGTTTGGATGTGCACATTTGAGTTATGATTTGAATTGAGAATCTATTTGAGTTTTCATTTGAGTGAATCAAAATTTAAAGTGATGTTTGGTAGAGGGATTCGTCCCCTAATTCGAATCATAATTCGTGGTTCGCTACAGTATTTTCTCTCACAAAAAATACACGTAAATCGAAAATAGTTCTAATCACATGGTTTTAATCCATGAAAATTTGTATTTAGATAATATTTTAATAAAAACCTAATGGTGATGAAAAATTTTAATAGGATATATAGTTGAGGTTTTATTTTTCTCTTAGTTGTGAACGTGTAGAAAAAAACATCTCAATTGAAATTAAAATGAAAAAATTACGACGGTTTTAAGAATAGAAAAAATATTATTAATTTACTTAAGTTTGAGTTTAAGAACTTAAGTTAAAAAAAAAACTTAAACTTAAATTTTAACTTTAAACTTAAATTAAAATTCAAATTTAAATTTAAATTTAAATTCAAATTTTATAAACGAATATAAAATTACATAAAATTAAATTTAAATTTAATTTTTTTTTTTTGAGTTTTATTCAAAAGAATAAGCCCATTATACTTTGTCTAGTCAAAAAGTTAATTCCGAGAACTATGCTATTTATTTCGGCGTTGATGTGACATCTAGCACACATTAGTCTAGTTATAAAGTTGCTTGACATGAAAAGAGGATTTCAGCCAAAAAAGATTCAATTTTTATAATTATAAAAATTAATTGATTTTATCAATTTAAATTTTTATAATAAAAAATTTAAAAAAAATATCACATTTAATTTTTTTTATAATAATAAAAAAAATATCACATTTAATTTTTTTTTTATAAAAAAATTTAAAATAACGTCAAAAATTCAATTTTCATCTAATAAGAGGAATGCATTAGTTTCGGTGTTCTCAAGTGCTAGGAATAGAACAAAATTTTATGGTTCGCATTCATGCATTGTGCGCGCGCGAACTCTCTTCTTTTAAGTTCTTCACTCTTGTACATGTGGAAGCATAAACAACTAAATACAAAAATTACTTATCCGCCCCATCCTCACTCTCGTAACTTGATTTATCAGGAAGAAGTGATTCTATCAAATCAGCTTCACAACTTGTACTGATTTTCTCTGAAGGTTGATCTATCCACATCCTTATGTTTTCTCCCGTTATCATGAATTTCATGCTTTAGAACATCTATATTGTCCTGCTTTATGACTTGAAGGTCTTTTGCCTTTCCCCAAAGAACAACATAGAGGCCAAACATCACACAAAAAGCTCCTAATAAGCTGATCAATGTATGTATAATATAAGAAAAAAGAAGGCAATTATTAGAATTTCACATATAAAGCTAGTATAATAATATATACGTATTTGAACTATAGTGTATGAAAAGTTTGATTTAATTTAAAGGGATTTTATATTCACTTTCAAACAACAAAATATTTACGTTTGGTTTATAAATTCAGAACTATAATTCAGAATCATTCTCATTTTATGTGTATTTTTTTTATGAGAAAAAATACTGTAATGAGTCACGAACTATAATTTGAATTATGGCCTGAATCCCCCTTCTAAACGTTAGAGATTTAGATTGTGTGAAATGAAAAATGTGTGTTTTTGTAAATAAAAAAAAAAATAAATAAATCAACGATGAAGTACCTTCCAGTATACAACTTTTCATGTTGGAACAAAGAAGCTATGATAGTTGTAATGACTGTGCAAAGAGGGCTGAACATTGCAACAAAGAGCGGACCTCTTTGTGCTATGCACCATGCTTGAACAAAAAAGGACACTGAAGTACCAATTCCCTGTCAGTTAATTGTATTTCAGTTAAAGACAAAACACATTCTTAGATTTTAACAAACACATCCACCATAGAAAAAGGGAAATAATAATATTAAAAAAAATGATTATTAGCACTGTTGATCCTTGAATCTTTAAGTATAGTGACATTTTGGTTCTTAAATTTTTAATTTTGATAAATTAGTACCTGGATTTTTTGTTCTTGATATTTTTAATCTTTGACACTGAATTTGACAAAGGATTTTTGAAATTTAGTATAGATACTCTATCTGTATTGCATAATAACTGCGGAGTTTTACATAAATAGTTATATTAGTTGCTCAATATTGTAATTCTCAACGTGTTTTAACAACAGTAAAGAGAAAATTTTGCACGTATATAATGCAACTATTTTTCTAATATTTTAAGTTATCATGCAATAGAAACAGGATTATCTTTGTTAAGTTTCAAAAATAGTTTGAAAATTTTAATGTCGGGAACCAAAACTATCAAAAAAACAAAAATTCAAGTAGTAATCTGTTAAATTTAAAAATTCAAAGACTAAAGTAACATGATGCTCAAAGTTTAGAGACTAATAGTACTAATAATCACAAAGATATACTTAAAAAAAAAAAATGATAATTACTTACTGCATATATACAGCTCCCAATTTCAAGGAAAGAATGCAGACGCCATACTTGTAAATCATTCTCTACCAAAAATGTAAATATTGCAGATTGGATAGTTGTGAAGAAACACATCCAAAGTGTTGAATACAAGTGGTCCGGGCAGCTTGCTGAAATAGGGACCTGCTTGCAAATTTGAAGCAAATTTTAGCAACTTTTCAAACTAAAAAAACATTTAATGAATAAATTCAATGTGGATTTGTAGAACCTGCATAATCATCCAAAACGACCAGCAACAACAGCACACAAAGAGAAGAAGACAACCCAACTGCATATTTTCACCGCCTTTCATGCCAAAGAGTAGTGATTTTGGTGGCAAAAGCTGTGTGTTTAATAGCCTTGGACCTTTAATTAATGCCATACAAACTGCTCCACCAACACACAAGAATGTACCTATTATCTTGGCAATACTTCTCAAACTTCTTGTATTAACTTTCTCTAATCTACAAAAGGATTCAAAAAAAAAAAAAAAGTAAGAATCAAATTAATGAATTCTATGTATAAAACACAAGTAGCCACCAACGGCCACTTTTACTTTAAGGTTTTGCCTTTATATTCATTCATTACATTTAGAATATATTCATTCATTCTGCAGGGACATCAATTTGAGTGGGACATGTGTTCCAACTCACATTTTAGAAATTTATGTTTTAACCCTAAAATTTTTTTAAAAATGTCATGAGTTCTGCCACCAATTCAAAAAGAAAAAAAAAAAAAAAATGTCCTCACAAAATAATTTAAACACGTAAGTATGTCTGCATTTAATAAAATATTATTATTAGTTCCTAGCTCAGCCACTTTTTTGATGGTACTAATCTTGAGAAATTTAAAATAGTTATGATTAAGATGTGTTTGTATCAGATTTCATAGAATCTATTGTATTCATTGCTCCAAAAGCCTTCAAATCAAATCATATTTATGAGTTGTCTTTACCCAACCATAGCTGCCATGACAAAGGTGATTGCAGGAATTAGATTAGTCATTGCAGTTGTTATTGATGAAGAGGACAAGTATAAGCCCTCAAAATAGGCATTCTGATTTGCTGTCACTCTGCAAGGGGAAGTCAAACAATTGAACTTTAGTAAACCAATCAGATCATCCATTAAAACTAACTATTATATAAAGTTTCATCAATCTATAGAGGTTTGTTTGATGCACATGATTAGGGGACCGGATAGTACTAAATTTTAAAATTTTGTTTGGTGAAAATTTTTAGGGCTTAGAGTGGATAAACTTTTATTAAATCCATGCTCGAATCCATCTGAAAGGGGATTGGGCTATCCCTATGGAAGCATGACACTAAACACATCACATTTTTAACACTGTTAACTAGAGAACATTGTGAAAAAATTTAGGGATCTAGTTGCAAGGATTTATAAAGTTTTGGGTCCAAACTATATTTTTTTAAAAAAAAAATTGAAGGGTTTAAATACAATTTTTATGTGAGTTGTGTATTTTATAAAAATTACACATTTGTCCTAAAGATTTTCGCCAAAAGACCCCGATCATGATAACATAACATAAGACATGGTATTTAAATAAAACTAAAATTTTATCCTATCTATTCCTATAAAATTCAATCGAATCCTCTAAAGACTATCTTATCTAAATATTACTATATTCCGTGCACCAAATGAATAGATCAAACTCCCTTGTAACTTGTCTATGTGGTCGAGTCAAATTCTCATATAAGGAATGGTCATTTGCGACTAATTTTGTGTCTGTAATTTATTTGTGTGAAACGAAATTTTCTTCAAAAAAGAAAAAAGAATAGATCAAACTCATCTACCTACCCAATAAGAGCAGTCACAAATATCAAAGAGAAGCTCCTCAATCCCAGGGAAGTCCTGTACGGATTTCTCCTGCCAAAACAAAACAAGAATGAGAGGAAGAGAGAGAGAATATATAAGAGAGATAAGAGAATATGTGACTACCACCTCGTAAAATAAGCGATAGGAGCCATGATAAGAGTGGCTACAGCTTGTCTGTAGACAACAAAAACCCTGGGGCTCATTCCTTGTAACAAAGCAGCTCTAGTGAAAAGAGCAAGTCCAGTATAGATGCATTGCAATCCAATCATAGCCACTGCAGGCTTGAAATCATTTAACCCTGCCATATACTTAATTTGACTGCAAAAACTCTACTCTAAAAGCTGAGTAGATAACTTTGAAGAAGCACACAATAACTTGAAATCCTTTTAGTATATATAGAGCATTATTTACATAGTAAATTGTACTATTTCACCCAAACTACTTATTTTTTTTTTTTTTTTTTACATAATAGACCTCAGACTTTAAATTTTTACAAAATACACCTAAATATTAAAATCAGTAGGAATTAAAGTCTGATGGCTAATGATGTTATGAAATTGATTTGATATACGAGATTTATACATGATATGATTAATGATATTGACGATTTTGTATTTAATGTTTGTTTGTTATTGGACCAAAATTGATATTGATTTTGAAGTTTAGGATTTGAACTTTGTCAAAATTAAAAGATCAGAATGTATTATGCAGAAAAAAAGAGTTTGGAGGACAGCAGTGCAAAACAATAAGATTGCAAGGAAATTTCTAAGAGTTGGGCATGTGGGGTCTAATTCAAAATGTACCAAGTCCCAAATAATAATAGAATACATCTTGGAGATGAGGAGGATATAGTAATTATATATATAGACAGAGAGAATCAAAACTTTTGCTAGAGATGAGATAATTAAATAGTGGCTTATGATGTGGCAAGATTAGCATTGAGATGGGACACCGGCATTGGCCAATGATGTTCATGATTGCTGCCACGTGGCACAACATGTCTGGATAATCTTAAATTACACGTGGAAAACAGTATATATATATATATATATTTATGCGGCGTCATGGACTTGTTTTTATTCGGCTTTGGATAATGATATGGGACTTCTAACGTGGTGTTGATTCAAGCAAAGGTTGGCAGAGAGTTATTGGTGGCAAATTTGGAGCTATTAAAGCAACTCTAACTTTATTTTATTTTTTTTTTAGTTTAAATAATTAATAATTTAGTATTTTTTTAAAAAAAATTATCTATTTTAATTATTAATCAAATGATTAATTATTTTTGTTAAAATATTTTTATTAACTAAATTATTAAGAAGTGGCTTAGTTATTTATTTATTTTTATTATTTTATTTTTTATTTTGACATAAAATAAAAATTACATAAATTTATTTATATTTTAAATTTTAAATTATATCAAAATAATTTATATTTAGTTAAAATAAAAAGTATAATTAAAATAATTTATTAAAAAATTACTAATTAAAATAACTTTTTAGCCATTTTAATTAAGAATTTAGTCAAAATTTTATGTTATGATGCTTTGAATGTATGCGTGTAACGTCTCCTCCTTTCCCTTTCAAAATTTTCTTCTTTTTCTGCGTGCAGATGGATATCTTATAAAACATGGAGAACCGGGTAAAATGTTGACATTCCTGGGCCTACAAGGTAATTATATATGGACAAGGATTATTTTGGGAAAATAGTATAAAATATGGTAATATGAAAAGCTTAAAGAAATATATAAGTTAATTTTAGTTATAGAAATTAATAGGCCATAACTTGTTAAGTTATGGTTTATAATCATATAAGTTATGGACAATCTTATAAAGTTATGGTTCATAATCAGATAAGTTATGGACAAAAACTATGAATTATGGACAATAACTTGTCAAGTTATGGTTCATAACTAGACAAATTATGAACAAAACCAATAATTTGGCCTATTTATTAACTTATGTAAACTATTAGCCTATTAATTTTAATTCATCTCATGTTTTGGCCTATTTTCCTCTTTCTCCCATTATTTTGAGGGAAAATAACTCGGCTGAGACAGGATTATCATTAAAAAACCAGAAAATTATAGATAGATAGTATTTTATTGACCTAAGATATAGTTATTGTTGTAGGGTAAAAAGCCGAACCCTAAATAAGACTTTAGACGGGGCTCACACGTCTTAAATGAAAACATAATAATCAAGGACAACTCAGCTGTAGGTGCCAGATCAACATGTAATTCTCTTAAGGCCAGACTGCTAAAAAGGAGTGTTAAACATATGAAGAAGGCTGACCGCTCAAAAAAAGATACAAAGGAAAGAATGAAGCTGACCCTACCGGCAATTATAGGCGAAGGAGCTTCTGAAAGCGTTTAGCAAGTTGACACTACACAAGAGATTTGATTTGTGAGATTTGCTATTTTAAACCAAATATATGAATTTTAAATAATGAAACCGTCCTGATTAATTGTAATCTCTATTTTTTTTGGGAAATAATCCCAAAAGATAAGGGATAGATCCCGAATTCAAATAAGGAAAAGAATATGGGCGGTGATCATAAGTATAAATAAGGGATTATGAGTAAGAAATCCCGAAGTCTCATTCTGAGCTTTAGTGCGTGTATTCTCTTTCAAAGTAGTGAATTTTCTCTCCTCCCCACAGTGGACATAGCTCTCAAATTACGGTGAACCACTATAATTCTCGCGTGTTCTTATTGTTTTATTACTTTTAATTGTGTTTTAAATCATTTAATTCACACAAACCATTTATAAATTCGTTATTATTCTATTGAAGAATTTTCACTATCAACAATTAGTGACTCCGTTGGGAACAAACCTAGAATCTCCGGTTAACATGATGAATTTCGATGTGAAAAATTGACTTGAAGCCATGCCTCCTAGAAGAACAAGAAGCAACATTGCGAATCAAGGCAACCAAATTGAGGGTTACACTATGCATCAAGCCAATTAGGCCAATGGAGGAAGGGGTGAAAATAACCTAATCTGGAGAAATAACCTCCAGTTAGGATGAAGAAGTCCGAGCCCTAAACATTCCCCAACAAGATCCGATGCAGATGCAAGCATAGCTAAATACCTTAACTGATATGGTTCGACACCTGATTGCTACCATATAGGAAATTGATGGGAGAAACTCAGTGCCTCCTCTTGAAGATGCTCCACCAAGACCCCTAAAAGTAGTCGCAGCCGAACCAAAGCCAGGTGAGTCACTTACAAAAGAACTTGGGGCAGGTCTCAGAGGTGGTGAATGTCGACATTGCCCTAGAGAGGGTTCACGATCATCCTTTCACGGAAAAAAATCATGGCGCCACCCCTTCCAGAGAAATATAAAGCACTGTCGATTCCTCTATATGAGGGAAGAAGAGATCCCGAAGACCACTTGAGTTGTACACGGACATATGCTGTTGCACGACTATTTTAAGGAGATTATGTGCTTAGCTTTCCATAACCATTTGACAGATTCAACATGTCGATGGTTTATGATACTGAAGCCAAACTCTATCTCTAGTTGGGATGAATTGAAGGATGCCTTTTCCTTACAATTCATTTGGGTGAAGAAGTATGTTCCGCTAAAACAGACTCTAACGATAGTTTTTCAAATGCCAAATGAGTTATTGAAAGAATGGCTGACAAGGTTTGGTGAAGCAGCCGCCGCAACCACCGACATGATTGATAGGAAGGCTTTAATGGGAGCCCTCTCCAGTATGAAAAAGAAAACCCCACTTAACCGGGCGCGGACCTTAATCACATGATCAAACAAGAACAAAGGAGCAGAGCAAGGGTTTACGCTCCACATATTGGGAATTTTGAAGTAGAGGCAAGAAGACAAGGGACGCAATGATTCATCAATGCGGAGGGAAGAAATGATCTTGGTAGATAATGGGACCTCGAGATAGATACTCCAACTATCTAAACAAAGAACAAAGGAGCCACTCAACCTTTGGGTTTTACGTTTCAATTATTCTATAAGGGATGATAAAGTTACCCATCACAATGAGAGGTAAGCCCCGATGGCAAATTTTGTGGTGATAAATGGGGCGAATGCATCGAGGCAATGAGATAAAGTTCCCAATGATATAAGGGATAAGCAATCAGACGAGTCGAGGGTTCTGCAGATACCATGCATGAGTACGATCCCTAGGAGGCTGAAAAATGTGGATGGTCGACATATCAACCTAAAGGTCGAGGCAAAAAAGAATGTTGGATCTTTGAGGAGGCAAGAAGACAAAAACTTTTGAGATACTCTATAGATTATATTAATTTATGGACTAAATTAATCTCATTAATTTATAAGTTCCAAAAAATACGGTGACTCGGATGATATCTTGATTTTCTTTGACCACGAACAGTCCTAGCTCCAAGCTTTTGTGTTTAGAACACCAAAGTCTTCCACGTCAATTCCTTGATTCCACGTGAGACGTGTGTGTGGGCACACGTGAGACAAAACGAACTTTATCATGAGTTGAGATACTATAGATTTGCACCAATAAATTAATCTCATTAATTAGTGGAAGAAATGATTTTCTTTATAGATTTAAAGGGAGCTCAAACTTCAAAATAGGATCAAATCCTTATCTCCATTTTATTTGGAACAAAAATCCCTTCCTTATCTCTTAATGGCTGTTTAACAAATATGGGAAGTCCCAAGAGAGTCAATTTTATTTAAAGGAAAAAACCAAACTTAACCTTTTAAATGGGTTTAAATGGATAAATCTAGATATGTTCAAATTCAAATTAAATCTCTTATTTAAATAATGATAAAATTACCCATCAATTCTAAAATTCCCATTTTAAGTCTTTGTGGTAATTACAAATTGAACAACTTATCAAATACTAATGGACCCATAAATCTAGCTCCAATAAAATTAAAAATTAATTAAACACTTTAATTAATTAATTAATTTTTAATTCAATAGTTAAATGGGCTTGGAATTGCACAATTATAGACATTAATTACTTCTAAACCGTGAAGTGTCCATTTGATTAGAATATAGCCGATCCTCCATAAATAATTCATAATTAGAGAAGGCTTTTTATCCATCCATTTACCACCAAAAAAACAAATTCCCAACCCTAAATGATATAAGAGATGAAGTGCAATCATTTATCTGCTTCTCTCTCAAGAAGGAATGGATTCCATCTCGATAATAACATTCCCAACTACCTATTTCATTATGTCTCCAAAATACAAGGAATAAGATTCAGGGTTTGAATCCGTCCCGAGTAAATCCAAAGACATAAATCCATAAATAGGAGTTTGACCCTAGGATCATTCTATATATGACCATCAAGAAAATTAGAATTTCTATGCTTAACGATGGTTCATATTGTGTTCAAGGGCCCACATAATCACATTATTGCGAAATACACTCAATATCTGAAGATATCAACCTAAGGGATAACACGTTCCATTCTAAATGGAATGACATGTATTAATAATGTTTTAATTAAAGATTCCGAACTTTAATTAAATTCATTATGAACAATTACTTTTGATTATTATCCTTAAACATTATCCTCTTGTATATAACACTTATATACAATGTTTAATCTAAAATAATCAAAGCCATAAAATATTCATAAATATATGCACATAAAATGATGAATAAACTATTTTATTAAATAAATAATAAATATCCTTTTACATCTCATGCTTTCAGGACACTATTCCCAACAGTTAAAGCCTGAGGAACTTAAAGATTGCAAGACGTCAAGAATTCATCACAGTGATGAGAATTCAAAGTAAAACCCAGAAATTAAGCAAATGCCTAGAATCTAGAACTCTTCGAAATTGATCAAAAGCACCAAAAATACATTCAGAAGTATGCGAGAATAGGAGGAAAGGTAAGTTTTGTTCATTAAATATATTTCTAACATATTTATGCAGCGAAAGTAGGCAATCAATACATATTCAAAGTAGAAGGTAGGTTCAAATAAAGAAAAGCACCTAGAATTTACCGTTTGAACTACTGTAAGATGAACACAAGATAACAAAAGAAAGAAAAAAAAAATAAAAGAGTTGAAACTTAAAAATAAAAAGGGAAAAAGGTAAATTGCCTAGAACGTTTTGTTTTGGGCCACTATAGGATGAACAATGACTAACTATCCACTCTTTTTATCTATTTAAGATTTAAGATAAGATTAGAATTTAGGATTATATTTAAGATTTGATTAAAAAGGTATTAAAAACATAAAAGAAAAAAAGAAATAAATGAGTTAAAAGGGAGGAAAGAAGTACAAAAAGGGGTATGGAAAAGAGAGAGAAAAAAAAAAAAAAAGAGAGTTAAGGTTAAGATTGGACTACCAAAGTGAATAGTGAAGGCCATATCATCTCTTTTACTATAGTTAAGGTTAAGATTAAGATACGTAGAAAAGGTCTACAAAGTGTTTGCCGAGTTTTGTTCCTTGCAGAATTGTCATTCTTGTAGATTCAATTTGTTTCTATATTAGCCCCAAATAATGTAAATGCAAAACATAGAATTATATATTTGAATGTTTTACGAAAATGTGTACTTATTGAACCTCCATGATAATCAAGTAATCTATCCAGTATAGGAGGTGTTTTCTTAATTAAGGGCAATGTTATTTTTCCATTTCTGCAACAAAGATTATATTCAATAAGGTTACTGTTTTTAGCTTGCTCATTGAATCAAAATAAAGCACCACAATGAGAACATATATAGGAACAATCTCCGAGATCAATGTACACATTAATAGCACCTATGAAAGGAAAAGAAAAATGATAATAAAATTGATTAACAAAATATGAATATTGTTCCTACAAACAATTCTGTTGTTATTTAAATAGAATGATCAATATAGGTAAGGAAATTACAATTTTCATTGTAATTGTTGGATGTTTAGGGCAATAATGCGGCAACTTCTTCTTGAGACTGAAAATGGCCGAGCATTGTGTCAAATTTAGATCGTGATCATGCTGTTGATGTAGCTTGAAAAGCTTCATTTGTCTAGTTTTGAAGATTATTAGTTGTATTTGTAAAATCTTGGCTTATTAGAGAAATGGCACAACACATAGGTTGAGTTTATCGTGATGATCTTTTTTGAATTTTTTTTTTCTATCCATCTGTGTTTATCACATAGAAACATTTAGGAAATAAAGAGAAGGGACAACAAATTAAATAAATTAAATTATTTATAATATATTGTGATATGTGCATATGTTCATATATATTGGTAATATTAACACGTAAAGTATCTCTATTTTATAATTTTGTAATTTCATAGGAGGAAAAACGTAAAAATCATTCATTTATGAAGTTAAAAATAAAATAAGAATATATCACTAAAAAATAGCATAAGTACATAAGGAAAAAATATAAAGAAGCATAACATTAATATAGTTGGTTAATATACTTAGCATTAGTAATAGCCACTGATGACATATAAAAAAAAAAGCCCCTGCTAATATTTAAACTAATGGAAATCAACAAAAACAGAAAAAAGTACAGAAAAAAAAAGAACAAAAAAAGTAGTAGCCAAAAGGAGATTCATAAAGAATCAATATCATGGTATTTTTATATGGCAATCATTGTTCAACTCTTGATTTTTTTCATCAATCTGTAATGAACAAATAAAGTTATATTGTGACAACCATTATATGATTGGCTATTGTAGGCAATAAAATAAGAATATATCACTAAAAAATAGCATAAGTACATAGGAAAAGAATATAAAGAAGCATAACATTAATATAGTTGGTTAATATACTTAGCATTAGTAATAGTCACTGATAACATGTAAAAGAAAGTCCCTGCTAATATCTAAATCAATGGAAATCAACAAAAATAGAAAAACGGGCAGGAAAAAAATACAAAAAAAAAAAAAGAATGAAAAAAGTAGTAGCCAAAAGGAGATTCATAAGGGGTCAATATCATGGTATTTTTATATGGTAATTATTGTTCAAGTCTTGAACTTAATTTTCATCAATCTGTGATGAACAAATAAAATTATATTATTATAATCATTTTATGATTGGCTACTGTACACAACTCCATAAAGGTACAATATTTTGTAAGATATTTGATTCATCATATACATTATAATGTATATTTCATAAAAAATAATGAAGCATAATAAGATATGAAATTATTCAAAAACTGGCAAGTGAATAAAAAAAAATGGAATAAATGAGAATCCTTTTGCAAATACAGAACATTTACAAAAAAAAAATAAAGTAAAAAATATAGATTAAGCCAAGATAAAAAGGAGGAACAAAGAAAACAAAAGGTGAACATAAGAGAGTATATGAGAAAAAACTAACACCAGGAGAACAAAATTGTCCAAATATATTAGGAGAATGTAAAAAATCAACAGATCCATCACCTACAAACAAAAAAGAAGAGGAAAAGGAAGAAAAATGATGCAATATTATTATCAAAATAGTAAATTGAGTATAGATAAATAATCAGATGGGGTTTCTTTTATTACTATATTGTAATAATATTATAGGAAAATAAATTTTAATTCAAGTAGTAATAGTAAAAATATTAGAAATTGTTGATAACATAAAATCGTGAAAGAATATCATAAATACAAAGAAAATGTAGGAAAAAAATAGTATTTAATAATACAAAACCCCCAGCATCCCAAACAAAATCAAGCCAAAGAGAAGAGGTAAAACATCTAAATTAAAAACATACTCCAATATAATGCCAAAAAGTGAATAAAATGCAAATAAATATTTGAATGCCATTGAATAATGATATACAATAAATCCATAGGTTGACAAAAGTAATGAACAAAGAGAATGATATATATTAAAAACGTGGTAGGAAGATAAAACACAAATAAACATTTTAATTTTATTGAATAATAATAAAACCAATCAAAAAAGACAATGGTAAATATTAATAACATAGGAGCAAGCATTAATAACATAAAAAATAGAGTTGAAGTTATTATTAGTATCTAGATCACTATGAAAAGTGTGCTAACTGTAAAATATCAACCAAGCAGAAACAAACACAATTAATTAAGGATAGGTAAATATTAAAAATATGGGAACATGCATTAATAACATGAAAAAAAGGAGTAGAAGTTATTAACAGTACCTAGACCACTGTGAAAACTATGCTAACTTTAAAATATCAACCAAGCAGGAACAAATACAATTAGTTAAGGATAGAAAGATAAGAGTAAACAACAATAAAAATAAAATGGTCCGAACACATTAGGAGAATCTTAAAAACCAACAAATTCATCGCCTACAAACAAAAAAAGAAGAGGAAAGGGAAGAAAAAGGGTACAACATTATTATCAAAAGAGTAAACTGATTATGGATAAATAATTCAGATGAAATTTCTTTTACTATTATATTGTAATAATATTATTGGAAAACAAATTTTAATTCAAATAGTAAGAGTAAGAATATTAGAAATTGTTAATAATAAAAAATCGTGCAAAAATATCATAAATATAAAGAAGATGTGGGAAAAAAAAGAATTTAATAATACAAAAGAGAAAGTGATATATATATATATATATATAGACATATAAGTAATCCTTATATTTAATACTGATTTAATAGAAGTATGAACATAAAAATGAACCAAAATAGGAATAATAGAGCAATCAAAGACTCTGGATTAGAAAAAATAAGAAAAATAGAATGAAGTCAAAAACATGTGTTTGACAGCAATTCCTGAAAAACTCTATTAAATTCAACGTGCTAAACTTATGTTTGCCTATCATCATCAATGAGAGAGAGAGAAACGAAGAAAAAGGAAACAAAGAAAGAAATATAGAGAAAAAAAATAGACAAATGGAAAAAAGAAAGTAAAACTAAAAACATCTAATTTAAAAACATGCTTAGACATAGTGCCAAAAAGTGAATAAAATGCAAATAGATATTTCAATGGCATTGAATAATGATAAAACAGTAAAGCCATAAGTCGAGAAAAACAATGAAGAAAGACAATGGTTTATATTAAAAACATAGCAGGAAGATAAAACACAAATAAACATTTAAATTCCATTGAATAATAATAAAAGCAATGAAAAAAGATAACAGTAAATACTAATAACATGGAAGCAAGCATTAATAACATGAGAAAAAAGGGAGCATAAGTTATTAACAGTACCTGGACCACTATGAAATCTGTACTAACTGTAAAATATCAACCAACTAGGAAGGAATACAACTAGTTAAGGATAGAAAAATAAGAGTAAATAATAGCAAATGATGGAATGTGAAGTGAAAAGTCAATGGTCATGGATAAAAAAATATCAAACACAAAAAGTCAAAGCCACAGAAGTGTAAAAGGGAAGCAATAAATGAGAAGAAATGACGGAAAATGGATAGTGATAATGGATGAAATGGAATGGGAGGGAGAACAAGTGTAGGAAAATATACATGATAAATCTATGTAACCAACAACATTAATAAATAATAGCTAGAAAATTTATCATGAACAGTAAACAATCTATAAGAATATAACACTTATTAATGTATATTGGTTCAGAAAAATAACTAGAAAAGTTATCATAAAGGAAAGAACTTGAAAAAAAAGACAAAAAAATAGGAAAAAATTTTTCCCCTAAAATTGGTAAAACTTGTAGATAAATACCACATGACACTAATAAATATTCTAGAAAATACAAAAACAAAAAATCTTTGATTCATTTAATGCATCCGTAACAAAATTAGAATAAGTTATCAACCTAGCAAATCAAAGGACAACCCAAAAAGTCTAGATCATCACCACAATAAATCAAAAGGAAAAAAATTTGATATTACCCATACACAACATCAAATAGAGCAGAAGAAAAGCCACTAAATTAGATAAAGCACCTACAAAAATAAATTCTTTAAAGAAGATGATAAACTAAAAACATAAGAAATAAACAAAGACAGAAGCAAGGGAAAGACTAAAAAAAAAGGACGAAAAAAGAGAAAAAAAAAATTTTGCCCTAAAATAGGTCCAGAAGATATGGAAAGAAAAAATTTTTTGAGTTATTTAATACAACCATAATAAAATCGAAAAAGTCATCAACCTAGAAAATCAAAGAACAACCCAAAAATTCAAATCACCAGCACAACAAATGAAAGGAAAAAAAATCTCACATTATCCCCATCTAGTGTGAAATGCAAGAGAACAAAAGCGACGAAAATAGATAAAACACCTACAAAAACAAATTCTTTAAAGAAAATGATAAATAAAGTTCTTATACCAACTATAAATATAACTCAATAAAAATAACTAACCAAAATTAGAGCAAAAATATATAATCAAATTAATAATGCGTAAAGAATGAAACCGAGAACAATAATCAAACAAACCACAAAATAAGAAGCATAAACAAAAAAAGGACAAAAATTGCATATAATCACAAATAAAAACAGCAGCAAAACCCAAAACCCAAAGGAGAAAGAAAATAAAATCCCTAAACTCCCGCTCAAACCCCACCAAAAGCACCCACACACCAACAACACAAAGGAAAATCCCCAAGATCCCAAACAAAATCGAACCAAACAGAACAACAAAATGAGGAAATGGAAAAAAAAAAAAAAAATGAAAACAAAACCAAAGAAGAAAAAGTGAACTCCTGCCCAAAGCCCACCAAAAGGACCCACACACCAACAACACAGAGGAAAACCCCAACATCCCAACCAAAACCAAGCCAAAGAGAAGAACGAAATCAACATATGAAGGCAAGGGGAAAAAAAAGCAAGACAGAGAAACAAAAAACGACATATGAAAACAAAACCAAAGAAGAAAAAGTATTAGGGCTTCACACGGGTGGATAAACAAAACAGAACAACGAAATGAGGAAATGGGAAAAAAAAAGAGTGAGAAAACAAAACCAAAGAAGAAAAAATGAACTCCTGCCCAAAGCCCACCAAAAGGACCCACACACCAACAACACAGAGGAAAACCCCCAGCATCCCAACCAAAATCAAGCCAAAGAGAAGAACGAAATCAACAGATGAAGGCAAAGGGGAAAAAAAAGTAAGACAGAGAGATAGAAACGGCGGACAAAAAGCAAAACCAAAGAAGAAAAAGTATTAGGGCTTCACATGGGTGAATAGACAGAAACACCCACAGCAGAAGTAAACAGAAAACCAAAACCATTGGGACATAATCGTCCTATCACTTAAGAAAATCAAAAAGCCCAAAGGACCCACGACCCATAAACGAAAAAACAAAGAGAAAAAGGGCAAAACCGTCATAACACTATTATAAAAATAGTAAATTGAGTGTGGATGAACAGTGCCGAACAAGTTTCTTTTAGTATATAGTAATAATATCTTCCTTAGGTCCTCCCATGTCTCTCTCGTCAAGGTCTATATTTAGTACACTATACATCTAGCCACATATGTCTTATTGTAAAGACCTGCACCTGTCTTTAGTATAATATTATTTGCTTTGGGCTCTAGCCCGCACAATTTTATGTTTGGACATCACCCTAAAAGGCATCATATTATTAGGAGGTGAAGTCTTTTATAAACTATCACTTATAATTATTCGTAAACAATATGTGACTGTACGACTTACCATTAGTATTTTAGTTTTATTATAGAAATTACTGAACTTATTCTAGAATACACGAGTCTGAATTTTTATTCTTTATTCTTGATTAATATTATTTAACTAAAAAAATATTAATCAAAACTAAGAGATAAAAATATAAACTCAGAGTGAGATTTGTCTCATTTCTCATTTTGTTATATATCAAGCTATTATCTTAATTTGATGTTCAAATTATATATCACATAATAATTTGAACGTGAGTCAGGTAAAATTCTGACACGTTACTTAATACTTGCTAGATCTCTTGTTTTAATTAGCAATAGTAATGAATAGAAGCATTACTGCTAAAAAATAATAACTACAACAATGGTAGTAAGAGCAACAAGAAGCTCGACATGTTTCACAACCATAAGCGCAAACCACTTTTCCAGCCCAGACAAGTAGGGCAACAAAATAAATTACTATTATATAAATCTTGGCTCTGCAACAAGTAACCAAAAGTTATTTTTGACAAAAGTTCATAAAAATGGGCTCCACTCATGTCAATTCACGGACGAATATGCCCCAAGCTTTTTTTTTTTTTTTTTTTTTTTTTTGGCTTCACAAATGTACCTTAAATTTTTCTTTAGTTAAGAAGTTGGACTATGTCTTTTTATTTTTTTAATTCTTGCATTTGAGGTTGTGTTTGTTGTCTATTTTGTAACTTTCATTACTAATTGGATACCATTTTGAAGAATTAACACTTTTTAGTCCCACAATGCAAAAGTTAAAAGTTTGATAGAAAAGCCTATTGTGCATTAACAAATTCACCATTTTTTTTTTATTTCCTATTAAGTGTAATTCAACACTTACACTTATTTTTATTTTTTATTTGTAAATTTAAATTTTTAATTTAAATTGAGATGTGATATTTCTTAAAAGTTTTTTATTATTATAAAAAAATTAAATGTGATATTTTTTAAAAAAATTTTACTGTAAACATTAATAAAATAAATGATATCTTAAAATATTATAACAAAAAAAATTTAAATTAATTTAAACTTACGAAATAAACAACACGAAACATAAGCCTCGTTCACTTCGTGGATTCGAATTTTCGATTCGAGCTGAGATTTGACATTTTTTGAGAGCTTTTTACTGTAGTAGAAAATTTTAATGTAACTTTTTTAAGAACTTTTCACTATAAAAATTTAAAATTAAAAATTCAAATCGGTGAAGTGAACGAGACCATAACTTCTATTCAGTCTATCAGGTATATAGTATCTTACGTTAGCAGTGACATCTTTCACACCTAGCTAGTTTGCCAGAATAGCTGTGTCAGGCTGTTCAATGTTCATCTTTTGTGATAAGACACATGACAAAACAGTAGTTAGTAGATTGTGACATGCGTAGCAAATTGGAAGTGCAATTATATTCTATCAAAGGAGCACCTAGTTTGTGTCACACTAACTTGAAGACAGTGACAGAAAGGATTATTATATCCGTATATTTTGTTAATTTAAATTAAAATATAATTTTATGTGATAATATCTATATATTTTGTTAATTTAAATTAAAATATATAATTATATTTAAATTTTTTTGTTATAATAAAATTTAAATTTTAAATTTAAATTAATAAAATAAATAAGACTTAATTAGCTTAAATTATGTTGAAATTATTTTTTTTCTAGCACCGCTAGGAATAAACGTATCTTAAACCTCGTAAATAGACAACGATACTACAAACTTTTCTTTTCTTTTTTTTTTTTTTTTTTTTTTTTTTTTTTTTTGATGTTAGAAACTTATTGACCATAAAATAGACGACAAAACTGCAAACTTATTGATGACATTTCTCTCTCTCGTATGAACTAACTAAAGATGATCGATCAGATAACAGAGGTTCCTCCAAGTCAATTTTACAACTGTCCTCCAAAGAGTCAATACACAACACATGTTTCCACTGACTGTTTTGCAGCTTCGGATCCGTTTGCTCCTTTGACTCTTGAATCTCTTCAGCTTTACCTGACAACAGAACGTCTAAACCAATAATCACACCAATACCCACCTTACCAACCTGGGAAAATAATTCCCATCAGATTTCTCAAATAAAAAGAAAAAATGAAAAAAAAAGCATAAAAATGAACAATACTATCAGGCATCGGTAGTCATCACTCACTGATATAAAATAGATCCTAAAACTTAAAACTCACAGATAGAATCCATCTTTTTTTAACAGTGATATTTAGTATTAATAGTGTCTCGAGCATTTTTTAGCGTAAATAGAAAGATTAGATAATTCATAACTACCTAGCAGTATAAATCTTCTCATGAAAATACCGAAAAGTCAAAGTGAGATCTTAGAACACATGACACGATTGAAGATCAATCTTTCCTTATTACATGTGATCAAGAAAGTGTCGGCCTACGCTAAGATTATAAAGGATTTGTGCACAATGAAAAGGAAGCATCACGTCAAGAAGACTGCATTCTTGACAGATAAGTAAGTGCAGTAATTGAGCAGAAGACACCGTCGAAGTATAAAGATCTAGGTTGTCCAACCATTTTCTATCAGATTGGGACACATGAATTCGGCCAAGCGTTACTAGACCTAAGATCAAGGGTTAATCTCATGCCTTATTCGGTCTACTTGCAGCTGGGTCTTGGAGAGATTAAGCTCACATTTATTGCAAGTCGACAAGGCTTGTTACGCCGTGGACTTTCTTGTCTTGAATACACAATCCTTGGTGAAGATGGAGTCATTAATTCCCATCATTCTAGGAAGACCTTTCCTTGCCATAGCAAACACACTTATCAATTACAGGAATGGTCTCATGAAGATATCTTTCGAATATGAATGGGTCTTTCATATTCAAAAATAACCACGTGATGACAACAAGTGTCGAATTTCATGATAACCACTTGAGGTTCAGCTAGAATATAACTTGATCTTTAACCATTTTCTATCAAAAAATAACCACTAGACCTAGGATCAAGGGTTAATCTCATGCCTTATTCGGTCTAGTGTCTTGGAGATTAAGCTCACATTTATTGCAAGTCGACAAGGCTTGCTACGTCGTGGACTTTCTTGTCTTGAATACACAATCCTTGGTGAAGATGGAGTCATTAATTCCCATCATTCTAGGAAGACCTTTCCTTGCCATAGCAAACACACTTATCAATTACAGGAATGGTCTCATGAAGATATCTTTCGGGAATATGACCCTTGAGGTGAATATCTTTCATATTCAAAAAATAACCACGTGATGACAACAAGTGTCAGCAGACTTTCATGATAACCACGCTCGTCGAGGAGGAGGTTCAGCTAGAATATAACTCGAATGATCTTTAAAACCTCCTCCTAAACTCTGAAGCTGAGAGCTCCGGTCCTTGTGAGGTGGTTAACATTTCTGCCATACACATTTTTAAGGAAGGGTTATTATTCTTAATTAGTTGGAGATGGTTTTTGTTCAGCGTTCTACCTCCATTAACGCAATGAAAAGGCTTATGAAATTTTTTTTTTTTTTTACAATTAAAATATAGTTTTTAAATTACTATCTTTCAAATAAAAAGTTTTTTCAATAATTAAATTATGTTTTTACTATTTTAATTAATTAAAATATTAAATTATTTAGGATTATTAATCAAGGGTATTTTTGTCAAAATATAATTTTTTCAATTCCATTCCGTTATCAACCAAACAGCATAATCCTCATTCAGGTGTTGATTCCATATCTCTAATCAAACAATGGAATCAGTTTATGATTCCAGTGCATTCTAATTCCATTCTCATTACCATTTCGTCACTGTAGCCAAACGCACCCTTAGTGGAATGGGACTGAAACCTTTCTTTGAAAGAGTCACCGATGATGGTAACTCAACTATGTAGTAGTTGTACCACTATTCCATAGTTAAATTGGTAAGAACAAGTCATTATTATGTGATCGGGTTAGCACCAAAATTAATTAGTCCATTATAACATGTCAGTGCAAAAAAGTTATGTGGTTGAGATTGAGTTTATACTCTTAATGGAGTTCGAGTCTCATAGTAGCTAGAGATACAATTCGAAACTTCACCTAAGTGAACATAAGGAATGGTGTCATTCCTAACAAGACCATGATTTAGTTTTGTAAATGTTCATCAATCCAAGATAGAGCACAAGGCCAGAATAGTGATAAACGATTGGAACAAATTTTTAAGTCTAGGATAACACATATGTGATATATTTCTGTTTGACATATAGTTACTAAATGGAGGTTAAAATTGAAAGATACCTTCATGTATATATGTGTTTATCATTGTTAATTCTAGAGAAATATTACAATCTAGTGGGGGATTGTTAGAGTGATTGTATAATGTCTCTCAATTACAAGATCACATAAACTTGGCCTAAAACACAAGGAAAAATGGCAAGGAAGTGCGACAACACATGTTTAATGCGTTGCAGTGAGTTTGACAGCACCATTTGGTGCTGTCAAAGTAGCTATAAGCACTACAGTGCCAGTTTTGGGCGATGCAGTGCCAATTTTGGCACTGCAACTCCCGTATAGGGAGAACAAGCGCGCTATAGCACCTAGTTTAGATGCTGCAGCCTGTCCAACGCTACAGGTGCGCTGCATCGCTTGTTTGAGGCGCTACAACGCCTGCGTTGCACCACAAAGGGCTGCTCTCTGTCCAAAACACCGCTGTAGCGGAAAACTTTGCGCTACAATGCCATTGTGTAGGCCTCTTGGGTCAATTTTGTGCTGCTCGAGCGCTGCAGCGGATATTACTGTAGAAAACTATGTTTTCGTGTGTTTATGTGATTTGAAAGGTCTTGAACCATTGTATCCATTGGTGATATGTTTTCACACATATCTGAACATTTATTAGCAATAGATATAACCATTGTAATAGATGTATCAATCCACGAAAAAATACCTTTACATTGAAAATGTATCTTTATGTGAAAGGTTGTAATGTTTAAAGATGATACATTCATTCATGAAATGACACCTCTGTTTTTATTAGTTCTCTAAAAAATTTACAGACTTAATTCATGTTCTGAAACTCAATATTATTGCTAGATATTGTGTTCAAGAGTTTGTTGTATCTTGAAAGTAATTTATCATTAGAACTTATTAACAAACTTTGAGAAGTGAGAACAAATAAAATCTTAAAGGAAATTATTTCTATACATATCAAATCCTCTTTTGTTTTTGCATTCTTTTCACCCTTTACACTCAAATTTTCCAACAAATTCTTTGGATAAGCTTGTACTTAAAGAGCAAGATGGGATTTAGAGAAGCAATTTTTGGCCATGTGGTTCTTCAAGGTCTGTGCCGTGCATGGCTAGAGTGCTGGCAAGGTGAATCATCTTGACAATGAAAAAGCCCAGCATCATCTATATTCAAAAACTGATTGATTCTCTCCCCAGAGATATCAACAACTCTCCCTAAAGGTGGACATGGAATTAGAAGGCATTGAATATTTGAGGTAATAATGTTACTGTAAGATTCTTGGATCAAATATGGTGAGGGATCAACATTTAGGTTTATGGTTATCTCCCAGAGCATCTTCTTATTCAGAGTCTTCAGAAAACGGCTTGATTCTTGGATTTCTGAATTTAGGGGCTGTTCGGCGGCAAATGAAACTCAAAAAAAGACAATTCGAGTTACAATTTTATTTAAGTTTATGTTCTTTTAAACTCGTTTAAACTTGAATTTGGGACTAAAACTCAAGTTCAAGTTTCTCCTTCAATTTAAGTTCAGAAACTCGAACTCAAATTAATAAACAATATTTTTTCTATTATTAAAAATGCTATAACTTTTTCGTTTTAATTCTGATTTAGATGATTTTTTTTCTATGCCTTGACAACGAAAAGACGAATAAAACCCTACCTATATACCCTACTAAAATTTTACATCACCATTGAGTTTTTATTAAAATGTTATCTAAATATAAATTTAAGTTTTGACTCACTCAAACACAAACTAAAAAATATTTTTATATCAAATCATAACTCAAATGTACACAACTAAACACAAACTTAAATTATAACTTCAACTCAAATTATAACTCAAATTTAACTCAAAATCTTCACTCAAAAATACAAACGAAGAACCCCTCAAAAAGTTTCACTTGCACTTCCTTGAAAAACTTTTATATCTGCATACTAAGCGCTTAATTTTCATTTGACACGTGTCAAAGCAATTAAACAGACATTGTCAGTTGTACGTGTGAACATGCAACAAAAAGAAGAAAACGTGTTGACAACAAAGAGTGAGAAAGTTGCAAAAACAGGCTCAACCCTAACTCGATCGATGTGTAAAAAAAAAAAAGATACGAGTGAGTGCAATTTAAGGGCTTGTTCACTTTGCTAATTTGAATTCATAATTCGAGTTGAGATGTGATTTTATGTGAGAGTTTTTTACTGTAGTAAAAAAGTTAAATGTGACTATTTTTGAAAACTTTTTACTGTAACAAAACTCAAATTCTAAACTTGAATCGGTAAAATGAACGGAGCCTAAGATCATCAGCCTCCAAATAGTCTATTCTGGAGGAGAATTAAAAAAAAAAAAAAAAAAAAAAAAAAATTACTGCCAACAAAGATCGAGTGATTGAGTAGGTGTGAAGGAGTTAGTAGATTTGTTATTGCCAAATTGGTACGAGTAGATATATAATTTTATTTTTATTTTTTTACATAGCAACATAAGATTATTCTTGAATGTTGTATAAACAATTTTTAAAAACCTATTCAACTGCGTAAAATATTTGTTTTCTAAACCAATAAAATCCGTTTTGAAACAATCATTATAGAAAATTTCTCGGTCCCACCCAGCGCAAATGTTGAAATAAAATTCTATTCCATGGAACTAAGAAATGGACGTATTTTTAACCTCAGAAATTCATTCGCTGCAAGCACAGAGGCTGTGGAAAATCCTCTTTCGTTCATCACAAAAAAAAAAAAAAAAAAAAAAAAAAAAAAAAAAAAAAAACAAAACTACACTACTTGATGACATTTCTCCCTCTCATGTCAATTAACTAATGATGACTGATCAGATAAAAGAGGTTGCTCCAAATCAGTTTTACAACTGTCTTTTTCCAAAGATTCCTCAACTTGTTTCCACTCACTCTTTTGCAGCTTCGGATCCGTTTCCTCCTTTGTCTCTTTAATCTCTTCAGCCTTACCCCATAACAGAATGTATAAACCAATAATCACACCAATACCACCTACCAACCTGAAAAAAAAAAAATAAAATAAAAATAGTATAAGATTTGTCAAGCAAATATAACGAAATAAATTGACATAAGTATAAAAATAATGATGGCGAATCGTAATTACCCCCCAGTATAAATTTTCTCGTGAAGAAATATAGCAGCCAATATGGTCACAATAACTGTGCATAAAGGATTGAACATTGCAGAGAAGAGAGGGCCCCTTTGTGATATGCACCATGCTTGAACAAAGAACGAAATCCCGGACCCTACTATTCCCTGCTCATATATACCAAAATTCCAAACTCGTCAACACTCTCAATTTAGCATTCAATCCACACGTAATTACATGATCAGAGACGAAACTACAAATTTTTGTCGGTATGGGCCAATAACGACAATCATTTAATGGAAATTAATAGTTACTGAGAGATTTTATGCCTTAAAATTATCGCATAACAAGTAATATTCTCAAGGCCATTGAAGGTGTCTTTCTCGATGTACATTAGTAAAATGTCATTTCGATCAAATATGTCGGAATATACTCTCTCTCCGCGGTATCAAACTACGAATTGAAAAGAAACAGCAACACCATTGAAAATGTCTTTTCTTGATGAATACTAGCAGAAAATACTCTCTCTCTACAATATTAAACAACTTACTGCAAAGAAACAGCAACCAAGTTCCAAAGCAGAATGTAATTTCCAGCTTTCAAGGTCTCTCTCAAAGAACAGTGTGATTGATGCTGATTGAATTGTCGCCATGAAACACATCCAAGCTGACATAGATATGTGGTCAGGATAACTTGCTGAAGCTGGAACCTGTACAAAAATAATTGTGTTTAGAATTCGTACGCGATCCACTAAAGGTTTATATTTGTTGCTAATTTAGACATACTAAGAGATAATTAGTACCTGCAAAATCAGCCAAATTGACCAGCAACAACAGCTAACAAAGAGTAATACACAACCCAACAACCATTTTTCTTCGCCGGACCCGAAAACAGAATTCTTAGGTAGTAGCTCTGCGTTTAGTAGTTTTGGGCCTTTGAGAAGTGCCATGGACATGGCACCACTGACACATAACATAGTTCCAAGTATCTTGGCAATACTTCTCAAGCTTCTAATCTTCACCTTCTCTAATCTAATTAGATCACATAGAAAAATATATGAAAATGAAATGAAATGAGCCTAGCTTAGTTATTGCCAATATAGTTTTTTCTTTTTTTTTTCTTAGCCAAATTTTAGCAATATAGTCACTTTTATTGGGAAAAAAAAAGTTAGTAAAGGAGGCAAGTAATGATTGGAAAAGGAAAGTTACCCAAGAAAGTATGCAATTAAAAATGTCACTGCTGGGACAAGATTTCCCATTGCGCTTGCCATTGATGCAGAGGCCAAATATAGTCCTTCAAAATATATATTCTGGTTGATTGCAACACTGCATAAGTTTACAACAAAGAAAACCAATTTAAGAAAGCTTAAAAAAAGAATCCCCACCAAATCAAGAAAATGAACTCAGATGGAAAAGTTTACCCAATTAAAGAGGCCAAAAATATCAAGTAAAAACTCCTTAATCCCATTGAACACCCACCGGATTTTCTCCTATATATAGAATGAGGAGAGACATATATATAGTCAGATATATATACACACAAAGATATATATATACGTACAGAGAGAGAGAGAGATTAAATCAACACAACAAAGAGTTAAGATTTTGAGTACCTTGAGAAATAAGCAATAGGGGCAATAACCAAAGTGGCTATGGCTTGCCTGTAGACCACAAAGATCCTTGGACTCATTCCTTGTAAAAGAGCTACTCTAGTTGAGAGTGAAACAGCAGCATAAGAAAATTGCAATCCAACCATAGCAATTGCAGGCTTGTAATTTTGAAACCCACCCATTTTTTTTTTTTTTTTTTCCTATCAAAAGAAATGAAATTCTTCTTTGATTGTAATTGTAACTAGTACTAGTGCAATTATATACAATAATACAAACTATTAAAGTAGCCCTGATCCACGTATATATGTTGTGGAGTTGTGTAAGAAAGAGATAATATCGTATGACTAGCTTTCTAGTATATTCCTGCGGAAACAGCAGAATCGACACTAATCCTAAAATTAATTAGACATTCAGGCTTATTTAACAATTAATCAAAAACATCCAGCCAGCGAGGTCGCTAAGTTTTCACTTTTCCTTGGTTATAAAAAGGGAGAAAGAGAGGAATATGTCAAGACTTGAGATGAATTAAAATTAATAGGCTAATAGTTTACATAAGTTAATAAATAAGTCAAATTACTGTTTTCGTCCATAACTTGTTTGGTTATAAATCATAACTTGACAAGTTATTGTCCATAATTATCTATAACTTGTCTTACTACGAACCATAACTTAACAAGTTTATCTATAACTTGTCAATAACTTATCTTGTTATGAACCATAACTTGACAAGTTATAGCCTATTAATTTCTATAATTAAAAATTAGCCTATATATTTTCTTAAGCTTTTTATATTGACATATTTTCTACTATTTTCCTTATAAAAATTTCCTTATTGGAACTTTTAACTGTTTTTATAATTGTTAATGATTAAAGATATAAACGCAAGTTATTAAAGATTTAAACGCAAGTTACAAGTTGTTTACGTGGAAAAAGTTGTTAGTTAACCTTATAGTAATTATATTATTGTCAATTGTGTGCAAATTAAGTCTCTTCCATCTCAGACGTTGCTATCTCTTAATGTACTTAAAAAAAAAAAATAATAATAAAATAAAAAATAAAAAAAAACCTGATGTGAAACCGAGGGCTTGTTTCAAATGGCGTAAACAAAGTAGTATCGAAGCTAGTTTTAAAATTGTTTGATGGACACCATTAAAAGTACTTTTAACTTCTATAAACTCCATTAAAACAAGTCACCTCGATAGTATTTATGAAAAAAAAGCTTATAAAAAAGTTTTTTGTTCATAATTTCATTCTTTATTTGTGAATGACAAATTAAAAAAGTCATTCATAATCTTTTATTATATTACTTTTTATAACAGTAAAATTCAAAAAATTTTATAAAATATAAGAGTTTTTTTATATGAAATATTCAA
Organism: Morus alba; assembly: GCA_012066045.3. Classification (NCBI taxonomy): domain Eukaryota; kingdom Viridiplantae; phylum Streptophyta; class Magnoliopsida; order Rosales; family Moraceae; genus Morus; species Morus alba. The sequence continues at coordinate 56,261,159 of CP050224.2, forward strand.
ATACTAATTAAAAAGTCCTAATTTATGCGTCTCTTTTTTATTTTACTTTACTTAAAAAATAAAAGCAAAAATTATCACAGACGGGTCCTAAGATCAATAAGGAAAAGATCTACTCCTAATATATATTGGCTTTTTGCTAAAGGTACCCGGCCGGTTTATTTGCAGGTTTCAACTTTCATCTGAGCTTTCTTTTCTTTTCTTTTCTTGTCTTTTGTCCTTTTTCTCTTGCAACCTTCATATGATTGCCATTTCTTGGAATTTTGTATTTATTCTCTACTTTATTAAATTGCAAAGGGAAATTCGTAGTAAAATGAATTTACAAATAGTGCCAGCCTTACATTAGCGGAGTAATCAGAAACTTGTTTCAATGAGACCACTAGAAAAGAAAATAAATGAATTTTGTTTAATAAGAACACGGCTATGTATTTGAATTACTAGTGTAGACACCGTTGGAAAGTGGAGACAGAACTAAAATATTTTTCGGGCACATGGTTTACGTTTTCATTGCCAATTAACCTAATTAAATTGTTTTTGTAAATTCAGATATTTATCTCTCCTATCACTTACAAAAAGAAAAAAAAAAAAAAAAAAAAGAAGACTTTCATAAGCAAGTTTAGATGGAAAACAGTTGGTACTTCTAACAAGACGGAAAGCATAACTATTTGATGTTATGAAAATCGTGTGTTGTCAATCTAGTTCAAGAACTTGTCACTGAATAATAACCAATTTTTGGGATGTTGCTCGTAAAAAGATTGGAGGCATCATGTGGTTACGGTTCAGACTTCAGACTAGTACACGGTGCATTTTGGCATATATATATATATATGTAGTACCAACATCTTCCAGTGCATGAAAAGAATAGTACTACTCTCAATAGTGACAAAACAATTATTATTTGAGATCGGTTAATTACGACAAAAAGCTTCAAAACAAAGCATCACGACAAAATCAAAAGGAAATACAAATTGCAATCAAGTCACATGTGTAGGGTAATAATGTATGTTTTCTGGGACGACCACTGCTTTTTTCTGCATGTGATCAAACCAGTTCATGCCGTGGGACAGGCTAGTTTTTAGCTGTCCTATAATTTTCTTGTAGTTAAGTACTTTCGTTTTCAGAGAAATTATTATAAGTGAAAACTTTAAGTTTAACCATTAATGTTTTTTCTAATTCTTTTATTCATGTTACTGCATAAAATTTTAAAGTCACTGTAAAAAATAATCTATAAATTATGAAAAGATAATCTATAAATTATTAAAAATAACTTATATGTTACAAAAGACAACTTGTAAATTAATAGAAATTGTAAATTATGAAAAATAACCTACAAATTATAAAAAAAAACTTACAAGTTAAGTTACAAAAAATAACCTACAAATTATAAAAAATAACTTACAAGTTATTAATGACATGAAAAAAATTTATAATAGTAATAAAAATAAAATAGTGTTATTTTAATGATGGTATTTTTAATTTTTTCTTTCATAATAACACAAGTTGCTAGTTAATTCATTAGATTAATAACGTGTAGGCGTGTAGCGACAAGTTTTCAAACCTGCGGGTGTAGCTTCCATGCTGTTTGACAAGTACGAATATTGTCTGACCGATCAACAGTTATTATAATGTAATGAAGGTTGCATCTACCCACAAGTAGGCGTTGCCTTTTAAATTAAAATATTTTCTTTGAAAACTATAGAAGTAGAACCCCATTGTAGCCAGCCAATATTCGTTTGGTTGGCATATTAGAGTCGTTTCTAACTTATCTATCTCTTGTCCAATGGAAGGACGCCCAGAAAAAGACACTGCTAAAAAATGTATAATAGACGATTCCTTATAGACAACGGTTTTAGTTCAATTGAAAAATCACTGCACTAAACTCTCGGTGTTTTGAATTTTCATGCCGCATACTATTGCAGTTTTTTATTTTTTATTTTTAAAAAGGAACCTATTCTTTTAGGATTATTGTGTTAAGGGCAGGAAGATCATTGTGTCTATTATTTTAGGATTTTTAATCCTTTTTTATTTTTCGCATAATTGTAATAAAAGACCATTATTTAACAGTAGCTGTTTTAATTATAAAAAAAAAAGAATCTTGAGCTTAGTTTACTTAATTGTGATTATCTTTTAATTCAGTTTAATGATAATTTCAACCTTGCAAATTTGATTTGTGTTAAATTCAAATAGGCTGATAAGGTTTGGTTTGTGGATAAAGTTTTGAGTTTGTGTTATATTTTGATTTTGTAGTGTTTGTTAGCCTTTATGCCTTTGGTGATAAATGTAACAATGACATTTTGACATTTTGATATTAATAAAGAATTTATTCATTTCATATATCAAGTATTGTCCTCTCTATGTTCATATTTATTGAATACATGTAAAGCAAAGTGGAAATTTGAAACTGTCGCTCTAAGTCTTCAGATCGTTCATATATTGTGAAGAACATGCATAAGACATGAATTTAAAGATGATAATCTAAATTGAATGATCTACAATCAAATTAATAAAGTTTAGCGCTTTATTCATATTAAGATTATTATGTTGTCTACTTCCTAACGGAGACAACTTGTCTTGTTTGTTGGAGTGGGACTACATGGGTAGAGACATTAATATAGTTCATTTGGTGGAATATATATTGGATTAGACCAAAGGTAAATTGTTTCAATTAATAATTCCGTTTGAATAAAACAAATAACTTTCAACAAATATAGGTTTTTTATCTTAATTCTGAGATGAATAATAAATCTGTATATGCGATTTGTATCTTTTTATATACCAAAAGGAGACATCCTAATATTGTTGAAGGTGCACATACCAGTACATTTGAGATATGACTCACATGTGCATAGATTTCTTATACATAGATAGGGAATCAATAGCTCTTTATATAAGAGTTAATGATATCCTCTTATGGCAATATCTAGGGATTGGAAAACATGAGCACTCAGCTATTAGACTGCTTTGTATTATCTAATGGTGTACTATTTGTTGGAAATGTGTCCATAAAGTGGGATGTAATTTGTTATTTATGAAATGACAAATGTAAGACATTATTATTTTGCTGATTTTATAAAATAAGATGAAGTTATGTTTTGACACATACTCAAGAGTGTTAGTAATATTGCTTAGTCCATAAACTGTTACCAACGAAAGATGAGTCAGGGGAACCCTGCCGGAAAACTCTTCGATACGCTTTTAAAATAGATATTCGCAGTCTTAGGATTGATTGGGCAATTGAATCCGATTATGACTGTAGATCGAACCATGTGATGCTGGTCTCGGGGCATGGGAGTTGGACTCGTGGTTGATCTAGACATGCTCGCAACATGTTGAATAGACCATGTGACTGATTAGGTTAGAGTAAAAACCGTTTACACAACTCTAAACCTAATCATCACAACTTAAGTATATTTGTATAATTTTCTTAATCCTAAAGTGAATGCATAGCTCAACTTAGTATCTCATGATCTTTGATTCACCAATGAGATTAGTTCACAGTTATTGAACGACATCTCGGTCATTGGGATCATGACAATATTAAGTTGGAGTTATGTGATTCACAGATATGGAATTCGTAAGAAATAATATCACCTCATGCTTTATTGACGGGTGTGTGAGTAAATAAACCAGGCCTGTATTCAATGATGATATTCATTGATTAAGACATCGTGACATGTACAAGACATCTTACGAACGTTTGTCTTTCTTATTCACAGTCATATAAAGGAGTTGAGGAAATAATGGTTAGAATGGTAAAACGGTAATATTATATACCATTCTGATCACTGATATTTACGAAGGATAATAATGCATTTACACTGTGGACCGTGTGATAAATTGTATCAACACCAAAAGAAAATTAGCGCACATGAATCGAGAGATTATTCGGCATCGAACTTTTAGTGGAGTTGTACGATGTCGGAATTAAATATGTCGATAACTTATAGAGATAAGTTAGTCGAATATTGTAATTCCACAGCTTTGTTCATGTGGGTCCATTCGGTCTCAAGGCTAGCTCTAATAAATGGGAACAACAGAAACTGATAATTATGTTTAAATTCATTGTGTTATTTTCATTTATTTGATAATTGAAAAATACAAGGAATGAGTTTTGAATTTTGAAATTAATAGAGATTAATTTAAAATTCAAAATGAAATTTAAACATGATTTTATTTGGCAACTAAAGGAAAGAGAAAAGTGATATATTATTTTGGGAAAATTCGGAAATCCCTTGCCATAAGGGGATTTCGAATTTTGTCCCAAAAGGGGAAGGAAATTCGGAAATCCCTAAGCCATGTAGGGATTTTCGGATTTCAATCCAAGGGTTAAGGAGAAATTCAAAAATCCCATCTAGGGTTTGAGTTTTTGAATTTCCTCCTATATAAGGATATTATTGAAAACCCTAGAGAAGAGTTTTTTTGGAGAAAAGAAAAAGAGATCACACTTTTCCTTAGGGTGGCCGGATTTTGTAGAGACAAAATAGAAGGAAATTGTTTCCTTAGGTTTTTGAAAAAGAGCCCACTCTCTCATCCCAAATATCGTAGAGTCATAGCCTTGAATCAACGAGTGGTTTTTGGTGTGATCGTGGCAATAAACAACGATCTTGTTTCACGGCAATTCTCCATCTTGGAACATGAGATAGTGAGACAAGATCCTTGCGGTCATTTAATTCAATCGTCACAAAGGTATGTGAGATATTCTAATCCTTTGTCTATAAACATATATCATGCATGCATCTCTCGTTGTGGTTTACGTTTAATTTTAAATTAAATGGATATGAAAATTTTTTTGATATTCCGCCTACAATATTGTTGTTGTTCAAATTATTTTTCATATATAAATCACAATAAGATCCCACACTATTTTTATATTGTTATGAATAGTGGTTATTTTGATGAAGGGTAATGAAACGTAACATAAATATAATTGAGAAGGTAAAATTGAACTTGACCTCAAGTCGATTATGAATATCCTATGGGGATGATACACATCATAATAAAGATGGGGACGATAGCTCATTCGAGCTTTGTAAGATCGAGAATGTAGTTCTAGGCTTTAAGTGGAAGAAAACTAGAGTTTATAATCGTGAGATGTACCTATCGATGAAAAAGGACAGTTGTGATTATAGGAGCTTGATCTATATATGTTTATTGAGTCCCTTTGGTAGCTCATATAATTTCTTAGTACGATTCGGTGTATTTCCTACATATTGATAACTTATGTCGTTTTTGCAATAGGTTCAAAATAAGATGATAAGGTAGGTGATTAATTCACGAGTAATTTAATAGTTGTTTAATTCAAAATAAATTAGTTAAATTAGTTGAATTAATGCTTTAGTTTTATTTAGGATTAATTGCAAAAGTTCCCCTAGAATTATGCCCCTGGTAATACTTTGCCCCTTATTCTTTAAAATGTAATAGTCATTCACTCTAAACAATGAGATGTTAACAAAAAAGCCCCTCCGTTAAATTTTAACGGTAAGTGACATTTAATTAGTTATTTTAGTGTATTTTAGTAACTCTATGGTTTGAAATTTATTCTAAATTTAAATTGATTTGAAAATTTTGAAGTACTTTCAATTATGAAGCATTCATCATTAATTGAATGTAAGTTAAAAATTCTATGAATCTGTTTTTGGTAGAATTAAAAGTTCATGAAGTTGTTTTGAACTATTTTTTATGGTAAAATAAGGAAATGAAAAATAAAAACGATTTTTTTTTTTTTTTTTTTAAAAAAATAGAACTATGTTTTTGAGGTGAGTGATTTATTGTGTCATTGATATTGAAAAAGCATTATAATGTTTTTTTTTATATTATATGTAAATTAGACCCAAAAATTTGGGTCCACATGTAAAATAATAACTATGCCTTAGAAGTTTAACAACAATTGTCATTTATGTGGCACGTGTCAAAAACTGTTAAATTTCTTAATGGAAGAAGTTTTTTGTTAACTTTTCATTATTAAGGGGAAATGGATGTTATGTTTTAAAGATTTAGAGGCAAAGTCTTATACAATGGGTATAATTTAGGGGGAATTTTTATAATTAATCTTTTTATTTAATACGAGAAAACTATTATATGACTCTTTTAATCAGGTAATTTTTATATTGAGTTATTTGAATTAAAATTAAGACTATATGCAAGTCTTTCATATAAATAAATGAGATAAATATGGATATCAACGCAATACCGGTCGAATGAAATGTAATTGTTGACAGAGTTAGTATACGCTAATCGGTCGACTAGTGGTTCTATAAGGCCACTTGAATCAGTGACCAGTGATATAGTTCCTTTGGTGGAATATATACTGGATCGGGGCAAAGTGAAATTGCTTCAATTAATAATTCCATTTGAATAAAACAATTCACTTTCAACAAATATATGTGATCTATCTTAATTATGAGATGAATAATAAATCTGTGTATGTGACTTTTATCTTTTGATGTACCAAAAGGTGACATCCTAATATTATTGAAGGTACACAAACCAGTATATTTGAGATATGGCTCATGTGTGCTTAGATTTCTTATACATAGATAGGGAATCAATAGCTCTTTATATAAGAGTTAATAATATCCTCTTATGGCATTATCTGGCGATCAGAAAATATGAGCGCTCAACTATTAAACTACTTTTTGTTACCTAATGGTGTACTATTTTTATATTGTTATGAATAGTGGTTATTCTAATGAATGGTATGGGAACGTAAGCTAAATATAATCGAGAAGGTAAAATTAAACTTGACTTCAAGTCGATTATGGACATCCTGTAGGGATAATACACATCATAAAAAAGACGGGGACAATAGCTAATTAGAGTTTTGTAAGATCGAGAGTGCAACTATAGGCTTTAAGTGGAATAGAACTAGAGTTTATAATTGTGAGATGTACTTGTTGGTGAAAAAGTGCAATCATGATTATAGGAGCTTGATTTATATGTCTATCGGGTCTCTTTGATAGCTCATATATTTTCCTGATACGATTCGATATATTTTCTACATATTAGTAACTTATGTTGTTTATGCAATAGGTTCAAAATTAGATAATAAGGTAGGTGATTAATTCATAAGTAATTTTTTTGTTGATTAATGCAAAATAAATTAGTTGAATTAATGTTTCGTTTATTTAGGATTAATTGCAAAAATTTTATTTAGGATTAATTGCAAAAATTTTATTTATGATTAATTGCAAAAATTTTCCAAGAATTATGCGCCTTCTAATACTTTGCCACTTATTCTTTAAAACATAATAGTCATTTACCCTAAACAATGAAATGTTAAAACAAAGCCTCTTCGTTAAATTTTAACGGAAATTAACATTTAATCTAAGGGTGTTTTGCAAACTCTATGGTTTTAAATTTAATCTAAATTTAAATTAATTTGAATGATTTGAAGTACTTTTAATTATGAAACGTCCATCATCAGTTGAATGTAAGTTAAAAATTTTACGAATCTGTTTTTGGTATAATTAAAAATTCATGAAGTTATTTTGAACATTTGGTGTCATTTCTTATAAACCAGAACCTATCTTAATTCTTATGCAATGTGAGACTGCACAACTTACTCTTTCTTGGCCTCGTGCCTTAAGAGGTTGATGGCTGCCACAATCACCCCTTATAGGAGCTCAATATCCTCATTGGCCACACTTCCGACTGGGTACAGTCTCTAATACAATATGTAACTACCTACACCCCCACTTAGTATGATTTTGTTCGCTTTGAACCTGAGCTCACACGGTTTTACTCTTGGGCTTTACCCCTATAGGCCTCATACAATTGGGAGGTGGTGTCCTTCCTTATAAACCAAAACCTATCTTCATCCCCGAGCATTAGGGGATTGCACAACTTACACTTTCTTAGTGAAAACTTGATTTATTATTAGTACCATCTTTAGTTATTTTGCGTGTTCTTGGTATTTGTACATGTGTTTTATGGTGTTTTTGTCTCACTTTTGTAGATGGTAGCAAAAATAGAATATTTGGTCTCAAGAGGAAGAAAAAGAGCAAAAATGATAACTCTATAAAATAGAGTCATTATACCATTCTTTTGTACACCTAAATTAGCTATGTTCTTGTGAATTTTTTATTTATTTTATATTATTTTTAATTAAGTTATGTTAACTTAGTGATATTGTCATTTTACTTTATTTTTATGAAAGCTTTTCCTCACGGTTGTGTAGGATATAAGAGGCGGATTTGAATTTCAAAAGAAACAAAAAAATAGAAGAGATAAACACAAGATCATGGAAGAGCGAGATTTATGGCTGGCGAGGCTCTATCCCTTGGTTTTATGGAATAACAAGGTGGCTGGAAGATTTGAAGGAGGAGATCACGGAAAGAGAAAAAAAAGAAAAGAAAAAGCAATAAAGGTGGGCAGAGGAGATTATGGAAGAGGGAAAAAAACGGAAGGAAGTTTGTTGACAGACCAAGAAGAAAAAGGAGATTTTGCACAGATTGATAGGGGGCAGAGAAGAATTGGAGCACATCATCAGTATTTCTAGAATCAATTTCTTCTTTCATCTTCCTTAAAAACATTTGCAGATGAATCTTTTTATTTTTCTGATGATCTTTATTAATTTGGTTATGGGCTAATTTCTTTTGCCTGGAATTGCAATGGAACTCAACATATAGTTTTAGTTATTTTCACGTTTTTTCTCATTCATGATTAATGAAATTCAGTTGTTTATTCTATCTTGCCTTTATTGCTTCTAATTATTCGGCCAATGGTTAGATTGATTCTGGAAAACCTCAATTTGCTGGAAAAGGTTGATTTTGCGTTTAGCCCTAGATAGAATAGCATATGATCTTTTATCAATTTATCAGAATTGTTCAGATTTGTGTGTGAGATAGAAATATACTTCCATGCCATATGCAATCAATTTGGGATTTGTGTTTGTTGAATCTATTTTGAGTTAATTCTCATAGAAATATAGTGAATTAATTGAAATATGTATGTTTATAGGATGTTGAAAGAGTCACTTAAATAAAATTAGGAATCTTGATTAGCAATTGGGTTTAATTAATCGGAATGAGGAAGGGTGAGATTGCTTAAATGAAAGTGTTGAGGGAAATTGTAATTCTAGGTTGACTTACTTGATAGAATCATTAATCTTTTTGCTCATTATTTTATTTTCTTTAGTTTACATTTAGTCAAATTGTTTTGTTTATTGAATCAGATTAAGTTGTTTAATTCTAGTACTTAACGGATTTGAATTTTAATTCCTCGTGGGATTGATACTCTATTCACTCTATATTACTCGTTTGCGATACATATACTTGCGTTATAAAAGCGACAACAAATTTTTGGCGCCGTTGCCGGGGAATTAGTTTATTATTTTCGTTAATAGTAGTAACACAACAATTTTAGTCTTATTTCAATTTTATTTTCTTTTTGTTTGATTCAATTTTCCTTCTTTTCAGGTGTTTTGAGTAGTGTATGCGACGTTCGGGTGGAGCACTGAATCCTATTATCTTTGATCCTGAAATTGAAAGATCCATTTGACACCTTCGGAAAAAGAGACGTGAAGAACTGAGACATCACCAATCCATGGCCGAGGAAACAAAGCCAAAGTCCTTGCGGGATTATGCAGTCCCTCTGGTGCAAGGCCTTCACTCGAGTGTCCAGCGACCTGCTATACAAGCTAATAACTTTGAGATCAAGCCAGCTATGATTCAGATGCTTCAAACAACAGCTCAGTTTTGGGGGTTACCGAATGATGACCCTAATGCCCATATTGTCAACTTTCTGGAGATCTGCGATACCTTCAAGTATAATGGTGTTTTTGACGATGCCATTAGACTCCGGTTGTTCCCGTTCTCACTGCGAGATAAAGCTAAAAGTTGGCTAAATTCTCTTCAGGCAGAATCTATTTCTACATGGGATGATTTGGCACATAAATTTTTAGCCAAATTCTTTCCACCGGCTAAGACTGCAAAGATGAGGAATGACATCACCCAGTTCATACAGTTTGATTCTGAATCTTTATACGAAGCATGGGAGAAGTACAAGGATCTTCTCAGAAAATGTCCTCACCATGGGTTACCAAAGTGGCTACAGGTTCAGACATTCTATAATGGGTTGCTAGGCCATACAAGAACAACCATTGATGTTATGGCAGGAGGTGCTCTTATGGGGAAGTCTATAAATGAAGCTTATGAATTATTAGAAGAAATGGCATCTAACAATTATCAATGGTCTTCAGAGAGACTGGCACCAAAGAAGGTAGCTGGAATTCATGAACTTGATGCTATTAATGCTTTGACTACACAAGTGTCTACTTTGTCCAGAAAGTTCAATACATTTGGAGTTCATGCCATTCAAAGTTCAACTATGGGCTGTGAGTTATGTGGGGGAAGTCATCTAAATAATCAGTGCCCATCAAATTCCGAATCAATACAGTTTGTTGGAAATTTTAATCGGCAGCAAAATAACCCATATTCCAACAACTATAACCCAGGATGGAGTAATCACCCAAATTTTTCTTGGAATAACAACCAAGGGTCAGCACAACTAGAAAAACCGGCCTTTCCTCCTGGTTATCCACAACAAGCTAGAGGTCCACCACCAGAAAAAAAGCTATCCATAGAAGAAATCCTAGCTCAGTACATGGTAAAGAATGATGCAGTTCTCCAAAACCAAGCAGCAACTCTTAGGACTCTTGAGACACAGCTAGGTCAGTTAGCTAATGTTATTAATAATCGCCCGCATGGAACTTTGCCAAGTGACACTGAAGCTAATCCTAAGAGAGATGAGAAGGAGTAGTTTAAAGCAGTCACCCTGCGCAATGGAAAGGAATTGATTGAAATTCCTAAAAAGCCAGAAGCTACAGTCAAGCAGCAAGTACAAACCGAGGTAAGCAACAAGTCTGAAACTGAAGCATCAATTAAGCCAATACAATACAATCCACCGCCACCATTTCCTCAGCGATTCCAGCCACAAAAACTTGACAAACAATTCCAAAAGTTCCTAGAGGTCTTCAAGAAGCTACACATTAATATCCCATTTGCTGAAGCCTTAGAACAAATGCTTAGTTATGTCAAGTTCATGAAGGACATCTTATCCAAGAAAAGGAGATTGGGTGATTTTGAAACAGTAGCTCTCACAGAACAGTGCAGTGCCATTCTCCAAAAGAAACTCCCACCAAAGCTTAAGGATCCAGGTAGTTTTACTATTCCCTGCACTATAGGGACTCAATTCTATTGTAGAGCATTATGTGATTTAGGAGCTAGCATCAACCTAATGCCATTGTCCATTTATCAAAGGCTAGAATTATTAGAGGTGAAGCCAACTAATGTCACTTTACAGCTTGCGGATAGATCCCTTACTTATCCAAAGGGAATTGTGGAGGATGTATTGGTTAAAGTGGATAAGTTTATCTCTCCAGTGGATTTCGTGATTCTTGACATGGAGGAGGATCGTGAGATCCCAATTATTTTAGGGAGACCATTTATGGCTACTGGGAGGACTCTTATTGATGTTCAAAAGGGAGAGCTCACCATGAGAGTTCAAGACCAAGAAGTGACATTCAATGTGTTTAAAGCCATGAAATTTCCTACGGAGCCTGATGAATGCTTTGCCATCAATATGGTAGATGATCTCGTTAGTGAGATGTTTGCCGAAACACATCCCATTGATCCCCTTGAAGCTTCTATTATTAATTCAGATGTGAACCAAGATCAAGAGGCCACGGAGTTTGTACACTTTCTAGATGCAGCACCACGATTCACCCGCTCTTCACAAAAGTTTGAATCGATAGAAAGACCAACTAATGCTCCTGCACTTATAAAGCCTTCAATCGAAGAACCACCATCATTGGAGCTTAAACTACTGCCTAATCACTTATGGTATGCATTTCTTGGTACATCATCTAAATTACCAGTGATTATTTCTGCATCTCTTACAATAGAACAGGAAGACAAGCTACTCCGGGTATTAAGAGACCACAAACTGGCGCTGGGATGGTCTATTGCAGATATTAAAGGTATTAGTCCTTCCATTTACATGCATAAAATTCTATTTGAGGATAACATCAAACCTTCTATTAAGCACCAACGGAGATTGAACCCAATCATGAAAGAGGTGGTGAAGAAGGAGATTATCAAATGGCTTGATGCAGGTATTATTTATCCTATCTCCGATAGTTCTTGGGTGAGTCCTGTTCAATGCGTACCAAAGAAGAGAGGAATAACAGTAGTCGCAAATGATAATAATGAGCTCATTCCTATGAGGACGATAACTGGATGGTGGGTGTGCATGGATTATTGAAAGCTTAACAAAGCTACCTGAAAGGACCATTTTCCATTACCCTTTATTGATCAAATGCTTGACAGATTAGCGGGACATGAGTTCTACTGTTTCTTGGATGGATATTCAGGCTATAACCAAATAGCAATCACCCCAGAAGATCAAGAGAAAACAACATTCACATGTCCATATGGCACCTTCGCTTTCAGGAGGATGCCATTTGGCCTTTGCAATGCCCCTGCTACCTTTCAAAGATGTATGATAGCTATATTCTCTGACATGGTAGAGCAATACATTGAGGTCTTTATGGATGATTTTTCAGTATTTGGAGATTCATATGATGTGTGCCTTCATAATCTAGCTCGGGTGCTAGATTATGAAGAAACCAATTTGGTTTTGAATTGGGAAAAATGTCATTTCATGGTTCAAGAAGGTATTGTCCTTGGCCACCGGATTTCTAGCAAAGGCATTGAGGTTGATAAAGCAAAGATTGAGACCATTGAGAAGCTTCCGCCTCCAACATCAGTAAAAGGTATTCGTAGCTTTCTTGGCCATGCAGGTTTTTATCGGCAATTCATTAGAGATTTCTCCAAGATCTCTAAGCCTCTTTGCAATCTATTAGAGAAAAATGTCACTTTTCAGTTTGATGACTCATGTTTAGACGCTTTTATCGAATTGAAAAGGAGACTTGTCACTGCACCAATTATTATTGCTCCGGATTGGACTCTTCCATTTGAAATGATTTGTGATGCGAGTGATTTTGCTATTGGGGTGGTTTTAGGCCAACGACGAGATAAGGTATTCCACTCTATTTACTATGTGAGTAAGACTCTTTCAGGTGCTCAGCTTAATTATACCACTACAGAGAAAGAATTACTTGCCATAGTATTTGCCTTTGATAAGTTTAGGTCCTACCTCATTGGCACTAAGGTGATTGTTTATACTGATCACTCTGCTATTAAGTACTTGATTGAGAAAAAGGATGCCAAGCCACGCCTAATCCGATGGGTCCTCTTACTGCAAGAATTTGATTTAGAAATCCGAGACAGAAAAGGTACAGAAAATCAAGTGGCTGATCATTTATCTAGACTAGAGCCTAAAGACCATAGTGGTGACCGGACAATAATCAATGAATCATTTCCGGATGATCAACTTTTCTCTTGTCAGCATAAGAGCTTGCCATGGTATGCTAATTTATGAGTAAAGTCTTTCCTCCTGACCTCAGTTCACAGCAACGGAAGAAATTCTTACATGATGTCAAGTTTTATATATGGGATGAACCTTTCTTGTTGAAACAATGTGCCGATCAAATGTTGAGAAGGTGCATTCCACAAGAGGAAATAGAAGATGTTCTGCGACATTGTCATTCTTCTGGCTATAGAGGGCATTTTGGTGGTGAGCGCACGACAGCAAAAGTAATTCAATCAAGTTTTTACTGGCCTACTATTTTTAAAGATGCACACCATTTTACTTCGAGATGTGATAGATGTCAATGAGTGGGCAACATTTCAAAGAGACATGAGATGCCACTCAATAATATCTTTGAAGAAGAAATTTTTGATGTTTGGGGGGTTGATTTCATGGGACCATTTATTTCTTCCTACAACAATCTTTACATCTTGGTCGCAATGGATTATGTTTCTAAATGGGTGGAAGTGGTACCTCTGCCCACTAATGATTCCAAAGTTGTATTGAACTTCTTGAGAAAGAATATCTTCACTCGATTCGGCACTCCTAGGGCGATTATTAGTGACGAAGATACTCACTTTTGCAATAAATACTTTGCAGCCCTACTAGCCAAGTATGGGGTTACACACAAGGTTGCCACCGCCTACCACCCACAGACAAGCGGTTAGGTGGAAGTTTCTAACAGAGAGATCAAGCGGATCCTTGAGAAGACGGTGTGTCCTTCACGGAAAGATTGGTGCAAGCGATTAGATGATGCATTATGGGCTTATCACACGGCATATAAAACCCCAATTGGTATGTCCCCGTACCGATTGGTGTTTGGTAAAGCATGTCATCTTCCAGTCGAATTGGAGCACAACGCATATTGGGCTATACGCCGGTTGAATTTCGACCTCCATGCTGCTGGGGAGAGGCGTTTATTACAACTGAATGAGATGGATGAGTTTCGTCTCCAAGCCTATGAGAACGCCAAGATTTACAAGGAGAAAACTAAGCGATGGCATGACAGGCGGATATTGGAGCGCACTTTTGAGCCAAGGCAATCCGTGCTACTATTTAACTCACGGCTGAAATTATTTCCAGGCAAGCTTAAATCTAGATGGTCAGGACCTTTCACTGTCACCAAAGTATTTCCACATGGCGCGATTGAAGTGGAAGATCCAACCTCAAAATGTAGATTCAAGGTAAACGGGCAGCGGCTCAAGCACTATTTGGGAGGATATATTGATCGTCATAAGTCCTCCATCATGTTAACAGATCCGGAATGAGCTTACAACAGTCAAGCCAGTGACGATAAATCAGGCGCTTCTTGGGAGGCAACCCAAGCATTTATGTTTCCTGCTTTGCTCATTTCATTTTTTTTCTTTCATCTTCTGTTTTTTTTATTCGCGTTTAGTTGTAGGATTTCAGATGTGCACTTCATTTTTTTTTAGTTTGGTGTTGTTTTAGGAATAATCAATGCAGCAAAAAGGAATCAATGCCACAACCAACAGGCCAACAACTCAAGCGTCAATGAGGGAAGTTTCACTTAAACCTTCTCTATCTTTTATCTTTCATACACATTGAGGACAATGTGCACTTTAAGTTTGGGCTATCTGTAAAAAAAAAAAAAAAAAAAAAAAAAAAAAAAAAAAGAAGAAGAAGCGCTGAGTGCTTTCTTTGGTGGTTTCCTCTGTTCCTATGATAAAAACCATGATTGATATTTGATATATAGCTTTTGGAAAGTGTGAATTTTGTCTAAGCATGTGTTTGACTCTAGAGTTTGCTCCATCTTGATTGTGATTGTTCTATACACAAGCACCATGCATTTGATCTTTGAGTTGTGCTGTTGGCCTGAAGAATGTTTATGTGAGTATGAAATGTGTTGATCTCACAAGTTTTAGAATTTGTTTGATTTTCTCTCGAGGCGAAATCCTAGACTACACTTAGCCAAAGAAATGATTTAGGCAAATTTTTTTGAATTGTTTGAGCCTGTCAAGCCTACCATAACATATCTGCATCCGTAGTAGTCCCCATTTGAGCCTAACTATATCTCGTCTTTGTCACCCATATTTTAGCCAAGCCTTTCACTATCCACGCCCCTCATACCCTGGGCACGTGATCATTATGGAAAATAATTGTTAAGCTATGCCAATGTATGGAAGGAAGGCTGGAATCGTATCTGTTCAAAAAAAAAAAAAAAAAAAAAAAAAGAAGAAGAAAAAAATGCTACATCCTTGGGTCATAAAAGAAAGTCATCAATGGGAGGATGAAGTAGCAAAAGGTGAAAAGAATAGAAATAATATGACAAAAGAAAGATGAGTTTGGGGGTGTTCTTTAGATTGAAAAATATAGCTTTCAAAAGGTCTTATAATGATTCACTTGCTTAGGGTGCGATTCGAGCTACATATATATCCTATATCCTACCCTCACCTAAGCCATACATTACAAGCCTAATAAAGACCCAATGATCTTTGGTGTTGTGTTTGTCTATATTAGTGGAGAGAGACATGAAAAGCAAACATATGAGACTTGTTCATTTTGAGATTTTACACTTAGTCCATATCTGCATAAACTTATTTGGATCGCATGCTATAAATTGAGAAAGTGCCACACACACATATGCGAATGATTCAATCTGGAATGGGACATATTCTTGAAGTAATCACAATGCTTGGTTATTGTTTACAGTTTTCCTTAGAGTTATATTCTTTATACGATCTTTGAGGAAATTCGTGGAAGCCATCAACTTTAGTACAAAGTGCTTATTTTTCTTTAGCATCATATCCTTTCTTTTGCTCGAGGACTAGCAAAATCATAAGTTTGGGGTGTGATAACTCTATAAAATAGAGTCACTTTACCATTCTTTTGTACACCTAAATTAGCTATGTTCTTGTGAATTATTTATTTATTTTATATTATTTTTAATTAAGTTAAAGTTAACTTAGTGATATTGTCATTTTACTTTATTTTTTATGAAAGCTTATCCTCACGGTTGTGTAGGATAGAAGAGGCGGATTTGAATTTCAAAAGAAACAAAAAAATAAAAGAGATTAACACAAGATCATGGAAGAGCGAGATTTATGGCTGGCGAGGCTCTATCCCTTGGTTTTATGGAATAACAGGGTGGCTGGAAGATTTGAAGGAGGAGATCACGGAAAGAGAAAAAAAAAAAAAAGAAAAAGCAATAAAAGTGGGCAGAGGAGATTACGGAAGAGGGAAAAAAAAAAAAGGAAGGAAGTTTGCTAACAGACCAAGAAGAAAAAGGAGATTTTGCACAGATGATAGGGGGCAGAGAAGAATTGGAGCACATCATCAATAATTTTTAGAATCAATTTCTTCTTTCATCTTCCTTAAAAACATTTGCAGATGAATCTTTCTATTTTTCTGATGATCTTTATTAATTTGGTTATGGGCTAATTTCTTTTGCCTAGAATTGCAATGGAACTCAAAATATAGTTTTAGTTATTTTCACGTTTTTTCTCATTCATGATTAATGAAATTCAGTTGTTTATTCTATCTTGCCTTTATTGCTTCTAATTATTCGGCCAATGGTTAGATTGATTCTGGAAAACCTCAATTTGCTGGAAAAGTTTGATTTTGCGTTTAGCCCTAGATAGAATAGCATATGATCTTTTATCAATTTATCAGAATTGTTCAGATTTGTGCGTGAGATAGAAATATACTTCCATGCCATATGCAATCAATTTGGGATTTGTGTTTGTTGAATCTATTTTGAGTTAATTCTCATAGAAATATAGTGAATTAATTGAAATATGTATGTTTATGGGATGTTGAAAGAGTCACTTAAATAAAAATAGGAATCTTGATTAGCAATTGGGTTTAATTAATTGGAATGAGGAAGGGTGAGATTGCTTAAATGAAAGTGTTGAGGGAAATTGTAATTCTAGGTTGACTTACTTGATAGAATCATTAATCTTTTTACTCATTATTTTATTTTCTTTAGTTTACATTTAGTCAAATTGTTTTGTTTATTGAATAAGATTAAGTTGTTTAATTCTAGTACTTAACGGATTTTAATTTTAATTCCTCGTGGGATCGATACTCTATTCACTCTATATTACTTGTTTGCAATACGTAAACTTGGATTATAAAAGCAACAACAAAAAACACGTTGTTTCGATCACCATAGCGCGTCTTGAGCTCGCTACAGCGCCAAAACCAGAGGCAAGGAAAATTACAAGTTGCTACGCCATTGTCTATCGCTATAGCGCACCTCGGCCAAGCAGGATGGGCACTGCAGCGCCATTATCTCCTGCTATAGCGCCCGCAACGACTGTGCTACTAGGGCTTATGGAGAATAGTTAACGGCGTTGCAGTGCACAAAACTCCTGTTGTAGCGTTTAGGCACGTGTTGCTCACTTTTTAGAGCAGAAATGAGTTATGGTACGAGGGGATATCAAAGAAGAAGAAAGGAACATAGCGAGGGGGTGAATTTTAAACAAAAAAACCAAAACCCAATAGAAAAAAATACTAAGAATTGAAGGCTTGCTCTAAGAACCAATGAGGGATTGAAGATTGTGAAGCTCTACTGGCATGTAGTTCTACATTCTTTCTTCTCTATCTATCTTATTTAGTTTTGAATTTTGAGTTACTTTATTGGATTTGTGATTGAATGATGGATTGAGATTTTGGTTTCTTTATCCATTTACACTACAACAAAAAATGCCATTTGCGACGACATTTTTTGCGATGACAAATGTCGTCGCAAATAATAAAATATTTACGACGACATGTCATCGCAATTACTCCCCATTTAAAAAAATAACCATGTCATCGCTAATAAGTTAAATGTCGCCGCAAATAATTTTGGAGCGCAAATTTTAATGGTGCGGAATTTTGCCGCTAAGGTAATCCATTTTTTGCGACGACATTTTCCCTTTATTTGCGATGACAAAGTCGTCGCAAATAATTTCATATTATTTGCGACGACTTTTTCTCTTTGTCAATGCAAATAATCTTTTCAAGATTTCACCAAAAAATTAAACGCGGGAAAAATGATTATTTGCGACGACAAAATTTTATATTAATTGCAACGACATTTTCTCTTTGTCGTCGCAAATAATCTTTTCAAGATTTCACTAAAACCAAGCACGGGAATTGATGATTATTTGCGATGACATTTTAAACTTATTTGCGACGACAATTCTGATCTAATATACCCTATCTTTTTCCTCTTCATTTTCTCCCGCCGCTTTCTATCTCTCTCCTGCTAACTCTCTCTCTCTCTGCCTCTTCTTCCCTACTTGCTGCCATTGTCCATAGCCACCCTCCCTTCTCTTCTCTCTCTTCTTTTCCCCTTCTCTCTCTCTTCCCTTCTTTTCCCCTTCTCTCTCTCTTCCCTTCTCTCTCTTTTCTTCCCTCTCAGTTTCTTTTGCCTTCCCCCCACTCCTCTCTCCTCTTCTCTCTCTCTCTTTCCGTAGGGTGGCACTAGTGTGTGTGTGTGGGTGGGGGGCGATCGGCCTCTTCGTGTGGGCGGGCGGGCGGGGGAGGGGGGATAGGTGCTGTGGCGCAGGAGGCCTTGGCGTGCGGGGTGGGGGGGCCAGTGCCTTGCGGGGCTGGGGACAGGGGGGGAGGCATGGGGAGGGCCCTTGGAGGAGGCGGGGATGGAGGGGAGGGAAGGAGGCAGGAGCCTGGGCCAGGGTGGGGGAACTACGCGCGTGAGGGGCATTTTTTAAAAATTAAAAAAAATTAATTTTAGTTTTTTGCGACGACAAGTCTATTAGCAATGCCAGTGCCTCCCTGCGCGTCGCAAAAAAATAAGATTATTTGCGACGACAATTTGAAATGTCGTCGTAAAAAATTATCATATGACGAGAATTTTGTAACGACGTATTAGAGACGCCTGTCGTTGGAAATACGGAGTGTCGTCGCAAATAAAAAATGTTTTTGCGACCAAATTGTTGCGTCGACAAATTTGCGACGACTTGTTGTCGCAAAAAAACGTTATTTGCGACGACATTCGGGTTTTTGCGATGACTTTTTGTCGTCGCAAAACCCCCTTTTTCTTGTAGTGTTAGTTGAGGAATTTTTGATGTCTTGCTCTAGCTAAACCCTTAAGCTAGGGGGCTATGTTGTAGCTTGATATTGACTATGTTTTGAAGACTATATTGTTTGTTGATTGAATTTAATCTCAAATAATTTGTGTTTCTCTAAGCTAGTTGTTCAAATTCGTTGACCTAAAGAATTGGAGATTTTGGATGTGTGGATTTAGTCTTGGAAAAGTCCTTTGCACATAGTGGGACTTGAAAAACACAACCTATAGTAATATTGAGTTTGGGAGACCAATATAACTTGGGTAATCACTACAATAGGTTGGGCTTAATGAATGCTTAATTGATTGAGTTAATAGGAATATTAATTTGGTTGGTTCTACATATAATTTTACTTGGCACTCAGGAGAGGGAGTGAAATTGAAGTAGGTAACCTAGGATTAATGATTTGAATGAAATAGATCAACAAGTTATCAAGTTGGATAAGCATAGTCTAGTTAAGTGAGATCAAAACCCCCCTAGCCTTCATTTATCATCAGAGTTCCCTTCGATCCCTTGTTATTTCCAAATTCTATTTTTACTTGCTTTATTATTTTAATTTCATACTTTTAATTACTTAAATTACTCGTATTCGATTGCCTACATAAAGTTAAAGTTATTTTAGTAGCGGTACTTAGTTTAATTTGTAAAAAACACTCAATCCACATGGGAGGATACTTGACAAATTGTAACTTTATTACTTCTTATGATTCGTATACTTGCGAGCTCATATATATTAAAAAAAATTCCGCATCACTTAGCCTTTTGCCTCAAGAGATTGATGGTTGTCATATTATGTTTTCTCATAAATTCTACGTCAATTGCAAAAAAAAACCCTCCATTTATTGTTAATTTATATGATAATCATATCCTTATTTTGTCTTTTGAATCGGATTTATCAAAATAATTGCTAGCTTTTGAAGTTCAAAACTTTTTTACAGTGAATACTATATATTTACAAAATCTGAAAAAGGGCCCTAATTTTATAAATCAATCCCAAAATAGAAAAACCCTAGTACTAACATTATGGTTCCACCCTTAGAAAATAAAAATTAAGAATACAAAGATCAATCGAAACATATATCGATTTTTCATCTGATATTCTTCCTGGTTGTTCTTTTATCTTTGATCACGTTCATATCATGGTCACTATAAAATAATTTTCATGCTCTTGAAAAAGTCTCAAAAAACTACAAAAGTGTTTTTTCATTATGTCCGAGCGATCGGTACCAGTGTCGTTTTGTGTTAAGAATGGTGTCCTTAAAGCATGAGATGTAATTTTAGATTTTATTATTTATTTAATAAAGTAGAAATTTCATTATTTATGTGCATGTATTGTTATATACTTTATGAATATAATTGAAAATTCCGTGATTATTCATGTGACCTTAAATATGGTATATAAGTGTTGTATGCTTGAGGATGATATTTAAGGATAAGAATCGAAATAAGTATGTAATGAATTTATTTAAAGTTTGAAATCTTCAATTAAAACATTATTAATGGATGTCATTCCCATTAAGAATGGAACGAGCTTATCTACATCGTTGATATGGAGAAATATCAAAGTGAGTGTATTTTACATAATGAGATTATGTAGGACTGGGACATAGATACAATATGAATTTATGATAATTTCAGTTAAGTATTGAAATTCTAATTGGATCTACCGATGGTCATATATAGAATAATTTTAATCCTGAGTTATCAGCAGACTCCCATTTATGGATTCTTGTCTTTTGACTTACTCAGTATGAATTTTGAGATTACTAAATCCTATCCTTTGTATCTTGGAGACATGCAGAAAATAGGTAGCCAGGAATGTTAATATTATGAGATGGTATCCGTTCTTTCTTGAGACAAAAATAGATAAATAATTCCCTTTGAGTGTTGTTTCAGTACATAAATATGTAACGAGCTCATATTCATGAATTGGTTTTATGAATATACAATTCATTAGAGAATCAATGGGACTCAAGAAGAAAGATGTAATTAAAAAGGTTAACAGATTTTACCTAGCTCGAATTATGAATTAATCTATTTGAAGTAACTATATCAAATGGACGTTTCACAGATGTAAATAGATGTCTATAATATTAGGAGTGAAATTCTAAGTTTATACTGGAATAACTTTGAAATTAATAAGATTAATTAATTAATTAAAGAGTTTGATTAATTATTAATTTTATTGGAGCTTGATATTATAGGTCCATGAGTCCTCGTGTCGTGCTTGTAATTTTATAAGACACTAAGTGTAAAATAGTAATTTAGAATTATGGAATTCTAAACTAATATCACTTGGAAATAATTAATTAAGAATTAATTATTCATTAAATAATTTGATTAGTTAATCTGAATTTTGAAACGCATATTTGGTGGGATCACATAGTGCCACAAACCCAAGAGAGGGAGAATCCATCTGGGACATAGTTGTTTGCTCTCCAAGTTATCCGGCTTACTTGTTGAACATCTATTTAGAATTCAAAATTAATTTGGAGTTAGATTTTAATTTGAATTTGAGTAAAAATTAGACTACATGATAAATGAGGTTTTTTCCTCCTTTCCTATATGCTAAAAATGCCAACCACAGGGGGCATATCCCTATGCAGGCCAGCCCTATATAAGATAAGGGAGAGAGAAAATTGATCCAGAAGTCAACTTCAAATTTATCTAATTTTGAATAAGATTTAATATTAATCTCTATCTTTGGATTGCTTTATCTTTAAGCTAAAGAAAAGAGCTCTCCTAGGACTCTATAAACAAGATTTTGCAGAAAATTGAAAATCACAATTTTTGCTCTCTTATAGCTAGAATGGCAGGTTTACATAGAGAGAAAAGGGAGAAGAGTTTTTCCAATTCCCAGTTATAGGTCGTACATGTGTTGATTTTTGTGAAAAATAAATAATTGAGTGAAAACTGTTTTCTCTGATTTCATGTGTGCCCACACACACACGTTTTTTGCAGAGTTAAGAAATAGACGAGAAAGTCTCTTAGTGATCATAGAAGCTTGAGCACTTGGATTGTCCGTGGTCAAAGAAATCGAGATGTCACTCTAGGTATAATTCATGTTGTAAATTAATTAGGTTAATTTATTCATTATAAATTAATGTATTCTATAGCGTTCTCAAAAGTTTTAAGAAAATTTTTGTTTGGACCATATCCGAGTTTCCACGCTTCCACACCTAAAATTGATTCAGAAACCAACATTATGCTACCATCCATCGACCCATCCCTGTACGCCGACTATTCTAGATTTTTTTTTTTGAATTTTTCTAATTTTTGATAATTTCAAACAATCATCACCAAAATCTGAAAAATCAAAAACCAAACAGTTTTTCAATTGATTCAAACACAAAATAATTTTATAAACTTAGAAAATTAGAAATCTTCACATTCTACATCTTCAAGATCTATTTTCTTCAAGATAAATCTCCTCTAGGAATTTCATATAAAAATTCCTACTCTGTGTCTGATTTATAAAAATTCAATGAAAGAAAAATTTAATAAACTGAACTACAATGATAGGCCGTATTTTCAATTCCATGAAAAATAAATAAATTCTTATATACAACTATTCTAAACGCTAAAAAAATAATAACCGGTAAAAATTAAATAATACCCATAATTGAGGATTAACAAAATAATAATTAATAATAATTATGTAATATCATTTACCATACATTCATGATAACAATAAATATCGAAACCCTAATGTGTCAACTTTCTAAAATCTAAATTAAAGCATAAGGAGATATTTTTTAGATCATTAATTTATGTACATAGCATTGATCATGAACAATAGAAACTATGACTCTAATGCTAATTGTTGGAAAAACAACAACAAATTCTCATCAAAATTTTAAAATTTTTATTGATTACTAAAGTCAACCTAGGACATGTTCATCATGCTATATAACATAAATACCAAAGATCTAAATCATACCTTTAGAGAATTTAAAAACTACATGTCTAACACAAAAAAAAAAAAAAAGTGTTCCAAACAACAACTAGAAAAACCTCAACCAACTGATCTTCTTTATTTTTCTCATTTTCAAGATTGGAGTGCGAGTGGGCATACGCCGTTCAATCTCTCTTTGGTATCTTTAACTCCTTCCAATCACAAGAGAGCCAATAGTTTCCAAAAAGTCTCTCAAGTGATCTAATTAATAATAAGACTTATGGGCTATTTATAGAGTTTAGTGTTGGAAATGATGCCCTAGAAGCATGAGATATAATAGGATATTTATTATTTATTTAATAAAAGAGTTTATTCATTATTTTATGTGTATATAATATTGAATATTTTATGAATATAAGTGAAAATTCCATGATTATTTATGTGACCTTAAATATTGTATATAAGTGTTATATGTGAGAGGATAATATTTAAGGATAATAATCAAAATAACATTCATAATGAATTTAATTAAAGTTCAAAATCTATAATTACAACATTACTAATACATGTCATTCCCATTTAGAATGGAACGGTGTTATCCGCACTATTAATATTGTAAGATATTGAATGAGTATATTATGTATAATGAGATTATGTGTAACAGAGACATAGACACAATATGGATTTTTGATAATTTTCGTTAAGTATAGAAATTCTAATTGAGTCTACCGATTGTCATATATTGAATGATCTCAATCCTCACTTATTAACAGACTTCTATTTATGGATTTATGTCTTTTGATTTACTTAGTACGGATTCCGATATCCTGAATCCTATTCTTTGTATTTTGGATACATCATGAAATAAGTAGTCAAGAATGTTATTATACAAGACGGAATCCATTCCTTCTTGAGAAATAAGTAGATAAATAATTCTCATGCAGTGTTGATTCATGAATTTATTTTATGAATCACTATCCATAAGAGAATCAATGGTACTCAAGGATAAAGATGTAATTAGAGAGGTTAACAAATTTCACCTAGCTCTAATTATGTATTATTTATGGAGGGTTGATCTATATGCAATGACTATATCAAATAGACACTTCATAGGGTTAGAAGTAATTTATGTCTATAATTACAAGAGTGTAATTCCAAGAAGTTCTTGCTTTGATTAATGAAATTCTTTGTAGCTTTTACTTGTGAATGGTTTATTTAGTGACAAGTGCTAACACTTGCTTATTTTTCCACACATGTTTAAATTAGTGTCGCAATGCCTTGTCTTATTTGTTGTTTTAGGTGTAGCCGTGAAGAATCTATAATCTTTAGTGTAGTTTCTCAAAGATTTTGACGTAGCTTCTCAAAGGTTAGTATTCCTACTTTGGACATTAGAATTTTAACTGTGTTGTTACTTGGCAATGAAGATGAAATATGAGTTAACTCGTAGGCACTTGTTGTTAATGTCTTGGGAAACTCAAGTGCTCTTGCTCACAAGTTTCTGCCTTTATAGTAAAAGTTGTTATGCTGTTTAGTTGTATGATGTTTATCAATGGAAGCTTTGATTATGAAGTTGCAAATACTACCTTTTATTACTTTGTATTATTGCAAAAGGTCTCTAACTTTAACCTTTTCTCCTATGATTACTTTGTATGATCTCTCGATCTACATAATAATATATGTAAGATACTCTGTCTTATAAGTTTGACATTAAATTTTTGCCTAGTGCATCATTGAAGCCATGTTTTCTCTAATTCACTGCAAAACATATATGGATGTGGCTATGTAGTTGTGAATTGTGTAACTAGTCCTTGCTTTATTTACAGGTTAAATTGTTTTGATAGTGGATCGGTTAAATGGTGGAAGTTTTAGTTGAGTTTGATTATTGTTTTGATAGTGGATCGGTTAAATGGTGGAAGTTTTAGTTGAGTTTGATTATTGTTTTGATAGTGGATCACTTAACTACAACAAATCTGTCTTTTAACAACGGTTAATTATAGCGCTTTTGAAAAAACGTTACCTCAGTTTAATATAATAGCGTTTGTAAACAGTTATAATATGTTTGTGTGTGTGTGTGTGTGTGTATATATATATATATATTAAAAGTTCATAAAATTTTGAATAGTTTATTATATATATATATATATATTTAAATATATACTAATGTACACGTTAGAATGGCATTGGGCGGGTAGTGAAAATATTTTCCTGAAAATCTCAAAATTCCCGCTCATTCCTTTTCTCAGAAATCTCAAAATTCCCGCTCCTCCCTCTTTTTTTTTTGTTTGATTTAGCTTCCCCTCTTCCCATCTTCAACCACTCTGCCGAATCCCATATGAATTGAACATAAGAAAAAAAAAAACCTCATTCGTCTCTTCGTCCAATCTGTCGAATCCCATTCGAACAAGGAAAAAAAAAAAACATTGACGAAATCATGTTTTTTTTAGAGAGAGAACGAGAGAAAGAACAGTAGAGAGAAAAATGGGGTTGAGGTTGGCGGGCCGACGCATTGCCGGTTCGCTTGCTGCCGTTCGTTGTCGGAGGGCCGTCGCCGGCCGATCTTCATGAATATGAGGTTTGTGCCGCCAGGGGAGGGGGTTTTGGCTGGGACCGGAGATCGTGAGAGTTGCTGCAATGGAGGACCTCATCATGGTCGACTTATGTCCAGAGCTCAAGGGGGAAGAGCTGCCGTCATGCGAGGCGGATGTGGGATGCTCAGAACACCCCCGGGAACGAAATGGGTTGGCAAGGGGCGGGATTGTTTCCTTGGGCGTCAGAGTCTTTGCAAAGATTTTGGTGAGTGTTTCTACTATTGTGTGATTTTCTTTGGCTTTTGATTTGTAATTTGTTTGTACATCGTTTAGTTGTACATCACAAAGCTATTTTATGCCTTGAATTTCTGGGCTTCTTGAGCCTTGAACCGTAGTTAGATTCCTGGGCTTCCTTGTTTCCACGTCGAGGGAGAAAAAACCTGCAAATGTGGTATGATTTTCGAAGAACAACCAGGATTGCAAGTGGTCAAAGAATGTTGTTCCCTCACTTCAATAATTAACAATGCCGATAAATTGGTTTCACTTTATTACCTCCCAGACTGTTTCAAGCACCGGCTGAGTCAGTTACTCTGCGATTCTCGAAGAATGAATGCTCATGTTTTTAAGCTTCTGCTTCAAGGGTCCCCAACAGAGGTTTGCGTGAAGGATTGTTCTTGGATAACAGAGGAAGAGTTCACAAAATGTTTGTAGAACTTTGATCCGAGCAACTTAATAGTATGCTCTTTCATTGATTGATGATGCTTGCCCTTGTTTAAAACTACTAATATTTTTATAAAACTAAAAATTACCAATTCTTTTGGTGACATGACAGCTCTATTATTCTCCATAGCATTACCATATCATATCATATCATTAATCCTGTTTTTTTTAGTGTTGTTTTGGTTGAATCTTTTTTTATTTGGAAGAAGTAAATCTATCTCTTCTAGTTTGGAAGGCATGTACTATTGAAGAAGTAAATAATTGGGTGGTAGCATAATCGAGTAGCTAAGTGACTGTCTAGTTGATAATGATTGACATTGACTTTCGAAGCCTACATGGGTGTTGAACAAAAACATTGTCCTAGCTGAATTTGCTGCAACAGATGGATGTTGTCTAATTTGTAAAAGGAAATAGGATGGATTTTCTGAAGGACATTTGATGTTTGGCAAAAACTCCAAGATTGTTTACTCTAATGGATGCAATCTGTTTTGCGTAAGAGTGGTGCAGTCTAGTGCTTGCTCTTTGTTGTACATCACAAAGCTTTTTTTTTTTTTTTTTTATTCAAGCAGGGAAGAAAGGTTTTTAAATGATAACAATAAATTTGTAAAATAAATTCAACCTGCTAGTCTTAAAAGAGAAAAAAGAAAGGAAAGAAAAAATAGTTGGATTGAATTCTCATTGGTATATTTTCGCCCATTGTTTGGGTCAATTTTGTGTTTGCTATGTTATTCTTATGGGGCATGTGTTATAGGTCTGCAGATTCTTGTCTTCATTGTTATTTTTCTCTTTCTATATAAGCTGGATTTTATTCTCTTTTTTCAATTAGGTGTTATTTTTCAGCCCCTGCACTTAGATCTCCGAACCTCACCGAGTGCTCCCTTCTCACCTCCTCGAGTATCGACACCTTAGCTGACTCATTGGGTTTGATCCTGAGAGAGCTGTATCTTGATCTACACTTAGAAAGCTGAAGGATGAGATTACAAAGGTAAGAATGTGGTTATATAAGATGCTTCTAATGTTTCTTTTTCGAGAGTGTATGAATGAAAATGCCCTTTCTTTTGTGGTTGGTATTGTTAATTTATTGGAAATTGGGATGTGGAGTTTTGTCTTTCTTATTGGTCAGTGTTATTCAATCACTAAAAATATTGTATGTCTTTCATATTTTTCCCTTACTTTCAGTCTATTTTGATGTTTATATTCCCTTACTTTCTTTGCATTTTGTTTTGATATACAAGGTCGGGAGATGCTGGCTTTTTTATTTGAGTTTGTGTTTTATGAATTTCACTTTGCTTGTGAATTGCCTACTTTTTGTTTGAGTTTGGTAACATGATTATTTGAGGATCTCTCTCTCTCTCTCTCGCCTCTATATATATATATATATATATATATATATATATATATTTATATGATTGTGATCTACAATTTTTGGACCAAATGCAGTTAGAGTGTGGGTGGATGTAGCAAAAAAACCGGATGCTTTCTTGTGGAGGCCAACGAGTGATATGAGTACCATTGAAGAAGCAATTTCAAGTAATGTGACTTGGCCTGCTAATAAAATTTTAAAGGGGTATGTGGAATCTCTACTAGTTGTAAATTTATTTTAAACAAAACATTATATGATTGTGATAGTTTTTTTTCTCTTCGGGTTTAAATGTAGGTAATGAAGACTTATGCTTTCTCCAACTATTTACATACCAATACATGTAAGCCATGCTCTCTATCTTACAAGTTTGACATTAAATTTTTATCTAGTGCATCATTAAAGTCATGTTTCCTCTAACTCACCAGCTACAAAATATCTAATGGAAGCCATGCTCTCTATCCAATGAGAGCCACGGTTAAGCCATGCTCTCTATCTTACAAGTTTGGCAATTGAAAAAAGATGATACCATGGAAAGTTAATGAGTTTTTGGTGCCTTGGCCAGAAAATGTTATTTTCTAAAAGAAAGAAAGATATGTATATAGTTAGTTGCTATCTTTCACTCTCAATTGTTGACATAATCAATTAGAAGAAGAAGAAAAATGAGAGCCACGATTAAGCCATGCTCTATATATATATATATTTGCTGACCATTTTTAGCAATATACAAAGATATGTAGACAAAGCTCCGAATCTCTTCTTTTGTTACCTTTCTCATATGAGAATACTTTATGGTTATGTTTCTAACACATTGGAGTACCTATTATACTTTTCTAATTATACAGGTTAAACAATGAAGATTACTTTTTTGTTGAAGCATTTTGTCAAGATGGAAGGATTTACTTCACCATTGCACTTAGACGTTTTGGAGATGACTTCTATGTTTTCTTTACTTGTTTTGAATGTTAAGGTTTTGGACACTGTATGAATTATGTTGTAGAAGTAATTTTATTGCCAGCTTGGTAGATACTGATAACAATTGATATGTTGAAGGTTTTTATGTTTTAATTTGAATGTTCCTATTTAGATATATCACATATCTCAGAATTACTATTTATTTGCATGAATTGAAAAGGATATCTATAATAATTTTAAAATATTACAAGATATGAACATAACAAGGAAAAAAGGTTATTAAGCAATAAAAGGATGAAAATAGCTTGTCTTAAATGTTATAATATTTCAATTCTATAGCGCTTTCTATAACTCTTCTGAAACGTTATGTTTTCTTAAGACCCATAATAGCGTTTGTTGTCCTAACACTCTAAAAAGTGCTATTGTTAGTGATTAATAGCGTTTTTGGACTGCTACTGATGTTGATATTTGTTGTAGTAACTATTCGGTGTACTTTTAAAATTCAGCATCATACATAATAGTATATCAGTACATTATTCATTTGAAGTTCTAATTTTAAGACGCTAAATAGTTGTCAAATGATTTCTTGCTATACGGAATTTCAAATAGCTAACCAAGATGCATGAACTTGTATATTGATTTTAAAAATTAGCATATACTTGATAACCATTAAAAACTGCAATATAAACTAAAATATAGCTAGTTAGAAAAGCTATAGATAAACTTTCTACAGCGTTTAGAATAGCAATTAAAAAACGCTATAATAATTTGAACTTTTAATGGCATTGGCTGAATTAACGTTTGGTAAAACGCTATATTATATTTTAATAGCGTTTTTCGTCAATTATTGAAGAAGATTTTTCTTGTAGTGACATCTCATAACTAAAGCACTTATTTGCATAATTATTTAAAGTTTTTCTTTCTTAATTAACTCTTGTTTTATATACTTTTACTGCTGTAATCCCCACCTAAAATCCAATCACTTCCCAAAAAAAGAAAAAAAAAAAAAAAGAAAGAAGACAAAATCCAAACCACTACACTTGCTAAAGTTGTACTGTGATCCATCAATCTTGGTGGATAAGATTATATTTAGATGGGGGGGCTGGGTTCTTTTAATGTTGATCAGCCAAGAAAAGTCTCTGTTATAACTAAGGTAAATATAGAGAGAGAATGGAAACAAAAGCCAAAATAGAAATTGTCACAAGAAAGGCCATTAATCCGTTCTCCCCAACTTCTCCTCAGTGTAGAAATTAATCTCAAATTCTCTCTTCTGGACCAATTCGTTCCTCCCCTGTACACATCTATTATTTTGTTCTACACTGCAAATACTAACCAGAACATTGATTCTTCTTCCACAGCTCATTCGGAATCTCCAACTCCTTACAAAAATCACTGTCCAAAACTTTAGTACACTTCTTTCCATTTGCGGGTCGGTTAAAAGACAACACCTGCGCATCGAGTGCAGGGATGAGGGAGCTTTTTTCATAGAAGCCCGGATCAATTGCCAGCTCTCTGACTTCGCCAAGGAACCCGATCCAAACTTTCTTAGCCACCTTCTTCCCACTAGTGATCCTAAAGGTGCCGAGTTAGTCGGGAAAGTAGTTTGCTCATACAACTGACGGTTTTCAAATGTGGAGGAACTGCTGTTTCTGTTTCCGCCCCTGGACATTGTTTAAACCCTCGACCAAATGGCATGAAATTCTTCAATATAACATCCGACTCAAGATCCAATTTCCGTAAAAAAATGTCAAAACTAAAATTAGGTTCCT
Source organism: Morus alba (assembly GCA_012066045.3). Taxonomy (NCBI): domain Eukaryota; kingdom Viridiplantae; phylum Streptophyta; class Magnoliopsida; order Rosales; family Moraceae; genus Morus; species Morus alba. The sequence continues at coordinate 56,291,806 of CP050224.2, forward strand.
GAAACTTTTATTTTTTATTTTTTATTTTGTTTTTTGGTTCAATGAAACTGAAAATTCATTACAATTTTGAAAAAAAAAAAGAAGAAATTTTACATATTTGCCCCTTAAACTTGTATGTCTTTAGCAATTTATCCTCTAAACTTTTCATCTTGACAAGTTGGCCTCTTAACTTATAAATTTTTTTCAATATGTCCCGTTTTACCAATGATTGTGTTAAATTAGTGTCGAAAAAACATGTTCGACAAAAAGTTCTAACATCCCAATTCAAATGAAACATAAAACCTATTGGATGGACTAGAGCCATGAAAGCTGAGATAGAATCAATGGATTTTAATCAAGTCTTGAAACTTCTAGATCTTCTTGATGGGATATAACGTATTGGGTGTAAGTGAGTTTATAAGTGGAAGAGAAACGCAGATATAAAAGGTCAAAACCTATAAGGCTATATTGGTAGTTAAGGGATGCACGCAAAAGGAGAGAATCAATTACAAGGAAAACTTTTCATCTATAGCCATGCCTGCGTCCATCCACATTCTCTTATCTATTGCGGTTGTTCTCAATTGCGAGATGCGACAAATAGATGTTAAAATGGCGTTCTTAAATTGTCATCTTGAAGATAGTATCTATATGGTATATCCAGAAGGCTTTGAATCTAAAGATCAAGAGGATTAGGTTTGTAAGTTGTTAAAATCCATTTATGAATTAAAGTAAGTTTTCCATTTTTGGAACAAAAAAATTTAACTAAGTGGTCAAAACTTTTAGATTCCAACAAAATATAGATTAACCTCCTTTTTATAAGCATATTATTTTGGAAAAACGGCAATGAGTTGAATTTTAAAGTTTTTATTGAATACCAAAACCATGTAGGACATGTTTATTATGCCATATAACATAAATAACAAAAATCTAAAGCATATCTTTGAAGAATTCAAAAACTGTACATCTAACAGATCAAAACATTTTAAATAGCAAAGGCAAGAACAACAATATCTGAAATAGAGTTGTCAAATGGGCCGGGCCGTCCATGGACGGCCTGACCCAACCTGTAATAGTGTCGGGCTTGGGACAGCCCGGCCCGCTACTCTTACGGGCTGTGCCGGCCTGGCATGTGTGAAGGGCCAGGGCTGGGCCTCACTTTCTCAGCCCGCAGCCCAAGCCCGACCCTAGCACGTGAGGGCCCGCTGCCCGGCCCAAGCATGGTTCGGCCCAAGCCCTCATTCGGCCCTAGTTCGGCCTGGCCTAAGCCCACGAAATGGCCCGTGAAACGGCCCATTTTAATTGGTTTCATTGGGCCTTCACTAGGCCCGTCACGGGCCTCCCGTTGGGCCTGCGACGGGCCCAATGGTAACAATCTGAATTTCTCCCAAAAAATCCCCTATAAATACCCCTTAATTCCAGTAAAATCCCACACAACAATTCACACAACAATTCACTCTCAACTTCTCATCTCACCCTTATTATATTCTCATCTTGTCTGTTTGATTTTGATTCTAAGCTTTTTTTATCGCAGTCACTCATTTTCTTGCTCTTTCATTTACAAAGTTCGAGTTTAATCAATTTCCAAAAAATGGCCGCATCAAACTTTCCTAATTTTACTGCTCTTCCTGAGCTTGATGATGAGGCATTTTTCGAGGATGAAATGATGCCTCCAAACCCCACCCCTATTGAGCCAGAAAATGCTCCGGTAGATAATGCTTTAGTGCATAATGAGAAAGCTAGAGAACGCAATAGGGGAAAAAGACCGTGAACTTCTCCGACATTGCAGCATTTCACTGAGGAGCCCCGACCAAATCTAAAAACAGGTGAAATGAAAATTCAAGCGGTATGTAAATATTGTAAAAAACACTTTTCTAATAAAAAGGGTGGGGGTACTGGTCATCTGGATAGACATTGGAAAGTATGTCTACCATTACACCAAGGTGGGAGTGTGGACTCCTTCCAACAAACACTATCACTCAAATCACAGGTGTTACAAAATTTTACATATGATGCACAATGTGCTCGTGAGGCGCTAGCTAAATTTCTAGCTAGTGCCGAATTGCCTCTTTCTTTTGCAGATGATGCTTCGTTCGAAGAATTCATCCAGACAACCTTCTGCCCACAATTTAAATGGGTAAGTAGAAACACAACTCGTTCTGATTGCATGAAAGTGTTTTATGCAATGAGACAATCTCTTGTTGATAATTTAAGTACTTTTAATGCTACTGTCTCTTGCACTTCTGATCTATGGGAGGGGTGCAATAAAACTGGATATTTAGGTGTAACGGCGCCGAATGGGTTTTACAAAAAATTAATTGGTTTTCGTTTTATGTCCATATCCTCATAACGCATCATCTATTTTTAGTACAATAATGGAAATTTTTGGGTTTTATAAAATAGAAGATAAAGTTTTAATTATTACTTTTGATAATGCGTCAGCTAACACAGTTGCAATTAACATGTTTAAACGTAGTTTAAAACTGTCATTTGAGGGGAAAATTTTTCATCAACGGTGTGCATGTCACATAATTAATTTAGTAGTTTAGGTAGGAATTGAACATATATCATATAATCTAACAAATATTAGAGAACCATTATCATTTACATCTAGTTCTAGAGCTCGGCTCCAAGAATTCAAACTATATTACAGGAATAGTCAAAAATGCCCAAGAAAGTTTCCAACTTACGTGAGATATAGATGGAACTCCACCTATTTAATGTTGAAGGCATCACTCCCTTATTAGGAGCTTATCATGACGTATGTAAACAGTGAGAATGATCAACTTTTAATTTTCTATAGTGATTGGCAAATTGGTGAGTATTTTTTAAAATTTCTAAAAGTTTTTTACAATGCTACTAAATTAATTTTTGGAGTTTATTATCCTACTGCTCATTTGGCTTTACATCAACTATTTAATATTTTAGAAACATTTTCTTATTATAGGGATACATAACTTTTTAGAGATATAGTTAATTTAATGGACAATAAATTTAAAAGTTATTGGTCAGGTTGTCCTATGATATATGCACTGGTAACTATTTTAGATCCTAGGTGCGGAGTAGATGGGACTAACTCATTGATGACTGCAACAGCAGAAAATTTAGGAATAGATATGTAATTAATTATTATTGACGCTAAGAAGATGTTAGAAAAGGTTTTTAGTTTGTAGGAGGTAAAATACGGCACATGTCAAAAAGAACAAGGGACTTCGACGTCAACTAGCAGTTCAGGGCCTAATGGATCATCGTGGAGTTTCTTGAAGAAGAAAGAGAAAATGGCAGGATCAACAACAACACAAGCGTCTACCGAACTAGTCAAAGATTTTGAAGCAAATTTTGTAATCGATGATGATAAACTAGACATCTTACAGTGGTAGAAGAGCAAGACTGATCATTTTCCAAAACTGTCTATAATAGCTCGTGACATTCTGACAACTCCAGTGTTAACGGTAGCATCAGAACAAGCATTTAGCACAAACAACCGAATTTTGGACGACAAGAGAAGCAGAATGCATCTAGATATGTTGGAGGGGCTAATGTGCGTTAAAGACTGGGAAGATGCCAAAAGATGAAAACAACAATACATCGATGATTCAATTCAAGAATATTTTTCTAACTTAGAAATAACTATATCTTTTGGAAGCCCGTAGGTTCGTAATTTACTATTCCTAGCTACTGCACTCTTTTTTTCCTTCGCTAAGGTTTTGTCCTGATCTCTCCATGGGTTTTACTTGGCAAGGTTTTTAACGAGGCAGTCATTTATGTGTACTTTTCTTATTATGTCAATTCAATAAAATCACATCTTTTAGGGCATATGATGTATTTTTTTTAATTAAATAGAAAAAAATTCTTGGGCCGGCCCGTGAAGGGCCTAAGCCTAGGCCCGGCCCTAGCCCTTATGGACTAGGGCTGCGGGCCTGGACCGGGCCTGGGGTTTTCTCTTCAAGCTCGGCCCAGGCACAACCCTGCATTGTGCAGGGTCATACCAGGCCCGGCCTAGGCCCGTCACGAGCCTAGAGGTCGATGTGTCGTGCCGGGCCGGCACAACACGTTTGACAACACTAGTCTGAATATTAACCAACATCATATTTAAATTCATACTTTCATATAAGCACAAGAGAATATTCTGAGCAAAAATAAAAACTAAACAGAAAAGCATAAGGGAAAAAAAAATATTGAGCTTCTCTCTCTCTCTTCCCCTGCCTACATTTTTTTTCCTCTTCTTTTACTCATTCATCCCATCTCTGAAAACGTATTTCTTTGAGAATGTATTCTTAAAACACGTATTTTTTTTTTTATTGTAAAGGATGAAATTTACAATTAGAGAAATTAAGGGTCAATGATTGTGTTAGGAGCCGTCGATTAGTGATGTTAATCCCCTGTGAGAGCGAGAACGATAATAAACATGAAAGTAAAGAAAATCCGTAAAAACACACATAAATTTATAGTAGTTCCCCTAATAATTTAAAGTAGAGTTTTTTTTTTTTTTTTTTTTTTTTTTTTTTTTTTTTTTTGATGACTAACAACAACCATTCCAAAACATATATATATATATATATATATATATATATATATATATATATATAATAAAAAAAAGCAAAAGATACAAACGAAAAGAAAGAAAGAAAAAATAACTAGTAGAAGAATTTAACCAACCTAGATGTAGATAGTTTTCTCATTACTTCTTTTGACGATTCCCAGTAACAGCGCCAAAAACTTATTGTTATTTTACTAATTACTCACAGGCGCACTAATCAATTACAATAGACAAGTAGAGCGAGGCCAATCTCATAGAAAATGTTTAAAAGAAGATAAGACTCACGAAAATATTAACTAATTCAAATTAATTTAACTCTAACCTAGTTCCAATAAATTTGATGGAGAAAAAGGTAAGACTGGGAATTATAATAGAGAAAAGAAATAAAATTATAAGTAAAATCAGGTTATAAAAATTACTAAGGTTTCAGAATCCACTAATATTCAACTAATATCTCTACCCTATATTGATTCCAGTATTTTGAGTGATAGTGTACAAGTCAATCTTACTATCTACCGTATATTCTTCACTGTTGCTTTGTGGTCATTGATAAAAGTGAAGCTGTTTAATTATATGTTTTCCATTAAATTGTGAACATTTAATTATATGTTATAATCAAGAATACATGATATTAATAATGAAATAACATTCACAAAATGAAGCGAAAATCATAAACGTTAAAACGCAAATAGATTGGAATCAACACACAATAGTGGATTAAATAATTAAACATGGCTTCATCATCCACCTCAGTAAAAAAGAAAATATTACAAATACATGAAAAAAATGTAAAAACTAAAATAAAAGAAATCACCCTGTTGAAGACCTTCCATATCCTGTACTGTGTATCCCACACTGTATTTTTTTCTCTCAACCTTGCAGTATTTTGGCGTCAGCCTTCGCTTATAGGCAATAGTATTGATAATCCAACCTTTGTTTATAATTTTTTAATTTTTTAATTTCTTTTTCTTTCCCTTCCCGCGCCAGTTGGGATGCATTTAGGAATACCTGAAACCGGGCTTTATTGGTGAAAAAAAAAAAATCAAAACCTAAAGTCAAACGAATCCGCACCGTTTTGAGTGGCTGAAGCAACTAACGCGCTGAACAGGTGGGGCCCGCGGTCTGGCTCCACGCTTTTCTTGTTGGGTGTGGATGCACGTGCGCGTGAGGACCGTTTATAGTGCTTGATCCAATGGACTGAAATTAATTCCGAAATTATAAATATAGTAAAAGGGAGTGGGGTTTACTGTTCATCAAGACTCAATTCACTATTTCTTCTACAGTGAAATGATGATTTTACCCTCGATTCACTATTCCCTCCTTCTTCTACTGAAGGGGCCTTTTGGTTTTTTAGTGTCTTTTACTGTTTCTTCTATAGTGAAATGACAATTTTACCCTCGATTCACTATTCCCTCCTTCTTCTTGAAGGGGCCTTTTGGTCTTTTTAGTGTCTTTTTCCCCCATTTTCCCTTTCCTTCGTTTGTATTCTCTCTTTGTCCATTTCTGTTTTTATTTTTCCCTTTAGTTTCTGCTTCCTCTGTTTCATTGTGCTTCTCCTCGGTTCCTTTGTGTTTTTGGCCTTGCATTCCTCGCCTTTTCCTCTCAATGTTTCCGTTTTATTGGTCTCATTTGGCTGTAAATGTTAGGATTATATGCATTTTTTTTCCATTTGTTTGATCTTCTATTTCTTTGCTCCATTCGATTTGGTCCCAAATTTAGGGCTTTCGTTTTTCCTTTTTCATGCATTCCTTCCTTGCTTTGGGTCATTTTCTACTGATTTAGGTTGAAAAGTTGAGGGATCTTATGGGATCTTATGGGTTTTTCCTTTGTTCATTCTTTTTCTTTGATTTGGCCGAACATTTGGGGCTTTTATTTCTTTTTTCTTCAATGTTCCTCGGCTGCTTCAAGGTCATTTTCGACTGATTTAGGTTGAAAAGTTGAGGGATCTTATGGGGTTTTCCATTTGTTTATTCTTTTTCTTTGATTTGGCCGAAAATTTGGGGCTTTTATTTATTTTTTCTTCAATGTTCCTCGGCTGCTTTGATTTGTGATTCATCTCCGATTTTCATTATGTTTCCTCTCAAATTTTTTTCCATTGCTTATAATTTTGTTCCAGTGCATGTTTTCCTCTTATTTTTGTTCGGTCATTTTTTATTTATTTTTTTCCGTCCCTTTTTTTCCCCTTTGTTTTTTTACATCATTGGCTTCTTAATATCTAATGTAATTTTCTAATCGGTAATGCATATTGTCCTATTGATTCAGGCCCTCCATCCTCTGCTTTCATGGATTTTTTCTCGCAGGACATCTGTTTGTATGGCTGGAATTTATTTTGCCTCCATTTCTGCCACGTGTGGGGTAATCTCAAATTTTTTCTGTTTCATTTATTAATATGCTGAGTTGTGGTGCCTATATTACTAATTTCTTTTGCTGGCTTCATCATTTGCTCTCATTTCAATATCTATTAAATGATATGCCAATTGTGCATAATCTGTTTTTAGAGTTTGCGATTTTGTGTCCTTTTTTCTTTTTTTTTCCTCTTATTATTTTTCTCTTTCTTTCGACCTCTTTTCTCTTAGAATAACCAATTTATTGATTTTGTGATTTAATTAACGAATTTAAATTTTTTACTCTGTAAACCGACTATGCTCTAAATTTAAATTTTTTATTCTCTCCAAACCGACTATGCCCTATTGCGTGTTGTGTTATTATAGGTTGCTTACTGTTTATACATGCTTTTGGCCTTTTTATTTATGAAGAGTGTTGCTTTGCATTCATTCATTGTGCTTCTCCTGTTGCTTTCTCTTGCTCTTGTCAGTTTTTCTCTTCTATTTTATCCCTCATCATTGACTACTTTGTTCCACCCATGTTGTGCTCTTTTACTCATGTACCTTTGACTGCCTATCCTTATCTTTGTTTCATTTGTGCTCATTTACTCCTTTATTTCATTATCCATCATTTACTACCATGTTTTGCTATTTCTTTACGTCTCTCTGAGTTTCTCTGGTTTGCTGATATATCACAATTAAAGCAGTGTTTGGAGCATTTCAGGTATGACTAATAGCCCTTGTCTATACTTTTTTGTTGTGTTTTGCCAATATTGTTTATATTCCTTTCCCGTAGCATTATTGATATGTATTGTTTTTCTTTCATCGTGGTTATTGATGTATACCTTTGTTGTTTAATTAGTATCTCTCATTCATGTACAATATTGGTAAAAATGCTTCTTCATTCTTAATAAATGCTGTCAATTTCTCTGGATTTTTTTCTTCCCTGTCCTTTTCTTTTTCCCCAATCCTTTACTGGTTAAATATGCCTATCTATTTGCCTACACTTTACCATTTCTTGGCAATATACGTGCCTCATCTACATCTCAGTAACATATATCTAAATATCTATCTTATATACATGCTCTTAATAACATTTCTATTCATAGTAAATAAATGTTACTAATGTTGGTCTAACCATAGTATTCATGATTGTTCTATTGATAATTACTGTAATATGTTTACCTCATATCCTCTATGTATACTTAGTCTTCTTATTTTTTTGTTCCTTTCCTCAATGGCGATGACAATCACAATTAAAGTTCTATATTTTGAGTTCTATATGATTTGTCCAGAGATTGCTGTTAATATAGTTTCTTTGTTTTCCCCATTACTTCCTTCTTGCGAAGGCTGACTCCACCTTTTCCCATTCTGTTTTTGTATTATACAAACTCCTCATTTTTACTTCATTTCAAATCTTCGTATTTCTAGCTTCAATATTTGATTAGATTGCAAGGGATATTTACTTATCCATATAATGTATTCCTATTTTCTTTTCTTTTTTCCCTATGTTACCTCCTTTAGCTTCAATATTGCATTAGGTCTTTACAATAAAACTTCTTTACATGTATCATATATTAATTTTTGTCCTTCCCTTTGTTAAGTTTCAAGCATTGAGGTACATATTTGTAGCTCTCATTGCTACATACTCTATAATGCAGTCACTATGTTGTTCTCTTCTTTGTTTTTCCTCTCTTTCTGAAAATAATGTTTTTCACTTTCTTTGATTAAATTGCGCAGCCAGCCTCTATTGTCCTTTCAACTTTCTTATTTCCCTCCATCTCCTCACCACTTTCTTCTGGTTTTCAATCTCATCCTATTTTCTTAATTGGTCTCTCCTTTGGTATTGTTTTTTACATATAAAATAAAATCAAAGCTTTTTGCCCCTTCTTTTAATCCACTTGGTAGCCATTGGACAAATTCATACTTCACCCCCTATCATTCATCTTTCATGATTTATACTTTGTAATTCGTACGGTGAATATGATAACTTATTAACTTTTGTGTTTTTCCCTTTCCTTTACTTATTATTATTATTATTATTATTATTATTATTATTATTATTATTATTATTATTATTATTATTATTATTATTATTATTATTATTATTATTTACCTTCTTAAGCTTCAAATATCAACATACGGATTTGCGGTTCTCATCGTTGCAGATTCTATAATGTAATCATTGTGTTGTTCTTTTCTTTCTTTTTTCCTCTCTTTCTCAAGACAATGTTCTCCATCCTTTTTAATTAGGGTGCGGACTCGGCTCTATTCTCTTTTCAATCTTTGTATCTTCTTCCATCTCTTTAATCTTGTCATCCGTTTTTCGTGCTTTTTAATCTTATCCTACTCCCTTAATTGGTCTATTGTTTTCTACTCTTTTTTACATATCAAATCACATCAAAGTTTTCTACCCTTTCTTCTAATTAACCTGGTAGCCTCTGGACAAATTTTTATTTCACTCCAGTCACTCACCTTTTGTGACATATACTTTATAATTTGTGCAATGAATACAGTAACTTATTAATTTCTGTGTTTTTGTGCAGCTGCCCTTAGTTGGCAGCCACAAAAAGTGCAGTTGCCCTTAGTGGGCAGCCACAAAAACACTGTAGATATATAAGTTTGCTTATTCATTGCACATTGCTGAGAATATTAAATATCTGACCCATAATTGCTACACTAAAACACTGTGATATTCATGTTTTGTCACAGTTTTTGATTTTTGTAGTTGACCTTTCATTTTCCTCCACCTTACGCATATAATATATTTATTCTATTTATCTTTTTATTTTGATGCACTTGGTGAATCATGCATAAATCTATATCTTGCTTTGTTCATTCAATTTCTATGCCATGTTTTTTTACAAATTAAATAAAACCAAAGCTTTTTGCCCCCTCTTTTAACTCACTCGGTACCCTTTGAACAAGACTATATTTTACAACAGTCATTAAGCTATTGTGGCATATACCTTATAATTTATGCTGAGATTGTCTCATATCTAATTCACTATGACTATGCAAAAATATTATTATGTCTATATCTGTTGGTTTTTTAAATTTGTTTCCCCTGCTTACTTAATTTGTTTACTTGATTATTTGTATTTTCTAGGGTCTGCTATTGGTCATTGTCCTGTTTTGCTGCTTTCATATTGCTCATTGCCGTTGACCTTCGGTTCATTGACATTCTAGAATTAACGTGGGATTTATAGCGCTTGAGATATTTCTAATATTTTATTTCAACAACTCTTTTATTATACTTTTTGCATATTTTATCCTCACTGATTTCATTGCATTCTTTTACTCATTATCTTACTATTTCTAGGTAATATAATTACTTCTAAATCTTACTATTTCTAATTTTTTCAATTACTAATACTAATATCTTTTAAAATTTATATTTTACAGTTGAAAAAAAAGCGGAACCACAACAGTAAAGAAAAAGAAAGAGTTATATATATATATTGTAAATAACTTTATATAACAATATGTTATATATATATATATATGTATATATGTATTTATTGTAAATAACTTCATATAACAATGTCCTATGTATATATTCATGTATTAATATACATTATAAATAATCTATTTCTATTGTATATAAATTACTAATCTTTTTCTAACATACAAAATTATCTTCTACTGCAATGCGCGCAAATGTGCGCGTCCTTGGCTAGTTAAAACTAAAATTAATAAAAATAATATATTATAACCGAATTTTTAGCGTTTGGAATGCCAAATGTGGTCCAAATGTATCTGTTTTTATACCGTTTGGCTCCAAATTTCAAACACTACTTAGCTAAAAATAAAACACATAAAATTAAATAAAAACGCATTAAAATAAATTAAAACAGACCAAATTGATTAAAACTAAAATAAAACTCAATAATTTAAAATTTAAATATAAACATGTACAAACAAATTAATACTTATAAAAAGTCTAAATTTAAGGGATTTAATTATGTTTAAAATAATGATTGTCAAGAGAGCTCTAAATTCTCTCTCTTCTCTTCTCTTATTTGTTGACTCCTTCACCTTCCTTTCTGTTTTCCTTAATCCTGTATCGGTCCATCTTGTGTACAAACTCTAGCTTTGAAGATCATAGAAATGGTAAAGCTTTATTAGTTCATAATTCATGTTGGAACTCTATATATATATATATATATATATATATATATATATATATATGTTACACAGTCCGTACCCGTTTCCTTTGAATATGATTCCCTCGGATGACGCGCCACCGAGGACTCCCCTTGGAACCTGTCTTTGTTTGTCCTTGAATTAACGTCGAAGAAACCTCGACCTCCTACAACCAAGATATCGAGGAAGATTGCATGGGCCTGCCATCTTGTCAACTCGTATAAATCATGAGAACTCATTTGGCTTCCATCTTGGGAACCGGGAATGTGTGATCATATAAATAGAGCGAACAAAGACCCGGTATGAAAAAAGGCAATTTTATATTCATAGTGCATGCACAAGTGGATTAGGCATTGCCGAACCACTATAAAAATCGTTGTTCCTTCTCATTATTTTTCGGTTCATTTCATTATCCCGGTTTAGCATAATCGCGATTAAGAGAGATCAAAACGAGTTGTCGGAAAAACACCGTAACAATATATATATATATATATATATATATACACACGCATATGTATATATTCTTTGTGAATTTCCATTTATCATACAATTTTCATGTTTTATTAGCTTTCCAATTTCTATGATCTATTATCACTTATCTAACATGTGTATATACAATATGTAAATCTGATCAGAATCAAATAGAATGATTGAGAGTTGCTAAATCTGATCAGAATCAATTCCTATATATATTTTCGTCAAATTTCTTATAATGAAAATTTTGCCTTCTTATGTGCTGGTCAAAAATATATATGCCAACAACTGGGAATGAGTTCAGGAGATGTTTGCACTGCGACAAACACTCTTAACTGCATAGCATGTCTTTTCCCGCTTTTCCCACTTTTTTCTCTCTTTTTGTTCTTTTTTTTTTTTGGTCATTTTCTTTTTCATAAATGCCTTAATCATATAAAGTAGAACAGACTAATTCTATTTTTGATTTTCCAGGTTTCAAGCATGTAAAAAATCAAGAGAAGAAGAATTAGAATCTGAGTAACAAACCAGAGTGTCAAAGGTAAATATATATTAGACCATTTTCGATGCATATGCTAATATTAATTATATGTTAACACCAAAAAATGTGATAATAATATATTTGTTATGTTATTTTTATTTGGATGATTGGTTCAAATCACCATGTTTTAGGTTAAAACAATACTCTCTCTTAAAAAACTTAAATTTAAAAAGTTTTGCTACAATATTTTTTTCTCACAAAATTTAAATTCTAGTTACCTTCCAAACGGGCTCTAAAAGGTTATTTGGTACACCGGTTTAGACCACGCAGTTCAAACCTTTTCACTACAATAATTTCTCTCATAAAAATTAAAGTTCGGTTCAAACTTTCTGGTTTGAACCTGTGAACTAAACAATAACTAACGTTCTATTTGCTTTGCTGATTCAAATTGTATAAGGCATTGCATACATAAGACTCCCAACCGCCGAAGCATAAGGCACCTTTGCCATGTATTCTCTTTCTTCAGATGTCTTGGGACAATCACTGTTTGAAAGAGTAATTCCAGACCTAGATGGTTGCCCACCTTTCTGGAAATTCTGCATTGCATATTTCTCGAGAATTTTATCTATGTATGAAGCCTGTGAGAGAGCTATCATTTGTTCTTTCGATCTCTTAAGATTCGAATGCCCAGAACATAATTAGCTTCTCCTAAGTCCTTCATGTCAAACTGTTTAGTAAGCCAAACTTTGACTGATGATAAAGCCCCTACATCATTGCCAATAAGTAGAATATCATCAACATATAACAGTAGAAAAACCACTTTCCCATCTTGAATATGCTTATAAACACAAGGTTCATCCATATTCTGTTGGAATCCAAAAGTCTTGACCACTTGGTCAAATCTTTTGTTCCAAGAATGGGAAGCTTACTTTAATCCATAAATGGATTTCAACAACTTGTAAACTTTTCCCTCTTGACCCTTAGCTCCAAAGCCTTCTGGTTGTACCATATAGATACTTTCCTCAAGATGGCCGTTCAAGAATGTCATCTTGACATCCATTTGCTAGATCTCGTAGTCGAGAGCAGCCGCAATGGATAAGAGAATGCGGATGGACTCAAGCATGGCTAGGGGCGAAAAGGTTTCCTCGTAGTCGATTCCCTCCTTTTGCGTGTATCCCTTAGCTACCAGTCTAGCCTTATAGGTTTCAACCTTTCCTTTTGCATTTCTCTTTCTCTTGTAGACCCATTTACACCCAATGGGTTTAATCCCATCGGGAAGATCTACAAGTTCCCAGACTAGATTAAAATCCATAGATTTCATCTCAGCTTTCATGGCTTCTGTCCAGAGGTTTCCATCAACATCCTCCATAGCTTCTTAGTAAGTATAAGGATCTCTGTCATGTTCCAGAGATTCTGCCAAAAAGGTTTCCCCATTAGCCATGAATCTCTCAGGTTCATGTCTGATCCTGCCACTACGCCGAAGCCCCTTAGGTTGTTGTTGGGTTTCTTCTTCTACTCTAATTGGATCGGTTTCGAAAGGGACAGTTGGTATGACCAAGTCACTCGTCATTTCCTCAAGCACCATTTTGCTACGAGACTTAAAGTCGTTCATGTAACTTTCCTCAAGGAATGTTGCATTCGTTGAAACCATGACTTTATTTTCCTTGGGATTATAGAAATAACCCCCTTTCGTCCCTCTCGGATAACCTAAAAAGATGCACACTTCTGAACGTGCTTCCAACTTGTTCGCTTCCTTGTCCAGGACATGTACAGGACATCCCCATATGCGAATATGGTTCAAGGATGTCTTCCTGCCCGTCCACAACTCGTGAGGAGTTTTAGGAACCGACTTTGTTGACACGTTGTTCAGAAGATAACATGCATTTTGTAAAGCATATCCCTAGAAAGATATAGGCAATGTCGAATAACTCATCATGGACTATACCATGTCCAACAAGGTTCTATTTCTTCTCTCAGCTACACCATTCTGCCGTGGAGTGCCAGGTGCAGTTAAATGGGATAGAATCCCATTCTCTAATAAGTATCCGGTGAACTCATCAGAGAGGTATTCTCCACCTCGATCGGATCGAAGTGCCTTTATGGGTTTACCCAGTTGCTTTTCCACTTCAACCCGAAACTCCCTGAATTTATCAAAAGTTTCGCTTTTGTGACGCAATAGGTACACATAACCATATCTTGAGTAATCATCGATAAAAGTGACGTAATACTCATACCCTCCTCTTGCCTTGATGTTCATGGGACCACAAACATCACTATGCACAAGTTCAAGAACATCTTCAGCCCTATTGCCTTTAGACCCAAATGGTCTTTTGGTCATTTTGCCCTCTAAACAAGATTCACATTGGGGTAAGGACTTGACCTTTAAAGAACTTAAAGGTCCATCCTTTACCAACCTCTGTATCCTATTAAGGCTAATGTGACCAAGTTGCAAATGCCAAAGACATGTCTCATTAGAGTGAGAAGTTTTAAGCCTTTTAGAGTTATTAACAACTTCAGTGTTTAGCAGTGAGTCCATCTTAGGTTTGATAAAATATAGATTATTTTGCATCCATCCATCACAGATAAAAGACTTGTTTTTACGAATCACAACTTTATTATTAAAAGAAACTGAATAAGAATCCTTAAATAAACAAGCAACAGAAATAAGATTCCTCTTAAATTGAGGAACATAAAAACAATCTCACAAAAATAAACTCCTATAACTATCAAAATAAAGATGGATGTCTCCCATTGCTTCAGCCAACACTAGTGTTCCATCGCCCATCCTCAACGTGAAGCTTTCATTTAAAAGACTTCTCGTTTGCCTGCAGAGAAACACATACATGATTAGTTGCTCCAGAATCTATGACCTAGTTGTCACTGGATTCCCCAACTAGACATGCTTCCACAATCAAAAGATCACACTCACCTCCTTTGCCTTTAGCAGCTAGGTAGTCTTTGCAATTCTTCTTCATGTGCCCCACCTTCCCGCAATGAAAGCACTTAAGCTTGTTCGGGTTCTTCTTCTTCTTGTTCTTGCCCTTGTTTGGCGGAACTGAAGAACTCTCCTTCTTAGCTACTTGCTTCTTCTTTCCATTCCTTGAAGAGGGTTTAGAAGAAGATGCCTCAGCAAAGTTAGCCTCCTCAATAGTCGACCCCTTGATCATTCGCTCAAACTTTTGGAGTTCTTGCATCAACTCTGTCAGGGTTATATTATGTCTAGCGCTCAAATTGAACGTTGCCCTAAACGGAATATATTCCTTCGACAAAGTTTCAAAGATCATGGTCAATTGAGACTCAGCATCGATGTTGGCCCCATTGGTCTGACCTTCAGCCAAATAGCCCATCAC
Organism: Morus alba; assembly: GCA_012066045.3. Taxonomy (NCBI): domain Eukaryota; kingdom Viridiplantae; phylum Streptophyta; class Magnoliopsida; order Rosales; family Moraceae; genus Morus; species Morus alba. Next base: position 56,307,094 of record CP050224.2, read on the forward strand.
CTTCAGCATATGTTCCTTTATGGAAGACCCAGCCTTCTGTCTACAGTTAATGAGGTTGCTTAGGGCTTCCTGACGTTTTTCAATGGCTTGGCCACCGAACATGTCCTCAAGATTATCCATAATCTGACAAGCAGTTATGTAATCTTCATGTTGTGCTTGTAGCACAGTGGACATGCTCGCCACCATATAACAGCGAGCCATATCGTCAGAGTCCTTCCAAGGTGTGTTCCAGAGGACAAGGTGTGTTCAGTACAAAATTCAGTTTCTCAAAGGTCAGGACGATCTTTAGGTTCCTTTTCCAATCGGTAAAATTCTTGCCAGTTAAGTTGTGTTTATTAAGTATCGATGATAATGCGCTAGAAGACATTTTGATCTACAATAAACATTCATATATCTAGTATAAGCAAACTTACATAAACATTTAGTAATCAAACATATATACATGTTATAATGCAACAAATATGTTTGTGTGTCAAAATCTTGAAAAAATCACAACCTCACAACGATAATTCCCAACTCAAATATTTTGTAAGTCTCCTAGGGGAGATCATGCAAAATTTAATTGGGAACACGGATCCCCTCCGATCAATATATACCATCCGGATCAATCTCTGTCCAACATATATATTGATAACTGTTTTCTTTGGCCATTAATTTAATTTGCAGAGCTCCTAGGGGAGATTAATAATTAAATTAATCTTGAGTGTATAACCATCATTTTAACTATTTGATCCATATTTTATAATTGTCACCTAGGGTTGTACAACCATAAAATATGCTCAAATAAATTATCTTCTTGGAGATCCACACCGGTACATAATGAATCCCTTCCTAGGGGTTGGTATCACCATGTATTACCTGCGGACCAACGATGGAGGCCATGGGTCTTTTTTTTAAAAACCCTCACCCACTCAATCTTTTGGAAAACAAGGTTTTATGTTAAGAAATATGCATGAACAATTTTAATGAGCGGCACTCCCTATTCTACATGACATGTTTATCACATATACAGCAAATCATATTATATGCAATCATACAAAGCAATTGAGCTAGGCAACAAGCATAATAATAATAATAACCGTAATATTATGGTTCCATCCTAGAGAAAAGAAAAAAATAAAGATTACTAAGAATAATCGAAAAATATATCGATCGATTCTTCATCTTGAATCTTGTTGGTTGTCCTTAAATTCTTCATCACGATCAAATTTTGGTTATCATAAAATTATTTTCCATGTTTTCTTGAAAAAATCTCAAAAATTGCAAAATCGTATATTGTCACATTAGGTTTGGTCGACCGGTGACAAAGTAGTTATATACTCAACCGGTCGACCACCTTACACTAACCGGTTGATCGGTGCAGTCGACTGGTGCATGTGCGACAGTAACCCAGATTTTCAGAAATCAAAGCAATTTTTTAATTTATTCAAAAACACAAAACAATTTTATAAACTAAGAAAAAATTAAATACCTTCATATCCTTCATCTTCAAGATCCATCTTCAATCTCCTCCAAGAATTTTACATAAAAATTCCTATACCGTTTTCCGGTTTATAAAATTTCTACTAAAGAAAATAAAATAAACCCTGACAGCAATGATAGGCCGCATATCTAATTACATTGCAAAGAACAAATTCCTATACAACCGTTCTAAACTCTAAGGAACCATAACTGGTAAAAATTAAATAATAAATAATCATTGATAATTTATAAATGATAACCAATAATAATTATTTAATCATTTATTCACCATATATTCATGATAACAACATAATATAGAAACCCTAGAGTGCCATCTCTCTAAAATATCAATTCAAGCATAAAAGAGATATTTTTTAGATCACAAATCTATGTAAATAGCATAATCATGAACAAATAACTATGGCTCTGATACTAATTGTTGGAAAATTATGGCATCGAGTGCGCATCGGAATTTTAAAAAAATTTAATCAACGTCAAAGCCAACCAAAAACATGTTCATGATGCTATATAACATAAATACTAAAGATCTAAATCATATCTTTTGAGATCTCAGGAAACTGCACGTCTAATAGATCTAAGCGTTCCAAACAGCGACCGGAAGAGCCTCAACCAACTGGTCTTTTTTGCTATTCTCATTTCCACGATCGGTGTGCGGGTGGGCACACTTCGTTTGATCTCCTCTTGGTATTCTTGATCTCCTTCCAATCACAAGAGAGCCAAAGAAAAATTGTTCTTGATAATTAAATAATTTTTCCTCTTGGACTCTTTTATCAAAAGCCTCCAAAAGGTCTCTCAAGTGATCTTATGAGTAATGTGACTTAATAGGCTATTTATAGTGTTTAGGAAGTCATACTTCCGTAACAATTAGGTTTCCTAAAGATTTAATCGCACCCAGAGTTGATTTTGCCACGTCAACATGCATTTTAAGTTGCAACCTGTCGACCGGTGACAAAGTAGTTATACTCAACCAGTCGACCTATCTTCACTAACCGGTCGACCGGACCGGTTGACCGGTCTTCTCATTTTTTTCAATACGGGAAACTTACATAGAGCCTCAATTTTGATTCAAGCATCCCAATAGAGAAAGTGCCTAATCAAAATAGTCATATAATAGTCTTCCCATAATAAACAACTCTTAAAACAATAATTCAACCAATTTATCTAGAATCAATTTATCAATTAATTCACCCGATAAATCACTCATGAATTAACTTTGAACCTCTTTTACAAAAATAACAAAAGTTACCAATATGTAGGAAATACACCATATCCTTACAGGAAATTATGTGACCTAGCAAAGGGACCCGATGGACATATATAAATCAAGCTCCTATAATCACAACGCCACTTGTAAACCCACAAGTCCGTCTCATGATTATAAAACTCAAGCGCTATTCCACTAAAAGCCTAGAGCTGCACTCTCGATTTATATAACGTATTTACAAAGCTCTGATTAGCTCTTGTCCATGACTCAATATATTAGTGTATCATCCCCATAGGATATCCATAATCAACTTGAGGTCAAGTTCCATTTTACCTTCCCGATTACATTTATCTTATGTTCCATTATCATGCCATCGGAAAAATACTATTCGTATCATTACAAACAGTAAACCATTAGATAACACAGAGTAGTCCAATGGCTGAATGCTCATATTTTCTAATCCAATGATAAATAGTTCATCTCTTTTGTCTTCAATTGTTTCTTTTGAATTCGATAAAGTTAGATATTTATTGAGAGAAAAAAAAAAGATTGTCAACTTGCACCATAAAAAATCTAAAAAGAAAAAAAGAAAATCAACCTAAAAAAAAGAAAAAGAAAAAGAAAACTATTATACTACAAGGATTGTAACCTCACAAAATTGTAAACTACAAAATTGTTTAGAGAGGTCTTTAAGATTTAAACGGTTGCTTATGTGAGATCCAATACTTCTTTGTCCTTGGATGGATTTTTTTCCTTGGTTTTTGTCATTGAAGGATTTTAATGAAGCATCTTCTCATTATTTCAAGTGAAAAGTTAGTCGCTGTCAACTAAAGCAATTAGCCTCTCTTTGGTAAAAGATTTAAACAACAATTCAAATCTTTTTGCTGTTGAACACAATACTGGGAAATAGAAGAAAACAACTTCTACTATATATTATATTATGGGAAATAGTATAAAATAGGCCAACATGAAAAGCTTAAGAAAGAAAATAGGTCAATTTTTAGTTATAGAAATTAATAGGCCATAACTTGTTAAGTTATGGTTCATAACCGGACAAGTTATGGACAATTATGAATAATAACTTGTCAAGTTATGGTTCATAACCAGACCAGTTATGGACGAAAATAATAATTTGGCCTATTTATTAACTTATGTAAACTATTGGCCTATTAATTTTAATTCATCTCAAATTTTGGCCTATTTTCCTCTTTCTCCCTATTATTATTATACCAAGATCATTATAAAGTACCAATCCTCTCTAAAATCGAAAACATAAGAAAGGAGAACGTTATCACACAAGCTAAATAAAGCACTCTCGGACATAGTACTTGTTAGATCCGTTTTTGTCGCTGGTGTCACAGACAGTATTATAACACTTTACAGTAATACTGTTTTAATAGAAAATCTAAAATTAAACAAGCAAAACAGCATAGCAAGAAAATAATGCAAAAACATGAAGGACACCGGAAAATGATATCGCAGTTTGGTGCGCACATCTACTCTGCGGGGCCACGCCCAGACATTGATCAATCCACTAAGTTCAAAAGATTACAAAGGACCGAGCGGTCTTACACACTCAACGACTCCCTCCTTGATGATGTCGCCGTTGCCTAGAATCTTCTTAGGAAGCTTAATCAGCAAGCAACTTGACTTGACGGTTTCCTCCCAAAACTAAAGAATTCTTCTCTTGAAGAGCCAATTCAAAAGTGTTCTAACAATTTGTCGCAATACAATGAACGACACTTAATATTACAATCTCATTATGACATGAACAAATGCAAATTTTATGTTTTCAGCCCTGTGTCTACATAACACGTTCTGCCATGCAACCCATTAATTCACCCTGCCTCAAGTCTCTAGATCACCAACCATCAATTGTCAACAATAACCACACCAATAAAGGTAATATCTCATCAATTAATCACAAAATAAAGCCACCAGCCCCAATGACAGCAATGAGACCATAATTCCCATGATTCCTTCCGTGGATGAACAGGCCATAATGCTCCATCGAAGGTCAACCAAGTAAAATGAGCAGATGCTTATTTTAGAATGCATTACAACCAATTTGCCAAAAATAAGCCAACACAAAATGCACTAACAATCTCCCCCTTTGCCTATTTTTGACAAAACTAACATTACTAACAAAAAGAATCTATTACAAGATAAAAGATAAAATCCAATTAAGGGGTTAGTTGAATTAAGAGTTTTGCATACCGTTTTTATTTTTATATCTCAAAAAATGTGCAGAAGTATTTAAAAAAAAATCAATTCTAAACACACCCGAATATTCTGTAAAAGGTTATTTGATTTGAAACTACCATATGGCTATAAGAGAAATATTGGGAATTGTATCATGGTGGAAGAATGTTAGATTATTGGATTCAAGTCTCACGATTATCATATTCTAATGCAACAATTATTACCTCATGGGCCAAGGACTGCTATCTTTCGCTTGTGCTCATTATTTAACGAATTATGTCGGAGGGTGATCGATAAAAATAGACTAGAAGTGGTCGAGGAGGAGAGCGCAGAGACTTTATGCATGTTGGAAATGTATTTCCCTCCATCTTTCTTTGAGATGAGTGGTCAAGCCAGAACAGAATACTAAAATCATGATTTCTAATTCTGACATTTTCAATTTAAATTTTTTTATGATAGCAAAACTTTATAACGGATTCAATAATTTAATTTTAAGTATATGAAACAAATGGGCCTTAAGATCATTAATGACTTGAAATTGTGAAATAAACAGAACTTCTGAGGCGATATATGTACTTACTACTTTTAATTGTTATTTCACTGTGTTATGTTCCGAATCAAGCACTTTTTATTATTTGTCCCTCAGGTTTTTCCCACGGGAGGCTTTAATTATTTTGATGACTAATGTTATGTTCTTGTTAAGACTTGTAGAACAATGGCTCAGACTTAACAGTATCCTAGATGTTATGTTTACGTGGTGGGGGTTTTCTTGTTGCATGCTTGCTAGTTGGAAATATAGAAGGATTCATTTAGCATTATACTCGACACTTTCCTTTCAATATATATATATATATATATATATATATATATATATATTTAAAAAAAAAAACAAAGCAAAATTAGTGTTTGAATGCCACTTATTGCCTTGGTCAAATACACACTACACCTACCCAATGGTGCTATGATAAGATTCTAACTAATCACAAAACAATACCCATTAATAAATAAATATTAAACTAATCATTAAAATCATACTCATATATCAATAATATATATATATATATATATATATATATATATATATACATCATCATCATCCAAGGCGCATTGGTTATAAAATGTCTATTATTTCAGCTAAGGGAGATCCACTACAGAGGAAATTGAATTTACTAGGCTATCATTTTCAATATCTATCTTGAAGTTTAAATATATATATATATATATATATATATATATATATATATATATATATATAGATGTCCCTTAATAGATGTCCCGGATTATATCGACATCGTGATGGAATGTTGTCTTAATCACTTTCAATTCCCCTGACCAGCTTATGAATTAACAATCCTGAAAAGAACAATTCTATGCAGAAAAACACAATTCAAATTCAATAATATGCTTGTAAACCATGTGACCACTGTAGAGGGTGAAATCTACAATTAAACTTGTTAGAGGTTAATAGTTGAATTCAGATGATTAGAACTTTAGTATCGTGATTACAGAGAAAATAAACAGACAAAAAAAAAAGTGAGACACATAAATTTATAGTGGTTTTCTTGATAATTCATGGTACGTCCACTACTGTAAGGCATATAAGTATTCCACTATTAATATTGATGAAAAATACAATGCTGATCTCCGTAAATATTGAGAGAATGCTATGAAAAATACAAAGAAGTATGTAAAAGTGGTGAAAAAACTCTTAAGAATGCGTGAAAATGGTGTAGGCGTGCTTTAGGGTGGGTGATCATGTGTCTCTGTGTGTCTCTTTCTTCCTTGGACATGCATGGACTGTATTTATAAGCCTTGGTTGCTCAATAAATTATTCAAGGCAAGTTTTCCATTTTACTTTTGATTGAAGATTCTTTCATTGTAGAGAAAATGCTTAGGGAGCAAGTTTAGGCGGAGATTGACTTTCCCTTTTGCTATTCTGAATCTATATCCCACGGAATATGGTTGTTGTGATGGTGGAATTTTTGTTGAAATTCAGTTGCTGAGCTGGCAGCCCTGGGATTGGACTGGTCGTTCAGGTAACGGACTACTGGACTGATTGTTCGGGCAGTTAGCCCTGCTAATGACTAGCAGGTCGTTTTTAGTCGCCGATTTCGTGATTCAGCCTCATTCTCTGATAAGTGTGTTGACATGTATATGATAATAAAAGAGGTATGAAATTTGGCTTGAACAACCACTATTTTTTATTTTTTAGAAAAAAAAAAAATTCTTTCATTTCATTACTAAAGAAGGAAAAATTGTCGACATCTTCAATGCATTTTGCGGATTTGATGATTAATACAGACCTGGGGAATCAAGCAGTATCGTTTGAGCAATTGGTGGTTTGGCAATGTAGAAAATTAAAAAATCGAAGTGGCTAGAGTATTATATTATGGAATTTCTAGCGACACTGATGGATAAATAGTTCATCTATTTTGTCTTCAATTGTTTCTTTTGAATTCGACAAAGTGAGACATTTATTGAGAGAGAAAAGAAAGATTGTCAACCTTGCTTATGTCTTTAAGATTTAAACGGTTGCTTATGTGAGATCCAGTTCTTCTTTGTCCTTGGATGGATTTTTTTCCTTGGTTTTTGTCATTGAAGGATTTGAATGAAGCATCTTCTCATTATTTCAAGTGAAAAAATTAGTCGCTGTCAGCTAAAGCAATTAGCCTCTCTTTGGTAAAAGATTTACAAAGTTTACCCCCTACGAAATATGGAAGGGAAGGAAGCCTATTCTCAATTATTTTCACTTTTTTTGGGAGTGAATGCTATATTCTCAATGATCGACGACAACGCAGCAAGCTTGACGCTAAAAGTGATGAAGGAGTATTCCTTTGTTATTCCACCAATAGCTGAGCCTATTGAGTCTATAACAAGAGAACTTAGACGATCATGGAATCTGCTAATGTAGTGGTGGATGACCTTATATAGGCAGTTGGAATGACTTCTGATGATGATATTCTCAGTGATGTTGGAACTAAAGACCAAGAAGTCGAGAAACAATCTGTCAAAAACAATGTCATAGATAATGTTGCAACACTATTTGAGATAGATTCACCAGAAGCCGAGATAAAAGCATTTGACATGGTAGATCTGATCACCAGCGATCCATCCTCCAGCATCAAAAAGAATCATCCAGCTGATGGGATTATTGGCATTATTGATGAAGGGATACGCACCAGAGACAAGCCTAGGTTAAACTACCGTGACATTGTGAGATACATGTGTTATACATCCAAAATGGAACCAAAGAATGTGAAAGAAGATTTTGAAGATGAGCTCTGGATCAATGCCATACAAGAAGAATTGGGGTAGTTCGAGAGAAATGAAGTGTGGGATTTAATTCCAAGACTGAGTAACTCCAATGTCATTGGAACCAAGTGGATTTTCAAGAACAAGACATATGAGCATGGAAACATTATGAGAAATAAAGCAAGACTTGTAGCACATGGGTATACTTAAGTAGAAGGTGTTCATTTTGATGAGACATTCACGCCTTCCTCTTTCTTGACCTTGAATACTTCTTCTATGCAACTCTCGTGGTACCATTCGAGTTTGTCTTGTTCAAACCATATCGTATATCCTATAAGGACAAAATTCACACATTGAATTCTAAATTCAAAAGAAATAATAACTTACTTCGGCATGTAGAGTCAGATGCTCAACAGAATCTGGGTGGGTGGCAGAATTGTCACTCTAATACTAACTACATCGACCCTAATTTTTGATCATCATCCAATGTTCATACTTAACCTCTACTACTTACTAGTTAAAACCTCTTAAAAATTCAAGCCATTTTTTTTACCATGTACATCTAAATGTTGTATCATTTAGACGTACATGGTAAAATGTTGTATCATTTAGCTAGCATTCTATTTTCAACTATTCGTAAAATGCTGTAGCATTTAGCTAGCATTCTGTTTTCAACTATTCATAAAATGTTGTAGCATTATGACAGCATTTTGTACATTAGTCATTCTCAAAATGTTGTAGCATTCTGACAGCATTCTATTACATTAGTCATACCTAAAATGTTGTATCATTCTGACGGCATTCTGTTACATTAGTCATACCGTTACTAGAGGTTACTATGCATAGCCTCACTGTTTCATAAGCTTCACTTTTATTGCATAACTTATCTATATTCATAAAACACTATTTAATTCTTACACATAAAGTTCAACAACGTTTTTGAAACACGTGATGCATCCAGAACCCACTTGCCCACACTCCGCCGCTACATCCTCTCTGCATGCCTAGCAAAAGTTTCAGGGAGCCGGTGCCTTACCATAGCTCCCTACAACATGAACAAACTTAATGAGCTTTCACTCAGCAAGTATCAATAGGTCATAACAGATGCAATAATTATGCATACCCTATATGCATTCATGTCATATATCCTAATACATTCTGTACTACTAAAACATGTATGGGTTATGTTCTTCTTCTTTTATTACATACTTTGTTCTGCTTTCATCTCATTTTAATTGTTCACATTGTGTTTTCACATTCTGAACAGCTTTAATTTTGTGTTTCTCATTCTTTTCATTCTTTTTTATAGATATCGTACCTTTATATGGAACGGTTTTTGTGTTTCATTTTCTTGTCTTTTACTTCTTATGGGCTCTGTCCTGTTGTACCATAGCGCGTATAACCAGTGAGGAGTGGGGTAGCTAACCAATCCAGCTCAGTCACAGTTTCATTTCTTTCATAGTCTCATAATAACCTTTCCTTCGAAGGCTGGTACAAACAGGATGTTTGGTCTGTTACCGTTTATCAATTTTCTCATTGAAATGGTAACTTTAGTTAAATCTTATGAATTTGTTCATTTTTGAGCAATTTATCATGAGATTTACTTTTCATTAAAGTTTAACTTTTTGTCTTAACTTGACCTTGACTTAACATCGATACATACTTTTCGCAGTATAAAGTTCTACAGCTGCTTAAATCTTGTAGATACATGCTTAACATTGCATCTAACATTCACATTGTATCTAACATTCAAAATTCTAGCATATGCTCAATTTTTGTGCAATAATAGAAAAGTAGCTTGTTCGTGATATAGCCATAGAAAAACTATTGTACTTACAAAAGTTTCACCAACGACACGTCCTTTGTCTCACTTGATGCTTCCCGACTTCAATCGTTAATCGATCCTATTACATAAATTTTTTATCGTTAGATTCAAAATCTAAGATCAATAATTAGATTGAATTTTAATTTGGAAAGGTCTACAATCCTTATGTTTGGTATTCAATTCCAAAATATTTCCTATCTCAAGAATTTGCACTAAAACCGTGCACGTTCCTCAGTCATGGTTCTAATTTTCAGTTTCGGTCCAAAATTGTGAATTCTTATTGTGTTCGATTTCTATACATCCCCGATTATCGAACACCTTTCTTTTCACACTTTAATCCCTTACTCTCTTGAAATCCAGTTTTAGTTCAAAATACTCAAACTAAATTTCGGCAGAGTTCCGCCTATTTCTGCATGTTTCCCGAGCTAACATTAGCTCCTTTTATCCATTGTTTCAACCATCAAACACCATTCACATACTTTCTCTTTCATTTACTTCACAATTTCTAGGGTTTCATCATATATCCATAAAATTTCTTCATACCAAAAATTGATAGAAACAAAGGTCAATCAACCTAGAATCTATCCTTAATTCATCAATATTTAAGTTCCTTAATCATCATAAGCTAATCTCCCTTTTAAGTGAAATTTTTCACATGTTTCCTACAAAATCTCACGTACAGCCATAGTGAAGAAATGAGAGAGAAAATTTGAAACCTCACCTTAGAGAATGAAGAACAAGCTTCGGTAATGCTATTCCTCGGTAGATTCGACAATTTTCGCTTGAATCTCATTTTTCTTCACTTTGGAATTTTTTTTCCTCTCTTTCTCTCTCGGCTGAGTTCCCTCTGTCTTAGCATGAAAAATGGGCATTTCTCATGTATTTCCCCTTTATGAACCGACCATCCAAAATTAGGGACCAAAAAGTGTAAAATTTGACTTTTCCAAGCACCATTTTGCAAGAAAAGTCAAACTTTTCCTTCTCCATTAAGTCTTGGCCGGCCACCTTGCATGCCACACGGCTCAATCTCAGCCTTCCATCCAAATTTTCACTTTTAATCTCAACCATTGATAATTTAATAATTATCCTATTTTAGTTCAGTTTAATTCTTATCCGGTACACGTTTTATACGTGTTTTCCGGACAGTTGGTCAACTTAGTCAATCTTGACCATTCTTGACTAACTTTTTGAGGGCGACATTTTGGTCGACTCTTCATCAAAAAATTTTGACTTGGTCAACTCAAATGAGTCGAAACCCCAATTTTCTCAATTCGACCTTCCAAACCCCTTTTTCGTCTGTTTTTCGTTCCGATTGTTTCGAAAACACTAGAATTGATGTCTTTCAAATCTTTTCCATTTCTTAAACTTAACATTCATGTGTTTACCCACTTATGGGCTTAACACAAAATTCCATACTTCTTTCTTAAATACAGTCTGAAAATCAGTAACTACATCGTAGTTTAGAAATTTCTGAACTTTAGCTTATAACTTGCTATTCCATACTTATATCAACAAATACTTATCATAAAAATCTTTATATTAATGATAGAAAGGATTCTAGAAAATATTATCCTATACAATAATTTCGATAAATTTCTCAGTCATGACAACAGCATCCTGATCATGTTTACAAACTGAAGAAGGCATTGTATGGGCTTAAACAAGCACCAAGAGCATGGTATGAACGACTAATTGATTTATTGAACAAGAAGGGCTACAAGAGAGGGGGAGTTGACAAGACTTTGTTTATCAAGAAATTTGGAACAGGGATCGTCATAGCTCAGATATATATGGATGACAATGTATTTGGCGTTGTAGGAGAATTGAACTACTTCCTTGGTCTATAGGTGAAACAGATGAATAATGGAATTTTCATTTCATAAAGTAAGTATGCAAGAAATCTAATACATAAATTTGGTCTATAAAAGGCTAAGCACATGAGAACACCAATGGATACCAATGAGAAGCTGATAAAATATGAAAGTGGAGTCTCTATAGATCCAACCCTTTATCGAAACATGATTGGAAGCCTCTTGTATCTAACTACGAGTAGGCTTGATATATGCTTTAGTGTAGGTGTTTGTGCTAGATATCAGGCAAATCCCAAGGAATCACATTTTGTAGCAGTGAAGAGGATTATTCGCTATGTTAGTGGGACAGTGGATCATGGGATTTAGTTCTCCAATAATACAAATTCTAATCTTGCAAGTTTCAGTGATGTAGACTCGACAGGTAATGCTGATGATAGAAAGAGCACCTCAGGAGGATGTTTCTACTTTAGAAATAATCTTGTCACCTGGTTCAGTAGGAAACAGAACTCAATTTGTCAATCAACCACAGAGGCTGAATACATAGCGGTAGGAAGTTGTTGCACTCAATTGTTGTGGATGAAGCAGATGTTGGAGGACTATGATATTTCACAAGATGTCATGACAATTTTCTTTGATAATACCAGTGCGATAATATTTCAAAAAATCTTGTCCAACACTCTCGAACGAAACACATTGACATACGTCATCATTTTATTAGGGAACTGGTGGAGAACAAGATTGTCTTGTTAGAGTATGTTGCTATCGAAAAACAGTTGGTGTATATCTTTACAAAAGCTCTTGATACTATTCGATTTGAGTCTTTAAGGACTGCTCTGGGTATTTGTGTAATGTCATCTGTTCGGTTCTAATGTAGAAAAAAAAAAAAAAAAAAAATGACATTGCGTTTTTGGCAAATGACATTGCGTTTTGACTAACGATAGTGCGTTTTGGTTGGGAGCTTCTTAAGTCGGTTAGCTTCTTTATTTGAAACCCTTAGCCCTAAAATTTTCAAAATGACCGAATACTCTCTCAAAGATTTTCAGAAATCCTCTCATAATGGTGATGACGTGAAGCAATCAAGCATTCCATTGATTTCCCACCAAGAAGCGCGCCGCCTAAGAAGGTGAAATTTGTTGCACGTCGTTAGAATGCTCATGCCGCCATTGACAAAGAACCGATTCCGCTGGCATCTCTTCCACCTTCAAAGATTGGTTTGTTCTCAGCCGCGCCAATTTTTGAGGGAGCGGAAATTTTCTCCACTACACGGGGGTCTCCAGAACAAGAGAGTACCGTCGCCGCCGCTCTGGTCTCTCCGCCACTAGCAGTGCCATTTTTTGGGCAAGGAACTGCCTCCTACAAACTTGTCCAAGCTCACAAAGAATGCCACAGATCAGGTGCTTGATGAAATGCCGCAGCGAGAGTCTCGTCCAAATTTAATGGATGAAGCCACCCGCAGTGCCATCTTGGACTTCTCAATTTCCTGTGTATCCTCAAGGGATGAAGCCTCAGCCTCCACCATGTCTTGAGAAACAAAATTCTCCTCAACCATCTTTAAAGAAGCGGTCTCGTACCACTAGTGGTGAATCTCTCAATACTTTTGCTCATTCTCCTAATGATGAAGAAGAAGCTGAAGTGGAGCGATTGCGCAAGCCGCAATCTCAACAAAAAACAACAAATAAGAAAAAAAATGAAGCCTTATCTAAGTCAAGCAGAGTCACTCGATCCACGACAAAGTGTCAAGATTCTGCTCCGAAGGTCTCAGTTTCATCTAAAGAAAAACCAAATAAGACTCTAACTCTTGGTAAATCCTCTACATTCTACTCCGACTTGAAGAAGAAAGTATGGGATTTTGTAGTTCAAAGAAAAATTTTATCTAAAAGGTTGATACATGATTCTGAGTTTAAGGAGATAGGAGTTTTTAAGATTCTCAAAGCACAAAATTTACTTTGAACTGTGACTAGAGTGCAGCTGCCCTTTGTGAAAAATGTTGTTCTTGAGTTTTATGCAAACTTGGTGGAAGAAATTAATAATCCTGCAACTGATGTGTTTCACAAAGTATTTGTCAAAGGCTATTTGCTTGATTTTTCTCCAACTGTGATAAATGAGTTCTTTGAAAGTCATCGCCCGGTTGTGGAATTTGAGGCTGATTATGATGTAATTATTGCTGAAATAACTGCCAATGTTCGATGTAAGTGGCCTCCAGTAAAATCTTTTCCTGCAGCAGTGTTGAGCCTAAAATACTCGGTTCTTCATAAGATTACCTTGAAGAATTGGATGCCGAGTATGCATGTATCATGAGTAAAGATGCCACTGGCAAAGCTTCTCTACTTGATTGGTACTGCTACTCCCTTTGATTTTGGTTAGTTTGTATTTGATCAAATTATCAACAATGCTGAAGCTACAATTACTCATCCACTCCTACCTTTCTCGTCTCTTATATATGGGATTTTGATGAAGCAAAATGATGTCAAGAAGTCTGATGAGATGTTTGAGAAGGATAGAAAACATGTGGATGATGGTCAGGGGAGCATAGTTCGGATGAAGAAGAAGAGGTTGATCCAAGTGTCACACCAAGTGTCTCAGGTGGTGTTGCAACAAGTTCGTATTAGTCCACAATAGCGGTTCTAAATGCAAGGACTGCTCAATTTCTGTTAAAGGATCTGCTAGATCTGTCCACTTTTGAGACTCAACTTCTCTAGGAAATAAAGCGGGTTGGACGTCAGAAGGAGGAAATTACTTCTATCCTTGGAGATCTTCAATCAACCTCCATTGCCGAAAGAAATGTTGGTGCATGACTCTAATTTGTCTCTACTTTTATGCTTTTCTTTTTTTTTTTTTTTTTTTTTTTTTTTTTTTTTTTTTGTATTTGTCAAAAAGAGGGAAAACTCTTAATTCAAATAACCCCTTAGTTGGATTTTATCTTTTATCTTGTAATAGGTTCTTTTTGTTAGTAATGTTAGTTTTGCCAAAAATAGCCAAAGGGGGAGATTGTTAGTGCATTTTGTATTTTTTATTTTTGACAAATTAGTTGTAATGCATTCTAAAATAAGCATCTGCTCATTTTACTTGGTTGACCTTAGCTGGAGCATTATGGCCTGTTCATCTAAGGAAAGAATGATGGGAATTACGGTCTCCTTGCTGTCATTGGGGCTGGTGGCTTTATTATGTGATTTATTGATGAGATATTGCCTTTATTTGGTTGACCTTCGTTGACAATTGATGGTTGGTGATCTAGAGACTTAAGGCAGGATGAATTAGTGGGTTGCATGGCAGAACGTGTTATGTAGACACAGGGCTGAAAACAGAAAATTTACATTTGTTCATGTCAGAATGAGATTGTAATGTTAAGCTTCGTTTATTGTGTTGCGACGAATTGTTAGAACACTTTTGAATTGGCTCTTTGAGAGAAGAATTCTTTAGTTTTAGGAGGAAACCGTCAAGTTAAGTTGCTCACTGATTAAGCTTCCTAAGGAGATTCTAGGCAACAACGACATCATCAAGGAGGAAGTCGTTGAGTGTGTAAGACTGTTCAGTCCTTTGTAATCTTTTGAACTTAGTGGATTGATCACTGTCTGGGCATGGCCCCGCAGAGTAGGTGTGCGCACCAAACTGCGATATCGGTTTCCGGTGTCCTTTATGTTTCTACATTTTTTTACTGCTATGCTGTTTTGCTTGTTTAATTTCAGATTTTCTGTTAAAACAGTGTTACTGTAAAGTATTATAACACTGTCTGTGACACCAGCGACAAAAACAAACCTAACAAGTGCTATGTCCGAGAGTGCTTTATTTAGCTTGTGTGATAACGTTCTCCTTTTTTATGTTTTCGATTTTAGAGAGGATTGGTACTTTATAATGATATTGGTATAATAATAATATATATAGTAGAAGTTGTTTTCTTCTCTTTCCCAGTGTTGTGTTCAACGGCAAAAAGATTTGAATTGTTGTTTAAATCTTTTACCAAAGAGAGGCTAATTGCTTTAGCTGACAGCGACTAACTTTTTCACTTGAAATAATGAGAAGATGCTTCATGCAAATCCTTCAATGACAAAAACCAAGGAAAAAAATCCATCCAAGGACAAAGAAGAACTGGATCTCACATAAGCAACCGTTTAAATCTTAAAGACATAAGCAACGTTGACAATCTTTCTTTTCTCTCTCAATAAATATCTCACTTTGTCGAATTCAAAAGAAACAGTTGAAGACAAAAGAGATGAACTATTTATCCATCAGTGTCGCTAGAAATTCCATAATATAATACTCTAGCCACTTCGATTTTTTAATTTTCTACATTGCCAAACCACCAATTGCTCAAACGATACTGCTTGATTCCCCGGGTCTGTATTAATCATCAAATCCGCAAAATGCATTGAAGATGTCGACAATTTTTTCTTCTTTAGTAATGAAATGAAAGGATTTTTTTTTTCTAAAAAAATAAAAAATAGAGGTTGTTCAAGCCAAATTTCATACCGCTTTTATTATCATATACATGTCAACACACTTATCAGAGAATGAGGTTGAATCACAAAATCGGCGACTAAAAACGACCCGCTAGTCATTAGCAGGGCTGACTGCCCGAACGATGAGTCCAGTAGTCCGTTACCCGAACGACCAATCCAATCCCAGGGCAGCCAGCTCAGCAACTGAATTTCAGCAAAAATTCCACCATCACAGCAATCATATTCCGTGGGATATAGATTCAGAATAGCAAAAGGGAAAGTCAATCTCCGCTTAAACTTGCTCCCTAAGCATTTTCTCTACAATGAAAGAATCTTCAATCAAAAGTAAAATGGAAAACTTGCCTTGAATAATTTATTGAGCAACCAAGGCTTATAAATACAGTCCATGCATGTCCAAAGAAGAAAGAGACACACAGAGACACATGATCACCCACCCTAAAGCACGCCTACACCATTTTCACGCATTCTTAAGAGTTTTTTCACCACTTTTACATACTTCTTTGTATTTTTCATAGCATTCTCCCAATATTTACGGAGATCAGCATTGTATTTTTCATCAATATTAATAGTGGAATACTTATATGCCTTACAGTGGACGTACCATGAATTATCAAGAAAACCACTATAAATTTATGTGTCTCACTTTCTTTTTTTTGTCCGTTTATTTTCTCTGCGATCACGATACTAACACTCTAATCATCTAAATTCAACTATTAACCTCTAACAAGTTTAATGGTAGATTTCACCCTCTACAGTGGTCACATTGTTTACAAGCATATTATTGAATTTGAATTGTGTTTTTCTGCATAGAATTGTTCTTTTATGGATTGTTAATTCATAAGCTGGTCAGGGAAATTGAAAGTGATTAAGACAACATTCCATCACGATGTTGATATAATCGGGGACATCTATTAAGTATTAAGCAATATATATATATATATATATATACATATATATATATATATTTAAACTTCAAGATAGATATTGAAAATGGTAGCCTAGTAAATTCAATTTCCTCTGTAGTGGATCTCCCTTAGCTGAAATAATAGACATTTTATAACCAATGCGCCTTGGATGATGTACATAGTATATATTTATATATATGTATATATATTATTAATATATGAGTATGATTTTAATGATTAGTTTAATATTTATTTATTAATGGGTGTTGTTTTGTGATTAGTTAGAATCTTATCATAGCACCATTGGGTAGGTGTAGTGTGTATTTGACCAAGGCAATAAGTGGCATTCAAACACTAATTTTGCTTTGTTTTTTTTTTAAATATATATATACATATATAAATATATTGAAAGGAAAATGTCGAGTATAATGCTAAATGAATCCTTCTATATTTCCAACTAGCAAGCATGCAACAAGAAAACCCCCACCACGTAAACATAACATCTAGGATACTGTTAAGTCTGAGCCATTGCTCTACAAGTCTTAACAAGAACATAACATTAGTCATCAAAATAATTAAAGCCTCCCGTGGGAAAAACCTGAGGGACAAATAATAAAAAGTGCTTGATTCGGAACATAACACAGTGAAATAACAATTAAAAGTAGTAAGTACATATATATCGCCTCGAAGTTCTGTTTATTTCACAATTTCAAGTCATTAATGATCTTAAGGCCCATTTGTTTCATATACTTAAAATTAAATTATTGAATCCATTATAAAGTTTTGCTATCATAAAAAAAATTTAAATTGAAAATGTTTTAGAATTAGAAATCATGATTTTAGTATTCTGTTCTTGTTTGCTTGACCACTCATCTCAAAATGAACGAGGCCTAATTCTGATCGACCACTCATCTCAAAGAAAGAAAGGGAAATACATTTCCAACATGCATAAAGTCTCTGCGCTCTCCTCCTCGACCACTTCTAGTCTATTTTTATCGATCACCCTCCGACATAATTCGTTAAATAATGAGCACAAGCGAAAGATAGCAGTCCTTGGCCCATGAGGTAATAATTGTTGCATTAGAATATGATAATCGTGAGACTTGAATCCAATAATCTAACATTCTTCCACCATGATACAATTCCCAATATTTCAGCTATAGCCATATGGTAGTTTCAAATCAAATAACCTTTTACAGACTATTCGGGTGTGTTTAAAATTGATTTTTTTTATTTTTAAAAATATTTCTGCACATTTTTTGAGATATAAAAATAAAAACGGTCTGCAAAACTCTTAATTCAACTAACCTCTTAGTTGGATTTTATCTTTTATCTTGTAATAGGTTCGTTTTGTTAGTAATGTTAGTTTTGCCAAAAATAGGCAAAGGGGGAGATTGTTAGTGTATTTTGTGTTGGCTTATTTTTGGCAAATTGGTTGTAATGTATTCTAAAATAGGCATCTGCTCATTTTACTTGGTTGACCTTTGCTGGAGCATTATGGCCTATTCATCCAAGGAAAGAATCATGGGAATTATGGTCTCATTGCTGTCATTGGGGCTGGTGGCTTTATTTTGTGATTAATTGATGAGATATTACCTTTATTGGGTGTGTTTATTGTTGACAATTGATGGTTGGTGATCTAGAGACTTGAGGCAGGGTGAATTAGTGGGTTGCATGGCAGAACGTGTTATGTAGACACAAGGTTGAAAACAGAAAATTTACATTTGTTCATGTCAGAATGAGATTGTAATGTTAAGCGTTGTTCGTTCTATTGCGATGAATTGTTAGAACACTTTTGAATTGGCTCTTCAAGAGAAGAATTCTTTAGTTTTGGGAGGAAACCGTCAAGTCAAGTTGCTTGCTGATTAAGCTTCCTAAGGAGATTCTAGGCAACGGCGACATTATCAAGGAGGGAGTCGTTGAGTGTGTAAGACCGCTCGGTCCTTTGTAATCTTTTGAACTTAGTGGATTGATCACTGTCTGGGTGTGGCCCCGCAGAGTAGAAGTGCGCACCGAACTGCGATATCATTTTCCGGTGTCCTTTATGTTTTTACGTTATTTTCTTGCTATGCTGTTTTGCTTGTTTAATTTTAGATTTTCGATTAAAACAGTATTACTTTAAAGTGTTATAACATTGTCTGTGACACCAACGACAAAAACGGACCTAACAAGTACTATGTCCGAGAGTGCTTTATTTAGCTTGTGTGATAACGTTCTCCTTTTTTATGTTTTCGGTTTTAGAGAGGATTGGTACTTTATAATGATCTTGGTATAATAATAATATATAGTAGAAGTTGTTTTATTCTATTTCCCAGTATTGTGTTCAACAGCAAAAAGATTTGAATTGTTGTTTAAATCTTTTACCAAAGAGAGGCTAATTGCTTTAGTTGACAGCGACTAACTTTTCACTTGAAATAATGAGAAGATGCTTCATTAAAATCCTTCAATGACAAAAACCAAGGAAAAAAATCCATCCAAGGACAAAGAAGTATTGGATCTCACATAAGCAACCGTTTAAATCTTAAAGACCTCTCTAAACAATTTTGTAGTTTACAATTTTGTGAGGTTACAATCCTTGTAGTATAATAGTTTTCTTTTTCTTTTTCTTTTTTTTTAGGTTGATTTTCTTTTTTTCTTTTTAGATTTTTTATGGTGCGAGTTGACAATCTTTTTTTTTTTTTCCCTCCCAATAAATATCTAACTTTATCGAACTCAAAAGAAACAATTGAAGACAAAAGAGATGAACTATTTATCCATCTGTGTCGCTAGAAATTCCATAATATTATTTTTTAATTTTGTACATTGCCAAACCACCAATTGCTCAAATGATTGGGAATGGAGTAAGGGATGACCTTACCCTGCTCTCTCGTCCTGCCATTCCGAAGGAATGGAATAAAGGGATGACCTTATTTGTAGGAACGGCCTACCATTCCGAAGGAATGAGATAAGGGCCAACCTTCTAAAAAAAAAAAAAGCGTTTCAGGCCCGCCATTCCAAAGGAATGGAATAAAGGGCCTACAAAATAAAGAGTTTTGTAACCAAATCATACCTTTGAAGATGTCGACAATTTTTCCTTCTTTAGTAATGAAATGAAAGGAATTTTTTAAAAAAAAAATAAATAGTGGTTGTTCAAGCCAAATTTCATACCTCATTTCTTATCATATACATGTCAACACACTTATCAGAGAATGAGGCTAAATCACAAAATCGGCTACCAAAAACGACCCGCTAGTCGTTAGCAGGACTGGCTGCCCAAACGATCAGTCCAATACTCCGTTACCCGAACGACCAGTCCAATCTTGGGGCTGCCAGCTCAGCAACTGAATTTCAGCAAAAATTCCACCATCAGAGCAGCCATATTCCGTGGAATATTACTTCAGAATAGCAAAAAAGAAAGTCAATCGCCACCTAAACTTGCTCCCTAAGCATTTTCTCTACAATGAAAGAATCTTCAATCAAAATTAAAATGGAAAACTTGCCTTAAATAATTTATTGAGCAACCAAGGCTTATAAATACAGCCCATGCATGTCCAAAGAAGAAAGAGACACACAGAGACACATGATCACCCGCCATAAAGCACGTCTACACCATTTTCACGCATTCTTAGGAGTTTTTTCACCACTTTTACATACTTTTTAGTATTTTTCATAGCATTCTCCTGACATTTACGGAGATCAATATTGTATTTTTCATGAATATTAATAGTGGAATACCTATATGCCTTACAGTGGACGTACCATGAATTATCAAGTAAATCACTATAAATTTATGTGTCTCACTTTCTTTATTTTTCTTGTCTGTTTATTTTCGTTGCGATCACGATACTAACGTTCTAATCATCTGAATTCAACTATTAACCTCTAACAAGTTTAATTGTAAATTTCACCCTCTACAGTGGTCACATGGCTTACAAGCATATTATTGAATTTGAATTGTGTTTTCTGCATAGAATTGCTCTTTTCAGGATTGTTAATTCATAAGCTGGTCAGGGGAATTGAAAGTGATTAAGATAGCATTCCATCAAGATGTCGATATAATCGGGGACATCTATTAAGTATTAAGCAATATATATATATATATATATATATATATATATATATATAACTTCATGATAGATGTTGAAAATGGTAGCCTAGTAAATTCAATTAATACTCATTCACATATATATATTTATAAGACAATTTCCTCTGTAGTGGATCTCTCTTAGCTATCATAACAAATGCGCCTTGGATGATGTACATAATATATATATATATATATATATTGTTGATATATGAGTATGATTTTAATGATTAATTTAATATTTATTTATTAATGGGTATTGTTGATTTGTGATTAGATTAGAATCTTATCATAGCACCATTGGGTAGGTGTTGTGTGTATTTGACCAAGACAATAAGTGGCATTCAAACACTCATTTTGCTTTAAAATATATATATATATATATATATTTTTTTTTTTTTGAAAGGAAAGTGTCGAGTATAAATATAAATGAATCCTTCTATATTTCCAACTCGTAAGCATACCATCTAGGATACTCTTAAGCCTTAACAAGTCTTAACAAGAACCTAACATTAGTCATCAAAATAAATAAAGCTTCCCCTGGGGAAAACCTGAGGGACAAATAAAAGCTTGATTCGGAACTTAACATAGTGAAATAACAATTAAAAGTAGAAAGGACATATATCGCCTCAAAAGTTCTGTTTATTTCATAATTTTAGATCACTAGAGATCTTAAAACTTGTTTGTTTTATATGCTAAAACTCAAATTATTGATTATGCTACAAGATTTTACTCTCACAAAAAAATTTAAATTTAAAACATCAAAATCAAAAATCATTGTTTTAGTATTTTATACTAGCTTGAGCACTCATCCCTTCCAGATAGATCACAAAAACATGCTAAAAGCAAAATGTACGAGGCAAAAGATTAGAGATCAAACCAAAAGACAAAAAGATAAAATAAAAACAAAAGGTCCCTGTCAAAAGGAAAATATAAAAATTTGACAGATATATTGAATATAATATAACATTACTATATATCTAACACTCGCAGCTTTTTTTCATCCTGATTTTGCATATTTCTGCATTATATAACATTTTATTTATATATGTAACGATCAATTTTTTTTGCATCTCACAGCAATTGGAACTGTATATTGTATATAGAGAAATATAAAAACTCGGAGAAAAAGCTTACGTTTTAAAATTCCCATGATATTCTCTATAAATCCGCTTTTTATTGTGTTTATGTTGCCATCGGCCAGAAATACAATTTATCGAAACAAAGCTGAAAAATAAAATATAAATATTCATGAAAGAAACAGAGGAATGAGGACAAAGCAGGGGATTGTTTGGAGACAAATTGAGGAAGGGCAAAATTGCATGGGCAGTACAAAATTACAATGTTTCAAAATTCAGGAATTACCTCATTAGCGCCTCCAACCAAATTTATGTAGACGGTATCGTTCATTAATATAGAAGGAAAAAATATGGCACGTGCTGAATGATTTGATAATTGTGTCTACATTCCATTAATTCTATTGGCAAGTCAAAGAAGTAGAGTTCATTAGAGCTTGTTTGGTAAGTATATTTGA
This sequence comes from Morus alba, assembly GCA_012066045.3. Lineage (NCBI taxonomy): Eukaryota > Viridiplantae > Streptophyta > Magnoliopsida > Rosales > Moraceae > Morus > Morus alba. The sequence goes on from CP050224.2 coordinate 56,329,829, forward strand.
ACTACGATTTGGGTTATGCTTCAGTGTTTTTTATCCCTTAGAAAACTTAAATTTAAAAATTTTCTCTCACAAAGTTCTTGCCAATAAATCAGTTATTTCTAACATAATACTTAAGCACCTCCTGAAACCTATAAATTCTAATTAAAAATTTTTTTTAAACATCACCTAAATTGCACAACTATTAAATGATAAAAATGCAAGTTAACAAAAAAAATAAATAAATAAAAATAAAAAAAAAAAAAAAAATCATAGTTAGATTACCTCTCAAATGGATACATCCGACGATACTCCATCGGACCACATAGTCTAGTCTCCCGTCCTAAATGAATTGTCAAGTGTACTATGATGTCAAAGAAAGATTGAGGGAAATACATTTCCAACATGCATAAAGTCTCTGCGATCTCCTCCTCTTCCACTTCTAGTCTATTTTTATCGATCACCCTCCGACATAATTCGTCAAATAATGAGCACAAGCGAAAGATAGCAGTCCTTGGCCCTTGAGGTAAAAGTCCTCTAATAGCAACTGATAATAATTCTTGCATTAGAATATGATAATCGTGAGACTTGAGTCCAATAATCTTACATTCTTCCACCATGATACAATTCCCAATATTGGAGCCATAGCTAATTGGTAGTTTGAAATCAAATAACCTTTTACAGAATATTGGGGTGTGTTTAGAATTGACCTTTTTTTAAAAAAAAAAAAAATATTTTTGTACGTCTTTTGAGACATAAAAATTAAAACAGTCTGTAAATTGTGTTAATTTAGTAAATGTTTCTAAAACGAAAATGAAAATAAAAAAGAGTGGTAAAATTTACTCCCTCTTTGTTGTGGATGTAAGTCCTTTCTAATTCCCATAAGCTCCAAATCTCTACTGGCCTTTAAGTCCATCCTTCAATTTTCCTTTGAAGTCTAATAATGTTCCTAACACATTTTTTTTTAATGTGCATCACATCTAAATTATGACGACGTAAGGGTAATTCGTACAATAAAAAATAAAATAAAAGAATAAAAATATAGTATATGAACAATAAAAAAATAAACATTATACACATACTCGGTTCACAGAACAATTACCTCCCAATGTGGTAAATCGAAAAATATCGATTTCTTCTTCCACATTTGTAATGGCATGTCAATTTCCCTCTTTCTCTTCTGCCCCTGTTTACTCTTACTTTTTCCTTTTCCCCATTCATTTTGAAAGTCCTTTAAAGAACTAACAATGTCTTTTCTAGTTAATCGTAGAGTTGCCGGACTTACGATTTTGGTTATATATATACATACACGCACCATACATGCTAAGCATGTTTAGAACTACTACGGCGGGAAGAGGGGAAAAAAAAAAAAAGTAAACTCATGAAATAAAAAAGGAAAATGGAAATTATCAAAAACATTAAAAGAAAAAGGGAAAATAGTAATAGTCCTTTGTTTTAAAAAAAAAAAAAAAAAAAAAAAAAAAAGTTACGGCACTTCGTCGTGAAGTGGTAGTAGTTAATGGTAAGTAAACTTGGATAGGACAATAGTTTTATTGGTGTGGAACAGGAATTATGACATTTTTACTTTCAATATTATTCAAGATGCGTAACTAAAGTATCTCAAGACGTACATCTATTTTATATATTCTTAAATTCCCAAGTGGTGAAATGAACCATTTTTTAAACTATAATTCACTGATAAGAGATTTTAAACGATCAAATATAATGTGAAAAAGTATTAACTATGTTGAGTACAAACTAAAAATAAGGGTCCGTTTGGTTCAGGGATTCGAATCATGTGATTTGAACCATTTTCGATTTACGAGTACAAATCAAAATAAATCCTAAATCAAAATATGATCATCTCTGTGTTTGAGTGGCTTATCATCTTTAACAATATTTAACTAGAAACAAGCAGTAGTCTTACTAATGATATAAATACATATCGAAGTGGATATATGCTCCTCTTTTTCATAATGACAAACAAAAAGCAAACAACGTGCACCATATGTATTCACACAACGTGTTCAGGACTAAAAATATTCATTACAGATCACGAACTATTCAAATGGAAATTGAAAAAACAAAAATTCAGAGGTGATGAACCCAGGAAAATGTAAGAGAAAAATAAAACTAATTAATTTAAGAGATCTATATCACTGAGTCAAATTTTCTATCTGAACCTACCGATAAGCATTCAAGGGAGTCACACAATAATCTAAATTAAACGAAAATATTTTACCTCACATTTGTTGGACACCAGAATCGTGCAGACAGTAGAATTGGCCATCAGCAGCACAAAGGAAAAAGACAAATGGTACTACATGCTGAACGATATGATAACTGCGTCCTCCATTGGGATTCACACTTGCCACGAATTCATCTGCCATGTTGAAGAAGCGTAGGAGTTTAAGATTTCTTAAATGTTTTATGGCAGTTGTGTGACGACCCTCCTTTAAGGCCGTTATTGTAACTAACTTTTTAACTTGTACTAATTGAAATTTTTTAAAATTTACGGAACATGTTTTTTTTTTTTTTTTTTAAAGGTCTTATAATAAACATAAAATACAAAATTGCTTTCTTAATTAAAATATTCATACCTTAACATATCTGTTTCAGAATCATAATTAACAAAAACTATTTATAACATAAAGCTGATTGCGGAAATATTTGCAAGCGGTATCCATATCCCAAGTCCCACATCGTTCGTCCACTCGCCAGCAGTCCATCAGGCATTATATGCCGGTTGCTTACCTACAGTATAAACATTCTATAATGAGCTTTCGCTCAGCAAGTAGGAACTATCTCCCGCAAAATAACTGTAAGTTCACATGAATAAATATGCATGAGCCAATTATGCTTAATTATGATGTCTTATCAGAATCTTATTATCTTATCTTATCTTATCTTTCTTTTGGGCCCGAATGCTCGTACCACTTGCGCGCAATCATCGGGAGGTGAGGGTTTGCAAGGTCCCCCATGACACTGTGATTATAACTTGAATGCCTCCCTTGAGTCGGAGGAAATTATTATTTTTTTTTTTCCCTTGTGGAGCTTGAGTTACCTCCCTTGTGGAGGCTGGTAAGACACTCAACTGAGATTACGCTTATAAGTTCCTCTTGACTTATTAAGGTGTATGCAATATGACCTAGCATAGCATATTATATCATGTACTCGAACACATATAATTCGGTGTACTGCTTAAGTGTATGTAGTATAACATAGCATAGCATTCATAACATTAAATGTACTCAAACATATATAGTTCATGTGTACTGTTTACTTTAAAATCTATTTATACTGAAGGCGAGATTCCTACTTACTTGATTTTCAAAGCTGGAATCCCCTTTTCGCCTATCAGCCTAGTCTCTTACTTTCTTCTGTAAATAAACACACATTAAGAGTGTGAGATCAACTACTATTTGCTATTCTATTTTAGCAACAAATGACGAAAAATATAACCCTTCCATAAGGCATATATTCCTTTCATTTACTAAAGGATAATAAAGATTAATTTATTAAATCTTCAAAATCTTACCTTTCTTAACTTCCCTTGCTATGATATTAAGGTCCAATTCAGCCTAGGACTTATACATGGTATTCTAACTTTTACGCCGCTGAAATTTATACTCCAACGTAGTCTCTTAAACTAATATGGGCGTTGGACCCACATTAAATCTTCAAAATTCTACGGACCTATTGTATTAGGCTCGTAGGTGCCCGTCGGGATAATTTGCTCGGTAAACCACTATGTTCTTTAAAGAAAGTATTTTTTTCTTGAAAACTTCCTTTATGAATACTTTCATTAAAATGAGGTTTAATGTCATTGTGTTTTACTAAAATTCTATCTCGGGTTTTTTTATAACTTTTTGTTGAAACCGACACTGTTTTATTCTTGTCTCGTTAAAAACAGTGCAGTTTCTGAAATCTGCATTTTACTGTATTTTAGAGTCAGATTTCAAAATTTCGTTATTCATGAAACCTCCTCGTGTCGTGGAGATCTAAAATTTTCGTTTTTGGTGAAAGTTGAAATTCGGCCTCTAAAGGCCTCGTTTGGCTGAAAACAGTAGCTGCTGTTTTTTCCTGAAACTGTTTTAGTGAAAAACTGTGTCGTTTTGGGAATCTGTGTTTTAGTATATCTTAGGTTCGGATTTTGAAAATATTTTCTTCATGAAATTTCTTCATCTCATCGAAATCTAAAATTGTTTCTTTTTGTGAAAAATCAAGATTCAACCTCTAAGAGTCCCGTTTGGCTAAACCAGTGGCTGCGAGTTTTTTTTGAAACTGTGTTGGACAGCTTGTCCGTTTTTACAAAAATGACTTCAAACTTGGTTTTAGAGTAAAAATTAGGTTTTGTCATAGTAACCGAAAATGTTCAAAACATCCAGCGCTATAAGTTTAAGCTTTAAAACATTGAAAAATCTCACTCTATGGCCCTCATTTTCGCGGTCAAAGTCACCGGAAAATTTTTCCTCTAATCCGAAAATAAGCAACTTAGATCAAGCATAAACATAACACATCAAACTAACCTCAAAACTCACAAAACCAACATAAAACTCACACACCCTTATTACAACTCATCTCCTCAAGAACCACAAATTTACATCCACAAATCCAAGCTTAAAGTTGGCTAGAAATTAATGGAGAAGAGTTTGAGAGCTTACCATTGAAGAACTATCTCTCTCCCTTGAAAACCTTGAACTCCTCTAAGATTTGTTATTGGCTTGGAACTAGAAAGTATAAAGAAATTTAAGAGGAATATTTCTACATTTCAAACTTTACTAAAACATGAAAAAAAAAAAAAAAGGATTTAGAGTTATACCCTTTGGAAAAATGCTTGTCTAGACTCCTCCTAGACCCTTTGATCTCCTTCTCCTTCTTTTATGGTTTGCTAGTGGCTCAAGATTGGGAGAGTAGGAGAAAATATTTGAGGGGAAAATGGAGGAGTGTGGCCGGTTTGGGTGTGGGAAGAAAATGAGAGGAGATGTGCAAAAACGGCTAACCTAATGCTTGCACTAATGGTCTCACCTTTATAGACATTACTTGACCTTATCTTAGTTCTCATTTAAGTCTACCAAACTAGCTTAGTTAGCTAGATTTTTAGATTAATCCCGCCCTTTATTGTGGCTGGCCGGTAGAGTGCTTCAAGAGGGAATGGTGTAAGCATTTCATGTCCAATAGTTGATTTGACTCAATCCCATCATGAAGTCCATGTAGCACACTTCACTAGCCAAATTTTTTGGCTATAATCCCTCAAGTTTGGCCGGCCAAGTGAGGGAAGGAGAGAGAAAAATGAAACCTAACCCTTGTACCTTTGTCTGCCTTCTAAATCTACTCATTAAAACTGTCAAAATTATATACTTGTGATTATTTTCTCAGATATCTTGATATTGGATGCTAGTTTGTACTTGTGCTTGGAGATTCTTAAAATTAAGATTCTCAAACTGTATCTGTCTTGGAAATTCTTCTGTTTTAAAGTACGGTGAGAATTTATCGATCGAATTTACTTGATCGAAAAAATGTGAACTTAACGTGAAATCTGCTACAGAATTTAGGAATGCAGATGTTAATTCCATAAATCCTTCAATCACAAAATGTACATAGTATAATGATTTTCCAGGAAAATCCTTGACTTAAATACATGAATTACATTATTAAAATTCTGAGATTTTCTTGGTCACTACAATCTACCCCCCTTAAGAATTTTCGTCCCGAAAATTAGAACGACTCGGGGTAGCTTTTCCTCATATCTTCTTCGCATTCCCAAGTAGCTTCCTCAATATTGTGATTTCACCACAAGACTTTAACTAGAGGAATTACTTTATTCGTTAAAGTTTTCTCCTCGCGAGCTAAGATCTGGACTGGTTTCTCTTCGTAGGTGAGGTCCGCGTGCACTTCAACCGTTCTTGGTGCAATACATGCGATGGATCTGTCATATATTTCTTCAACATTGATACATGAAAGACATTGTGTACAAAAGTTAATTCTGGTGGCAATGCTAGTCTATATGCGACTTTTCCAATCCTTTCAAGGATCTCAAAAGGTCCTATGTATCTCGGATTGAGCTTCCCTTTCTTGCCAAATCTCATTACCCCTTTCATTGGTGCCACCTTCAGAAAAACTAAGTTTCCTGCCTGAAAATCTAGTGGCCTGCGGCGTTTATCTGCGTAACTCTTTTGGCGACTTTGAGCTGTATCTAACCTCTCTCTGATAAGTCTCACATCCTCTGTGGTTCTCCTGATGAAGTCTACTGTTTCAAGATACTTCTCCCCCAGTTCGTACCAGTGAATTGGGGACCTGCATCTTCTTCCATATAGAGCTTCGAAAGGTGCCATTCCTATTGACGCGTGATAGCTGTTATTGTAGGAAAACTCTATCAAAGGTAACTTCCTATCCCAGTTTCCCTTGAAGTCCATGAGACATGCCTTCAGCATATCTTCTAGGGTCTGGATGGTCCTCTCAGATTGGCCATCTGTCTGTGGGTGAAAAGCCGTACTGAACTTTAGCTTAGATCCCATTGCGTCATGTACATTTTTCCAAAATCTTGACGTGAAGCGGTCGTCTCGATCCGAAATGATGGATTCTGGAAATCCATGCCACGCTACTATCTTGGACACTAAAGTTCGGCCAGTCGCTCAATAGAATAATTGAGTTTGATCGGTAGAAAGTGTGCAGATTTAGTCAATCGATCCAAGATTACCCAAATCGCATCGTTACCATCGGATGTTTTGGGCAACCCTACCACGAAATCCATCGTGATTTGGTGCCACTTCCATTCTGGAATATCAATCTTCTGTAGTTCTCCTGCTGGACGCTGATACACTGCTTTAACTTTCTGATAGTTAAGGCACTTCGATATAAATTCAGCCACGTCCTTCTTCATTCCTGGAAACCAAAAGCTCCTTTTCAGATCCTTATATATTTTAGTTGCTCCCGGATGAACAGAGTAAGGCGTTTCATGTGCTTTTGAAAGGATCTGCTTCCTCATTTCCTCATCTTTAGGGACGCATATCCTACCCTTGTGGAGGAGTGTGTCGTCCTCCGCAAGGCTAAACACCATTTCTTTGCCTTCGAGAACTTCCTCCTTTAACTTCACCAAGGTAGGATCGGATTCCTGACTACTCTTCATGTGCTCGAGGATGGTCGGCTGTAGGGTGAGAGATGATACCTTCCCTGAAATTATCTCAATTTCAAGGTCGTGTATGTCCTTCTGCAGGGGTTGTGGCAGAGCATGGATCACCATTAACGTTGCTGACGACTTCTGACTTAGTGCATCCGCCACCTTGTTTGCTTTTCCAGGATGAAAGAGGATCTCACAATCAGAGTCCTTTACCAATTCCAGCCATCTTCGTTGTCTCATATTCAACTCCTTCTAAGGGAAGATGTACTTGAGACTTTGGTGGTCTGTGTAGATCTCACACTTCACTCCATACAGGTAGTGTCGCCATATTTTTAGCGCAAAAACCACCGCTGCAAGTTCTAACTCGTGCGTTGGGTAGTTCCTTTCATGATCTTTAAGTTGTCGCGAGGCGTAGGCAACCACCTTTCCTCCTTGCATGAGAACAGCTCCTAATCCTTTCTTAAAAGCGTCACTGTAGACTACGAAATTCCTTTCGTCCGCATCTGGAATGGTCAACACTGGTGCGCTGGTGAGTCTCCTTTTTAGCTCCTGGAAGCTTTCTTCGCACTTCTCGGTCCATTCATACTTCCTTTCCTTCCGTGTGAGAGCCATGAGCGGTGCTGCTAGCTTTGAGAATCCCTCCACAAAGCGTCGGTAGTATCCTACTAAACCCAGAAAACTACGTATCTCTGTCACACTCCACGGAGCTGACCAATTACTAACTGCTTCGATCTTGGCGGGATCCACAGTAACTCCTTCCTTGGAAACTACATGCCCTAAAAATTGTACCTTTTCTAGCCAAAATTCACACTTTGAAAATTTGGCATACAACTGGTTCTCCTTCAATATCTGTATGGCAGTCTTCAGATGCTCCTCATGCTCTTCCTTCATTTTGGAGTAGATCAGAATGCCATCTATGAAGACGATAACAAACTTGTCCAGATGATCCTTAAATACTCAATTCATCAAGTCCATGAATGCTGCTGAATCATTGGTCAGTCCAAACGGCATCACAAGGAACTCGTAGTGTCCATAACGAGTCCTAAAAGCCGTCTTTGACACATCGCCTTCCTTTATTCGAAGTTGGTGGTACCCTGAACGCAAATTGATCTTGGAAAAATATGTCGCTCCCTTCAATTGGTCGAATAGATCATCGATCCTCGGCAGTGGATACTTGTTCTTGATTGTAATCTTATTCAGCTCCCGATAGTCGATACACATCCTCAGTGTACCATCTTTCTTCTTCACGAATAAAACTGGTGCTCCCCATGGTGAATAACTCGGTCGGACAAAACCTTTATCTATCAACTCTTGTAGTTGCACCTGAAGCTCTTTAAGCTCGGCCGGGGCCATCCGGTATGGTGCCTTAGAAACTGGTGCTGATCCTGGCATCAGTTCGATCTCGAACGAGATCTCTCGCTCTGGGGGTAGTCCCGGTAATTCTTCTGGAAAGACTTCCACAAACTGTTTGACTATTGGAATGTCCTCCGGTCTCAACTTAATCTCCTTAGACTTGTCCACCATATTAGCTAGATACCCTATGCATCTGCTAGCCAGCATCTTACTTGCTTTCATCGCGGACACCATCTGCATTGGCCGCTCATGAGATGTCCCTGTGTAAGTGAACTCTCCTTCCTTAGGTGGCTTCAACGTGACCTTCCGGCTTTTGCAGTCGATGACGGCATTGTATTTCCTTAGGAAGTCCATTCCCAAAATGATGTCGTAATCGCTCATACTAATTATTATTAAATTCACGTACAATGTTCTTCCACAAATAATTATTGGTACATTTCTTAACCAATAATTAGACAATAAGATCTCCCTAGAGGGCAAGGCAATCCTAAAGGGTTAATCTATTCTATCTTTTGCGCTATCTAAATGCTTTGCAACTTTAGACGACATAAATGAATGCGTTGCTCCGGAATCAAATAAAGCGTATGCATCATGGTTGGCTACAGGGAGCTGACCTGACACCATTGTGGAAGTTCTAGTTGCTGCATCTCTTGGGAATAGTGTCCTAAAAGCATGAGATGTAAAAAGGATATTTATTATTTATTTAATAAAATAGATTATTCATCATTTTATGTGCATATATTTATGAATATTTTATGAATATCAAATAAAATTCCTTGATTATTTATGTAACCTTAAACATGGTATATAAGTGTTATATATGAGAGGATAATGTTTAAGGATAATAATCAAAAGTAATTGTTCATAATGAATTTAATTAAAGTTCGAATCTTTAATTAAAACATTATTAATACATGTCATTCCCATTTAGAATGGAACGGTGTTATCCGCCTTTTGTTAATATGGCGAGATATTGAATGAGTGTATTTCGCATAATGAGATTATGTGGAACATGGACGCAGACACAATATGAATTTCTAATAATTTACATTAAGCATAGAAATTCTAATTGAGTCTACCGATGGTCATATATAGAATGATCTTAATCCCGAGTTCTTAACAAACTCCTATTTATGGATTTATGTCTTTTGATTTACTCGGCACGGATTCCGAGACCCTGAATCCTATTCCTTGTATTTTGGAGACATAATGAAATAGGTAGTGGGAATGTTATTATACGAGATGGAATCCATTCCTTCTTGAGAAAGAAGCGAGATAAATAATTCTCTTGAGTGTTGATTCGGTACTTGAATTAGTAAGAGCGCTACGGTTCATGAATTTGTTTTATGAATCACTATCCATTAGAGAATCAATGGTACTCAAGGATAAAGATGTAATTAGAGAGGTTAACGGATTCTACCCTAACTCTAATTATGAATTATTTATGGAGGATCGATCTATATGCAATGACTATATCAAATTGACACTTCACAGTTTAGAAGTAATTAATGTCTATAATTCCAAGAGTGCAATTCCAAGTTTATAGTGGAGTAACTATTGAATTAATAGAATTAATTAATTAATTAAAGTGTTTAATTAATTATTAATTTTATTGGAGCTCGAATTATAGGTTCATTAGTCCCCGCGTCGTCCTTGTAATTCTACCGGACACAAAAGGGCAAAATGGGAATTTTAGAATTACGAATTCTAAAATTAAATACTCAAGAATAATTAATTGAGAATTAATTATTATTTAAATAATGAGATTATTTAAATTTGAATTTGAACATATCTAGATTTATCCATTTAAACTTATTTGATAAGTTGTTCAATTTAGAATTCAAATTAATTTAAGTTTGACTTAAATTCAATTTGAATCAAATTAAAATTGAACTACTGGATAATGGATAAAATATCTTCCTTCCTTATCTTATTTAGGTGCCACACACAAAGGGATAAAACCCTAGGGTGGCCGGCCATCAAAGGGATAAGGGGAAGGGATTTTTGTTCCAAAATTCAAAATTGGAGATAAGGATTTGATCCTATTTTGAAGTTTGACTTCTTCTCTTTAAATATGAGATAAATGGAAAATTGTAGGACAATTTTTGAAATCACTTTCAGCCCTAGTTCCCCTAGTGCTGGCCGAAATTCCTCATAGCAAAGAGAGAGAAAATATTTTTCTCCAAAAAAATTCCACATCGTGCATGCGTTGGTGTTTGTGGAAATTCGAGTGTTTCGAAACCTATTTTGTCTCACGTGTGCCCACACACACGCTCTCGTGGAATCAAGGAATTGACGTGGAAGACTTTGGTGTTCTAAACACAAAGCTTGGAGCTTGACTGTTCGTGGGTCAAAGAAAATCAAGATATCATCCGAGTCGGCTACAAGGTATTTTTTCGGTTGATCCTTGAATCTTATAAATTAATGAGATTAATTTATTGATGCATAAATTAATATAATCTATAGAGTATCTCAAAAGTTTTATGAAAATTTTTGTCATACACGATCCACCTTTCCGCTGCGTTTCCGCTGCCGAATTCGATGCGGCAACCAACAATTGGTATCAGAGCGGTCTATAGACGATATTAATTTATGCTTCGATTATTTGATAATTGAATATGTATGTATGTGATGAGTAGGCACTTGCATTTATGGATGTTTATTTTTATTCATGATGATGAATGTATGGATGATGGATTTGGTCGTTAATTATATGGTTCCATGGATCGGTTATATTCATTCGTTAATAAAATTATTTGTAATTTAATTCGGGATTGGAATTATTGTAATTCTAGGATTTGGGTAGAATTAGGGTTTAAGATTTTGAATCAAGAAGGAGGCCTTGAAGATCATATTTGAAGCCTTCAAAGAAGCCCAGAAACCGCCCAAAAAATTGAAATCGCGGCCCAGGCGCGCCCCAGACGCGCCCAGCGCCGGCCAGAGGATGCGGCCTAGGCGTCGGCCCCGGTCGCGGCCCAGCGCCCGTCCCAGGCCGCCTCCCAGCCAAGGCCAGGCCGCCGCCCAGGGCTGCAGCCCAGCGCTGGCGGCCCAAACTGGATTTGATCCCGAACAGGCCCGAAGGTTTCAAAACCCTCGTAATGCGTGCCGACGAGCCCGAAAAAGTTTTGGATCCCAAGGAAGGTGAAATCCAACCCGGAGACAAAGAATAAAGCCGAAGAATAAAGAATTCAAGAATCGAAGACCCGTTGATGTAACGGAAGAATATAATTATTGTAATTATTTATTTATTCGATTCGATTGAGTTGTAATTTATTTTTCCATGGGACCCGGTCAAATCCATCTCAATAGTTGATTGCATATATTTATATTTTATGTTGATAATTATATATTATATATGTCCATGCATATAACATGCCATGTAGATATAATGTGCCTACTCATATGTTTTTATAACATGCCATGCATACACGCCAAGATTCATTATTATTTATTTTATTTATTATAAAAGTGTTTTAGAAAAATAAAATAAAATAAGAACCATCTTGCTGAAAATCGATTTAATATGATTAAATTGATTCAAGTTGCAAAATTGATTTGCAAAATAATGTTACATGTGAAATTGAATTTAAAAGTTAAATTTTTGAATTTCACATATCCGAAAAAATAAATTGTTTATTTTTTGATTTGAAAATCATGAGATTTTTTCAAACAAAATACATGTTTGCAAAATAATGAGTGGGAGAGGGTTGTATGACAATACGACCCACTGGTCTCCATCATTAGTTCAACACCGTGAGATTCGAAAAGGGGCTTCACGGCGGCACCGATTCCGCACTCCCTACGGAAAGTGTTCTTTCGGATCAATAACAAGGTTGACTTCCTAGCGATAGGATTCAAGGATGTATTTCGGTTTGACCTACCCTACGGCGGCACTCGGAGTTAAGTCTCAGAGAATCAAATGATGGGTTACACTCATGGAGATATAATCAAATTGTTGATTATATTTTTGACCAAAATTAACGGTAGTTGATAAATATGAAAATATGAGATATTTTGATTATATTTATTAATTGAGAAGGTCTCGGTTCAATTTGCGATATTTTTTGACCTACCCTACGGCGGCACTATATTTCGTGGTAAATTGAATTATCGTTGGCACCCAAAATTAAAACATGATTTATGTATTTTCATGTGCATCATGCATCATATTTAATTGTGCCTAAATACATGCCTTGATATTCATGCACATAAATTGATTAGATGAATATTCTATTTATTTCCAAAGAATATGTCGAATCCCATTATCACACTACTAGCGACTGAAAATTAGATGGTGATAATTATGCTAAGTGGAAAAGTAACATGAACATACTATTGGTCTCGAAGACTATAAGTTTGTCCTAGTGGATGAATGTCCTCCACGAACCCACGGCAACTGCATCCAAAACCGCAAGGGAGCCTTTTGATCGCTGGATCAAGGCCAACAATAAAGCAAAGTGCTTTATGCTGGCCAACATGATGAGTGATGTGCAGAAGAAGAAGCATGAGGAGATGGAGACTACTTATGAGATAATGGAGTCTCTAGAAGCCATGTTCGGCGCTCCTTCCGAAAAAAAAAAAAAAAAAAGGTTTGGATGCCGTAAGGGCTTTCATGAACGACAAGATGAAGAAAGGTTCTTCACCAAGGCACATGTTCGAACATGATTGATCACCTCCACGATGCGGAGCTTAATGGTGCCAAAATCGATGAAGCCACCCAAGTTGGCATCATCCTGGAAAGCCTGTCCCCTGACTTTCATGAGTTCGCGAACAATTTTGTTATGAACAAAAAGAAGTGCAATCTCACTGAACTCATGAATGACCTGCAAAACTTTGAATCCACCAACAAAAGAAGGGGAGGAGAAGCAAATGTTGTAGTTGTAGGAAGTTCTGGTAAAAACAAAAGGAAAAACCAGAACCAGGGAAGAGGAAAGAAGGGAAAGAACAAGAGACCCAAGAAAGCAAAGGGCCCCGTCCAGAAACCCAAAGGAAAGTGTTTCCATTGCAATGGCAAAGGGCACTGGAAGAGAAACTGTCACAAGTATCTCGAGGAGCTGAAAAAGAAAAAGGAACAAGGTAAATCAGATTTACTAGTCCTTGAAACATGTTTAGTAGAGGGTGATACCTCAGCCTGGATAATTGATTCAGGAGCGACTAATCATGTTTGTTTCTCTTTTTGCGTAGTCTTAATTCTTACACCGAGCTAGCCGATGGGGACTACACGATGAAAGTAGGCAATGGCGCAAGAGTTTCGGCAAAAGCAAAGGGGAGAAGTTAGACTTCGTTTTAGGAAAATAAATTTTTAGTTTTGAACAATGTTTATTTTATTCCGGACATTCACGTAAATTTGATTTACGTGGCCAAATTATTTGAACAATTATTTAAAGTTTATTTTGATAATGAATTTGTTCATATTTCTCGAAATGGTTTAAATATTTGTTCTTAGACGTCTGGATGATGGTTTATATTATATAAAACCAATACCTAACTCATCGCTTAACACTTTGAAATGTTCGAGTTGCCGAACCTAAGAATAAAAAGCAAAAGATTTCTCACGATAACAATACATATCTGTGGCATCTTAGGCTTGGTCATATTAACCTAAATAGGATTGAAAGACTGTAAAGGATGGTCCTTTGTGAGCTAAAAGTTGGCGAGCTTCCAATGCGTGAATCTTGTTTGGAAGGTAAAATAACCAAGAGACCTTTTACAAAGAAAAGGAGAAAGAGCTACGGAACCCCTTCGATTGATACATTCGGATGTATGTGGACCGTTAAACGTCCAAGCTAGAGGAGGTTACGAATATTATGTCACTTTTATTGACAACTATTCGAGATATGGTTATGTTTACCTGATGCAACGGAAATCTGAAACTTTTGGAAAGTTTAGAGAATTCCGAGCAGAAGTTGAAAAACAATTAGGTAAACCAATCAAGACACTTCGATCAGATCGAGGGGGTGAATACCTGGACCAAGAGTTCCGGGATTTCTTGATTGAAGAAGGTGTGGTATCCCAATTGACTGCACCCGGTACACCACAGCAGAATGGTGTGGCCGAAAGGAGAAATCGGACTTTGCTTGACATGATGAGATCAATGTTAAGTTATTCATCACTGCCTACCTCATTCTGGGGTTATTCCCTAAAAACAGCTGCTTACATTCTGAATAGAGTACCATCTAAGTATGTACCTACGACACCCTTAGAGTTGTGGTGCGGTCAAAAACCTAGTTTGAGACACGTGCGCATATGGGGGTGTCCAAAGACATGTGTTTGAAGGGAAAGATCGGGAAGTTGGAACCCAAGTCAAGTATGTATGTTTGTAGGATATCCCGATGGGACAAAGGGAGGTTTCTTTTATAGTCCTCGAAGATCAAAAGGTGTTTGTATCGACAAATGCCACATTTCTCGAGCATGACTATATGATAGATTTTAAGCCCGTAAGTAAGATAGTGTTAGAAGAGTTACTTTCCGATGAGATCGGACCACAATCGACAAGAGTTGTCGACCACTCGGAGAAAAGACCACAGCCCCTAATCGGACTCCAGCGGCACCTCGTCGTAGTGGGAGGGTAAGCACGCTACCCGACCGCTATACTGAGGAAGCCCAAATCGTCACTGATGACGGTAAGGAGGATCCGTTGACCTTTAAGGATGCGATGGATGATTCTCGATAAGGAAGAATGGCAAGAAGCTATGAAACTCGAGATGGAGTCTATGCACTCTAACTCGGTCCTGGCAACTTGTAGATCTACCCGAAGGGGTAAAACCCATTGGATGCAAGTGGATCTTCAAGAGAAAGAGAGGAGCGGATGGAAAAGTAGAGACTTTTAAAGCAAGGCTAGTGGCTAAGGGTTATACCCAAAAGGAGGGAGTTGACTATGAGGAAACTTTCTCGCCAAGAGCCATGCTTAAGTCCATCTGATACTCCCGGCCATAGCAAAGATATTTTGACTATGAGATATGGCAGATGGACGTCAAGACAGCTTTTCGAATGGCTATCTTGATGAAACCATCTATATGGATCAGCCCGAGGGTTACATAGTGGAAGGCCAACAAAGAAAAGTCTGCAAACCGCAAAGGTCCATTTATGGACCAAGCGAGCTTCTAGATCATGGAACATTAGGTTTGATGAGGTCAGAAAGTCTTATGGATTTGATCAAAACATTGATGAACCATGCATCTACAAGTACAAGAAAAAAAAGAGAAAGTGGTCTTCTTAATTCTTTACGTCGATGACATCCTACACATAGGGAATGATGTGAGAATGATGACAGATGTAAAGGAGTGGTTAGCCACCAATTCCAAATGAAAGATTTAGGAGAGGCAAGCTATGTTCTTGGGATCAAGATTATTCGAGATCGCAAGAAAAAAGCTTTTTGAAGCGTTATCACAAGCATCTTATATAAACAAAGTGTTGTCTAGGTATTCGATGCAAAACTCCAAGAAAGGGAATTTGCCTTCTAGGCATGGTATTCATCTTTCTAAGGAGCAATGTCCAAAGACCCCGCAGCAGCGGAAGAAGATATGAGAAGGTATCCCTACGCTTACGCTGTGGGAAGCCTTATGTATGCCATGTTGTGTACAAGACCGGATATCTGCTATGCAAAGGGGAGTAGTCAGTCGCTACCAGTCCAACCCAGGATTAGATCATTGGGTTGCAGTGAAATGTATTCTCAAGTATCTTAGGAGAACGAGAAACTATATGTTGGTATATTCCGGAGAAGATCTGTCTCTCACCGGATACACAGATTCCGATTTCCAATCGGATAGAGATAGTCGACGGTCGACATCTGGATCTGTGTTCACTCTTAATGGAGGAGCTGTGGTATGGAGAAGTATAAAGCAAAAGTGTGTTGCTGACTCTACCATGGAAGCTGAATATGTTGCAGCTTGTGAAGCCGCAAAAGAAGCTACATGGCTCAGAAAGTTCTTAACTGATCTGGAAGTTGTTCCAGATATGGATAGGCCAATTAAGCTCTACTGTGACAACAGTGGAGCGGTGGCTAATTCAAAAGAACCCAGAAGCCATAAGAGTGCGAAACATATAGAAAGCAAATATCACCTGATCAGAGACATTGTGGATAGAGGCGATGTAGCGGTTCAAGATCGCGTCGAGGACAACCTTGTCACCCGCTCACCAAGACATTGCCATTGAATGTTTTTGATCGGCACTTAGATGGATTTGGGATTAGAGACATGACACACCTGCTTTTAGGACAAGTGGGAGATTGTTGGGAATAGTGTCCTAAAAGCATGAGATGTAAAAAGGATATTTATTATTTATTTAATAAAATATATTATTCATCATTTTATGTGCATATATTTATGAATATTTTATGAATATCAAATAAAATTCCTTGATTATTTATGTAACCTTAAACATGGTATATAAGTGTTATATACAAGAGGATAATGTTTAAGGATAATAATCAAAAGTAATTGTTCATAATGAATTTAATTAAAGTTCGAATCTTTAATTAAAACATTATTAATACATGTCATTCCCATTTAGAATGGAACGGTGTTATCCGCCCAATTAATATGGCGAGATATTGAATGAGTGTATTTCGATATTGAGATTATGTGGAACATGGACGCAGACACAATATGAATTTCTAATAATTTCATTAAGCATAGAAATTCTAATTGAGTCTACCGATGGTCATATATAGAATGATCTTAATCCCGAGTTCTTAACAAACTCCTATTTATGGATTTATGTCTTTTGATTTACTCGACGGATTTCGAGACCCTAAATCCTATTCCTTGTATTTTGGAGACATAATGAAATTGGTAGCTGGGAATGTTATTATACGAGATGGAATCCATTCCTTCTTGAGAAAGAAGCAGATAAATAATTCTCTTGAGTGTTGATTCGGTACTTGGATTAGTAAGAGCGCCTCGTTCATGAATTTGTTTTATGAATCACTATCCATTAGAGAATCAATGGTACTCAAGGATAAAGATGTAATTAGAGAGGTTAACGGATTCTACCTTACTCTAATTATGAATTATTTATGGAGGATCGATCTATATGCAATGACTATATCAAATGGACACTTCACGGTTTAGAAGTAATTAATGTCTATAATTCCGAGAGTGCAATTCCAAGTTTATAGTGGAGTAACTATTGAATTAATAGAATTAATTAATTAATTAAAGTGTTTAATTAATTATTAATTTTATTGGAGCTCGAATTATAGGTTCATTAGTCCCCGCGTCGTCCTTGTAATTCTACCGCATACACAAAGGGCAAAATGGGAATTTTAGAATTACGGAATTCTAAAATTAAATACTCAAGAATAATTAATTGAGAATTAATTATTATTTAAATAATGAGATTATTTAAATTTGAATTTAAACATATCTAGATTTATCCATTTAAACTTATTTGATAAGTTGTTCAATTTAGAATTCAAATTAATTTAAGTTTGACTTAAATTCAATTTGAATCAATTAAAATTGAACTACTTGGATAATGGATAAAATATCTTCCTTCCTTATCTTATTTAGGTGCCACACACAAAGGGATAAAACCCTAGGGTGGCCGGCCATCAAAGGGATAAGGGGAAGGGATTTTTGTTCCAAAATTCAAAATTGGAGATAAGGATTTGATCCTATTTTGAAGTTTGACTTCTTCTCTTTAAATATGAGATAAATGGAAAATTGTAGGACTATTTTTGAAATCACTTTCAGCCCTAGTTCCCCTAGTGCTGGCCGAAATTCCTCATAGCAAAGAGAGAGAAAATATTTTTCTCCAAAAAATTCCACATCGTGCATGCGTTGGTGTTTGTGGAAATTCGAGTGTTTCAGAAAACTATTTTGTCTCACGTGTGCCCACACACACGTCTACGTGGAATCAAGGAATTGACGTGGAAGACTTTGGTGTTCTAAACACAAAGCTTGGAGCTTGGACTGTTCGTGGTCAAAGAAAATCAAGATATCATCCGAGTCGGCTACAAGGTATTTTTTCGGTTGATCCTTGAATCTTATAAATTAATGAGATTAATTTATTGATGCATAAATTAATATAATCTATAGAGTATCTCAAAAGTTTTATGAAAATTTTTGTCATACACGATCCACCTTTCCGCTGCGTTTCCGCCGCCGAATTCGATTCGGCAACCAACAGCATCTCCCTTAGTATAGGCATAGATATGAGCTTGGGGTTCCGGAGCTTCCAATCTTCCCTGAGATATCTGGGGTCCGTCAATCGTGGCTTGAATTGCATGCAGTTGATTTCCTGAGGCTTTCGGCTGATTCTGAACTCCCTGCTGATTTTGATTCGCTCGATTCTGGGGGTTGGAATAACAATCCTTGGAAAAATGGCCCTCTTTGCCACATGTGAAACAAATGTTTGTCCTAGCTTTACATTCTCTCGGATGTTTCTTCCCACACCTGTTGCAAGTGGGGAAACTATTGTTAACTTGCCCGGCGTTGTTCTTCTTCTGAGGTTGGCCTTTCTGGTTCCCTGGGTTGAAGTTCCCTTTCCTCTTATTCTCGCCATGTCCTTGTTGCTTGTTACCTTGGCCTGGGTTACTATTCGGCCCTTTGGATTGGGTTTCCGAGTTTTGTTTCCCTTTAGCCCTTTCCTCTTTCTTGGCTTCGAAGAATTAAGCCCTTTCCTCCCTGTTTTGGTTAACCCAGTATTCTGCACGAATGGCTCGACCAACACAGTCTTCCACGGTCACAGGCGGTCTGCCTCCGCCACTAATCACCACTGCTAGGTCAGTTCGGAACATCTTCATCATCCTCCTGACCTCCTCCCGCTCTGAGGTCACCATGTGTGGTCATAGACGAGCTAGTTGCTTGAACTTCTACACTGCATCTACCACAAACAAATTTCTTTGGTGAAAATTATTAAACTCATCCTCTTGGGCGGCCATGTTGTCTAAGTTGAAATACCTCTCATTAAATTCCTCGACAAAATCTTGCCAAGTCATCTCATCGACATTCCTTTTTAGCTCCACCGTATTCCACCATCGGCGGGCTTCCTTCTTGAGCATATAGGAGGCGCATAGGACCTTTTCTTGGTCATTCAACCTCATAAGGTTCAGGTCTACCTGAACATCAGTCAGCCAGTTGTCTACTTCTATCAGGTCTGTGGAACCATGGAACTCTGGCGCCTTCATACGACGAAACCTTTCTAAGCTTGAGATCCAATGCCTATCCTCTGCTGGGTGATGATCATTTCCTTTAGCTTCTACATGTACGATCGGTGCAGGTGGTATCTCCTGCCTTTTTGACCGCCGGCTGCAGGGGGTTTTCCTGTGCAGGTGGGTTTTCGTGGGCTGGTTCGCCTCTAGCTGGTGGTGCCTGATTCTGACGCACTAGCTGTTCACGCAAGGCATTCATCTCTTGTTGCTGCGCTTGCAGCAACTGTCTCATTTCAGTCATCTGACCCGTACAGTCAACCTCCAGCTGGTTTCGAGCCGCTTGTGCTCGTGGTCGAACCATGATCCTTCATTCAAGAAAGTACCATGTAAGTCTTTATCTTTTTCTACGTCTAAAATTATGTCTGTATATGGATTGCATTCATATCATGGTAAGGGTACATAAAATCTTGTTTACTTGATACATGATTTCATTCTGATTTACACTCTTGATTCATAAATAGAATTTGCTCTAATTATGCATAAACTTTTAATTTCATATAAGCTCGATTTCATAACTTGTAATCATAACTATCGGGAGTGTTTATCACTTCCCGTATCATCTACATATATCAACATATCTGTTAGGAGTGGCTACCACTTCCCATGATACAATAACAAAATGCCTAGTCTGGTCAGGGTGAGAGTGGTCATCACTTCTCACAGTACATAAATAAATAAATAAATAAAAATTTTATACCCAACCTAGGTGAGAGTGGCTACCACTTCTCATGATACAAAAAGTATCCTATACAAAAGGCAAGATATGCTGTAGGTGACGCCATCGGTCAGATGATAATCCAGACTCAGGCTCCGCGTCTCCATCTGAGAACCCCTCATTGCCGAACATCTCACCCTCCGAGGGATCCTCCTCCTCTGTATACTCATCATCGCTCGCGATGATAACATGTTCTGGTACTTCATCATCATAGTCCTCAGACATGTAGTCTATTGGCTCATCATCGTCTTCATCGTCATCTGCACGATATCCCGGTGCTGCGTCCTATTCCGGTTGAGCTACTACTGCTGCCGCTGCGGCATTCGCCTGGAGTTGTTGCTGGGCATGGTGTAGCTCCTCCTCGCCATTTATTATTTCTTCCAGGAACTGCTGGATGTGATAGTATTGTCCAGGGTAAGGAACTAAGTCCCGGACGTCCTGGGGTACCCCCCTCCAGATCAAATCTCTAACCTCTGAAAACAGGGCTTGGGTAGGTATGATAGGCAGCATGGAGTCCCGAAAACGTTGGCAGTAATGAGCCATGGACTCTCCCTCATAAGAATCCCAGATGCCCTCTAAAGCCTCATACTGTCCTTTTTGCATATCCTCCCAGATGTGAGGATCTCTCTGCACTCCCGGGGCATGAACTTCAATAGCGCCGTACAATATTGGCCCATACTTAGCTCTAATTTCCTGCTTGAATTTCCCGAGCCACCAGGCGAGGGCGTGTCCTAATAATTTTGATGCAGCTAATCGGACTCTCAACCGCTCAGGGACATGGCAAACGTTAAAGGCGATCTCCATCATGTTGATCCACTCCATTAGTAGGTAGGCTGACGGCGACCGGAGAATGTATGCACACGCATGTCCACGAATGCGATCGTAGCCCTACGATCCTCCTCAATCTGCCTGGGGTCTATCGGTGCAGCCATACTCTATCGTAACGCAATAGTATTAACATTAATATTTAATCATAATATATTATTTACATGAATTTCTACTTACTTAAACTGGGGCAGAGTAGGCACGTGACGGTGTGGAGTAGGATGGCAGGATACCGGCTCTGATACTAACTGAGACGACCCTCCTTTGAGGCCGCCACTGTAACTAACTTTTTTACTTGTACTTACTGAAATTTCATAAAATTTACAGAATATTTTTTTTTAAAAGGTCTTATAATAAACATAAGATACAAAATTACTTTCTTAATTAAAATATTCATACCTTAACATATATGTTTCAGAATGATAATTAACAAAAACAATTTATAACACAAAGCTAATTGTGAAAATATTTGCAAGCGGTATCCATATCCCGAGCCCCACATCGTTCGTCCACTCACCAGCAGTCCATCAGGCATTATATGCCGGTTGCTTACCTACTGTATAAACATTCTATAATGAGCTTTCGCTTAGCAAGTAGGAACTATCTCCCGCAAAATAACTGTAAGTTCACATGAATAAATATGCATGAGCCAATTATGCTTAATTATGATGTCTTATCAGAATCTTATTATCTTATCTTATCTTATCTTTCTTTTGGGCCCGAGTGCTCGTACCACTTGCACCGTAAGGGTTTGCAAGGTCCCCCATGACACCGTGATTATAACTTGAATGCCTCCCTTGAGTTGGAGGACATTATTATTATTTTTTTGTCCCTTGTGGAGCTTGAGTTACCTCCCTTGTGGAGGCTGGTACGACACTCAACTGAGATTACTCTTATAAGTTCCTCTTGACTTATTAAGGTGTATACAATATGACCTAGCATATCATACTATATCATGTACTCGAACACATATAATTCGGATGTACTGCTTAAGTGTATGTAGTATAACATAGCATAGCATTCATAACATTAAATGTACTCAAACATATATAGTTCATGTGTACTGTTTACTTTAAAATCTATTTATACTGTAGGCGAGATTCCTACTTACCTGATTTTCAAAGCTGGAATCCCCTTTTCGCCTATCAGCCTAGTCTCTTACTTTCTTCTGTAAATAAACACCCATTAAGAGTGTGAGATCAACTACTATTTGCTATTCTATTTTAGCAACTTATGACAAAAAATATAACCCTTTCCATAAGGCATATATTCCTTTCATTTACTAAAGGATAATAAAGATTAATTTATTAAATCTTCAAAATCTTATTTTTCTTAACTTCCTTTGCTATGATATTAAGGTCCAATTCGGCCTAGGACTTATACATGGTATTCTAACTTTTACGCCACTGAAATTTATACTCCAACGGAGTCTCTTAAACTAATGTGGGCGTCGGACCCACATTAAATCTTCAAAATTCTACGGACCTATTGTATTAGGCTCATAGGTGCCCGTCAGGATAATTTGCTCGGTAAACCACTATGTTCTTTAAAGAAAGTATTTTTTCTTGAAAACTTCCTTTATGAATACTTTCATTAAAATGAGGTTTAATGTCATTGTGTTTTACTGAAATTCTATCTCGGGTTCTTTTATAACTTTTTGTTGAAACCGACACTGTTTTATTTTTGTCTTGTTAAAAATTGTGCAGTTTCTGAAATCTGCATTTTACTGTATTTTAGAGTCAGATTTCAAAATTTTGTTATTCATGAAAACCTCCTCGTCTCATCGAGATCTAAAATTTTCGTTTTTGGTGAAAGTTGAAATTCGGCCTCGAAATGCCTCATTTGACTGAAAACCGTAGCTGCTGTTTTTTCCTCAAACTGTTTTAGTCAAAAACTGTGTCGTTTCGGGAATCTGTGTTTTAGTACATCTTAGGGTCAGATTTTGAAAATATTTTCTTCATGAAATTTCTTCATCTCATCAAAATCTAAAATTCTTACTTTTTGAGAAAAATCAAGATTCAGCCTCTCAGAGTCCCGTTTGGCTAAACCAGTGGCTGCCAGTTTTTTTTGAAACTGTGTTGGACAGCTTGTCTGTTTTTACAAAAATGACTTCAAACTTGGTTTTAGAGTAAAAAATAGGTTTTGTCATAGTAACCGAAAATGTTCAAAACATCTAGCGCTATAAGTTCAAGCTTTAAAACATTGAAAAATCTCACTCTATGGCCCTCATTTTCGCGGTCAAAGTCACCAAAAATTTTTTCCTCTAATCCGAAAATAAGCAACTTAGATCAAACATAAACATAACACATCAAACTAACCTCAAAACTCACAAAACCAACATAAAACTCACACACCCTTATTACAACTCATCTCCTCAAGAACCACAAATTTACATCCACAAATCCAAGCTTAAAGTTGGCTAGAAATTAATGGAGAAGAGTTTGAGAGCTTACCCTTGAAGAACTATCTCTCTCCCTTGAAAACCTTGAACTTCTCTAAGATTTGTTATTGGCTTGGAACTAGAAAGTATAAGGAAATTTAAGAGGAATATTTTTACATTTCAAACTTTACTAAAACATGAAAAAAAAAAGAGGATTTAGAGTTATACCCTGTGGAAATATGCTTGTCTAGACTCCTCCTAGACCCTTTGATCTCCTTCTCCTTCTTTTATGGTTTGCTAGTGGCTCAAGATTGGGAGAGTAGGAGAAAATATTTGAGGGGAAAATGGAGGAGTGTGGCCGGTTTGGGTGTGGGAGAAAATGAGAAGAGATGTGCAAAACTGGCTAACCTAATGCTTGCACTAATGGTCTCACCTTTATGGACATTACTTGACCTCATCTTAGTTCTCATTTAAGTCTACCAAACGAGCTTAATTAGCTAGATTTTTGGATTAATCCCCCCTTTATTGTGGCTGGCCGGTAGAGTGCTTCAAGAGGGAATGGTGTAAGCATTTCATGTCCAATAGTTGATTTGACTCAATCCCATCATGAAGTCCATGTAGCACACTTCACTAGCCAAATTTTTTGGCTATAATCCCTCAAGTTTGGCCAGCCAAGTGAGGGAAGGAGAGAGAAAAATAAAACCTAACCCTTGTACCTTTGTCTACCTTCTAAATTTACTCATTAAAACTGTCAAAAATTATACTGACAGTTATTTTCTCCTGTATACTGATATTGGATGCTAGTTTGTACTGTGCTTGGAGATTCTTAAAATTAAGATTCTCAAACTGTATCTGTACTGGAAATTCTTCTGTTTTAAAGTACGGTGAGAATTTATCGATCGAATTTACTTGATCGAAAAAATGTGAACTTAACGTGAAATCTGCTACAGAATTTAGGAATGCAGATGTTAATTCCATAAATCCTTCAATCACAAAATGTACATAGTATAATGATTTTCCAGGAAAATCCTTGACTTAAATACATGAATTACATTATTAAAATTCTGAGATTTTCTTAGTCACTACAAGTTGGCACCTCCTTCATTTGTGGCGAAGGCCCCAAGTAAAGCTTTTCCAGGTCGCGCAATGCTTCTTCCTCTATTACCAATGAACTCAACCATTTCAACTTCTGAAGTCGGAGCACCATAAGTTTTGGGAACACACCTTCTTCAAAGTGTAGCTGCTCACCAACAAATGCATCAACGGAGATATCAAGCGCCACTAGCTCGTGCTGATTACCAAGGACTTTCAATGGATCATCTCCCAATTTCGAGCAAAGAATTGCAATCTTGGCAAGATTTTGAAGTTTCACGATCCACCTCGGCAATGTCATTAAAGGACCATGTAAATAGAGACGCCGAAGAAATTCGGGGGGATGTGAAATGGAATCTAAATCAAGTGTTTCATCTTCACTTATCGATCTCACTGAAAGGGATTCGAGGTATTTCATTTTCTCAATGCAACCACAAAGACTTTTTCCATCTGGACCTCTCACTCCTATAATCCCCAATGTTCTTAATGCGTCAAAGCTACAAGCTCTTCTATTATCCTCTCACTGGCCTCAATGTTGTGTAACTTCTGCAAGTGTTTGAAGCACTCGATTCTCTGTATTTTTATTCCTCTTACTCTGTCTAAAGAAAAGAGTTTAGTGTTGTTGACATAACTCCAGCCAAAAAGATGACGTAACTTACTAAGCCGATTAATACTTGCAGGAATTTCATCAACCAATGATCGCTTTAGATCCAAAGTCTCCAAGTTTACCAATTTTCCAATGGAATTTGGGAGCAGCTTCACTTTTGTACCACGCACACTTAAATATCTCAAGTGAAACAAGTCTCCAATATCTTCAGGGCGATGATCTAAACAAGGAGTGTCTTCAAAATCAAGTACTTTTAGGAGCTTGACAATTGAGGCAAGTGCATTAACAGTAGAATTGAGCATCTCATTATTCCCATTGAACATGTAAAGACAACGAACCCGGGAAATTTCAGTTTCTTGCAAATTGTTGTCTGAGCTACAGATTATTGATAGACGATGAGCAACTCCTTCAAAAGTTGGTGACTCATCTGATAAAACTTGGCAAAATCTTGATTCTTCCATCTTTTGTGAGATGACAACATGAAGAACATCATGAACAGGACAACGCTTTGCTTTCCCTTCGTCGTCTACATTTGGAATAGTGTGGAACAGCAATAGTTAAAGTATCTTAAGACGTACATCTATTTTATATATCCATAAATTCTCAAGTGGTGAAATGAACCATTTTTCAAATAAGGTGCTCATCGTATAAAACATGAAGAAAATTTGATAGTTTAAACTATAATTCACTGATAAGAGATTTTAAACTATCAAATATAATGTGAAAAAACTATTAAATGTGTTGAGCACAAATTAAAAATAAATCTAAAAGAAAATATGATCATACGTCTCATCATTCCCTGTATTTGAATGGCTTATCATCTTTAACAATATTTAACTAGTATTTCAATACATAACTAGAAACTAACAGTAGTCTTACTAATAAAATAAATACATAGTCCATAACCTTACCAAAATAAAAATATTACAGTTCATAAGTCACTGCTTATTTAATAATTTTATTTGGGCGAGTATTACAACTAAACAAAAGTACGCCGGTGCTCTGGCTTGAGAAAATCCCATGCGCAATTGACAGAGAAGGCCTAACAATGGAAGATGTGAAACATTAATAACATAAAATTAATCACTCAAAAGAAAGAATGTAAAATTTAGATAATCAATTAATTGGAAGGAAGTTAATAAGCTTACTCAAGCTCCTTACTGTCCACGGACTCCCCGCACTTTATGATCTTTCTTGGCTCTGTATGGGAAGACAAGTTATAATTATATTCAACTCCATCACATTCCTTGGCGCCAGAATTTTTTTCTACGCAAGGAACCTATGAAAAAACAATTAGAAATATTATTAAACAGAGAAATATTTATATATTTTAATTACAATGAGTGGAGGTACAATCATCACTTTTCTTGTAATATGAAAACATAACAATATATTTTAATTATTCAACGGGAGAATATTTGTAATTTTTCTTACCAAATAGTGACCTGACTAATTTTTTAAAAATACTAACGCAAAATAAGGGTAAAATATCAAACATGAAAAGTTGAACGGGAACGTGCCCTAACAAATACAATGTGGCTCTGCCACTAACATTGGAAAGATAAAAATATTCATGACAGATCACGAACTATTCAAATGGAAATTGAAAAAACAAAAATTCAGAGGTGATGAACACAGGAAAATGTAAGAGAAAAGTAAAACTAATTGATTTAAGAGATCTATATCAATGAGTCAAATTTTCTATCTAAACCTACCGATAAGCGTTCAAGGGAGTCACACAATAATCTAAATTTAAAACGAAAATATTTTACCTCACAATTGTTGGATACCAGAATCGTGCAGACGGTAGACTTGGCCATCAGCATAACGGAAAAAGACAAATGGTACTACATGCTGAACGATATGATAACTGCGTCCTCCATTGGGATTCACACTTGCCACGAATTCATCTGCCATGTTGAAGAAGTGTAGGAGTTTAAGATTTCTTAAATGTTTTATGCCAGTTGGCACCTCCTTCATTTGTGGCGAAGGCCCCAAGTAAAGCTTTTCCAGGTCGCGCAATGCTCCTTCCTCTATTACCAATGAACTCAACCATTTCAAGCTCTCAAGTCGGAGCACCTTAAGTTTTGGGAAGACACCTTCTGCAAAGTGTAGTTGTTCACCGACAAATGCATCAACGCCGATATCAAGCGCCACTAGCTCGTGCAGATTACCAAGGACTTTCAATGGATCATCTCCCAATTTCGACCAACGAATTGCAATCTTGGCAAGATTTTGAAGTTTCACGATCCACCTCGGCAATGTCATTAAAGGACCAAATAAATAGAGACGGCGAAGAAATTCGGGGGGATGTGAAATGGAATCTAAATCAAGTCTTTCATCTTCACTTATCGATCTCACTATAAGGGATTCGAGGTATTTCATTTTCTCAATGCAACCACAAAGACTTTTTCCATCTGGACCTCTCACTCCTATAATGCCCAATGTTCTTAACTGCGTCAAAGCTACAAGCTCTTCTATTATCCTCTCACTGGCCTCAATGTTGTATAACTTCTGCAAGTGTTTGAAGCACTCGATTCTCTGTATTTTTATTCCTCTTACTCTGTCTAAAGAAAAGAGTTCAGTGTTGTTGACATAACTCCAGCCAAAAAGATGACGTAACTTACTAAGCCGATTAATACTTGCAGGAATTTCATCAACCAATGATCGCTTTAGATCCAAAGTCTCCAAGTTTACCAATTTTCCTATGGAATTTGGGAGCAGCTTCACTTTTGTACCACGCACACTTAAATATCTCAAGTGAAACAAGTCTCCAACATCTTCAGGGAGATGATCTAAACAAGGAGTGTCTTCAAAATCAAGTACTTTTAGGAGCTTGACACTTGTGGCAAGTGCATCAACAGTAGAATTGAGCATCTCATTATTCCCATTGAGCATAAAAAGACAACGAACCCGGGAAATTTCAGTTTCTTGCAAATTGTTGTCTGAGCTACAGATTATTGATAGACGACGAGCAACTCCTTCAAAAGTTGGTGACTCATCTGATAAAACTTGGCAAAATCTTGATTCTTCCATCTTTTGTGAGATGACAACATGAAGAAGATCATGAACACGACAACTCTTTGCTTTCCCTTGATCGTCATTTGATATTTCAACTAAACCTTTATCTATTAGCTCAGATAAGTATTCTTTTGCAACAACTTCCAAGATTTTGTTCTTTTGAGGTTTCACAAAACCCTCCGCTACCCACTGGCGAATTAATCTACCACATCTAACGGAATAGCCCTTTGGAAAAATTCCAAAGTACAATATGCAACATTTGAGGTAGTAAGGTAAATCAGTATAGCTGAGTGATAGTATTCTTGTTGTGCTTTTGAGTTCAGAATGATTGACCAACTCTGACCTGAGGGTTTCATAAAACTTTTGCCATTCATAAGGGACCTTGTTTTTAGTTGACAGAAGACCAGCAATGGCTACAATTGCAAGGGGTAACCCTTGGCAACTGGCAACAATCTTGCGAGACCAATATTCCAAGTTGGCAGGACAACACCGTCCAGGTTCCGATAGAAAAGCCCTCTTGCAAAATAGCTCCATGGCATTGTCAGGAGGCAAAGGTTCCATCTTATGGTCATGGAATGAAGATATTGATCTTTTGCAAAAATCAGCAACCTCAGTCTTCCTTGTTGTGATAACTATCCTTCCACCATTTTCTGGTAAAGCAAAATTTACATCTCCCCAAAATTCTTTATCCCAGACATCGTCGAAAACAACAAAATATTTTTTGTTCTGCAAGTACTTTATCAATTGCTCTGTTAGTGATTGCTCATCCATTGTATCAGTAGTTGCTGGAGCGGATGCTTCAGTTGCTTCGTAAACTTTCGTTATTAGGTTTCTTAGTAGCTCCTTTGCACTGTATCGTTCTGAAACTGCAATCCAAGCATGACAATCAAAGTCTCTTTTTACATAATTGTAAACTTGTTTGGCGAGAGTAGTTTTTCCCGAACCCCCTAACCCAACTATTGAAATCGCAATGCGTTCTTCTGGAGAATGTGTTTTCAAAATTTCAATCAATTTATTTCTAGGAGATTCAATACCCACAACTTCAGCTTCACTAAGGAAATAGGCTGCCCTCCGAGGGTCATTCCATTGTTCAGGCGCATCACTCGTGGGTGTTTGTTGTAGAGAATCAAAGCCATACCTTGTACTTCTTTTCTTAATACCTCGAACGGTTCCATTGATCTCTCGTATTTGTGTCGCAATGTGACGCTGCAGTTTTAGTTTCGTGACAAAGCAAGCAATTTTATGGAGGAAAGCAATGTATCCATGAGGATCAGGACGATTTATCGTCATGCGATATATATACACATCAATAACGTCTTCTATTTTGAATGCAACTTCTCTTAGCTCTTCAACCCATACTTTAACGCCATCGCCATTGTCACCTTCGCCTTCTGCCTTCTGATCAGCATCCTTGAGAAAAGCCCGAATGAACACAAGTTCCCTCTTGATTTCTGAAACTTCTCGATGAACACCTCTCAACAAGTTCACTTCTTCAGTCAATAGTGGAATTAGCTTGTCTATAAGAGAGCAAACCGCTGTCTCCGCCATCAATAGTGGAATTTGGCTCACTTCTCTCTGTGTGACTTTATGATAGTCTGCAATGCAAGTATGAGCTGTACAGTGTCTTTTAGATATCCAATGCAATGTAATATACATTTAATTTCTTCCATGTACTCTTCTAATTGTTGATAGGAAAATGGTGAACTTATAAGCACTTTCAAGGCACACAACTTGGTTGAGGTTTAATTCTTTTATTTCAAAGCTTTCTTTTTCTTGTGGTTTTTTCCTTTCCCTTCAGGCAGATATGAAGTCTTTTTTTTTTTTTTTTTTTTATTACAAAACAAAAGATAATAATTAATGGACACTAATGTGATGTTACAGTTGAAGTGTTAATAGCAAATTTAACATTTGAGAAAAACTTACTAATGTAATGTTTATGCAAATTTGCCGTATGCTATATACTTTGTGGTGAATTTGTCACCAAATAAAACATGGCAAATTTGACATTTAAATGTTATTAGTTAATATATTTACTTCTTTATTTAATTATTACAACATTTGTATTTTCAAATTGTTTTAAAATTAAAATTTATTTTACAAATTTTATTTAATTATTTATTTCATTTTGTGGTGGTTTTCAAATTGTTTTTGAAAATTAAAATTAAAAATAAGTTAATTTTATTTTTTCGTACATAACTTGTCTGGTTAAACCATTTCAAAATTTAGTCCATAACGTTTAAGTTTATCCATAACTTATGGGTTTGTAAAAATTAGCCTGGTTTTAATTGGCCAATTTCCCTATTTAATTTACCAGTGTTTGGTTGTTATAAACTTTGAACCTGAAGTGTGGTTTAGAACCGATATGAACCCAAATTCCATGGTTTCGGCCAACTTAAAACCCCCCTCCGGCCCAAATAAAAAAAAAAAAAAAAAAAAAAAAAAAAAAAAAAAAAAGTTCTTCATTGTTCTAACCATTTTGTACAGTTATAAGCCCACCTCAAGATTCTCAAAACCAAAATTAAAACTGGTTCAAATTTGTCTCTTATTAACCAAACACTAGTTCAAAATTTTAATTCAGGTTTAGATCTTATACTACTAAATGCCAGTTTGAATCACAGAAAACCATATAGGTTCTTGATGTTAAAATCTGACACAACACCACGTATGACAGCACTCAGTGATCGGACTCTCCACCTCTGCCTGAGTTGGTCGGATTCTCTGGAATGGTGCTCTTATCCCGGAATAAAGAAGACACGGCTACATGACCCTCCGACACTCAAATCAGCGTTCTACTCGGGAGCAATTAATTGAGAGGCAGAGTTTGGAGAAGAAATTGTTCATACCTTAGTAAATGATCATGAAGGTATTTATAGTTTGCTATTGGACTCGGGTCAAACCCGTAATCCACCTAGAGCTCTGTAGTATAGCCATATGGTTTGTTAGGAGCAGGACCAAATGTCATTGATTCTCACCGGTTGTACTATTGTCCAAATAGACAGTGGTGATGATCTCTAATATGGAATCACGCATTGGACCCCTTCTCATCGTGTGTTTTGGAGGGCAAAAGCCGAGGAGTGCGTTGCTGAGATTTCTCTAGCTTGCAGTACCCGGCGGCGAGAAGAAGAGGAGGTTCGGATATCCTGTTCAACTGGGTTGCTGAACGCTTACCAATGTTTATGGCCTATTCGGCGAGGTGATGGGCGGAGCAGTAATCGGTAGCCTAGTGCCGATTAGGCCACCAACGTAGGATTATAATTTTTATTTCAAACTCAAAAGGTTCAACACCACACAATTTGAAGCAGCGAAGCAAATGGAACATCAGTTATTGTTCGGTTCACAAGTTCAAACTAGAAAGTTTGAACCAAATTTTAGATTTTTATGAGAGAAAATAATGTAGTGAAAAGGATCGAATCACGGGGTCCAAACCCATGTACTAAATAACCCTTTAAGGCCCCTTTAGAAGGTAACTAGAATTCAAATTTTGTGAGAGAAAAATTTTTCAAGAGAGAGTATTATTTGAACCTAAAACATGGTGATTTTAACCAATCATTCCAATAAAAATAACATATCAAATATATTACCCTTTAAGGCCCCTTTAGAAGGTAACTAGAATTCAAATTTTGTGAGAGAAAATTTTTTCAAGAAAGAGTATTATTTGAACCTAAAACATGGTGATTTTAACCAATCATTCCAATAAAAATAACATATCAAATATATTATTATCACACTTTTTAATATCTAACATATAATTGGTATTAGCATTTGCATCATAGATCTAACATATATTTACCTTTGGCACTCTAGTTTGTTACGTCAACTTCCGGTTCTTTATTCTCTTAATCTTTTACATGCTTAAAACCTGGAAAATCAAAAATAGAATTAGTCAGTTCTACTTTATATGATTAAGGTATTTATGAAAAAGAAAATGACCAAAAAAAAGAAAAAGAACAAAAAGAGAGAAAAAAGTGGGAAAAGCAGGAAAAGACATGCGATGCAGTTATAGAGTGTTTTTCGCATTCCCAGTCCAACGCATATATATTTGACCAGCATAGAAGAAGGCACAATTTTCATTATATGAAATTTGATGAAAATATATATACCAGTTGATTCTGTTCAGATTTAGCAACTCTCAGTCATTCTATTTAACTCGTCAACATATTATATATACACATGTTAGATAGGTGATTACAGATCATTGAAATTAGAAAGCTAATAAAAGATGAAAATTGTATGATAAATGGAAATTCACAAAGAATATATACATATGCGTATGTATATAGAGTTCCAACATGAATTATGGACTAATAAATCCTTACCATTTCTATGATCTTCAAAGCTAGAGCTGTGCACAAGATGGACCGATACAGGATTAAGGGAAATAGAGAGGAAGGTGAAGTAGTGAAACAAAGAAGAGAAGAGGAGAGAGAGAGAGAAAGAGAGAGAGAGAGAATTTAGAGCTGTCTCTATCTGCTAGGTTCTTACGCTTAACTTTCAATTCTTTTTGAGAATTACCTTGCAATTACCTTGCAATTCTTTAAAGAATCTTTTAAAGAATACTGGTAAAATGAAGCTCGTCCCTTGCACGTGCTAGCATTGATTATATGAATTCTCAAATAAATATGAAGGAAAAAGTTTAAGAAAAACAATTGTCAAATAAACTAAAATTAATAAAATAGAAAATAAGGACATCAACAAAGTCATATTAAAAAAAGTATATTTAATTAGAATATTTTGATAAAAAAATATTTTTCTAGCATGAAAATTAAGGTCACCTTTATTAAAATGATATTTTGAAGAATTATAGAATAAATATTTAAAATGATTAAACGAGAAGGAAAATTTTTGAATTAAGTACATTGATTTTTAACCTCAATGTGATTTTTAACACTAAAAAGTGTGAAAATAATAATTTAGTATGTTATTTTTTATACTTCAATACGTAATGCTAATTTAAATGTTAAATCTACTTTTATTCATAACTTTAAGTTTTGAGGGTGCGTTAGGTTGCAATGACGGAATGGTAATAGGAATTGTAATGGGAATGGTAATGGAATGGAATTGGAATGCGCTGGAATCATAAATTGATTCTTTTGTTTGATTGGAGTTATGGAATCAATACCTGAATGAAGATTATGTTGTTTGGTTGACAATGGAATGGAAAGAAAATAAACTTTATTTTGAGAAAAATACCCTTGATTAATAACCCTAAATAATTTAATGTTTTAATCAATCATAATAGTAAAAAAAATAATTTAATTATTGATAAAAACTTTTTATTTGAAGGATAATAATTTAAAAACTATATTTCAATTGTAAAAAAATAATATTTGATATTTTTATGTAATAATAAATTATCACAAGCTCAAATATGATAATTTTTGACATCTACCATGATATGTTCCCTGAAAAATATAACTTTGGCCACTAACAATAATAAAAATGACAATATATCATTCAACAACATATATAATCCCAAAATATAGTTATATGCCAAGTAAAGCAAGTTCCTAGTTAATACAAACTTGCAAAGTGAAGCATAATCTTAATTAGTTACAATATCAAAAGAAAAGTGCATAACACATGCACCACTATATCAAAAGAGAAATACATAGTGCATACACCACTATTTTCTGAAGAAACAGAAAAATAGCAAAAGTGGAAACTGATGATAGAGCAACTCCACCGTATAATTGGAAGGAGCCAGCATCAAGCCATCCATACCCTCAAGATTAACAAAAACAAAATATTTAGATGAGCGTTGAGTAGAAACATAAAGTCTGCACTTCCCCAAATAATATTCTCCTGAAATATACCAAAAGTGTTCAATTGCAACCGGTGCAATGTCATGACTCCCGGATGCTCAACATATCAGCAACAAGATCAGATCCGACTTTTCTGCATATCACACATGGTTGACATAGGATGAAGTGGAAATGTACAAACAAATTACACATGGTTCTAGCAGATCAAGATCTCCTGACAAACTATTCATTCTTTAACATATAAACTCTGAAAGCATGTTTAACTAACTTCATGGCGAATTTCCTTACTCAAAAATGGATTGGAATCAGGAATATTTAGTGATAAGAACATGCTATAGTCGCAAGTTGGAAAGCTTAAAGCACTGCCCTTTTGACTTGCTGTTGCTATAGTGCAAGCTGAAAAAGCTCAAACAATATAATAAACATATGACACAATCTCCCTAGAAAAGGCTGGAGCAGATTTACTTTAAAACAAAGGAAGCATCAAATCTGGAGAAGGCTGTACTGCAAGACTAAAACAACACAGGGGAGCAAAAGGATGCGGTAGGAGTCGTGCAAGAACGGGATAAAAACAGGAGTGGAAAATGACAGAAGAGGGATGACAAAAGTTCAGGGAAAGAAATGTTGTAAAAATTGGGTAAGCAAAACGAAAATGTAAAAACAAAAACATGACGTAGAAGTGGAATCTATATTGATAGAGCATGAAAGTGAAGCACAGCACATTTGTTACAGGGTAACAATTGATGACGAGGAAATAAGACCACGGAACTAGAAACAAGAGATATAGAGACTCTTTTCACAAGACGTAAAAAACCATAAGCCTCTGCATTGCGTTAATGGAGGTAGAACACTAAGCAAAAACCATCTCCAACTAATTAAGAATAATAACCCTTCCTTAAAAATAACTAATAAAATAACCAAAAGGATTTTTTTTCCCAATTTTATCTAGGGGTTTACAATCATTGACTAAAGAATGCCCTGCAGTGAAGCTATTCTCAAAGCATATGAAGGTTGAAGACCAGGTAGTTGCTTTCTTTCTTAATTCTCCATTTGAATGCTAACCTATCAGGATGTGCAATATTTGAATGCCTAGCAGGGGGAGGATGAATTTTTGAAATAAAAGTTTGAACACAGCCGTTGGCCACAAATGACAGAATCACAGCTAAAATCACAAGAAACAAATCCATACGAAAAATCGAGAAAATCCTTAAAATCATCAAACGGCCTTCAGCATTCTACACTTGTTCGAAGAAAATAAAAGTTTCAAACTTCAAATTCTCAAAATCATCACACTGTTTTCCATTGAGAAAAGCAATAAATCCAAGAAACAAATTCATACGAAAAACACTCGAAAAAAAAATTCATATCCAATGAGAACATTTAAGTTCAACAAAAAACATATTCAATGAGCAAAACAAAGCATCTGTCAGGATCGATCATCACACGGATTTTGTACCAGCAAAGCAATCACGGATTTTGTTCCAGCAAATCCAAGAAAATAATCCATACAAAAAACAATTGGAAAAAAATGAAAAAAACTTCAACCAAGGACGAGATAGAAAGAGCCAAACAGAGTGGAGGAAGGCCGAAAAGGAAGGGAGAAGGCGAGACTCAATCGGCGGAAGAACGGCTCGGGTCGCGACGGCGATGGGAGCTCAGGTGGTCACGATGGCAATCGGAGCTTGGATGGTCGCAACGGTGATGGAAGCCCTAAGATTTCTCTCTTCTCGCTTGAGCCTCGGGGACAATATGGAGAAAATGAAAAAATGAGCTGAATAGAAAGGTGATTCCACCACCCACCTGAGTGAATGCCCATTCACTCAAATTGAGTAAATGGGCTTTCTGTTGGAAGCCCATTCCAACTACAAAATTAAAACCAAACAACAGAATTGGGGGGAATGGTCTTTCCTTTCCATTCCATTCCCCCAACCAAACATAGAAAGTTATAAACATCAACTTTAATTTTATAATTTGGGAAGTGGTTGGCTTTCCGGTGTGGATCACAACAGTAAAAAAGTATATAAAACAAGGGTTAATTAAGAAGGAAAACCTTTAAATAATTATGCAAATAACTGCTTTAGTATCCATTTACATATTACTTTACATATATTCTTACTCTAGCCTCTTCGAATATTCTCCATAGAATTGATATTTAAATGCAGACTTAATTTTTTTAGAGCATGTTTAGTAAAGAGTCCAAATCTCGGTTCAAATGGTATTAGTATAATGTTTTTTTACAAAAATTTTAAATTTTTTTCTCAACCATCTGACTACTTTTAAGTCGGAAATAAAAAACTCTAAAAGTCAAAGATACGTGTGAAAAAAAGACACGTGTGATACCAGCCTTCTGCAGCCCATTCTACAAGTACAACGAAAAATAAAAACAACTCTACATTTAGTACGACAAACGTGGTTTCTAGGTCCTTGAAATAAGCCGAAAGCAAAAGGAATGCCAGTCCCTTGCATTCCTAAACCAAAACTTTGAGATGGGTTAGTTAATGTGGGTGGTGAAGTTCTTTATTTTGGTATGACCCTCATAATGAGACGAAAGAGGCGAGGCTTGTACAACAATTTAAATTATAGAGATTTAAACTTTTTTAATTAGACTAATAAAATTTGAATGTGGTAATTTAAATTATGATTCGAATTATCACTTGAATATATATAAATTATAATTTGCAGTGGAATAAAATTCAAACTGTATTTAGATAAAGTATTAAAAATTATCATTAGATTTTTATAACAAATTTATAAAATTTTATTATAAATGACATTTTAAAATATATAATATGGGTGTAGATTTCTTTATCTCTTCATTACAAACACATTAAAAAAAACATCACAATCGGAATTAAATGAAGAGATTATGACATTTTTAAAATTAAATTGAATAGAAAGAAAAAATAAAATCTGAAACTATTAGACTGTTAATAATAATTTAAATTGTTATAATTTAAAGAGAAGGTGAAATCTAAAATTAAAAATTTGAGTTGTCTTTAAACTATTATTAATAATTTAAATTGTTCTTAAATTTTGTTCTTCTAAACATCAATTTAAATCTTAAATAATAATTTGAGTTGTCGACACAAACAGGCCGCAGTGATTTTCTCCTATGACTTATACTGGGTAAGGATAAGCAAAGCAGTTTTTGGTAAATGTTGTGTGAGTGGAGGTGTTTTCCCGGGTATCAAGTAAATGGCTTTAGATATTGCCCGGACAAAAAAAAAAAAAAAAAAAAAAAAAAGTGGCGTTGACTTTTCTCCTATTCTATTGCTAAGGGTCAAAGTGTTGGCCAATTATGTGCCAAGGACAAGCACGGGCGTTGATAATAGTCATCTGAGGTGCTTTCCCCTTTTCTCAAAGGTCAAAAGTGGCAGCTAAGACTCAAATATATTATTCTACATTTAACCACCTCTTTGTTTTATTCTTAAGGCACTCCTGCTTTTCTTTCTCATCCATCAGAAAAAAAAAAAAGCTCTCCCACAGCTCTGATATCAAGAAAGTAACCTTAAAATTAGAGTTCCCACATACAAAATAATAATATAGAGCTCCACAGCCAACTTGAGAAACCTAAACTGAACATATCACTTATTCGATCACCTCATAAAACAACATTAAAATAAATATAATCATATTTATTTTGCTAATTCAAATCATAACTCAAGTTTTTATTATATTATATTCTCTAACAAAAATTTAAATTTAATTTTTCTAATACAGTGTTTCACTCTCACATAAATTTACTTTTTAACTCAAGTATTATAACTTATATTATTTCTTCACTTCTCTAAAATTCTAATCTTCAGCTCAAAGGTTCTGCAAGAATCTATTCTCTCCCCAGGAAATAATGACATCTTTTTCTTTTCCTTTTGTTATAGGTTAAGATTAGAAAACTTATTAAAAATGAAAGGAGCTTTTACAGGTTTCTTCCGGTACTTGAACGCATTGTCATCCTTCTCGGAGGGCTCTATATGGTTCCAATTTGATTTATCCAGGGGATTTAAACTTGTGTAAAACACTACTGGTTTATCTGTTTCCACTTGCACGTAATCTCCTTACTCAATACATCATAGTATGCGTTTGCTTATAATTTTCTATAGATTCCTTCCATCATATAAAATTAATAAATAAAACGAAAAAAAAAATACAAAACGAAGGAGAAGACAGGAAGCCCGCAAAAGAAAAGGGGCAAAACGTCTCACAAGTCATAAGCAATTAACAGCATAAATGATGCGAACAAGACCCTTCCAAACAACATTATGTAAAAACTTACTATTTCTTCCCCTCTCTCAACAACAGGACCATTTATGAAACATTGCAACAATAGAAACAACAATAAAGTTCACAGTGCGGCCACTAATAAAGTTAGTCTAGATCCAAATAAAATTTGGGAAATTGCTAACATAACAAGAATGAGAACCTATTCGAGTATAGAAAAAATTCCTAGCACATAGTGTTCAAATTCCATCATTGTGCTAAATATTCGTGTTCTCTACACCCAACACAGCCATAAAAGAGCATAATATCATGATGAAAAGTAGTAAGGATGCAATATTTGCAACCAACCATGAGTCATGAAGAAACAAAAAAACACATCAAATTTCCAAGGCTTACCCTATATATACATTCGTCATCTCATATCCCTCGAATGTTAGCTACACTAGGCGCCAGCTTGCTTGTAAATGTTCTGTCCACCAATAATCTAAAGTGTTTTCTCCATCCCAACTCTGTAAGTTTTTCATGATCCCAACAGTCGTAACCTCGTAAAGGCAGTCTACATTCTATGAAGGCAACACACGCTAGAAATTTCAATTTAACCGATTTCAATTTACTTTTTACTTTTCTATTATTTGATAGCAGAATGTCCAACGTAACAGATAATCAAATAAAAGGAAAACAGTTGAACACATTGTTCAAACTTTGTATTTATGAAAGAGTTCTATGAAATAATATTTTTTTTTTTAAACAAAGGTTCAAACGGAATCGCATTGAAAATAAACCCCATTTTGCATGTCTTTTTCTGAGGAAGCGTGAAATTATCGTGCGGAATAACGTCCAACCAGAATAGACGCACCAAATGCAAACTAGATAAAATCATTGCAAATCGTTTACTCGTAAAGAATAGAAACACGATTTGACTGTAATTCATCCAAAAGTACCACCCAAAAAAGGCGATACAATATTTCAAGAAAATACACAACACCTAAGACATCTTCACCATTATAATAATATTTCCACATTACATGAACAAATTGCATAAGATTTTTTCAAGTTTGTGTCCATAATGCACATTTCGTTTCCTGCTTTTTCAGACAACAAAATGGATTGTTTATATGACAACGAAAACCAATAAATAATCTGCTATGCCTACAGTACATCAATCGTTCAACGACGGATAGTTGCAGGTAAAAAGAAAACAGACAAACTTCACAAAACATAAGAGGAAGAAACCTGCTCAGGTCTAAGACGATGATGGAGGAGGAGGAGCCGGTGTCATCAACGACAATGTTTCTCTTCGTAGTTCCTTGACAACAACAGCTAAACCCTCAGGGTGCGTTTGATTACAGTGACAAAATGATAATAATAATGGTAATGAAATAGAATTAGAATGTGTTAAAATCATAAACTGATTCTTTTGTTTAATTGAACTTATGAA
Organism: Morus alba; assembly: GCA_012066045.3. Lineage (NCBI taxonomy): Eukaryota > Viridiplantae > Streptophyta > Magnoliopsida > Rosales > Moraceae > Morus > Morus alba. Next base: position 56,369,491 of record CP050224.2, read on the forward strand.
ATCAATACCTGAATGAGACTTATATTGTTTGATTGACAACGGAATGAAATGAAAATAAACTGTATTTTCACAAAAATACCCTTGATTAATAATCATAAATAATTTAATATTTTAATTAATTATAATAGTAAAAAAAATAATTTAATTATTGAAAAAAACTTTTTATTTGAAGGATAATAATTTAAAAACTATATTTCAATTGTAAAAAAAAAAAATAATATTTGATATTTTTATGTAATAATAAATTATCACAAGCTCAAATATAATAATTTTTGACATCTACCATAATATGTTTCCTGAAAAATATAACTTTGACCCCAGTCAATAATAAAAAATGACAATATATCATTCAACTACATATATAATCCCAAAATATAGTTATATGCCAAGTAAAGCAAGTTCCTAGTTAATACAAACTTGCAAAGTGAAACATAATCCTAATTAGTTACAATATCAAAAGAAAAGTGCATAGAACATGCACCACTATATCAAAAGAGAAATGCATAGCGCATACACCACTATTTTCTGAAGAAACAGAAAAATAGCAAAAGTGGGGACTGATGATAGAGCAACTCCACCGTACAATTGGAAGGAGGCAGCATCAAGCCATCCATACCTTCAAGATTAACAAAAACAAAATATTCAAATGAGCGTTGAGTAGAAACATAAGGTCTGCACTTCCCCAAATAATATTCTCCTGAAATATACCAAAAGTGTTCAATTGCAACCGGTGCAATGTCATGACTCCCGGATGCTCAACATATCAGCAACAAGATCAAATCCAACTTGTCTGCAATCGATGATTCACAGAAGAAAAAGAAAAGAAAAAAGTGAGACAGACAGTAGTCTAAAGGATAAATTGCCAGATTTTAAAAGGCAAAATCTAGCTTGACATAGGATGAAGTGGAAATGTACAAACAAATTACACATGGTTCTAACATGGTTCTAGCATATCAAGATCTCTTGGCAAACTATTCATTCTTTAACATATAAATTCTGAAAGCATGTTTAACTAACTTCATAGTGAATTTCCTTGTTCAAAAATGGATTGGTATTAAGAATATTTAGTGATAAGAACATGCTATAGTCGCAAGTTGGAAAGCTTAAAGCACTACCATTCTGATTTGATGTTGCTGTAGTGCAAGTTGGAAAAGCTCAAACAATATAATAAACACGTGACATAATCTCCCTAGAAAAGGCCGGAGCAGATTTACTTTAAAACAAAGGAAGCATCAAATCTATAGAAGGCAGTACTGCAAGACTAAAACAACACGGGAGCAAAAAGATGGGGTAAGAGTCGTGCAAGAACGGGATAAAAATAGGAGTGGAAAACCACAGAAGAGGGCTGACAAAAGTCTAGGGAAAGAAACGCTATACAAATTGGGTAAGCAAAACCAAAATGTAAAAACAAAAACATGACGTAGAAGTGGAATTTATATTGATAGAACATGAAAGTGAAGCACAGCACATTTGTTGCAGGGTAACTATTGATGACGAGGAAATAAGACCACAGAACTGGAAATAAGAGATATAGAGACTGTTTTCACAGGACGTATAAAACCATAAGCCTTTGCATTGCGTTAATGGAGGTAGAGCGCAGAACAAAAACCATCTCCAACTAATTAAGAATAATAACCCTTCCTTAAAAATGACTAATAAAATAGCCAAAAGGATTTTTTTTCCAATTTTATCTAGGGGTTTACAATCATTGACTAAAGAATGCCCTGTAGTGAAGCCATTCTCAAAGCATATGAAGGTTGAAGATCAGGTAGTTGCTTTCTTTCTTAATTATCCATTTCAATGCTAACCTATCAGGATGTGCAATATTTGAATGCCTAGCAGGGGGAGGACGAATTTTTGAAATAAAAGTTTGAACACAGCCGTTGGCCACAAATGACAGAATCACAACTAAAATCACAAGAAAAAAATCCATACGAAAAATCATCAAACGACCCTCAGCATTCTACACTTGTTCAAAGAAAATAAAAGTTTCAAACTTCAAATCCTCAAAATCATCACACTATTTTCCATTGAGAAAAGCAATAAATCCATGAAACAAATCCATACGAAAAACACTCGAAAAAAAATGAAAAAAAAATTCAGATCCAATGAGCACATTTAAGTTCAACAAAAAAAAAAGATACAATGAGCAAAGCAAAGCATCTGCAAGGATCGATCATCACACGGATTTTGTACTGGCAAATCCAAGAAAAAAATCCTTACAAAAACAATTGGAAAAAAATGAAAAAAAAACTTCAACTGAGATCAAAGAATAGAGACTGACCTGACCTGACCTTGCCGGAAATAGAGGTGCCGGTGAAGTGACAACCGGATCTAAGGAAATTGAAATCCGAGGACGAGATTGAACGAGCCAAACAGAGTGGAGGAAGGCTGAAAAGGAAGGGAGAAGGCGAGATTCGATCGGCGGAAGAACGGCTCGGGTCGCAATGGCGATGGGAGCTCGGGTGGTCACAACAACGATCGGAGCTTGGATGGTCATGACGGCAATGGGAGCCCTAAGGTTTCTCTCTTCTTGCTTGAGCCTCGGGGACAATATGGAGAAAATGAAAAAATGGGCTAAATGGAAAGGTGATTCCACCACCCAACCGAGTGAATGCCCATTCACTCAAATTGAGTGAATGGGCTTTCCATTGGCAAGTCCATTCCAACTACAAAATTGAAACCAAACAACAGAATTTGGGGGAATGGTCTTTTCTTTCCATTTCATTCCCCCCAAGCAAACACACCCTCAGGGTTGAGACCCAAATCATAGAGAGCAATGAGCACAGAGAGGGTGTGGCGATCAAGCCCCATCTCGAGTAGGGCTGGCAATTCGTGTTCACGGGCCGTGTTCGGGCCGACACGATTACAGTGAGCACGAACACGACACGATTAATAAACGTGTCAAAAACCCAAACACGAACACGAACCGTTAAGAACACGATTAACACGACACGACACGCGAACACGATTATTAAACGTGCCGTGATGGGCCAACACGAATAAAACACGTTTATGACCCGCCAAACTAATATTGTTCAAGAAATTTTAAAACAGTACAATTGGTAGGGAAAAAAACGAAAATTAAAAATAATGTTTCATGAAAATATATTTAAATGTAAGTTCCATTATCATCACCTTCTTTTACATCTCTCAAGTGATACCAATACAAAATGTATGCAAGTAACACAAATCTTAACCCCAACTACAAGAAGTCAGTTGCATTATACTACTTGTACAAATCATCACCTTCCATCTCCCAAGTGAGACAAAACCATTATAACCGCTCTTAAATAAAGACATTTTCCCATCATTCATTCCACGAGACAAAATTACAAATAAAGACATTTTCCCAATAACAACCAAAATTACAAGACTTTCAATAACAACCAAAATTACAAGACAAAAACACAAGGTCAAAAAAAAGTGCATACCTTGAGCAATCCCAAGACCTTGGAGACCTCCTTGCCGATCAACCTCTTCTTCCAGTTGCTTTAACCTATTCATGGAAAAAGAAAACATTTTATTAATGAAATGAAATTTATAGCTTAGGCATGCCACAAGGAAATTCTTGTTACCTTCCATTGCATTTGAAGTGTTGAGGTTGTGAGAATTTTGAGATAAACCAGTAGTGGGCTCATTGATATCCAAACTAAAAACATCTTCAGTATCATCCATAGCTTCACGAATCGATTTGTTATTTTCTACACAAAATAGATAACTTATATGGTTAAGACTTAAGATAACATAAGCTAAGACAGTAAATAAACAAAAAAAAAAAAAAAAACAAATATACCTTTATCTCCAAATAGCCAATCCCTAGTACACACCAATGCCTCAACTACGGCAGGTTTAAGTGAACTCCTATATTGATCCAATACTCGTCCTCCAACACTAAAGGCAGATTCAAATGCTACAGTAGATATTGGGATACTTAGGATATCACGAGCCATGTAAGAAAGCTCTGAATAACGAAACTGATTTCCTTTCCAAAATTCAAGAACATCCAACTCAACACTCCCTTGTACTCTTGGCTCATCCAAATAAACGTCTAACTCTGATTTCTGCATAACAGTTTGCTCTTGGCTTTCAAAGTTGTTGAACTCCTATAACCACAAATTAAAGATATAAAACAAGATGCAAAAGACAAACAAAGAACAATTAGTATTCATCAATGAATGTTAAATTAACAAAATCAACATATAAATATTCATAAACATAGTTACCTTCAATACTTTGGTTTGCCTCTATAAAAACTTTTGTGCTGGGTTTTTAGCAATAGGAGTAGGAAGTGAAGTCACAACATTTATTGTAGAAACCTTGCCCTTAGAGTATTCAGCAAACAACAACTCCAAATTTCTCTTAACTTCTAAAAATTGAGGTGACCCTTTCATTCCATAAACATTGCCATAAGCATAATCTACAAAATTCAACTTGTAACGAGGATCAAGCACTATCGCAATTGCCAATGTCAAACTAAAATCTTTCCAATACTTCTCAAACTTGGTAAGCATTGCTTTTGCCATAGTAGACAAATATGCATCTTCACTTGTCTCGATTTCTTCAATGACAAATAACTTGTGTACACAGGTTGGAAAGTACAAGTTTGCGGTGGGGTATTTAGATCCCTAAAAAACACAAGTAATATTATAAAAGGGTTCCAAAATTCACAAATTTTCTCAGTCTTTTCCCAATCATATGGATTAGGACAGTCCTTGTAATTAGAATCACTCAATTCTAAATGACAAAATGCTCGTCGATAATACAAGACACTGTCAAGCATGAGGAATGTTGAGTTCCATCTTGTAGGTACATCTTGCCTCAAACCTCTCTTAGAATCAAGACCCACAAGATTTACACACTCTAAAAACTTCTTCTTTCTAATTTGGGACCCTCTTACATATTTCACACTCTCACGAATCTTTTTAACCACTGAATCAATATCTTTCAACCCATCTTGCACTACAAGGTTCAAAACATGTGCACAACAACGAATATGAAAGAAAGAACCATCAGAAATAAGTGCATTGTTTTCAATCAACTGATTCTTCAATAGATCAACGGACACATCATTAGCAGAGGCATTGTCCAAAGTAAGAGTGAAAACCTTGTATTCAATTCCCCACTCACACAATAATGCATAAAGCTTTTCAGACAATGCAATACTAGTATGTGGTGATGGCATGAAGCAAAAATTCAAAATCCTCTTTTGCAATACCCAATCTTTATCAATAAAATGGGCAGTTAATGACAAATATCCATCTGTAACTATGGAAGTCCACAAATTAGACATTAAACAAATTCTACCAGGGCTCAACTCCAACATAGATTTTATTCTTGCTTTTTCCCAAGAATACATTTTTTGGACATCTGCCTTTAAAAGTGTTTCTAGTTACCAAAGCTATCTCAAGATGCAAATATTGGTAAGTCGCCCTAATAGATTCATATTCAACAAAGGAGAATGGAAGGTCATGCAAAATGATTGTTGTTGTTATCAATTCACGAAAGTGTTCAGCATTAAACCTTTTTGCACTCAACGCTAAAGACCCTTTGTCTTGTGACATCAATAGTTGGCCCACGTCACGTGTGTCTCTACGTACACATGATTCCATGTGACGTCGCATGCTTCCAGTCCCATTCTTGCTATTAGCCATATACACCACACCACACTCCTTGCATTTGGCTTTTAGCTCTTGATTTGGACCCATTGGAAGCCTTTCAAACTGGTTCCAGACAACAGAAGTATGCTTCCTTTTACGTTTAGAAATGGTGGTCGGATTCTTGGAATTAGCTTCAGGCTCAACATCCGCCTCCAATGCAATAGGTGCATCACCAGTAGCAGCAGCAGATGTGGTAAAGCTGTCTGACTCTACATTTACTCCAACACTATCTTGCAAATCATCCATCTACAAATCAAATCAAATGCACAAGAGAAAAGAAAAAAGTTTGAAGTAAAAGGGGAAAAAAACAAACAGAAAGAAAGAAAAAGTTCTTGTTGTTCACTTCTCCTCAGCAAATAAACAACACCCTTATAAGCTGCTTTTGAGCTCACTTCTGAAGATCATGACAAAGAGAGAAGAAAGGAAGAAAAAAAAAAGTCATTCATGAATTTCATCACAGAACTGAGAATATCTATATCTATATATATAATGATCACTAGTACAAAACCAATCCAAGAAATCCTCAAACACTCATATATATGAAGTGGACCTACATCATTAGTTATAAAAATATGCAAGAATGAAAAAGCAATAGAAGATGTGGAGAAAAAAATCCAAATTAGTCAACCAAAACGTTCACATGTTTGAGACTCTATTTATACCAATTAAGCACCGAGGCATGCCTAGTTCTTCAATTCATATGTGGACAATGTAAAAATCACTATCAGATACAGTGATGAGCTATTTTTGAGGAAAAGGAAAAAAGGAGAATAAAAACCCGACAAAGTTTGTTTCAATGATGAACCAAACCCAATAATTATTAGTGCAAGGCTCGAGAGGTATTGGTTGGCCATCATCTTTCTCTTTGTCATTATTTGTTTGCTCTTTTGTAGGATGAATGTCCCATGTGGGCTGTGGTCATAGCCCTCAAGCAAGAGTAACGTCCCAAATAAAAACAAACTACCAACTCCCACTATATTCAACTTTTTTGACAAAAGAACCCCCTAATTAGTTTGGTTGGATCACATTCATTAATATATTTTTCTCATACTAATGACAAATGTAATCCAAAGTCACACACTGCAAGCTAGACATTTTAATTAGATAAGGGAGTTCTTTTACCTTCCTTCTTTCACATCATCTTGTTGAAGTATTCTAATATTTGAAGCCACACTCAAGGTCTAACAATAAATACCAAATTACTACTCATAAATTTCCACCATATATCAATGAAGCTTTCCCCTTTCAATGGTTGGATTCTCCGGAATAACAAAAATGTCAAACATGAAAAGATCATATGAATGAAGTGGAGAACATACCGGGAGAAATGAAGAGTTTGCGACTACTTCCTGTGTTGGAGACTCTGAGAACAAATCGAGCAAACCAGCCAAGTCTAACTACAAAGTCAAGAACAACTTTCAAAACAAAATCGAAATGGCGTTCGCCCCCCAAAACCAGCCAAGTCTAACTACAATCGAAAAATCAAAAAAAAAAAAAAAAAAAAGAAAATGAAAACCTCCTGAAGGCTTTACCTCAAACGGAATCCAAATGGTCGTTCACCCCCAAAAATCAATCTCAATGGTGAAGGCTGAACCTGAAACGGCGCGAGTGAGGAGTGAGGACTGAGGCGGTGGCCAGTGAGGACTGAGGCAGTGGCCGGTGAGGACTGAAGCGGGTGAGGACTGAGGACTGAGGCAGTTGAGGTCGGCGGGTGAGACTTGAGAGTCCGTGAGGCGTGAGATGAGACTTGAGAGAATGAGAGAGAAAACTGAGGCAGGGAGCTTCTCAGGGACGGCCGCACGAGGAGAGGACAGAGGAGTGCACGGGGAGAGGCCAGAGGAGTGAACTGACGGCCGCACGGGACTCGGGGACGACGGGGAGAGAAGTAGAGAACAGAGGAGTTAAAGTGTTAGACACTTAGAGTGACTTAGGGTTTTCCAATTTCCTTTTTCCGGTTTTGTCCTTAAAAAAAAAATTTGGGCATATTAAACGGGCCGGTCCGGGTCGTGTCTTGTCGGCCCGATAATGGCACATTTAATTAAACGGGTTAAACGTGTTAAACGGGCTGGCACGAATCTAGCCCGTTTATTTTCATGTTATTCGTGTCCAGCCCGTTAACGACCCAATTAATAATCGTGTAGTCCAAACCCATTTATCTCGTGTCATTTTTGTGTCGTTTAATCATGCCGTGCCTGAAATTGCCAGCCCTAATCTCGAGTATAGACCACATGTGAAATGTCAGGTCCAAAGACTCCCGGGCAGTTTTCGCAGCCTCTGAATCCATGTTTAACAAAGCTTAATTTCCTAAATAAAAGCCCATAACAAAAAAGTTAAGTCATGAATCTAAAATCCAATTATTCAAAAACAAAACTCAACACTAAACCCTAAAACAAACCTTAATCAACTAGGCTGGTTCATATTAGCGGGATACAGAGTACAGACACAACGGCCCTGTTTGTTTCTGTTTTCATTTCCATTTTTCACGTTTTTTGAGACTAAAAAATGAAAATGCAAACTGGAAATGCGTTTGGTGTAAAAATTTTTAAAAAACAAAAACAAAAACGTTTGTCTTTTCTGAAAAACTAAAAATGGTATAATACCGTTTTTCATTTTCTCATTTTCTCCATTTTCAGTTTTCAGCCATTAGAGCTTGACTTCTACGAAGGAGACGCCCGCCACCGTCTTCAGTCACAGTCTTCATGTTGCTGCTTGTGATTAGCATGTCATCTACATAAAGCAGCAAATATACCACTTGACCTGGACTCGCTTCTTTGAAATATAAACAAGTATCATACTCACTTCTGTTGAAGCCCACGTTGATCACATAATGGTCAAATCTCTTGTACCATTGCCTTGGAGACTGTTTCAACCCGTATAAGGACTTTTTGAGCAGACACACTTTGTCACCTTTTCCTTTAACTTCAAAACCTAGTGGTTGGTTCATGTAAATGGTCTCAGTGAGCTCACCATGTAAGAAGGCAGTTTTTACATCCATTTGCTCCAGCTCCCAATCATTTTGTACCACAAGTGCCAAAACAGTCCTTATAGTTTTGTACTTTACAATCGGGGAGAAAATTTCAGTGTAGTCAATTCCCTCAACCTGTGTAAAACCCCTTGCAACTAATGGGGCTCTAAATCTCCTTGGCTCGGAAGTGATGGCTCCTTCCTTGACTTTGAAGATCCATTTGCAGTCCACTGGTTTCTGCTTCATTGGATGATCTACCAAAGTCCAAATCTTGTTCTTCATAAGTGATTGCATTTCTTCTTGCATGGTCTTTTTCCATTTTTCTGAATCTGGATAGTTAATGGCTTCTGAGTAGTCTCTGGGCTCAGATTCTATCAGTTTTTCAGTAGTGTTGAGGGCATAGGCCACCATATTGCTGGTAGTGAATCTGGTGGGGGGTTTTATGACTCTTCTTTGCATGTCTCTGGACAGTAGGTACTCATTTAAGTTTCTTGCTGTGTCAGTGTGTTCTTCCACTACTTCTAAATCTTGTGGCTGTCACTCTTACGGCATTTGTTCAGTTTGTGTGTCTACTATGTCATCAGCTTGTTGTTGAATGTGATGATCCGTTGTAATTCCTCTCTCCACCTCAAACTGAAACTCATGTGCAGAAGTGTGCTATGTTCCTGCAGGGTTAGTAGGCATAGCAATATCTTGTTTTTCCTTTAAGTATGGCATATTTTGTTCATTAAAGATGACATCCCTACTAATTAAAATTTTAAACTTAGAACTGTCCCTAATACAAAGCCTATAGCCCTTGACACCCTCAGGATAGCCTCGAAAAACACATAAGATAGATCTAGGATATAACTTACCCTCTCTTTGGTATGCATAGGCAGCACATCCAAAAACTCTAAGATTACTTAGATTTGGAGGTTTGCCTATCCAACATTCCTCTAGGGTTTTTAGATCAATAGGTTTACATAGACACCTATTGATTAAATAGGAGGCTGTACTAACAGCCTCTCCCCAAAATTGTTTAGGTAATCTTGCCCCAAATAGCATGCATCTAACTCTCTCCATGAGAGTCTTATTCATCCTTTCGGCTATCCCATTTTGTTGGGGTGTCTTTTTCACAGTTCTATGTCTTAAAATCTCATTTTCCCTGCAATGATTAGTGAAGATCTCATGGTAGAATTCCATGCCATTATCTATTCTCAAAGCCTTTAATTTTTTATTTGTTTGGTTTTCTACAAGTACTTTCCATTGTTTAAATTTATTAAAACACTCATCTTTAGCTTTTAGCAGAAAAACCCAAACCTTTCTAGAGTAGTCATCAACTAAAGAAAGAAAATACTTGCAGCCTCTATGTGTTGGAATTCTTTCTGGCTCCCAAGGATCAACATGCACATACTCAAGTGGGCCTTTTGCTCTGTATGTTGAGGAGGTGAACTTTAGCTTATGTTGCTTCCCAAGAACACATTGCTCATAGAAATCCAGGTGATTAACTTTGTCTTTTCCCAACATTCCTTGTTTGTTTAGTTTGTGTAATCCCCTTTCACTAACATGTCCCAGTCTTTGATGCCATAAGTTGGCATTAATCTGATCCTTTGCTACTGTAGCTGTTGTACCAATCATTGCTTTCCCTTAAAGTCCATATAGGCCATGTTGCTTGTTCCCCTTCAGAGTTACAAGTTAGCCCCTGAGAACCTTCAAGGTTCCACCTTCAGCCTTGTAGGTGTAGCCTTCATCATCGAGAGCACCTAGAGAAATAAGGTTTCTCCTAAGCTCTGGGATGTGTCTGACATTGTTTAGGACATGAGTGGTGTCATTGTTCAACTCCAAGATAACTGAACCAATTCCAACAATCGAGCAAGTGTGGTTGTTTCCCATTAACACCCTTCCACCATCCAAAGGTTTGTAATTACTAAACCAAGCCTTTTCAGGGCACATGTGATATGTGCATCCTGAATCTAGTATCCACTCATTTTCATGTTGACTGGTTGGGACTGCCAACATTTTTGAACTGTCATAACCATCAATCTGATTTGCAGAGGCTTGATCTCCTTCATTTGCTTTCTGTTCCGCCGGCTTCTTTTTCCACTCCTTGCAGAACCTCTTAATATGGCCCACCTTATTACAATGATAGCATTTTCTTGAATTCGATCTTGATTTTGATTGTGAGAAGTTAGGCCTAAACTTGGCCTTACTGTTATCCCTCTTGGTGGGTCTAGCCCTAGAAAAAAGTCCCTCATCTCCATGAGTGTCTCTTCTCTAGGACATTTCCATTTTAAGTTCCAAGTCCCTTGATCTCAGAGCAGATAGAACATCTTTAAGTGTAAGACTATCCCTGCCGTATTTTATGGCATTTTTCACTTCCCTAAAGGATTCTGGTAAGGAAATTAGCAGAATCACCGCCTAATTTTCCTCTTCCACCTTCTCACCAATATTAGCTAAATCTATGACAATCTTGTTAAAATCGTCAAGATTTTTTTCAAGACTTTTAGTAGTATCCATCTTGAACCCGAAAAGACTTTCTTTTAGATAAATTTTATTGGTAAGAGACTTTGTCATGAACAACTGTTCCAATTTAAGCCATACCTTTGCAGTTGTGTCTTCCTCGTTAATTTGTTTGAGAACATTGTCGGCAAGGTAGAGAATTATGGTGGAAAAAGCGATCTCTTGCATCTCGATCTTGTCCTCTTCTGAGCCCTTGAAGTTCTTCATGTCTCCTAGTGTCTTGGCCACCTTCTGCTGGACTAGAATGGCTCTCAGTTTCTTCCTCCATAGGCTAAAATCTCTGGTACCGTCAAATTTCTCCAGTTCAAATTTTGCGGTTCCCATATCCTAGCAAAATTCCTTCAAGACGCTCTGATAGAGAAACTCCAATTGCTTCTTAAGTCTCCACTGATCAGAAATACAACCGTCGGCTCTAATACCACTGTTGGAACGAGACCCAACACCAGACTCAAAGATCAATAGAGAAAGTAAAGTAAAATACACAAAGATTTTACGAAGGTTTAGGGCATAAAATCCCCTACGTCCCCGTTGAGCTCTCTTACGAAGAACTCGATACACTATCAAAGATTGGAAATACACCCTCAGACCTCACCGATTACAAGAATCTCACTCAACGAATATCACACAACCAGAGATTATAATTTCCCTAGAAAAAACACCAGAGAAAATACCCAGAAGAAAGAACACTCAAATTCTCTCTTGATTCTCTCAGTTACAACAGATGATTTTTCTTCTTCAGAAAGACTCGATCTCTCTTGTGGTTTTCTCTCTCTCTCTTAGGTCTGGGTCCTTCGAGAGCTTTCTATCAAAAGTCATCCCCAAATCGAAGATCCTCAAGGCTATACTCTTTCACCAACTAAAGAGATGTTATCCAGTGCTTCCATGTGTCTTGATCCAACGGTTGTGTATTCAATAAGATAACTCTATTAAACGTTATGTTTCATACAGTAAGGAAACCAACTTCTGAGGGTTTAGTAAACGCATTGTCGTTTATTGAGATTATTCCAACATCATAATCTCTTTCAAAATAATTAATCATGAATCTTCTTTGAACATAATCATATAAGAATTTTATATAAACTTGCATAAATCACAATTCTGAACAAGTTATGTCAAATAGGTCTTGTGGTGCAGTTTTGAAAATGCTTTAACTCTACTTACCTAGATTTTGATCACCACTTTGCAAGCACAAACTAGCTGTTTGCGGGGAGCCTTCAATGTGCTAATTAACCTTTAAAAACCATAGCTTTCAAAAATCACGTTCATAGAATCATTTAATAAAACACATAACTGCATATCGTTATGAAAATATTCATAACAAATTCATCGAAACTCGAAATATTATGAGACCAGTGGCAAATAAAAGTAGACTAAAAACATTCTTTTTAGAGCTACTACATGATAGGTTTGAGAGTTTTCAAACTAACCAAAAACAGCCTGAAATCCGGATTTAAGTATAATCTCGTCAGGAAAATGACAGCTTTTTAACTGAAATTATAAAATTCATAACTAAATGTAGAAAAATCCGTTTAGAGTGATTCAAAAACTCATGTAAAGCTTGAGATATATAATTTAATAGTAAAATATAAGATCAGTCAAAATCATAAGAATATATAGCTCAAAAACAGAATCTACATAGGCTGTACAGAGGACTTATATTTGAACATTTCATCAAATACCTAGCATGCAGATCTTAATCTTCAAAGACAACTCTCAAATACATGAATCATCATCTTAATAACAGATTATTTTCAAATAATCATCAATAATATCAAGCTAAAATCATTAATTTCACCCAAAAACTAATATTTGAACCAAAACCTCAAGAAACTCATTTTTAAGAGTCTACAACCAACATGCATGATAAACCCCATCAAAAATCTGAATCTCAAGTAGGATTTCAAAATCTTAATCTCTGAAATCTTAGGTTCTAACATAAGAAAGAAGTTACCTCAAAGAAAACGTGTTCCCAAGTGAATAGAAGTTCAAAACCTTGGTGGTTATTTTTGGTTCTAGGTTAATTGAAAACGAGTTGAAATGGGTTGGTTGAGTTTTTAGCTCATTCTCTCTTGAAAACCTAGGTTTGCTTCTGAGTTTTGGGTGAGAAAAGGAGTGAGAAGAGAGAAGAAAATGTTAGGGTCGGAGTTCTATGCTTTTTTGCTGAAATAGACCCAAAAATGAAGTCTAAACATGGTAGAGACCAAGTAAAAATAAGGTGACCTTATAGTAGGATAAGTGTCTAGGTTTTTCTAAGCCTCTAACATTGTCCTAACCTCATAAAATCAGCTCTAAAGTCTCTATTTTTCTTCTTCAATTAGGTGCATAAAGTTCACTCAATTTGCTAACATAGCCTTCTCTCACAAAAACTCAAAATATCAACTAAGTTCTCAACACATTTACGTAAAACCACATAATAAAAATGTAGAATAATGATTTATCAGTAAAGCAATCATAATAGAGGTAAAATATCATATCAAATAATCATAATAAATATAATTCTTTTTTTTCATAAGTTTAGCACATTGAGTTCCCATTTCGAGCTAGTTGCACTGCACATTAAAATTGAAATCTTGATTAACAAAGCTATAAGTTTAATAAAATCATATGATAGCTATAATAATAAAATATAATGCTAACAAATAACTTTGAGGTAAATGGTAAATGAGGTGCACAATTTTAATTTACTAAATTTATTTATTATTGGCTTAAGGCTTAATTAAATCTCGGGTATTACACATAGTGTCGGGGTCCGGTAAATCTAGAGGGTATGAAGTGGCGAGGCCATGCACATGTAAGTATTTGACTCATTGGTGCCAGTTCCAACATGGCCAAAGTACTTAAGGGACCTTCGAAGTAGACAACGATGATAGGACCTCCGACGGTAGTGTAGTTCGCTTAGGCCCAAATTAGGCCGAAGAACACATGTTGCCAAAATTATGAAAATACTCCTGCAAAAAAATATTAGAAAATACAGAAAACAATAATGAAGAACTTCATGAATGAAGAATGATGCGAGCAATGATTACGTAATTGATGGAGGAGTGACTCAAGAGGTGGATATTTTTGTGGATAAGGTTTTTTTTATGGATAAGGTTTTTACAAATATGTATTTTGTTTGAAATACATCTCATGATTCTCAAATTGAAAAATAAACAATTTATTTTTCAGATATGTGAAATTTTAAAATTTAACTCTTAAATTCAATTTCACATGTAACATTATTTTGCAAATCAATTTTGCAACTTAAATCAATTTAATCATATTAAATCAATTTTAGCGCATGGTTCTTATTTTATTTTATTTTTCTAAAACCCTTTTATAATAAATAAAATAAATAATAACAAATGCGCGTGGATGGACATATTTGTAACACCCTAAAGAATTAATTGGGATTAATTAAGGTAATTGAGATTATTAGTGTGCCTAATCTGAATTTATTAATTGATTATTAATAAATAAATGTTTCTGACACGTGTAAATTTAAATAATTCTAAGGTATTTAAATATTCTGAGTAATTTTATTTTTAAACCAGAAGTGTGTATGGGCGCATTTACGACCGTATCATTAAATATTTTGCCATATGTCTTCTCTTTCCTTTTCTTCTTTTTCTTTTCCTTTTTCTTTTTCTTTTCCTTTTCTCTTCCTTCCCATGCATTCACTCTCTCTCTCTCTCTCTCTCTCTCTCTCACTTCCGTGCTCTCTCTTTCCCTTTCTCTCTCCCCATTTGTGTCTCAAATCAAAACCGGATTCGAACCAAGAGTGATTTCAAAGAGTTTTCAACGTCAAGAGAAGGATTCGAGGTAAGATTACTGAAAGAACCTCTCTTGAATCTATGTTTTTCGGATTTCAAAACTTATTTTTGGTTCAAAACGGATTTTGATGGATTTTGAGTAAAACTAGGGTAGAAATTGGAGATCTTGGGTTCTTTGGACTTGTTTTAGTACCTAGAATCCAGATCTAGTGGTTGTCCCTTGAAATTTTATGAATTGGGACTGGATTGCTGGTTTTTGAACTGATTTTCGTGAGTTTTCGCAAACTGGTGTTCTCCACTAGTCGACCGCATCGGTCGACCAGATCTTGCTATGGCCACTGGCCGACCGGTCCGGTCGGCCGGATGCACACCACCGGCCGACCGGTGGTGATGTACTTCTCTGTCACCGGTCGACCGGTGTATACGGGGTTTGACCCTGTTTGGCCTGAAATTGTTGTTTTGACCCCTGTTTTTAGGGAGAACCCAAATTAGCTTCATTTGGGGACTGGGGATGAAAGGATTAGCATCTTTAATCCTTGATTTGATATTAAAACCCTTGGAATGGGATTTGAAACATGAAAATGGATTAGGGCACACTAATTGAAAATCTTGGTATATAAGTGAGATTGGATTGCTTTAGGAATGAAAATTGATCCTAAAGTGTTATCTTGTATCAGTGCTCGTTGTGGATTCAGACTGAAGGGGCTTGAGGAAGCGGAAGCCAGAAAAGGGCAATGCTAGTCCCAGGTTTGATTGTGCAAGGTAGGATTTCTATCTCTTTTCCTTGTGAGCCTGTTTTCAAAAATGATTTCGGCATTGAAAATGTTTTATAGAAAGGGATTGGTTTGCGAAAGAAAAATGTTTTAAAAACCATAGCTTGTTAGTTTATGGAAATCCTTGGCTTGTCCTGTCCATGGAATCCATAGCTTGTCTAGTCATGGAACCTCATGGCTTGCCCAGTCATGGGGCCCACGGCTTGAGTAGTTCGTGGGGTCATATGAACGATTTCATAATGTTAAATGGATGATTTCTTAAGATAAGAGATATTGTGAACTGGTAATAGAGTCTATTGCTGTAAGCCTAGATAGAATGCAGATAGTGCATCCTCGGGGGCAGAACCCGAAACCGGTCCGGGTAGGCGAGGCACTTGGTGAGGTGAGTAATTTGTACTAATTACTCGCTGAAGCCTGTAATATGGTTATTTTTAGTTATATTTCCTTTGAGAAAAAGGATGTGAGGTTCCAACTGCTCTTTCGGGACTGAATGTCTTATTTTATTCATTTATTCATTTATACACTCATTTATATTAAGTATTTTCAAATTATATCCTACTAGGCCTTTCGCTCACGTTTTATGTTTTAAATGTAAACCCCTCCCAGGAGACTCGAGGAGCGGTGGATCATGGCTGAGTCGTGCTATGGATCGATCAAGTGAGGATTGTGTTCATCCTCTGATATAAAGTGTAAGGAATTGAGAAACTCTGTAAACTCATTTAATATTTGGATTTACTAGACTGTGGTTGATGTCTGTTGTAATTGATTATTTACATGAGCATGTATGTACGATACTGTATGTCCTGTGGGGTGGAGCCCTGTGTGTCAGAGGCTCCTGGATTATGTAATATATTTATATTTTAAGGCAGCTAAGTGTGGGACCCAGTTGAGAATCTGCTTTATTAATCCCAAATCGAGTTCCACTTCACCCACCCCGGTTTGGGGGGCTAACAATATAATATATAATTATCAACATAAAATATAAATATAGGCAATCGACTATTGAGATGGATTTGACTGGGTCCCATGGAAAAATAAATTACAACTCAATCAAATAAATAAATAATTACAATAATTATTTTCTTCTGTTACATCAACAGGTCTTCGATTCTTGAGTTATTTATTCTTCAACTTCATTCTTTGTCTTCGGGTCAGATTTCACCTTCCTTGGGGACCGAAACTTTTCTAGATCCTTCAGTACGCATTACGAGGGCTTTGGAAACCTTCAGGTCCGTTCGGGGTCCAATTAATCGCATATGGGCCGATAGCCGCGTGCCTTAGTGCGCGCGCATGCTGGGGCGTGCTGGCCTGCTTTCTAGGCGATTTCTGGAAAATTTATGGGCAGACTTGGGGCTGTTTCTAGGCATCTTCAAAGCTTCAAACTTGATCTTCCACGCCTCCTTTTTGATTCAAAATCAAAACCCTAATTCTACCCAAATCCTAGAATTACAATAATTCTAATCTTGAATTAAATTACAAATAATTTATTAATGAATGAATATAACTGATCCATGGAACCATATAATTAACGACCAAATCCACCATCCATACATTCATCAACATGAATTAAATATAAACATCCATGAATGCAAGTGCCTACCCATCACATACATACATAATTAAATATCACATATTTAATATATTCACTTTGATTATCAAATAATCGAAGCATAAATTAATAACGTCTATAGACCGCTCTAATACCAATTGTTGGTAACCGAATTGAATTCGGATGCGGAAGCGTGGTGGAGGGCGGATCAAGTATAACAAAAATTTTCACAAAATTTTTGAGATACTCTATAGATTATATTAATTTATGCATGAATAAATTAATCACATTAATTTATATATCAAGAAAGCAATTAGGAAAAATACCTGGAGGCCAACTCGGATGATAACTTGAGTTCTTTGACCACAAATGATCCTTGCTCCAAAGCCTTGTGTTTAGAAAACAAAAGTCTTCCACGTCAATTCCTTGAATCTACGTAAACGTGTGTATGTGCACACACGAGACTAAAACGGGTTAAATCAAACACTTAAATTTTCCACAAACACCAACGTATGCACAATGTGGAATTTTTTGGGAGAAAAATTTTCCTTCTCTCTATCTTTGGGAATTCGGCCAGCCCCCTTAAAGTTAGGTTAAAAAATTGTCACGTGCAATTTTTCATCATATCATATGTATAGAGTAAAAGTCCAACTTCAAGAAGGAATCAAATCTCTATCTCCTATTTGAAATTCGAACAAAAATTATCCTTTCTCCTTTCTCCTTATGGCCGGCCAACCCTAGGGTTTCCTATCCCTGTGTGTGGCACCAATTACAGATAGGGAAGGAAGAGAAAATCATCCTTGCCTATAGTCCAATTTTAATTCAAATTCAAATTCGAATTTAAGTCAAACTTAAATTAATTTGAATTCTAAATTGAACAACTTATCAAATAAGTTTAAAAGGATAAATTTAAATTATGTTCATGATTCAAATTCAAATTTAAATAATCATATTATTTAAATAATAATTAATTCTCAATTAATTATTTTTGAGTATTTAATTTTAGAATTCCATAATTCTAAAATTTCCATTTTGCCCTTTGTGTCTGGTAGAATTACAAGGACGGCACAGGGGACTAATGGACCTATAATCTCGAGCTCCAATAAAATTAATAATTAATTAAACACTTTAATTAGTTAATTATTTCTATTAATTCCAATAATTACTCCACTATAAACTTGGAATTGAACTCTCAAAATTATAGACATTAATTATTTCTAAACTGTGAAATGTCCATTTGATATAGTCATTGCATATAGATCAATCCTTCATAAATAGTTCATAATTAAAGCCAGGTAGAATCCATTAACCTCTCTAATTATATCTTCATCCTTGAGTACCATTGATTCTCTAATGAATATTGATTCATAAAACACATTCATGAACCAGAGCACTCTTACTAATCCAAGTACCAAATCGACACTCAAGAGAATTATTTATCTACTTCTTTCTCAAAAAGGAATGGATTCCATCTTGTATAATAACATTCCCGGCTTCCTATTTCATCATGTCTCCAAAATAAAAGAAATAGGATTCAAGGTCAGAATCCATACCGAGTAAATCAAAAGACATAAATCCATAAATAGGAGTTTGTTAAGAACTCAGGATTAAGATCATTCTATATAGACCATTGGTAGACTCAATTAGAATTTCTATGCTTAACAAAAATTATTAGAAATTCCTATTGTGTCTATGTCCCTGTTCCATATAATCTCATTATGCGAAATACACTCATTCAATATCTCACTATATTAACAGTGCGGATAGCATCGTTCCATTCTAAATGGGGATGACATGTATTGATAATGTTTTAATTAAAGATTCTGAACTTTAATTAAATTCATTATGAACAACAATTTTGATTATTATCCTTAAACATTATCCTCTTGTATATAACACTTATATACAATGTTTAAGGTTACATAAATAATCACGGAATTTTCATTTGATAGTCATAAAATATTCATAAATAGATGCACATAAAATGATGAATAAACTCTTTATTAATTAAATGATAAATATCATATTACATCTCATGCTTCTAGGACACTATTCTCAACAATTTCCCACTTGTCCTAAAGTAGGTGTTGTAATACCCGAGATTTAATTAAGCCTTAAGCCAATAATAAATAAATTTAATAAATTAAAATCATGCATCACATTTGCCATTTACCTTAAAGTTATTTGTTGGCATTATATTTTATTATGATAGCTATCATATGATTTTATTAAACTTATAGCTTCGCTAATCGAGTTTTCAGTTTTAATGTGCAGTACAACTAGCTCGATGTGGGACCTCAATGTGCTAAACTTATGAAGAAAAGGAATTATATTTATTATGATTATTTGCTATGATATTTTACCTCTATTATGATTGCTTTAATGATGAATTGTTATTTTATATTTTATTATATGGTTTTATGTAAATGTGTTGAGGACCTAGTTGCTATTTTGAGTTTTTGTGAGAGAAGGCTATTTTAGCAAATTGAGTGAACTTTAGGCAACTAAATGAAGAAGAAAAATAAAGACTTTAGAGCTGATTTTATGATGTTAAGAGAAATGTTAGAGACTTAGAAAACCTAGACACTTGTCCTACTATAAGGTCACTCTACTTTTGTTTAGTTTCTAGCATGTTTAGACTTCATTTTGGATCTATTTCAACAAAAAAAAAAACCTAGAACTCCGACCATAACCTTTTCTTCTCTCCTCTCACTCCTTTTCTCACCCAAAACTCAGAATCAAACCTAGGTTTTTAAGAGAGAATGAGCCAAAGACTCAACCAGCCCATCTCAACTCGTTTTAAACCTAGAACCAAAAGTAATCACCAAGTTTTGAGCTTCTATTCACTTGGGAACACGTTTTTCTTTGAGGTAACTTCTTTTTTATGTTAGGAACTAAAATTTCAAAGATTAAGATGTTGAAATCCTACTTGAGATTCGGATTTTTGATGAGGTTTATCATGCATGTTGGTTGTAAATTCTTAAAAATGAGTTTCTTGAGGTTTTGGTTCAAATATTAGTTTCTGGGTTAAATTGATGATTTTAGCTTGATATTATTGATGATTATTTGAAGATAAACTCTTATTAAGATGATGATTCATGTATTTGAGAGTGGTCTTTGAAGATTAAGATTTGCATGCTAGGTATTTGATGAACCATGCGTCTACAAGTACAAGAAAGAAGAGAAAGTGGTCTTCTTAATTCTTTACGTCAATGACATCCTGCTCATTGGGAATGATGTGGGAATAATGAAAGATGTAAAGGAGTGGTTAGCCAGCCAATTCCAAATGAAAGATTTAGGAGAGGCAAGCTATGTTCTTGGGATCAAGATTATTCGAGATCGCAAGAAAAAGCTTTTGGCGTTATCACAAGCATCTTATATAGACAAAGTGTTGTCTAAGTATTCGATGCAAAACTCCAAGAAAGGGAATTTGCCTTCTAGGCATGGTATTCATCTTTCTAAGGAGTAATGTCCAAAGACCCCACAGCAGGAAGAAGATATGAGACGGTATCCCTACGCTTCGACTGTGGGAAGCCTTATGTATGCCATGTTGTGTACAAGACCAGATATCTGCTATGCAGTGGGAGTAGTCAGTCGCTACCAGTCCAACCCAGGATTGGATCATTAGGTTGCAGTAAAGTGTATTCTCAAGTATCTTAGGAGAACGAGAAACTATATATTAGTATATTCCGGAGAAGATCTGTCTCTCACCGGATACACAGATTCCGATTTCCAATCGGATAGAGATAGTCGACGGTTGACATCTGGATATGTGTTCACTTTTAATGGAGGAGCCGTGGTATGGAGAAGTATAAAGCAAAAGTGTGTTGCTGACTCTACCATTGAAGCTGAATATTTTGCAGCTTGTGAAGCCGCAAAAGAAGCTACATGGCTCAGGAAGTTCTTAACTGATCTGGAAGTTGTTCCAGATATGGATAAACCAATTAAGCTCTACTGTGATAATAGTGGAGCGGTGGCTAACTCAAAAGAACCTAGAAGCCATAAGAGTGCGAAACATATAGAAAGGAAATATCACCTGATTAGAGACATTGTGGATAGAGGCGATGTAGCGGTTCTGAAGATCGCGTCAGAAGACAACCTTGCTAACCCGTTCACCAAGACATTGCCATTGAATGTATTTGATCGGCACTTAGATGGATTTGGGATTAGAGACATGACACTTAGGACAAGTGGGAGATTGTTGGAAATAGTGTCCTGAAAGCATGAGATGTAAAAGGATATTTATTATTTATTTAATAAAATAGTTTATTCATCATTTTATGTGCATATATTTATGAATATTTTATGAATATCAAATAAAATGATTATTTATGTAACCTTAAACATGGTATATAAATGTTATATACAAGAGGATAATGTTTAAGGATAATAATCAAAAGTAATTGTTCATAATGAATTTAATTAAAGTTTAGAATCTTTAATTAAAACATTATAAATACATGTCATTCCCATTTAGAATGGAACGGTGTCATCCGCACTGTTAATATAGTGAGATATTGAATGAGTGTATTTTGCATAATGAGATTATGTGGAACATGGACGCAGACACAATATGAATTTCTAATAATTTCCGTTAAGCATAGAAATTCTAATTGAGTCTACCGATGGTCATATTTAGGATGATCTTAATCCTGAGTTCTTAACAAACTCCTATTTATGGATTTATGTCTTTTGATTTACTCGGTACGGATTCTGAGACCCTGAATCCTATTCCTTGTATTTTGGAGACATAATGAAATAGGTAGCTGGGAATGTTATTATACGAGATGGAATCCATTCCTTCTTGAGAGAGAAGCGTATAAATAATTCTTGAGTGTTGATTCGGTACTTAGATTAGTAAGAGCGCTCGGTTCATGAATGTGTTTTATGAATCACTTTGTCCATTAGAGAATCAATGGTACTCAAGGATAAATATGTAATTAGAGAGGTTAACGGATTCTACCCGACTCTAATTATGAATTATTTATGGAGGATTGATCTATATGCAATGACTATATCAAATGGACACTTCACAGTTTAGAAGTAATTAATGTCTATAATTCCGAGAGTGCAATTCCAAGTTTATAGTGGAGTAACTATTAGAATTAATAGAATTAATTAATTAATTAAAGTGTTTAATTAATTATTAATTTTATTGGAGCTCAGAATCATAGGTCCATTAGTCCCCGCGTCGTCCTTGTAATTCTACCAGACACAAAAGGCAAAATAGGAATTTTAGAATTGCGGAATTCTAAAATTAAATACTCGAAGAATAATTAATTGAGAATTGATTATTACTTAAATAATGAGATTATTTAAATTTGAATTTGAACATATCTGGATTTGTCCATTTAAACTTATATGATAAGTTGTTCAATTTAGAATTCAAATTAATTTAAGTTTGACTTAAATTCGAATTTGAATCTGAATTAAAATTGGACTACTGGATAAAGGATAAAATCTCTTCTTTCCCTATCTGATTTAGGTGCCACACACACAGGGATAAATCCCTAGGGTGGCAGGCCATCAAAGTGATAAAGGGAAGGGATTTTTTGTTCAAAATTCAAAATTGGAGATAAGGATTTGATTCTATTTTGAAGTTTGACTTTTACTCTTTAAATATGAGAAAGATAGAAAATTGTGGTAACAATTTTTGACATATTTTCAGCCCTAATTCCAGAGAGGTGGCCGAAATTCTCATATAGGGAAAAGAGTGAAAAATATTTTTCTCCAAAAAATTCCACATCGTGCATGCGTTGGTGTTTGTGGAAATTCGAGTGTTTCAGAAACCTATTTTGTCTCACGTGTGCCCACACACACGTCTACGTAGAATCAAGGAATTGACATGGAAGACTTTGATATTCTAAACACAAAGCTTGGAGCAAGGACTGTTCGTGGTCAAAGAAATTCAAGTTATCATCCGAGTCGGCTACTAGGTATTTTTTCGGTTGATCCTTGAATGATATAAATTAATGAGATTAATTTATTCGTGCTTAAATTAATATAATCTATAGAGTATCTCAAAAGTTTTATGAAAATTTTTGTTATACACGATCCGCCTTTTCGCTGCGTTTCCGCCGCCGAATTACAACAACGCTAGGACGGAGGATGCACGGAGGGGAAAGCTCAGGAGAAAATATGGCAGAATAACGGCTTGTTGGGCGATCGATGAACAGAAATGCCAAGGCAAGGGGTATTTATACCCGCACGAGACGAAGGCGAGAGGTCCTCGAGAAGTCCAAAGGCTTCTCGATCTCGACCGTTGAATTTGAATCGGTCCCATCCAACGGTGGATCCCAGGAGGCATGATCTAATGGCTGGGGAGAGAGCAACGGGAAAGGACATGATCCGACGGTGAGGATTCGTTCCCTCGTCCACGTGGTGATTAGTGAAATGAGGACCTGACGGTTGGTACAGTCGACGTGACTGCTCCACTGCCCGAGAAAACAACCGTAATGATCACAGTACTCACGAGCAGCAGTCAACCGCCAAAACAAGCTCCTTTCCATGCGGCATCCTCGACGCTGTTCAGGCTAGAAAGTCACACCACGACACTCCAGCCTAGGGGGTAATTGTTACGCCATGGTCGAGACCTCGACCACTCCTTCTGATGACAGACGTCGAGGAACTCCTCGTGGAGGATCGACTGTTGGCAATGAGGTAAAGCGTAGCGGACGTGCCCTATGCGTCGAGAGATCCCACAAGAGGAGAAGCGCCGGGTAAGGCCTCTACGGGCCAATACAGCGACGTCAAAGATCATTGTCGGTCCTTCTTGCCAGAGGTCATGTCAACCCGAGGAGGGAAGTATTGATCCGATGGCTACTTTAGAAGTCAGGAAATCCGGTGTCAGACTGGGGGGGATCAGCCGAATTTCCAGGAAAAGTCATCATGAGAACTCACCTACCCTCACGAAGACCGAGGACGGAAGATGGCTTCTCTCTTGGGAACCGGGAATGTGTAATCGCATGAGAGAGCCTATAAATAGAACCGAAAGAACCCAGAAAGGGGGTTAGAGACCATTTGTATTACAGACAGAAAGCTTGTATTCATCTGAAAAATATAGTGCATGCACAAGTGGATTAGACACAATATTATTGCCGAACCACAATAAATTTGTTGTTTCTTCTGTATTATTTTTCTAGTCATTTCTTAATCCTGTGATTAACTTAACAGCGAGTGTTTTTGAGAGGTTATTACGAGTTGTCGGAAAAACACCGTCAACAGATTCCATGGGCAATATGGATGTCATCTCATTCTCCTCTTCATTGTGAACTCATAGAAACAAGAATTACTCAATTCCGATCAAGAACGAGTTTGAAATTCAAAAATTTTTCTTGGAAGAAAAGAGAGAGAGTTTGGCAGAGGAAGAGAAGAAAGAGAGAGAGAGAGAGAGAGAGAGAGAGAGAGAGAGAGAGAGAGAGAGAGAGAGAGTATGTAGAAAAAGGAGAGGCAGAAAAATAAATATGAGAGAGAGAAATTTCAATTTTCATAACCCGCCAAAATATTTCAAGATTTTCTAACATATATATATATATATATATATATTGAAAATAACTTTTTTAAAACGCTATGAAATGTAATCAAAATAAATTTGAATAACGTTTTTTCAAAAACGCTATAATTAGACGCTATTAAAAGCCCTTTTTGGTGTAGTGTCCGTTGTTAGTTTTGTCATCAGGGGATGATGGGGAGGCTTGGTGCGATGACCTATGTGTGCGTAAGGGACAATTAGTGGAGGGTGTTCGGCAAAGGGTTACGACGTGGGGGAAGGAATGACAGACGTGGGCGGAGGAGCATACTAACAGTAGGGTTACGACAAAAATTTTCCCACGAGGTCTACGCAACATGGGCGGTTGAGTACGAGATTTACGTGTTTCTCATTTTCTGATGGCATTGTAATTCCTTGAAGTGTGAATATCGTCATACTAGGTGGGTTTTGGATTACCTCAAAATAAGTAAAAAGTGATTCTCATGGGTTTCACTTTTCCGGATTTAGGAAAAGGTTCTCATACTTAGGATTACCCGTATATCCGCGTTTCTGTCATCAGCATCTGCACTCTCGCTAGTGACTTGTAAATGGATTTATTAGTAAATCCGCATCTTTAGTACTGCCGACAGGTAAACATGCAGATTTACCAGTAAATCCATGTCAACGGCGCCTCCGTCACTGACAGGTTTCTTGGGGTAAATCTGAATAGTAAATACACAAATTTACTGGTAAATCTGTGATTTCGGCACTAGCATCATTGATGGGTAGATTCTAAATTTACCAGTAAATACGTGTCGCCGTCAACATCACTGACCAAAAAATACGCGATGACGACCTGATTCACAACGACGCTGATATCCTGAATGGCGATTTCAAGTTTGGCGAACACTGAGTTCTACTGACGATGTGTAAGAAAAAAAAAGATCAACAGAGAAAGAGGCGGTAGAGAGAGAGTTTGAGGAGGAAAGAAAAATAAAATAAAATAAAGAAAAAAACCTACAAGGAATGGTAAAGTTGGAAACCAGTAATTTATTTTAGAATGAAAAATGAGGATATATTATTATTTATCAACGTTAAAAAAAAAAATGTAATTCTAGAAAAACGATCAAGGAATACCTAGAGAAGAAAAGAGAGAGAGAGAGAGAGAGAGAGAGAGAGAGAGAGAGAGAGAGAAAAAAAAAAAAAAAAAAAAAAAAAAAAAAAACAGAAGGAAAAGAAAAAAGAAAATACGTATAAAATGTTAGGGAATAAGTTAAGAATAACACAATAACAATTATGTAACATTAAAGAGTGAAAGAGATGCATTATTTCTCATACATCTCAAAAGAAAGAAAAAAAAAAAAAAAAAAAAAAAGAATCCTATATTTTTGTTATTTTCTTTTTTTTTTTCAAATAAGATTCTTCGTGTGTTTCATCACTCTCTCACTTTGTTAGAGTTGAAAACTAATTACCAAAGTTTGTTGTACATACTGTAAAGCTTTGGCGCAAAAAAAAAAAAAAAAAAAAAAAAACAAAAATATTTTTCTTGTTTTTGTTTTCTATTTTTTAAAACAAAAAACATGTTAGATAACTACCGTGCGGTTTCTATTTTTAAAAACAAAAACGCGTATGATAACAATAATTTTATTACATATATTTTTTAAGAAAAAAAAAATATATCACTTGAGCTTGATGTCGAGCCCCTGGGATAGGCATCGAGATCATATCGATGTTTCGGGCCCGAAATCAGGATTTCACTACGTGTTGAGCCTGGTACCCAGATTTGACCACGTGCCGAACCCAGTGCCGAAGCCAACGCTAGGATCATACCTTCATTCTAGAGCTAGTACCGGGATCAGACCATCGAACTTCACTTAGGCCCTATTTGGTAAAATTTTGTTTTTAATTTTTAAACAAAAAATGTCTGATAAATACATTTTATTTTTTATTTTTAAAAATAAAAAACAAAAAACATGTTTGCTGATTGTGGGGATCCTGGACATGTAATTTTAAAAAGTTTAGGGGTGAAATTATAATTTTTTAAAAATGTAGGGGTCAAACTGTAATTTTCACAAATTTTAGAGATTAAATTGTAATTTTGACGAAGTTTATGGGTAAATATAATTTTAAGTTTAGGGGCAACTGTAATTTTTAAAAAGTATAAAAGTTTAGGGACCAAATTGTAATTTTGACAAAGTTTAGGGATAAAAATGTAATTTTATAAAGTTTAGGGGCCCAATTGTATTGTAAAAAGTTTAGATGTCAAAATGTAATTTAACAAATTTTAGGGGTTAAATTGTAATTCTA
Organism: Morus alba; assembly: GCA_012066045.3. NCBI lineage: Eukaryota > Viridiplantae > Streptophyta > Magnoliopsida > Rosales > Moraceae > Morus > Morus alba. Next base: position 56,396,464 of record CP050224.2, read on the forward strand.
AAAAATTTTAGAGGTCAAATTGTAATTTTATAAAGTTTAGGAGTCAAACTATAATTTTAAAACGTTTAGGGGACAAATTGTAATTTATCAAAAGTTTAAGAGTTAACTTGCAATTTAAAAAATTTAGGGGTCAGACTATAAATTCAAAAAACTTTAAGGTCAAAATAAATTATTTGCTTTATTTTGTTTATAACTACAAGTGATGACCACAACATAAGATTTTTATTTAGGAAAATTTTGAAAACAACAGATTTGTGTTTTTAAAATTTATAAAAATTTGATAACAATTTTAAAAAAACAAAACAAAAAAAAATGAGTTTACCAAACATGTTTTCAAAAAGAAATTCACTTTAAAAAAAAAAAAAAAACTGTTTAATTAAATGATATCAAACACACTCTTAGCTTCTAATTAATTAGTTATAGTCAGTGCTCTCATGTTATGCTATAATTGGTTAAGTCTAACAAAGTTAGTAAGGGTCTGTTTGACAGAGTTTTCAAGATGCTATTTTTTGGCTTATTGGATCCAAAAGCTGCACTTTGAAGTGTTTAGATAATCTATCAAAAATGCTTCGCTTTTTTAAAAGAGTTTACAGTTAAAGCCATAAAATGAAACTTAAAAAAAAAAAAAAAAGCAATTCTAAATATTTTAAACTTGTACTAGAGTTTTATTAAGACTTAGAAACTCCATTACAACAATTTTTACTTCGTATACAAAAATTATTTTAACTTACTAGACTCTTTGTTTCCAAACAATCACAATTTGTATATCTCTTCTTTTAGACTATTTAGAGCCTTGTACAGTTCTCAGATAATCAATGTAGGCTCTTCATTCACGTTTCTTTAGAAAGAGAATTCATCTCTTTCTAAAAATTAACACACTTTGTGTGTCATTTGAGGCATGAAATTGAAAACATTGTGTAAACTGAGTTTATTTAGTAAATGTTTTGAAAACCAAAACAAAAATAAAAAGCTGAGATAATGACTTTAGTGAAGAAAGTAGAAAATTATTTTCCCTTTTATGTTTTCATTTTCTTTTACTTGTGAACAATGTAATTTTAAATAATTAATTATTACTTACCAACTATATAATATATTAAATAATAAGTAATTAGTAGATATAAATTAATTAATGATTTATAATATATAATAATTACTTAATTATTAATTTATTATTATTAAATTTGTAATTAATTAATAAAAATAATTCATAGCAGTTAATTATTTAGTTAAAAATTAATCGTCAAAAATTGGTTATAGGAATAATTAATGATACGTTATTAAATATATAATTGATAATTAATATATGAGTCATATAATATATTAATTATAATCTATTAATTAGTAAATAGTTAATAAATAATAAATAAACAGTAATTACTAATTAATTATTAATTGTGCAATATACTAATCAACAATAATTAAAATTGATAATTAGTAATTAATTATTATGTAAAGAATAATTAAAGAAAATTGATCATGTAATACATCAAATAATAAATTATTAAATAAATATTAGTAGTTAATTAAATTATTATTTCATTTTTTAATTAAAATTAATTATTTAATTATTAAATAGGATACTAATAAATTATTAATATACTAATTCTTTTTTACTAATACACTAATTAGTTACTAAGAAACTAATAATCATGAATACATTACTAACATAAAAATTACTTATGATTGATCTTATTTTACTACTTTTTAATTATTTAGCATATTAAATTATTATATATATAATTCTCACTAATATACTCATTAATGAATATATATGCATTATTATTTTATTAATTTTTATTTCCTAATGAATATCAATTATTAATTATTAATGTATTAGTTTAACATTATTAATTACATGTACTTAAAACAAAATTTTAAATATAACAAAACATGATTTCACTTTTCTATTATATTTAAAATAATTTCTTAAAAACTAATCAAACGCAATTTTAAAATCAATTTTAATATGATTTTTAAAACAATCTCATTTTTATTTTTACATTGAAAACTAAACTATTTTAAAATCATTACCAAACAGCCTTTAATTATTCATTTTTCCTTTCCACACTTATAGAATAAATTGAGTGAGTTAAATTAACTCGTTCGAAATGAAACATGATTTTAGCAACTAGCTTATCAAACCGCTTGCTAGAAAATAGAATTCTCAAAAATCAAATTCCCATTGTTAGGAGGAAAAAAAAAGTAAATGAAATCTCCAAAATTGCAAACATGAGATAACTACCACGAAGTCCTTGAGAGGAAGGTCCAGAAACATCGATCATGGCGGACAAACCAGGTCCGTTGGATTCATTAATTATTAACCATAAATCTCCAAAGCCGCAAACGTGGACTTGTTCTTGCATTTATTGGGGTTGATCAAATTATTGTCATTTAAGTGGTCCAAATTCGTATTCGAAAATAATGTATAGACTTGTTCACTTCACCGATTTAAATTTAAAATTTAAGTTTTATTACAATAAAAAATTCTCAGAAATAGTCACATTTAATTTTTTATTACAGTAAAAAGTTCTCACATAAAATCACATTTCAACTCGAATTATAAATTTGAATCAACGAAGTGAACGGGCAGATGAAATTTAAAGGTAAGATGTTAAGAATATTTAGGTTTCGTTCCAGTTCGTGAATTTGAGTTTTCAATTTAAACTGAGATGTGATTTTATATAAGAGTTTTTCATCGTAACAGAAAAATTTATATGTGACTTTTCATGAGAACTTTAACTGTAATAAAACTGAAATTAAAAACTTGAATCGGTGAAATAAATGAAACCTTCAAAAACACACTATACATTTATATAAACATAAAATTCAAGATATAAAATAGTAAATAATCCAACTTTAATAGGTATAGATAGCAAGTTAGCAACCTAGCTATCACCTTCTTTTCAAACATGGAAAAAGAAAAATGTCAGATGAAACAATGACATGCTTTTTTGATTTTCCCAACTATTAAGATGAAACAATGCTATTGAGCATCACGTATTAATAGAAGTTGTACCCCTAATAAATGGTCTATGTCTATATTAATAATGGTGTTTAATGCACGTAGTGCCATCTAGCAAATTTCTTTTAGGTCTTAAAATTCGGTCCAACCGTGGAAATGTTTGATTTAGATTTTGTTTAGGGATAGCTAATAGCATAACAACCGCTCTACTCGGGTTTTCCTCATCCTCAATAATTGAAAATTGGAATGTTCAACCCTTGTTTTTTCGATTGTATTTACATATATCCCAAATTTCAACCATAAGATTTAGGCTGAAATTATGAGCCTATTTAGTTCACTAATTTGAGTTTTTAATTCGATTTAATATGTGATTTTATATGAGAAGTTTTTTACTGTAACAAAAAAATTAAATGTGATTATTTTTTAGAACTTTTTACTGTAATAAAATTCAAATTTTAAATTTAGATCGGTGAAAAGAACGAGACCTATATGTATTGTTGAAAATGAAACTGTTTTATTACTGTTAGGTACAAGTTGACAAAAATTCTGAATTTTCTTTAGTTAAAATCATTTTAATCCTCATCTCACGTCTAAAATCCGGGATATATCTTTACATACATAAAAGAATTAAAAGCTTTTTTTTTTTTTTTTTTTTTTTTTTGACATGCGTGTGTCACTATAAAAATGCTTCTCTTTCTTTTTGACACACACATAGAATCATTTTTTTTTCTTGTTTTTTTTTTTAAAAAAAAATTATGATTTATCTTTTTTATTTTTTTTTATTTTTACTAATCTGAACCTTTAAGAAATAATAAGTTAAATCTCTATATTAAAAAAATGCAACACGTTGAATGCACTTTACATACACGTGCGTAGCACGTGCTATCAGTAAGTAAAATCTTAAAAAAAAAAAAAAAAAAAAAATTATACTGTAGTTTTTCTCTTAATATGTCAGAGCCTTGAATTTGGCCTGAAAATAGGTAAGAACTTGTTAAGTCTGGTGATGGGTACAAATTCATTAATATATGAATTCATAATAACTCATACCTAATTCCTGCAATTCTAGTACCTTCTCCTCCTCAATTAAATTGGCCTGCTGACGAAATGCGCATCTTTTCTGCAATCTTAACAAATACCAAACTCCATCGTTTCTATGTTTCTTCTATCATAAACAAATTAAAAGCCCTTAACCAAAATATTTGACTAAGCATGTTCTTTGTGTCACCATTTCATTGTCTTTTCACACTGAGTTTAGACACACACAAAAATGTGCACATGACTATAGTCTGCTAACTAATTTGAACCTGACTAGCGGAGACATCACAAGCTAAGTTAATAAAGCGAGACCCCATAGAAACGAAGTCAAATTGATTTAACTAAGGCCTCGTTTACTTTGCGGATTCGAGTTTTCGATTCGAGCTGAGATGTGACATTTTCTGAGAGTTTTTCACTGTAGCAAAAAATTTTGATGTGACATTTTCTGAGAGCTTTTTACTGTAGAAACCTAAAACTGAAAACTTTAATCGGTGAAATGAACGAGGCTTAAATGGTGAAAGCAAGACGGAGTTTTTTAGGTGGTCATCCTCTCCAACTTTTTTAATTTAGTAATTTTATTTTAATTCTTTTTTTTTTTTTTGCAATTGACCTATTTAACTTAAAAATATTTACAATTAAGGTACAGTAAAAAGCATACGATACTAATCAAGTAAAGCACATGAGTATCTATTGAGGATAATGGATCATTTTTCACCTTTGGATCGTCTATTGGAGGCATTGATCATTGGAAACTAAGAGTTATTTATTACAATTGATTCTGTTTGAACACATCAGATCATTTTGACATCAATATAACCGAACCAATATGTTAAAAATGATTTTTAACTTGAAGGATCAATGTTCAGGAAAAAAAAATAATGAGCAATAAGTTGTCAAATTTGAAAAGTTGAGCTAAAAACAGAAAAAGCCAATCCAAAATTATCAAGTTGCATAAAAGTTCATGCATTTATGTGCTGTGCGCCTAAGATAAACATGACGCAAGGAGTACCACAAATCTCAATTAATATTCGAGAATAATGATCAGGAAACTCTCTAATTTTCATCGTACTTAGCATGTTTTGCAAAGAAAGAGTAATGCGAATTAAACAACGAAACTAACGCTTAGACCAATGATAAGTCAAAATTACAAATATATTTTATTGGAACAAAGGTAAAGGCGCACCAGAGGTAGGATATCATGTTTTTTAGTGAAAGTTTATATTCTATAATTTATAAATTACCACAAATCACAATCACTTGTAAGATTAATGAACAAGAATTAACTATTTTAATTTTAATCATATCTAGCATTTTCACTAAAAATAGGTGCATCGGGTGAAAAAAAAAAAAATAGCTAGATCGGATAATAATACTTACCAATAAATAAGTAACTAGGGAACCAGTTATTCCCTAATTTTATGATAATAAACAACGCTACAAAGGGCATAATTAGGATAGTGAATTTTGTAAGCAAACAGAATCTAATAAAAGCAACGTTGCAGACAAGTGACCTAGTGGTATACCGGTTAACCCATTAAGGTTACCTCAGTAACCAAGAAAGATACGAGTAAATTAAGGTTACAATAACAATTAGTACAGCAAACAATGGCTTATCCATAAACTAAACTCAAATTAGTATTTACTCTTGTAAAGCTAAATAAGCCAAAATGGTGATTCCACCTTAATTAGGACTTACTCTAATTGTTGGAGTGTTATTAATCAGAACAAGTCTCAGTTCAGTACGTACACAATGTCAGTTCTTAAGGAATGATTGTATGGATAACAAATAAATACAAACCTTACCTTACCACATAAAACCAATGTTTTGATATGTTCTGCATAATGTCATGAACGATAGATTGATTCTACGCACTTGAGTTGCACGTTTATAATGATTATTGTTTCATATGATTTGATGAATTGCCCCTACTATGAATTCTTATTTCGATGTGTTATGCAATGATGCTGTCATATTGAATCTATATACTCACGCTTACTACAAAGAGATCACTAATGAAAAATCAGTTAATTTTAAGGAGTGTCGTACCAATCTCTAGGCTTAAGAGAGAACAAGATAAAGAACAAAAGTTAATGATATTAGTGAGACCTTGAGTGTCGTCAATTAGGGTTACTCCTCGAACTCCCTACTGGTCGTGCTCAACAGGATGTATACTAGGCGTCCATAAGAAAGAAAAATGTTTTTAAAAACGACTTCATAATTTGATAACTCCTGATTGGACATGCATTGCATTCTATTGAAAACGACTCAAAATCCTAATAACCTTTTCTCATACTTAAATATCTTCATACTGCTACAATTAGTGCCTTATCATAAAGAAACTAGTTGTGGATACGTATGCCACACGTGTCTATTTATAAATTTGTTAAATTTATTTGTAACTTGGATCTCAAATTTTGAAAGAGTTTAATTCCTTTTTTTTTTAATTTTTTTATTTTATCATTGTATTAAGAGGCTGGTACAACAATGTCATTGATTAAATGTAAATTAAATTGTAAAAATAAAACATGAAACGTCTGTTAGCTAGTGTTGCTCAAAATTAATTAATCATCACAAAGATTTTCAAAAATATTACTTCTTCCTAATATTATTTTTTTTTAATGTAATGAATAAAGAAATTGGTCTATGCTCCAAATCATTAAATATTGAAGAACATAAATCGTTTGGAAAGCAAAGTTTTGGTAAACTTTGATGAACATAAGTGTGAGAAATAAAGTATGACGAAAAATTTGTAAATAAATAGTAGAAAAACTTTGAAAAAAATCAAATAACTTTGATGTAAACATGAATTGAATAGAAATATATATATATATATATATATATATATATATATATATATAGGATATCTTCTGCAAACATCCCCTATATCTTGAGATGAGCTTCCGGCTTTTTTTTTTTTTTTTTTTTTTTTGTTTTGGCCTTTTTTAGGTTGTGTTCAGTTTTCTTCATTTTGAATATGTTGTCACATTTTCTTTCTTTCATTTGTAATTCCTTTTTCTTCCTTATTAAATTAGAGTGATGGACTTGGTAGAGGATAGGTATTAAAAAGGGTGGCAACTTAGTTGGGATGTCTCCACGAACCTATATACCAGTTGTCTATTCTCCTCAGTTTATAAAAAAAAAAAAAAAAAAAAAAAAAAAAAAAAAAAAAGGTCCCATATATTCTTTTAAAATCCCATGTTTAACTAAATTGTAAAAATAAAACATGCAACGTATTGTCGCTCAAAATTAGTTAATCATCACAAAGTTTTTAAAAAATTGTACTTCTTGCTAATATTTTTTTTTAAATGCAATGAATAAACAAATTGGTCTATGCTCCGAATCATATATTATTTAAGAACATAAATCCTCAGGAAAGCAAAGTTCTTGGTAAATTTTGATGAACATTAGTGTGAGAAATAAAGTATGACGGAAAATTTGTAAATAAATAGTGGAAAAGCTTTGAAAAAAATAAAATAACTTCGATATAAACATACATTGAGTAGAGAAAATATATATATTTTTAGGAAATATGCTGCAAACATCCCTATATTCTTTTAAAATCCTATGTTTATCCATCATTTTTAAAAACAAAAGAAAGTATCTCAATATAATAAAAGTCATACAGAAATAACCCTCTGATCATGTATTTAAAACGGACACTACACTTGGTAATATGTATAAGTATTGTTTCAAACATTAATTTACTAAGAATCAAACAAAACAAATTTTAGAAAATTAAAAGCAATTAAAATTAAGCAACAAAAAAATAAAAAAAAAAACTGAAATTCTAAATTTCCAAAATAATATTGACTGTAGTAAATTTTGTAGTTATTATATAAGATTTTATTTGCAAAGGAAAATTTGATTGAAAATTACTTAGCAGTTCATATGAGAAAATATAATTTAAGTGGGCTACATGGGAAAGACGTTAAGAAAGATAATAGGTATTTACAAGGACCTCCTTAAAAAAGAGTATTTATAAGAGTCAAATTTGAAAGTTTATATTTTATACTACCACTTAGAATTATATTTAGAAAATTTATTTCAACAATAAATATTATAGAAAAATTGGAACATAATTAAAAATATTCAATTTCAATAGAAAGCAGATATATCAAAATACATGTTTTAATCAATACATATGTTTTAATTAAAGAACAAAAAGAACTTTTTTTCAAAAGAAATTAAATAGGAAACTAATAAGAGAATACATATCAAAAGTGAAAAAAGATAATGAAGTAGGCCCACATTTTTTATGCATTATTTTAGTTAAAATATTGGAAAATAAAAGGTATTTATAAAAGCTACAATATGTATAAAATAAAGTTTTAGATTCAAGAAAAAGATATTTAAGTGAAGATATATTTAAGAAAAGTATTTCAATGGGCATAAATTTTAAAAATTATTATTAAAATACATTTGAAAATACAATATTACATGGGAAAGAAGTAGACGACAAAGCAGAAGATGAAATAGTGAAAAAAAAAAAAAAAAAAAAAAAAAAAAAAAAAACTCTGACAAAACAGTGTCGAAACAAACCCGACACAAGGCCTCTCATAATGATCTCAACGGAAGAAAAGCACTGCACGATGACATAAGTAGACAAAATTTTTGAACAATAATTAGTAATATATATAATAAATTAGTTGGAGACACGTGCTTTGTACTATGAACTTATGACACGTTTATTTATTAGTAATTAGAGTTGACATGATTCAGAGTAAATAAAAATCAGAGTCAGAAATTGACGTCAAAAATTAGGATAAGAATAAATTGTTTATTTAAGTTTCAGAAATTAGAATCAGTCTTAATCTCATTTATGCGTTTATTTACGCTCATAATTAAAATAAACTATTATAAATTTACTTACCAACTATTTTAGTAGATTTTTATGTGTTAAACTTTTAAAAAATATATATATTATGCTAACTATCTTAATATTAGGATAACTAATTACTAATTATATTTTTTTAATCACACTAAATTAATAATCTAAATTAGGATAACTAATTAGTAATTAGATTTTGTTAATTACTCTCTTCTTTTGTGCTAAAAGTTGAGACATTGTTACTCTACATTATCAAGATAAAAAATTAGTTACATTGCATATTATAGAAAACAAAAATCAACTTAGGATATAGATTGAAAAATGAAAAGCAATAGGCATAACACAAGAATCAAATTATAAGCATGAAAAAAAAAAAAGCTATCTTAATTTCATTTAATTATTTGCATTGATATAAATTCGTCCATGGCACTAGTAAAAAAGAAAAAAAAAAAAAAAGCAAAAAAAATATATCAAGAGAAGTAAGTAAGGAGATACGAGAAGTGTAAAAGTAAATTAGAACATTTTTCAATTTTTTACTTTTTATTTTTTACTTTTCTATTCACAAATTTATTAGTATAATTAATTATAAAATCGTAATTACCCTTTTAGTCTTTTTACTTTCATACATTTCATTTAAGTTTCTTCACAAACAACTTTCTGTGGTTCACTGTTCTCAATTTTTACAAGGTAATTGTCAGTAGGGATATGGAAGGTCTTCTGAATTATAGATTTTGTTCATAGTCGACTTTGTAAGTAAATATGTATTTCTTTTCCCTTTTAGTCTTTTTCCCATTGGGTTTTGGCTAAAAGGTTTTTAAGGAGACATATTTGTAGCTTTCTTTTACACTCTGTTTAGTAAGATGGAAAGAAAATAGAAGAGAAAGTAAAACTATAATGCATAAAAAATTAGAATGATAGAAAAGATTTTGATTTTTCCTTAACTTGTTTGGTATGATAGGAAAGAAAGAAAATGAATCTACATTCCCTTGTTTGGTATTGGAAGTGAAACTAAAAAGATGAAAGAATTATTATTAGTGTAATTACTTTTTTGCCTAAATATTTTTTTATTAATATTCTTTTCTAATAAAAGTATAAATAATACAGTATTCAACATCAAATTAACTCGAAAAATTCATGTAACTTAAATATATATTCCATCCATATTATGTATATATACACACACATACAAAAATTTTCCTCAAAACAAAAACCTTTTATGTATGCAATACACACATATTACCAATGCAATGCTGATGATATTATGGCTTGATTAATATTTTGACATATTTGTTGTTATTATAATATATGCACCATCTGGTTTCTCTTTCTCTCTTTCAAATTTTTGGTTGCAATTGTTAAGACAATTATTGAAAATGGTTTATTATATCCTGGTATAAAACCCCAAAATCATATCTCTGCTATTACTATGAATCAAAGTTTTCTTTTGATGGCACTATGAATCAAGTTATTTATCCCAAAAATAATAAACGCCAACTTTTGGTGCCAATTTTGGATGAAAAATTAGGATAATTCATTAATTTGACTTCATTCAGGAAATTATCCACATTTTTCTTCCTAAAATCCTCCCACTTTTAGAGGAATTAAATATGGTGAGACTCACCAATCAAAATTTCCATTCAATTTTCTTTTCCTTCCCAATTTCCTTTCTACAAAACAAGCTAACTTACCAATTTCTATTCCAAAATCTCTCCAATATTTTTTTTTCTTCCACTTTTCATTCGTATCAAACACACTATTAAGGTGTGAGTTTTGACTATATCCTATGAAATGAGCTTCCAACTGTTATTTTATTCTTGTTTTAGCCTTTTTTTTAAGGTTGTTTTCTTTTTTTTATTTTCAAGATGTTATATCACAGTTTCTTTCCTCTTTTATATATATATATATATTTTTTTTTTACTTTTTTATTAATAATATTGGAATGATAGACTTGATAGAAGATAGACTTTAAAAGAGATACCAACCTAATTAGAATGTCTCGATCAACTTAAATATCAATTGTCTATACTCTTCAGATTATTAAAAAAAAAAGTACACAATTATTAAAATGCACATATATCATTTTGTACCTCATTTCTAGAAGTACTCAAAGTCTCCTAATTAGCATTGTAATAGTAGCCGACAGTATATTATCCTCCAATAGAATCCCACTTGGAAATTCGAAAAGAGATTTGAAGTAGAATTATTCGATCATCCGACGCCTTCAAGTAGAATAATATAACCAAAGCAAATAATTTTGTAAACTTATCCTGACATCCTATTTATACAAGGGTATTTCATTTCACTGATTTAAATTTAGAATTTAAATTTTATTATAATAAAAAATTTTAAAAAATAATCACATTTAATTTTTTTATTATAGTAAAAAAAATTTATATAAAATCACATCTTAACTTGAATTAATAACTTAAATTAATAAAATAAACAGACCCATAATATATCTAACATGTCAAATAACTCTGAACGATAATATTATTTATCTTCTTCAATGATAGGTCCATTTTCTCTGATCTCCAATTTTAAACTAGGAACATCTTCACCATACTATATACATGCTTCACAAGTATGATTTATCCCATGCCGAAATAAATGAAATCCAACTTCATCAATCGATTGTTTTGTAGCATTCCTATAATCTACACAAGAAGTACACCGAATCACATTCTTGTTAGCATTATTATTATAAGACAAATTATTCGACCCCTTTATCATATCCTTGGCTCATTCTATTAGCCACCACCTATTTCTTATCCATGGCTTGTTCTAAATGACATATATACAAATCTCATTAACCAATTTCAAATATATTATAACAATTTTTTTTTCTGCTAAATCTAAACTAAAAAACTGGATTTTATGATAACTTATAAAACAATCAATTACACAAATATAACAAAACTCATATCACCCAATTTCATAAAAAATCAAATTTATGAAATTGAAATAACCAATTACATAAATCTAACAAATTCAATACTACCCAACAAAATTCATAGCCTCGACCATTAAATTCATGACCAATTACACAATTTAAACAACCAAATTCACATATTTCAAATAACCCAAAAATTAAAAGGCTTAAATATATCACATTCAAAAGTAAAGTTGTATATTCTTTGTTTAATCCGACTAAACTAAAAGAAGACTTGAAATATAAAAACTCACCATATCTCACATAAAAAAAAACCCCCGAAAAAATCAAATTAAAAAGTTATAAATATTCACTTGCAAAAACCAAAAGAGCAGGGTAGGCCAAAGTCATGCCGGTCCGAATATATAAGTTTGAAAAAAATAGAGAATTTACCATTGAAAGTACATGAATCTAGACTTTTACCCCTTACTCTTAATAAATATTTTTTATTAGTGTAATTATTTGACTAAAAATATTATGAATTAAAAATAAAAAATAAAAATTCCAACCCATATACTTTTAAAAGATATTTATCAAGATTACCTAATAAGTTTTTAAGGTTGAAATCTCGGTCCAACAAACCTGAGAGTTTAGGCCGAGACCAGGTTAACAGTAACGAGCATTAATTAAGGCCGGTCTAAACTTGCAGCTTTAAGCAATAATAGATCACAAATAACTAATATTATTGCAAAAGGATAAACAATTTGTAAAAGGCAAGGATCATTTTAACATTATATTTAAACGTAGAAAATATGTGCAATTATTCTTTAAAGTGTAAGGGGAAATGCAAAGGAGATTTTCGTATCTATTTTATTTTTCTTAAAATGGAAAACGACATATTTAGGGCTCGTTTATTTTTCTGATTTGAGTTTGTAATTTGAGTTTATATATGATTTTATGTGAGAATTTTTTATTGTAGTAAAAAAATTAAATATGACTGTTTTTAAAAACTTTTTATTATAGTAAAATTTAAATTTTAAATTTGAATTAGTGAAGTAAATGAAACTTTATATATTTAGAAGGAAAAAAAAAAAAAAAAGAAAGGAAAAATCGTGGATGTATAGTGATACGAGCAAAGGAAGGATAAATACTAAACGGATTATGGGGAATCACGAAACCAAACCGACCTCACCGAAGGCCAAAAGTACGTGAAGGAACTTCCTTCTTCCCAACTCCCCAACCATAAGAGCCATTAATGTTGGGGCGGGTACTTGGGGGATGGTGGACTTTGGCGCCCATCGCTCCCTCCATCCAGCTGTGGGAAGAAAGATGCTGTTTTGGTGGCAAAAACAGGAACCCTTACACACTTACACGCCTTTATGTCTTTGATTAATTGAGACCTCCGGTACGTCAACATCCTATTAAGTTTTTTATATGTTAAATTTATATAAAATTATATAAAAATTAAAATATATATTTTTTTAGAATTTATTTTAAAATAATTTTATTTTTTATATGAAAATAAAAATAAAAACAAAAATTATTTTTAAAATATATTTGATAATTTTAATAAAAGATTATTTTCAATGTAAAAAATTTCATTAATATCTCTCTTTTTCTCTCTGTTTGAGAGAGAAAAAAACGAAAATAAAAAATAAAAAATGATTAAAAATTATTTTTTATTTCTCTATCTTATTTTACACTAAATTAAAAAATCGTTTTCATTTCTCTTTTTATCTTTATTATGTCAAACGTTATTTTATAAATATTTTTATTTTTTTTTATCAAAATACATAAAAAATAAAAATAGAATTAATTCCAAACACGATCTTGATTTACCGGTATCCTATGCGTACTAAAAAGTTCCCCTAATTTCAAACCGTCTAAAAAACCAAAAAAATAAAAAATAAAAAATAAATAACGAGCCATCGACCTTCCAACTTGAGTCTTTAGACACGGATTAGAGTCCGTTTGTTCATGAATTCAAATCATGTGATTTGAACCATTTTCGATTTACGTGTATTTTTTGTGAAAAAAAATACTGTAGCGATCATGAATCATGATTCGAATCAGGGATTCGAATCTAAGAACCAAATAAATTGTAATTCTTCTATATTTGCTAATGAAAGGTCAAAAAAAAAAAAAAAAAAAAAGAAAAAAGAAAGAAAAGGACAACAATTATAATACTAATAAATAATAACGATAATAAAGGATAGAGAGAGACATTGTTTTATGACAATTTTTTAATTAAGAGCTTTAACTGCATTAGCTGAAACAGCGCAGGGATGAAATATGTGATCTATTTAAGTGGTAGTTGCCTAAACTCTTTACGTGGGGATATCATTTATCCAATTCTTTCAAAATACACGCACTCAAATATCTCCTCTCTCTCTCTCTCTCTCTCTCTCTCTCTCTCTTGGAAGCTCCTTGTATCTAGGACCTGCTCTTTCTTCTCTCACTTTTTGGCCATCTGGGAAAACTCAACTTTTGCTATTTTATTTCGTTACACAGGTTTTCTGGTTAGGGAAATCTTAGAGAAAAGTTCTAAGATTAGTATTAAAAAAAAAAAAAAAAAAAAAACACAGGTACTATAAGGATATTTTGTTGCCTTTGTCTTAGAGGGGGGAAAAATGGTTGCTCCCATTTTGTCATCTTGGCCTTGGGAGAATTTTGGAATCTACAAGGTACCAACCCCAACTTTTACCAATTTTTTGGAAATGAATTGTTCTTTGTTGCTTTTCTGTTTTTCCTCTGTTTATAGTCTTTTGCTTGAACTGATTATATCTGGGTTGTTTTTTTTTTTTTTTTTTTTTTTTTTGTTTTAAAAAAACATATCTGCAGTATCTGGTGCTTGGACCTCTGTTTGCAAAGTGTATACATTCAATAATTGATGAGAAAACCCAGAAAGAAAGCTGGTGTCTCCATATTTGTCTGCTATATCTGTTTAGGTGTTTCCTTTATCAGCTATGGAGCTCTTACACTAACATGCTTTTCCTAACAAGAAATAGGAGGGTTATTCAACAAGGAGTTGATTTCAAACAAATTGACAAAGAATGGAACTGGTAAAAAAAAAAAAAATCCTCATTTTTTTTACACGAATTGGGTTTATTATAATTATTAACATTATTTTGATTTTGGGAATTTTGGGAATTTTAATTTGTTTTAACTTATGCAGGGACAATTTCTTAATTCTTCAAGCTCTGTTTGCCTTTATTGGGTGCTACATCTTCCCATCTCTTCAGAATCTTCCACTCTGGAATCTAAAGGGCCTCATCGCTGTTGTGATTCTACATGTTGGAGTTTCAGAGCCTTTGTATTATTGGGTTCACAGATTTTTCCACAGAAACGACCATCTTTTCATCGATTACCATTCTCTCCACCATTCGTCTCCAGTTCCTCAGCCTTTTACAGGTGAAATCACAATACTTCTTTAAAAAAGGAAAATTAATTACTTTAATTAATATTAAAATTAATTCATTCATTCATTTCACTCATACCCTTAACTAAGTTTCGTTTCGCATTCCACTGCAATACTTAGTTTGGCATATCAGTTCTCTCTCTATTTACCAAATTGGAATGTACTAAAATTTGCTGATATCAG
This sequence comes from Morus alba, assembly GCA_012066045.3. Taxonomy (NCBI): domain Eukaryota; kingdom Viridiplantae; phylum Streptophyta; class Magnoliopsida; order Rosales; family Moraceae; genus Morus; species Morus alba. Next base: position 56,411,760 of record CP050224.2, read on the forward strand.
TTCTCTCTCTATTTGCTGAATTTTCTCAGTTTGTTATATTTTCTGTAGTAGCATCGACTGTGCAAAATTGGAATTTCTCTCTCTCTCTTTTTATTTTTATTCTATGCAGCTTATTAGGGTCTGTTTAGTTCGCTAATTCGAGTTTTTAATTCGAGTTAAGATGTGATGTTATGTGAGAGTTTTTATTGTAGCAAAAAAGTTAAATGTATCTGTTTCTGAGAGCTTTTTATTGTAACAAAACTCGAATTCTAAACTCGAATCGGCAAAATAAACAATGAAGAATGTATTATTATTATTGAAGAATGTATTATTATTATTATTATTATTATTATTATTATTATTGAAGAATGTATTATTATTATTATTATTATTGAAGAATGTTTGTTGTTTATTTATTATTTGTTTATTTATTGCAGCTGGGAATGCGACATTCTTGGAGCATCTATTTTTAAGTCTTGTCATTGGCATACCAATTATTGGCGCTTCTCTGCTGGGATACGGATCAATAGGGTTGATATATGGTTACATTTCAATTTTTGATTTCTTGAGATGTTTGGGGCATAGCAATGTTGAAGTTGTTCCACATAAGCTTTTCGAGGCAATTCCATTTCTCAGATATCTTCTTTACACTCCAACGTAAGTAATTTTTTCTACCAACACGGCACGTTAAATTCTAAAAAATAATATAGTGCATACATCAAGTTTTTATTAGCGAAATTTATGGAATGGTTAAACCGATTTTAATTGTTTAAGATCCAGTTTATTTTACTGATTCGAGTTTTACTATAATAAAAAGCTTTTAGAAACAATTACGTCTAATTTTTTTGCTGCAAGAAAAAGTTATAATATAAAGTCACATCTCAACTCGTTTTAATTCGAACCAGTGAACTAAACAGGCTCTAAGAAAATGAAGGTTTTTTTTTGTTTTGTGAAATGTACCTTAATTCAGGTTGTTTTTAATTATCTAACTTGAAACCTGCCTTAAAAAAATAAATAACGGAATTAGGTTGAAAGTTAACTATATTGAGAATGGCTTTTGTCTTTACCCATATGGTTATCTTGATTAGTGGTTCTTTGCATGATAATAAGGGTAGTTGGGCGATGCTTATATTCTATAAACCATCAAAATATTTTATATATATATATATATATATATATATATCGAAGTTATCGTGATATCATGTCCTAGCACAAGTACTCAAACCTTTTATTTTTTCATCAATTAAAGTTTAATTTTGTGTGTGTATTTTTGTATAAACATGATTCACACTTCAGCGTGATCTAATTAGTTAACTAAGGTGGTTGCTTGTTCTTTTTCATCGAGTAAAAAGTTCTATTTTCTTTGTATGTATTTATATAAAGATGATTCGCACTTCAACGTGGTCTAATAATTAACTAAGGTGGTGGTTTTTTTTTTTTTTTTTTTTTTTTTTTTTTTTTTTTCTTTAAGCAGGTAGAGTTTAATTTTCTCTGCATGTATTTTTATATAAACTTGATTCACACTTCAACGTGATCTAATTAATTAACTATGGTGGTTGCTTTTTTTTCAGCAAGTAAGGATTTATTAATTAAGTTTTTATTTTTTTTATTTTTAATCTCAAAAGTTTAAGATAGAATGTTGAATCTAATTATAGATTATTTATGTCTTACTTGGACTACTATATCTAGTGCTACTCTGCCCTAAAAAAACAAAAAGACCAATTTAATTTTAATTGTTGATCGTCTGTGTTTGGAGTAAGGATTTATGTCATAGTTCGGATTATGATAAGTGATTTACTTTTAAAAAATACACGTAAATTGAAAATAGTTTAAAATGAATTTTTTTTTTTTTTTTGTTTTTTTTTTTTTTTTTTTGTTTTTTTTAAAAAAAAAAAAATTCCGCTAAAGGAGAAGGACAAACTGACTTGGATATAATTATGTTGTCATATGTACCTTATTTTGCAGATATCACAGTTTACACCATACTGAATTGGAAACCAATTTCTGCCTCTTCATGCCTCTCTTTGACGCAATGGGTAAAACATTGAACTCTAGATCGTGGGAGTTACACGAGAAGATAAGTGCAAACGCAGGTGCGCTTAAAATTTTGCCAATTTCACTAAACCAAGCATTTAATGGTCATCTTCATTGTAATAAATTTCCTAAATTTTAGGTGTTAAAGTATAAAATTATTGTTGGCCCACTTTCTGATAGTTTAAGTTTTTGAGATAGATTGGTAAACTAACATGGTATCAGAGTGGGAGGTCCTGAGTTCAAACTCCCGTAATTGCACTCTTTATCTCCATTTAAATTGTCATCACGTGTTGGGTCTTTATATATATATCGGATTTAAATATTCACATGTTTGGCTTTCTAATTAATTTACCCATATAGTTACCTATTATCCAGCCCACACGTGAAGGGGAGAGTGTTAAAGTATAAAACTATTATTGGTCCACTTCCTAATTGCTTTTTGAGATGGATTGATAAACTAACATTAGGTATATCCATTATTGAGATACAGAGCAAGCTCTTAGCTTTTCTAGCCCCCATAAACACATTACATTTCATGCCCTCCACTAAACAAGGACTTCTTTATCAATGAAAAAAAAAAAGTAAAAAAGAATGAGTGGTGTACTCACGTTCTTAGCCTAACGACTACTTGACAATCTAACGAGAATTAATAGAGTAAAAACGCGACGTTAAATATGCAGGTAAAAATAATTGCAAGGCACCGGATTTCGTGTTCCTAGCTCATGTTGTGGATCTCACATCTTCTATGCATGTTCTGTTTGTGTTCCGATCTTTTGCATCTTTCCCGTACACCATGAGGATCTTCTTGTTGCCCATGCTGCCCGGGGCTTTTCTCATTATGCTAGCGATGTGGGTTTGGTCTAAGGCTTTTGTGGTTTCCTTTTATAACCTCAGAAAGAGGTTGCACCAGACATGGGTTGTGCCTAGATTTGGCTTTCAGGTGTGTTGTTTTTTCCTTTTTTTTGGCTCTCTGTTTTTATTAACATAAGAGATTGAACAACTAGTATCAAGATACTATAACGCATCCCAACTAAGTTGCACTCGATAAATATATATTTGCTAAATTACCTTTGAATTAATGAAAATCTTACCATGAGAAAAATGTTCAGATTTTTAAAAAAATTATGATACCTCTCTTAAAATACTTTGTAAACACGTTTATTAAATGAAATGAGTATCTTCAATCAAAAACATGTCACGGAAATGTTGTTAATATGAGCATTATCCTCTAAACTATATTATCTGGTAAACTAATTAAAGAATATCTTGTTTTTATTTTATTTTTATTTATTTTGCAGTATTTCTTGCCATTTGCAACTGACGGCATCAACAAGCAAATAGAGGACGCCATCCTTAGAGCTGATAAGCTAGGGGTTAAGGTCATAAGCCTTGCTGCATTGAATAAGGTTGGTATCGGTTTATTTCATAATTCTTTTTTATTCTCTATATTTACTTTTTTCTTTCTTTTAAGTGTACCGCCACTTTTTCATCAAATTTATTAGGTCTTATTGCATGAGACCCCCTGATTTTTTCGTGTTTGATAGATTGATCCCTGAAGTTTAATTACTAATTGACTCTTAAATTTTAAAATCATATTGCATTGTCGGTCCAATTGAAAACAGTATTAAATAATAACATACCCTTCACGTGCACTACTTGTCAAGTGCAATATTGAACATATACAAATAAATAGTACATCAGAAGGGGACGTTGGGTTGCCGTTGCCGGGTGGGGTAGATGGTTAGCTATCATGGCGCCGCCGCCGTGGTGAACATCAGCGACACTAACAAAACTCCTTGCTCTAAGGTTCACACCACAATAGTTAATTCTCTTTTTCTCTGTTAGTTCTCCTTTGGAATATTTGTATAGAGGTAATGAACTTGCTTTTCTGACAACAAATAATCAATATAATTCTGAAAATTTAATGAATTTCCATATGTGGTCAAAATGTGGAAAATGCATATGGGTCCAATTTTTGGAGGTTAAAGGGGTTTTTTTTTTGGGAGGGGATGAGTTAGCTAGATTTGTGGGGATGGTTGCGACGCCGACGCCAGGAGGCGCTGTGACTTTGGAGAGGATACGAACCAATGATGGGCACCACTACCTCTAGATCTCAACTTCGACGCGTCGAACTATCGTTGAAAGATCTCGCTGTCGTCACACCCACTCACTCAGCAAATTGCAGTTTCATAATTATGCTAGATTTCGCTATCGCAGTGGCCTCCTCCCACTGCAAATCGCAACATCATCGTCGTCGTTGCCATCATGCCCACTTCCCAGCCAAACTTGGAGTCGCAACAGCTTGCTTCCATTTCAAATCGTGATGTCCCCGTCGTTGCACCCACTTCCTCACCAAACTTCGGCATCACTCGCTGTGCCTCCTCCCCCTCCAACTCCCGACTTCACCACACCTTTTTCCCCCCTTCCCAAAAACATCTTATCAGACTGCAAATAAAGATATAGAAGACCTGTGATTCGTGGGCTTTTGTCATTAACGTTTTTTTTTTGTTTTTTTTGTTTTGGTTTATCCCTAATTAGAAAATAAAGACCAAACATGCCCATAAGAGAAGGCTCACGTGCAGATGGTTAAAACCGTTAAAGTATTTAACAGATGTTACTGAAAGGATATCATTAATGCAACCATTTTAAAATTTAAAATTCAAGGGATTAATTGTTAAGAATTAAAATTTGTGGATCAATCTATCAAACACAAAAAGTTTAAAGGGTATCGTGCAAAAAAGCCAATTTATTCGTGCATTGCTAAACATCCTGGCGGGGAATCTCAAAAGAGTAGATCCCACTGATGGGGCCACAAGAGGTGGGGCTCACTCGTGTCTGATGGGGTTAGCATTTTTCTTTTATTCTATTGAAATCTGATTGGCGGTGTTTGGTGGTCAGTTAAATAAATTTCAGAATGACACATGCTCAATAAATGATATGGCAGACCTTTAACTTTGACAAGTATTTAGAGTTTCTGCCATCTCTGAAATTTAGATACAGTTGGTACTGATGTCGTCGTGGTGCTGTTTTCCTTGTCACGTTTGTGTCACATAATATTTGCATTTTGGCCTTTCGTGGTGTTATTTGCCACTCTTTATCCACCTAGTGAACTGACTAGTCATAGCCACTGAAGCAACCATGTGACTAATGAAAACCCTTCAACACCCGATAATGTCCTGGCATGTTGTGGGCCCTTTGGCACTTCCCTGCCCGTCAGTGTAAAAACAGTGGCAATGTCTGTATTTTGAGAAAAAACCTTCGAAACCCATAGGTGTTAAACACCACCGCAACAAAAAAAAAAAAAAAAAAAAAAAAAAAAAAAAAAAAAAAGTCTCATATATATATATATATATATATATATCTCATATTATAATAGTCACATTGTATTAAAATGCGGTGTTCAATTTTATTGGTACTTAAAGGCCGATTTAGTTCATTGATTCGAGTTGAGATGTGACTTTATTAGAGAATTTTTTACTATAATAAAAAAATTAAATATGACTGTTTTTGTGAGCTTTAGAGTTTAGCCTGACTCGAACCCATCATTGTTTGTCCAAAAATTTAATCGAAGGGGCACAACCCGGTCCATGTCTTATTTTTAAAGGTTTTTTTTTTAAAAAAATATTTTATAAAATTTTGGATTGGCCTGGCTGGGTTTTTAAGCCAGACTAAGTCGTCTTTCTCTCATTTAAGGTCATTCCGGTCTCGTAGCATTCTTAGTATAATTTGACCCAAAAGGGATTTAAGCCTAGGTTTTCTTAATTATATATTCACGCAATTTCTATTTGAGATTGTATAACGTGGACTTTGTGAACTAGCTCTTTACATCAACAATGACGGAGGAAGTTGCCTCTTAGTGGGCACATGTCGTTTTTAAGATTTTTAATTTTTTTTTATTTATTTTAGGTAGAATTTTAAAATATTTTAAGTTTGTCTTTACTGAATTAGAAAATTATAACTGCACCCCTCAATAATAGAATTCAAAATTTTGAAATTTTTTATTGTATGCGAAAACCTTAGAAGTAACTAAAGCTTATGGTTTTTCTCTTTTATTCAGTCCATGCATGCCATGAACTTGGCATTTAAGGATTCATGTGCAAAACTCAGACACTTCATTAACTTACCATTTCGCTAACATCTTGTAAAATGGCATAAAAATAGACTCAGAAGTGCCATGGAAGACAATGTCCCCACTTAATGGATCCCTTGTTTTGGCTTTAGCTTCCTCTTTTTTTTTTTTTTTTTTTTTCCCCCTCATTTTGAGCCATGCATGACTATTGGAACATAAAAGTTGGGAACTTTGGGTTTGGATTCAGATCACATGTATCTACATTCAATTCATATGAACCTTTGAAGAATCACTCATTCCTGATCTAAAAACAACATATTCTGACGATTATTGTTTCATTTCGTTTTCTTTTGGGTATTAATTTAATTTTAATGTCCATAATGTGACAATAAACTAGGCCTTTTTTTTTTTTTTTTTTTTCTAAGTCAACCGAGTACGAAAGTGGGGTTCATTTTGAATTTTTTCTGTGAAAAAAAAATAGAGGGCTGCATTGTTAAAACAAATAATGGAACAATATCTGTCAAGCAATAAAACTCGATAAGAAGGAAAACAATATTTCAATCCCTATTAATGATTCTAGGGTCCGTTTGGTTGGGGGATTCGTCCCCCGATTCGAATCATGATTCGTGGTTCGCTACAGTAGTTTCTCTCACAAAAAATACACGTAAATCGAAAATGGTTCAAATCACATGATTCGAATCCCTGAACCAAACGGAATGACGCTTCTATTTCCTCTCTCTCTCTAATATATATATATATATATATATATATATATATATAATTAGTTATAAGAAATGGAGGTGTGCCCACAATGGAGACTATTGAAGTAATGATTTAAAAATGGCTACCAAGAGGAAAGAACACCATTTATTAGACAACTGCTTTGATGTCTACACTACATTTGATAGAAGTGGATTGCCAACGTTTTTTTCTTCCCCACTCCGCACATGTAACTTTGCCATTATTTCTCCTAAAATTAATTATACCAGAACTCCTTTTTTTTTTGGGTTGATTTTTCTTGAATATTATCATATTCGCAGAATGAATCTCTCAACGGTGGTGGGACCCTCTTTGTGAACAAGCACCCAAACCTCAAAGTTAGAGTTGTTCATGGAAACACCTTAACTGCTGCGGTCATTCTAAACGAGATTCCTAAGGATGTCACAGAAGTGTTTCTGACTGGAGCAACTTCTAAGCTTGGAAGAGCCATTGCTCTTTACCTTTGCCAAAGAAAAGTGCGAGTCCTTGTAAGTATATCCTTCTCTTTCTTCCAATTCTATTATTTGTCATGTTACTTAGAACAATATTATTACATACCGCTGGTGTTGAGCACCATTCATTAATAAAAAATGACGAAGACCGTTTTTTATCGGTGGTAGTGTTTAGCACTGACGGTGTCTGCTAACAATTTTCTAAAATATGTGATGAAACTTGGGAGTCATACAAAATATTATGCTGTACTTTTCTCTATTATGAAATGTCATGTTATGGTCTGAAAAATGAGAAAATGGAAATGAACGTACGCATCTAACAATATTGTGAAACGTTTTTTTTTAGTATTTTTTATAAATATTACATATTACCAAGTTTTTTGCTACAGTGAGTAATTAATGTAGATTGTGGACCCCATTTACGTGCATTATTAGCAAATGACATACAGCTGAGAAAGAGTGTGTGGTGACGATCATATAACACGATTATAATGTCATGCATGCCCACCATTAATTATATATCAAATCTACAGATGCTCACTTTATCAACAGAGAGGTTTCAAAAGGTTCAGAAGGAAGCGCCTGCCGATTGCCAAAGTTACCTTGTGCAAATCACGAAATACCATGCAGCCCAAAACTGCAAGGTACGTACATCGTCTAACGATTTATGCATCACTACTGGATCACATATTCACATATTAATTTTAGGAACTGCTCGAAAAACCATAAATTCGGTCAAATCATATCCATAGAGTCAACAATAATATGTTAGGCATGTTAAAATTATAATTATTATATGAAAATTTGAATATTTTTGGCTCAAAATATAACTTGTCTTCGTACGAATAGTAAACGTGGATCAAATTAATTACATATCACACGTTAATTTTGCAAAAATGATAATAGGCTCCGCAGAGTCACAACTTGCATAAACAAAGTGGTGGGCCCCATTCTCTTCTAGGGCTCACATGGGGTCCACTGTGTGTCTTGAGGAGTAACGTGGAGTTGTTCTGCAATGTTCTTAATTTTGGGACTCAAAATTTTGACCTGGTTCATTTCACCGATTCGAGTTTTTAGTTTTAGGTTTCTACAGTAAAAAGCTTTTAGAAAATGTCATATTTAACTTTTTCTGCTACAGTGAAAAATTCTAAAAAAATGTCACATCTCAACTCGAATTGAAAACTTAAATTTGCGAAATGAACGAGACTTAATACTATTTAATTACCATATCCATATAAATCAATCATATGTTAAGGAGTAGGAGTGTATTAAATGTGTTAACTCTGACAATTCAAATACTTTTTGCCTCCAAATTAATGTGACCTTTACATCTTGGTGGCAATTGTAGACATGGATTGTTGGCAAGTGGATAACGCCAAGGGAGCAAGGGTGGGCTCCATCAGGGACACATTTCCATCAATTTGTGGTGCCACCAATCTTGCCCTTCAGAAGAGATTGCACTTATGGTGACCTGGCAGCTATGAGATTACCGGAAGATGTTGAAGGGCTTGGATCTTGTGAGGTGAAACTCTCTTCCTTTTATCACAACAATTTACTAAGGATTATTTTCAAAAATAACATTTCTTTAAAAAAAAATAAAAAATTATAGCAAACCTAGCTTTATTTTGAATCTTTATGACTTTCATTTCAAGCACACCGACACATCATCACTACTCGAGAGCCGTACGCATTTACATTGTCAAAATTGGAGAAAATGGAAAGAGATGAAAAAGAGAAAAATGAAAGAGAGAAAAAAAAAAAAAAAGAAAGTTGGTTTAGGGTTTTGCCAAGTGTATTTTTTAACAATATAATCGGCAAGACAGTCATTGTAAAAACTGAAATTCCTGAAAAGTAGTGTTAGGTTTTGCCATACAAATTTTTTTTTTTTTTTTTTTAAATAATGCAACAAATAATTACCTCCATATACAACCTTGATTACATGCTTAATTCTATATCCTGATTATATTAATCTATTTTCTAACTCTTCTTGATGTGCTCTTTTTTACAGTATACCATGGAGAGAGGAGTTGTGCATGCATGCCATGCGGGTGGAGTGGTTCATCTGTTGGAAGGTTGGACTCATCATGAAGTCGGAGCCCTTGATGTTGAAAGAATTGACCTTGTGTGGAATGCTGCTCTAAAACATGGTTTAAAGCCCGTTTCATCACACAAAATTGCTAATTCTCTGTAGGACTATTTCTTGAATTGGAAGAAATTTAGAAGGAATCAAGAAAAAAAAAAAAAAAAAATTAATCATATATGGCGCTGAAATTTCTTTTTAATTTATTTCCTTGTCCTCTTGCTTTTCAAAAACATGGGTAACCATATAATCTGTGGTGTGGACTTATGTTTCATCTAAAATTGTTGCTCCACATGTAGTAGAACATCTTATTCAATTGAAGTATCTGAAGCAAGATAAGTTATCATTTAATTTCTATATAAGTAAGATATATCTATATATATATATATATATATATGTATACATGCACATGAGTTATTCTACTATGTCTGAGCCAGAAATGTTAACACTTCAAACATGCTGGTTACGGCTTTGAGTTAAAGGAATAAAAAAAGTATTTCTATTAATTCCCTTTGATCATTGATCGTAATGGAAGATGGGGATAGTACGAGAAAAGAGATGCTTCTATATATACTACAAGAAAAATCGTCTTCAACAATTAAAAATTAATTCGTAGAAAGTTCAAATATAGTTGCAGATAATTTTCAGTGACAAATAATTTATGTGACGTTTTGGTTTGTGGATTTAGAATCATGATTTATAATTTTGATTTTTAAAATTTAAATTTTTTGTGAAAAAAATATTGTATAAAATTAAAAATCATGATTCAGAATCAGGACGAACCCTTAAAATAAACATCCCATTAATTGTTCTTTGGTCGTGGCCGTAGAAAGTTTTTCTGACTAAATGTTGTGTAGTCACAAAAAGGTTCAGATTTTTGATGATTAATTGTTAGTTGCAAAAAGCATAAATAGCAGTCGTTAAAAGTTTTTCAATTTGGTCTTTAGGAGACCAATATACAAAGTTATTTATGACTAAATGCACAAAAAGGTTTCAGATTTTGATGATTAATTGTTAGATACAAAAAGCATAAATGACTAAGTATTTTTTATTTTTAAGTGATTTTTATTGTTTAATTTTATTTGAATCATTTTTTTTATATAAACAAAATGCATTAAATTCAAAAATGAAGATCCACATTTAAAATTTTGAGTATATATTATTGATAATGAAGGTAACTCAACAAAATATGAAGAAATTCTCATTTACCCCCTAAACGCGAAAAAAAGAAACTTACAAGTACCAAAATAGAGAGAGAGAGAGAAGAAATTAAGAGAGAGAGAGATATTCTGTTAAGCCTCAGAAATTAAAACTTCTTTCTAACAAACTAATATACTGTTTAAGCCTAACTAGACTCTTCAACATTTCCCCTCAAGCTACGGAGGGGTTTAGTGAGTGTTAGCTTGTAACAAGGCTTTTATGAAAATATCGGCAACTTGAAATTCTGTTGAGACATTTATCACTTTTAGCGCCTTGTTGATTCCCTGTCTTCTGTATATCTAGCCAAATTTGCATCAGAAAATCCCTGAAGTGACAATAACTTTGAGTTTGTTGCGAAATGTAATCCACAATTATCAGAGGTACCTTGCAAATACCTTAGTACTCGTTTACATGCTATCCAATGAGCATCTGTTGGAGCTTTAAGAAATTAACTGAGTTTGGGTGTGTTTAGGATTGCTTTAAAAACTCTCAAAAAACACTTTATACAATAAACGATACAATTATAATGTTTGGTAAAGATGCACCGAAACACTTTGCACATAAATCAATGCACTTTTTAAGTTATTTTGAGAAGTTAGAATGTATAGTTTTTAAATTTTACTTCCACTTCTGTTTCTGCTTTTGCTTTTGCTTTAAATAAAAGTAGCGCTTCTATTAAAAACACAGCAATCTCAAATTAGCCTTACGTTTATTGAGAAATAAATATCTTGCCGAGTCATGGTTATGTACTGCAAGCCACTAATAAAACTTATATATAAAGACTGACAAAGTCGATTGGAGTTCCATGAGATGAGGACAATTTTTGCTTCTCACACATTGGAGTAGGAGCAGCTTTGGCAATTGCCATGTTAGCATTTTGTAACAAGTCTCTCACACACTTCTTTTGAGTAAGATAAAAGACCAGCGTTATCTCTGTAAGTCTCATACCCGAGAAAGTAATTGACTGAGCTTAGAGTCTTCAAGGTAAATTGATTGTTGAGGTCATGAATGAACAAAGACAGATTTAGCATCAGATTTTACTTTTAAGGGAAAGATTCAAATATACTTGGCGAAATCAAATGAATGTAGTAACGGAAACCATCTTGAGAAACATGAGGTGACGGTCCTCAAATATCTGCGTGTATACTTTCAAATGGTTTACTTGACCCATTTTACATACATCTTGTGGGAGACCTCACTATTACATTGAGTGGTTTCAAGACCACCAAAGGGGTGAGGCACCATCAATAGCGAATAGCTTAGCCGTTTTCAGTATTTTATTGGTGGATTACTTTAGTGTCATTATAGATTTGGGATGAGCTCCAGATGAACTTTTCCGTGGGAGTCTATCATTTCTACAAGACTAATAGGGTCTTTTTTTTTAGACCTCTCCTGAGTTTCCTTCATTCTACATTGCTGCTAGCAACTATTAGTTCATTCCAACATCTTTACCTGTTGAGAAAAACATGTGTGTGTTGTCCCACATGAAAAATAATGAGAATGTATAGTGATTTATATACATGAAAGGACCCAAAACCTAATAGGTTAACATTTTATGTCAAGTTGGACTCGTGAAGTGTGTTGTGTTAGTTTTGCATGTGGTCCCTAACAAGGGAATCAGAGCCGATGGTTCGTATGGACTAAGCGATCACACTCGGTTGTAGTTCCCACGTTGCCTCCCATGGAGAGTTGGTGTTCTCACAGTTGGTGTTGTTGCAGGTGGGATGGTGGAGTATTGATGGACTTGCATAGTTTCGGCTCTCTTTCCCGTGCTAGAGTTGGCTACCATTTAGAGTGTGATGCTTGGATATGCCGACTACTAGAAACTTTGGTTCAAGGGGAAACTCGGTGAACACACACATGAGAGGGAGATTGTTGAGAAAAGTGCATGTGTGTGTTGTCCCACATGGAAAGTGGATGAGAATGTAAAGTGGTTTATATACATGACAAGGACTCAAGACCTAATAAGTTAAATTTTTAGGTCAAGTTGGACTTTTGAAGTGTGTTGGGCCAGTGTCTCCCCAACACTACCAAACTCGAGGTCAAGTTCTATTCAATAGAAGGGGTGAACTGATGTAAGGAGTTCTAAATATATTTTATTATCATTTATTTTAATTTTCTAATTTAGCTTATTTTGTTATTAATTTATCATTTATCTTAATTTGTATTGTGTGATCGTTTTGTAAGTGGACTATAAAATAGTCCACTAAACTATTGTATTAGTAGAACTTGAATATTTTGAGAATTAAATACTAAGATGAGTTTTCTCTCTAATTTGAAGATCTTTCCTTTGTAGAGTTTCTTTGAGTGGATTCGGGAATCCTCTATCCGGATTAGGTCTGTACAATTCAATCCGCCACGAACAAAAGGAAAATGTGTTTATTTTAGTAAATATAGGGAATATTTGTTAGAAGTTGTTTTTTTTTTTTAAATTTAAAATCTTGATCAATTCGGTTATTTGCAATTGAACTTATGTACTTAACATACAAATTTGATAGAGATTTAAATTTATAAAGTTTGGATTTAAGTACATTTCCAAATGGATTTAAAATTTGATAATTAAGAATATTGGAAATAAGAAGGATATCTATACGTAATTACATTAATATTTATTTTTTGAGAAGTGTAAAAAAGAAAAGAAGAATAAAGCAGAACATAAATTTAAGAAAATATACCCTTTTCAAAGTCTTCATTCTGAAGAATGAGCGGTAAATATTTGCTTTTGTTTCAAATTAATGTTTTATATTCTGGAATTCTTCTTTGACCTGCACAGCAAAAAAAAAAAAAAAAAAAAAGTAAAACGAACGTTATGAATAGACATATAATGTCGTAATTCTAAAGTAATTAAATAATTATAACTTAAAGTAGATAATAATTGAATTTTATATTTATTTTAGCTTGTTAATTTACTTTAGTTGATATATAAGATGGTAAGGCATGAATTATGAAGTGTAAAATTTTGAGTAACCTTTAATTATCATTCAATGACAATTTGATATTCAAGAGATTTTCTTCAAATTGATGTTGAGTTGTATCAAGAATTTAAATATGAAATAAGAATTAGTCGAGAAAGAGATAAAGATAATAAATAGGAATAAATAAATATAAGTATAAAACATGTGGATAGTGCCACGTTGACACCAGATGTAACGTGTGGGGGACCAGAAAAAACAGCTGGAACATGGACATAAATGACGACGCATAAGAAAGCACATAAACAAAAAGAAAGTTATGGTGTGTTTGGTTGGTGAAAATGAATGAAATAGAATGGAATGAAATTTTAATTTAATGTTTGGTTGGATTTATAAGAAATGAATGGTTATTTAAAAGGAATGGTCATTCACTTATTTTAGATAAATCATCATTCCTTTCTCATATGAGAAGAATGAGCATTCTAAGTTCTTTTTTTATTTTTTATCATAATTACATTTTAATATTATAATATAATTAAAATATATTATATAGTAGTTATATCTTATAATATAATATATAATAAAAATATAATAATATAATATAGTTATAATAATATAATAATTAATTTGTAATATAGTTATAAATTATAATATATTTATTTAATATTCTATAATAATATATAATATATTGTAATGTAATTATATTTTATTTTTAATATAATATATAATAATATTATAATATATATAATATGATATAATATATTATAGTTGTAATATTTTAATAAATAATACCATAATTATACTAATAATTCTAATATTATTATTTTATCATATAATACAATTATTTTTATTATATTAACAATATAATAATAATTAATATAATTAAATATTAATATAATCTTATAATTCTAATATTATTATTAATTATAGTGCACTATACATAACTACATGATTTATTAATTATAATATATTTATTGTGTATAATATAATAATTATATATTATATTGTAATTATATATATATATATTATATTATAGTATAATATAATATAGTTGTAATTTTTAATTATATTATAATTAAATTATTATTGTTTATTATATAATCTTATAATATATTTTATAATATTATAATAATATTAATATTTTTAATAATTTTATTATATTATATATCATAATTATATAATATATTATATAATAATAATTTTATTATATTATATTACATTTTATATATTATAATATTATAATTATATTAAAACAGTTAGGTACTTTTTTTTTTATTATTTTTGCTTACTCTAGGTTTTTTTACCTTATTCGTATTTATTCTTTTGTTCTTCCTTACTTTATTTTTATTGTCTATTTCTTTTACAATCTTTCGTGGTAGGTTTTAGACAACTTTATGTATTGCTTCACTTAATCAATCTTTGCCATATATATATTCTATAATGTGTGTGATAGATATAATATGCTTTGCTTTGTGCAGTTGCCCTTAGTAGGTAGCCACAAATTTCTATCACACATTGTTTAGAATATCTTATATTTGAGCCACGATTATTTTATCTTAGTTCTGGTAAGTTTTTTTACGTGGCAATGATTGTCATGATTGATTTTGATGAATTGAGCTTCATATATTTTGTTCAAAGATTGTTGTGAGTACATTTTTCTTATTTGGATGCTAATTTTATCCACTTTTTTTTCAATAAAAACAGTTAGGTACCTTTTTCTTTATTATTTTTGCTTACTCTAGGTTTTTTACCTTATTCGTATTTGTTATTTTGCTCTTTTCATAATTCCTTTTGTTCTTCCCCACTTTATTTTTATTGTCCATTTCTTTTGCAATCTTTCGTGGTAGGCTTTATTGTTTACTTAGTATTATTGTTTCTATTTTTGGTCTTTTCAGTGTTCACATTGTTTTGAAAATCATATCTTGATTTTATAGTTTTCCCCTCCTTTTCTTGAAGACTGTTCGTTATTTTTCCATAATTGGGACTATATTTCCTTTGTTTTTCAATCTTGTCACTTTCTGTTTCCCTTATCGTTTCGTAGTAAAGCCCGAAAATCTTATACCTCTTTCATTTTTTCTTGCTCATATATATTTTTTTTATGATTCCTTTCTGCTAGGCATTGTCCATAGAGTGCATTCTACTGTTGTTTAATCTATTTATATAATATATTTGTTCTATTTTTTTCCATCATGCAGTTTATTATTTCTGTTTCTTTAATATTGCGTTTTTCTTTTTCTTCTTCCTCTTAATTTACTTGGTAGTTTTTGGACAATTTTATATATTGCTTTATTTAATCAGTCTCTGTCACATATGATGTATAGTGTATGTGATAGATATAATGTGTTTTTCTTTGTCCAATTGCTCTTAGTAGACAGCCACAAATTTCTATCAAACATTGCTAAGAATAGCTTATATCTGAGCCATGATTATTGTATAAAAATATTGTTATATTTACATGCTTGGTCACTTACATTTTTCCAGAGTTTTTTCCTCATCATTTTATAGCATTCGATGTATTATTCATTTTGCTTTTTACCTACAATTTTTTTTATTGTATTTTTTGTTGGGCAGTTTATTCCATTGCAATTAATAGTTCTTTCTGCTTATATATATTGTCTCTTTTGTTTTGTATTTTATTTGTTTTTTTCAATTTTAGTTTTGCACTTTTTTGTATTTTATGCCCTTAGTTGTTTTCTCCATTTTATCTATTTTTTCCCTACTTTTAAATTATACTATTTCTAATTTTCTCAAATATTAATACTAATATTTTTTAAAATTTATATTTTACAATTGAAAAAAACAAAAGCCCTAAGGCAACAAAAAAGAAAAAGAAATTAATATATATGGTAAATAACTTCATATGACAATATCTTATATATATCATAAATAATTTTATATAATAATATCTTATATATTCATGTATAAATATACAAAAATAATCTATTTTTATTGTATATAAACTCTTACTGCGCGCACATTGCTACTATAGAATTATAAATATTTTTATGCTTTGTTTATTTTACTGATTTGAGTTTTTAATTTTAAATTTTTAAAAAATATTATATTTAATTTTTTTTATTATAATAAAAAAATTTTAAAAAATATTATATTTAATTTTTTTTATTATAATAAAATTTTTTTAAAAAATATCACACATTAATTTAAATTAAAAATTTAAATTTATAAAACGAGGTGTTATAAATTTATAGATATATATGATTTGTAGATGTTTTGCGCCCACTTTCAACTGGTAAATGAAATAATAATAATAATAATAATAAAGGAAAGAAATGAGAAAAAGAAAAAAGTTAAACGGCCAGCAGCAGCTGAAAGTCTTACCAGGCGTCACACTTCTCCGTTGGACACGAAATCAAAGCCCCACGCCATGACCGCCAGAGTTGCCACCGTACGACACGTGCCCACAACATGTTCAACCGCTACAACTCTCTTCCAAAAAGCCCATCAAGCAAAGGGAAAAAAACAAAAAACAGAGAACTTTAGAAAATGGCGATTATAGAGAAGAAGGCATTTCTCGGAGTGCAAAAGAAAAGACTGAAAAATAAGCGTTAACAAGAAGAAGTATAATTTGCTTGACAAAGTCTTGGACTATCTTAAATCTGACTGTTACTTGTTTGCTCCTCTGACTTCTTCTTCTTCTTCAAATTCTGATTTTCGTTCACACAAGAGTACGTATTTACTCTGTTCTTTCAACTCTGTTTTTTCTTTTTCTTTTTTTTTTTTTTTTTTTTTTTTTTTTGGTTTTTATTTGATATTCATTTACATTTGCAAGTTGGGCTTTAAGCATTTGATTGTTTGTGTTAACTGCAGTTGAAATAAAGGAAGAGGCTAAAGAGAACATGAAAAAGTTGGTGAAGAAGGTTGGGGAATATCTAATCTCTGATTCTTACATGTATGCTCCTTTGGTTGTTCCTCCTAAACCATTGTGGGTCCCAATAAAAGGTAGTAATTCTAACTTGCACTTAAGTTCATTTCTTAATTTATAATTTTAATTTATTGTTTCATGGTGCAGTGAAAAATAATTTCATTTTATTTTTTTTTTTTATCAGTCAAACAATTTACGAGACATTTATGAGACGTTTACTTCGTGAATTTAGAATTATAATTTAAAATTATTCTTATTTTATGTGTATTTTTTTTAAAAATATTATAGTAAATTACGAATTATTATTTAAATTATAATTTAAAATTATTTTTATTTTATATATATATTTTTTAAAATATTACAGTGAATTACGAATTATCATTTAAATCTCTTGTCTGAAAAAGAGTATTAATATTGGCCCCATCCAATGAGTTTAGGAAGCTTTAGGAGAACTTATAGGGCACCCTTAGAAGAATTGGTACTCGGCATATATCATGCTACGCAAATCTCAGGCACTAGATAAGCCAGTATAATTGATCTTAGCCGTTGAAAAAAAAAAAAAAAAAAAAAAAAGGTTGCCAAATGAAAGCTGGGAAAACTAAAAAATTGGGACGTGTTGATTCGAGCATTCTATTCAGACCCTTCAGCAATCTCTCTTTTTACTTATTTTTACTTATTAGGGCACAGTTTGGATTAGTTTTTGTTTGAAAATGACTAATTCAAGTATAAGTAGACACAAGAGGAAAAACTAAGAATTTACCTTCATTGCTGTAAGAATGCATTTTGTATTATTATTTATGCAAATTGTGTTTATGCACTCTTTCGCAAAAACACAACTTGCACGCGTTTACTAATCGGTGATTGAAATAATGGGAAATAAATTCAAAACAAAGGTGAATTAAGTTCCACGGAATTAAGTTTTAGAATTCTATTAGTGTGTTTATTAATTTATTAGGGAATTAATTTCCTTTTATGTTGTTTACTTTGCTAAAAAGTTAGAGGGAATATGAATAGAATAAGTGCAGCTACAAAACTATCATTATATGAAGTAGCTAAATTAAATTAAAGTAAGGGTACATTAGTAAATAAGTTTAGCTAGTTCCTGTACATCAGTAAATAAAAATTTAGTTAGTCCTTATTTTTTAGGGAAGTAATTAAATTCCGTAGGTAGGAGGTGCGATATAAGTTCCCTCTTGTCAAGGGACTTAATTCCTCATTTGTAGATGGGATCCACTCTATCTAATTTTCAAATGCAAAAGTAAACACAAGAATTTAAAATCAGGAATTTAATTCCCTTTCTTGAAATTGAATTTCTTATTAGTAAGCATGCCCCAAGTTCAAAGCGCTTTTACAGATTCCATTTACAAAATCTTTGCAAAATTGGGCAATAAACATGTATAGATGGAAAACAATACCAAATTTGGCCATAAACATGTATATGGGGATTTGGCTTGACGAAGACCAAATTCTCATTCCTCGTTTATCTATAGTTTTGGATTTTGATTTTTTTATGTCAGTTTGTGATTAGAGCTTGGAAGAATGAGAAGCAGCAAATTTCTTCAAGTTTTTATATGTCACCGAATATACAGGATGTCATTCAAACGTTCCAGTGAGTATTCTAACCAAAATACTAGATAAAACCAGTTCAAAAAAAAAAAAAAAAAAAAAATGCGTGTTGCATCCAAAAATAGGCCCATATTGAGTACCCTTAAGTTGTCAGACAAGTGACTTGGTCTTTTTGGTTTAACAGAGGCCCATATATGGTTGGATTCTGATGCCCAAGTTTCAACTTGGGGAAACGTTTTGTCCTAGCTCAAATTAGACAGGAAAATAGTAAAAAATAAGTTAATATGAAAAGTTTAAGAAAGTATATAGGTTAATTTTTAGTTATAAAAATTTATAGGTCATAACTTATCAGGTTATAGTTCATAATCAGATAAATTATGGATAAACTTATCAAGTTATGATTCATAGTCAGATAAGTTATGGATAAAAATCGTGAATTATGGACAATAATTTGTCAAGTTATAGTTCATAACTAGATAAGTTATGGATGAAAATAATAATTTGACATATTTATTAACTTATGTAAACTATTGGTCTATTAATTTTAATTTATCTTAAATTTTAGCCTATTTTCCTCTTTCTCCTATTCGATATTTGTAACTGAAGGTAGCCAAAGAGGGAAGCTATAATATTTGTAGGAGGTGGGATAAGTTCATTAGTCCATTCGTAAATAAAACTAGAGAAAAATAGAATGCTTCTAAGTTCTAAGAAATTGTTCCGTTTTTGAGCGAATTAAATACTTTTCGCATTTAGTCTTTGGTGAGGGTGCAAATTGTAACATATCTAAGACACTCGATAAACACAACAGAAAACAAACTGAAATATACTAGCAAGTGACTCTTATGAAATGTTCTGTACTCGTACAAACTACAATCAAAATGTAATAGCGCTTAATCTTATTGATTACAATGTTTCCTTTAATTTCTTATTGTCAATTTATTTCCCATGAGCAAAATCTTTATTTATTTATTTATTTATTACTAGAATTGCTAATATTTTTTAGCGTTATGCTAACGAAATTAGTTCATGAATTTTCTGGATGCTGTCGATTCTGGTGGCCCCATTTTGAAGCATCATGCATAGTTCATTACTATTAAGCTCTTTTTCTTAACTTCTGTTGGTCTCAGGACCTCAACGGTACACCAAACATGTCACTGTGGAAGTTGCAAGGAGGTCCATATCATTGAAAGAAACCACTCCGTTGGCAAATGAACAAAGCATCCAAAAGGATCATCTCCCTGAAAAATCAATTCCAGCCCGACAATCTTTAGCCCACAACGAGGCGGTGAAGCACGCCATTTACCAAAATTATCGATCGTCGCCAGGTCACTCTCTTTAGCACTTAAAATTTCAAAGATGCATGTACTTTCTGAGATCCTGTTTTAGTTGTAGCATCTTGTAGCATCTGTTTTTATCTGTAGTATATTGGAGCTTTTTATTATATGATATGGCCTGCATCTTTTTGCACATTAGATCTACAAAATCACATCAAAAAAGCTCTCACAAATTGCCTACCAAAAAGAAAAATTCTTATAAAAACTTTATCAGATCAAAAATCACATCAAAAATTGGAATGTAAAGAATTCTCATAGTTTATCAGCAAAAGAGAAATTGGAATGTAATTCTATTGTAAGCACGATTCATACGGTACAATTGTGGTGGATGTGTGTACTGTTTAACTAAAGAGACATGTCGTTCGGAAGCTATCTAATTTCCGTACCAATTACCATGAAAAACTTATTGCCAACTTTGATGATTTTTTTTTTTAATTTTTTCTTTTCAAAAAAAGGCAATTACATGGTAACAATAGTTGTGTTTGGAGTTGTTTTTGTTTTTGTTTCACGTTTTTTGAGAGAGAAAAATAAAAAATAAAAATAAAAATGATTTTTTGGTTTAGTGTAAAATTAAAGAAAAATAAAAAACGACTTTTAGTTATTTTTCATATTTTGTTTCCGTTTTCTCCTTTCGAGTAGAGAGAGACGTTAATAGATTTTTTTTTTATACTGAAGATAATCTTTTAATAAAATTACTAAATGCATTTTTAAAAACTGTTTTCTGTTTGACATTAAAAACGTTTTTATTTTTATTTTTATATAAAAAATAAAATTATTTTTAAATGAGTTCTAAATATTTACTTGTTTAAAACACTATACCAGGACTCTGCGGTGTTTGATTTGTTCTGCCTTACAGAAAAGGGAACCATGATTTGTTCTGCCTTACAGATAAGGGAATGCATGGTTCGCGGCTAAGGAAGCTCTGTTGACTTTAAACAGAGGGATGATCAAAGAACAGGACTCTGTAAAATATAGGAACTCGGAGGCAGAAACACGAGTTCAAGTTTTCCTTTAATTCAAGTTCAGAAACTCGAACTTAAATTAATGAATAATATTTTTTCTATTCTTAAAAATGTTATAATTTTTTCATTTTAATTCTGATTGAGATGATTTTTTTTTTCTTTGTTGATAATAAAAAGATGAATAAAACCCGACTAATATATCCAATTAAAATTTTTTATCAGCATTGAGTTTTTATTAAAATACTATTTAAATACAAATTTAAGTTTTAATTTACTTAAACACAAACTTAAAAAGATTCTTATCTCAAACTATAATTTAAATGTACACAATCAAACACAAAATCAAATTATAAGTTCAACTTAAATTATAACTCAAACTCAATTTAAAAATTATATTCAAATTAAATTTTAAAAGAACAAACCCTTAGTGGTTTGTTAGCATTTCTTTTCTGACTACTGTTGAGAATAAGAGACACTAGAATTTTCAACGTTTAGAATTGAATGAATAAAAACGTGTCTCCATAAAATTTTAATTGGAACTGTGGAGGAGACACTTTGTGTGATTAGACTACAACAATTATAAGGAGTTATGCCTCGTGCCTACACTAACCATGCTTTTTGGTAAAAACGATTACTCAAAAACAAATCAAAATTATTTGGCCACAGTAATAGGAGTTCCATCCTTTCGATTGTTTTACTGGTTCAAAATTTAGATTAATTTGACTCAAAAAATTACTAAATTCATATTTAGTAAGTAGCTATTTGTATTTTATTTCTCATTTGAATTGATTTAAACTGTCTAAATTATTTAAATTAAAGTTTAACTCGTCTTTAAATTTCAATAATTCAAACCATTTTTGACACTCTCTCTACTTTTTATACATACTAAACATAAATTTGAATTTTATTTCTGTTCAGATTAAAATTTCAATTGCATATTTAAATGTCAATTTAAATTACAATTTAAATAATACAGTTTGATTTTTTTTTTTCAAATAAAAAAGTTTAACCAATATAATTTCAAATCGGCGCAAACGGAGAGTGATTTCTTTCACTTCGTTATAAGTTTTTTGTGTTTGGTGTTGTATGTCTAATCTAGTAGTTTATTTTGAGCGTGTGTGTACAAACCTATATTTCCTTGTTTAGGGACACCTGAAAAAAATGAAATTGGGACCTGCTTTAATGGAGAATTGAATTCACGTACAGTTTAAAGTTTCTGTAAGAGATACAAGTCTGGCTAGAAATTGACATATGCTACTAAGACGAGCGGTGATCGGTTTAAATTAAACTGCTATATTAGAACTATATAAGATGCAATATTATAAGATTATAATACTGTAACATTTGTCAATTATTAAGACGTAAAATTTATGAGATGTCTTTGAAATTTTTTTTTTTTCTCTCTTTTAGTTATTAAAGTATTAACATATGGGGGATTTAGTGCCGAATTAGGTAGGAATTAATTAAGTATGCCGAATTTAGTTGGGATCTTCTTCATCAATAGCGTTAGTTATCTTCTCTCATTAATTACCATAAAAATAAATATGCTCGCATAAACATTTTTGGACCAAGGGATAAGAGGTAAGACGGGATTTTGATGTTTTATTTTTGTTTTATTTATTTATTTATTTGTTTCTATACTTTTTTACTTTTTTTGTTCCAAGTGTTTGTTCTGTGTTCACGTGTGTTGTCTACTATACTCACTCTATCAGTGACGTTGCAAAGTCAGTAACAGTAACGCCCATGAAAGGTTTTTTTATTTTTTATTTTTTATTATGGCCGTTTAGTTCACTGATTTAAATTTTTAATTTGAGTTGAGATGTAATTTTATGTGAGATTATTTTATTGTAATAAAAAAGCTAAAATGACTGTTTTTAAGAGTTTTTTTATTGTAATATAACTCGAATCGATAAAATTAACGGAGTCTAATCTCCTTTTTAAACAGTCTTTTCCTAGAAAAATTAAGAAAGTAGCTCACGTGATAAAGTGACAATGGTAGTAGCTTAGGTCCTCTCGGTGATGAACTTTAACGAGCAGCCCTACAAGTATCTAACGCGACGGGGCACAGTTAAGCCAACAGATTATTTGAAATTATATGAGATAAGACTTACATTTAAAACTCATGGGATCGCTTGAATACAACTAATGTCTCAATCATGGGGTATAATTGTGCTGAAAACTTATGATACTTTTTTCGAATGACAATCATTTCCACTGCCTTAGAATAAAAATTTAGCAGGCCACGCAACTGAGTGTATATGAGGATATAAAGGACACCGTCGATAAGTATACATAACATTATACAAACCACAGTCCACAAGCTATTATTATACTCCCCCAATCTGACATTATTATTATGATATATACATATATATTATGTATGCATAAAATATATATATAGGTAAAGTCAATACTGGATTACAGCGACATATTATATATATTTAAAACATGTATATAGGTGTATATATAAATTATAAGTGTCTCTCCACATTATTCATGTTTTAAGAGAAAATATATATGTTTTTAATAAGAAATATACATATTTTTTTTAAAAATATACATGTGTTGTTCTAATCTAATGTCAGATTGAAGACAATTCCTATATATTAATATAATATTTATGTAAAGCCCCGTTTTCTAAAAATACACTAAGAAATTTGAGTTTTTGCTACCAAAATTTTTGCTACTAAAATTTTTCCATTAGCAAAAGATAACTTTTAGAGACCAAATTTTAATAATGTTAACGAGTTTCTACTATTAAATTTGATAGTAAAAAGTGACGATTCTGCTATTAAAAAAATTTTTAGTAGTAAAAAATATGGCGCTAAATGAAAATGGGTTGGTGCCATGCCTTTTTGGCTACCCAAAAAAATTGTTAGCTAATAAGTATATTTTTGTTATTAAAATTTTGGTATCAAAAATACATTTTTTTACTATCAAAAGTTATTTGGGAGCAGAAAACATAGTGCCAAATAAAAATGACTTGGCGCCAAGAGTTAGTCATTTGTTTTGCTATAAAAATTTTGGATGCAAAAACATATTTGTTTTGCTATCACAATCAGTTAGTAGCAAGAGATATGGGGCCAAACATAAATGGGATTGACATCAAGAGATTTTAGCAACCAAAAAAGAATTGGCAGCAAATCAGTATATTTTTACTATAAAAATTATTGTCTCAAAAACATTGGGCCCTGTAACGTTTTCAAAATAATTTTATTTTCAGTACAAAAATAAAAAAGAGATTGTTGTGAGAATCATTCTAAGATCAATTTTAAAACGGAGAAAGAGGAAAATAGGCTAAAATTTGAGATGAATTAAAATTAATAGGCCAATAGTTTACATATGTTAATAAATAGGCCAAATTATTATTTTCATCCATAACTTGTCTGGTTATGAACCATAACTTAACAAGTTATTATTCATAATTGTCCATAACTTGTCCGTTATGAACCATAACTTGACAAGTTTATCCATAACTTATTTGGTTATGAACCATAACTTGACAAGTTATGGCCTATTAATTTCTATAACTAAAAATTGGCCTATTTACTTTCTTAAGCTTTTCATATTGGCCTATTTTCTACTATTTCCCATTTTAAAATTGCATTTGATTGGTTTTTTAAGAGATTGTTTTGAGTATGATAAAAAAATAAAATCGTGTTTAGTTATAATTATTAATTAATATATTATAACGTTGTTGATAAGTACTAGAAAATGAAAATAGAAAAGGAAAAATAAATTTGAACCGTTTTCTAATTCTTTCATAAAAAACATTCTTACTGTCTTTTATTTTCGTTTTTGTTTTCAAAACAGTTGCTAAACAAAATAGTTTGCAAACCGCTTTTATTTTCGTGTCTCAAAAGTCATGCATAAACTAATTCAAAACACACCTATTATTTTCTTGCTACCAAAATGAATTGGTAGCTAAAAACATGATGCCAAACAAAAATGGTTTGGCGCCAAGACTTTTATGCTACTAAAAAACTTAGTAGCAAAATGGTATGTTCTTGCTACTAAAAATTTGGCCTTAAAAACATAATTTTTGCTACATGGTTCAGTTGGTAGCCAAAAACGTGGCGCCAAGGCTTTTTAGCTACTGAAAAAAAATTAATAGCAAATCAATATGTTTTTGCGTACATGTTATACCTAATTAATAGATACATTTATCTTTTGATACCAAAAAGTTTTATTTTATTAGCAAAAAATACTTTTGGCTGCTAAAAATTTGGTAGTTGAATGTCGACGCGTCTCTTTACTAAATTTAGTAGTCAATAGTGACAATTTTGCTGTCAAAGATTGTTGATTTGGTAGCAAAAAGTCTTTAAATCGTAGTTTTCAATATTTGCTTATTTTTTTTTTTTTTTTTTTTTTCATATCATGATTAATCGAAAATAACTTATTTAACTCAACTGAATAAATAAATATTGTGAGTCCAATTGATTTACATTTTATTAAGTAATATACTTATATTTTGTAAATAAATTGCATTCTAATTAGTTAGTGTATATGTATATATGACGCATAATATACATGTTATGAAGTAGTGATATATATATATATATATATGTATATATGTGAGATTAATCATAATTTTTCTTTTCAAATATACGATAATATAATTATGTTACATAGATATAATAATAACTTCACACATTTTTTTTTAATTTATTTTCAAATAACACTCAAACTGTTTAGACACTCATAATTATTTAAATAGTCTTGTGTCTCTTTTAAAAAAAACTTCTTTTCAACAAGTCGGGTCCATATGTACAATCATGCTGGCTTGGCACCTTCTTCATCTTGAAACTAGTTCGATTTTCTTTCACCTGCAATGTAAGTGTTAAATTAAAATTCCGTTTATTTTATTAATTTAAATTTAAAATTTAAATTTTATTATAGTAAA
The DNA here is from genome assembly GCA_012066045.3 of Morus alba. Classification (NCBI taxonomy): domain Eukaryota; kingdom Viridiplantae; phylum Streptophyta; class Magnoliopsida; order Rosales; family Moraceae; genus Morus; species Morus alba. Next base: position 56,437,893 of record CP050224.2, read on the forward strand.
AAATTTTAAAAAATAATCACAGTTAATTTTTTTATTATAATAAAAAAATTTTATATAAAATCATATTTTAACTTAAATTAAAAACTAAAATTAACAAATTAAGCTCTTTTCACTTTACCAATTTGAGTTTAAAATTTAAATTTTACTACAATAAAAAATTTTAAAAAATAATCACATCTAATTTTTTTATTATAATAAAAAATTTTTACATAAAATTACATCTTAATTTAAATTATAAACTTAAATTAATAAAATGAATGGTTTGAGTCCTAACGAATTAATGCCAAGCAAGCAAAGTCAGTAGTGTCACGTGTAAACAACTCATTATGCTCGTGCTTGATTATACTGCCTGTTACTTAGGGCCCATGAGGATACTGCCGACAGCCTTAAAACATCTGTAACTGCCAACCTTTGGCTTATTAACTTTTAACGAGCTTTGCGCTCTCATGTGGGTTTACGGGCACAAAACCCTATAAACAAATTTCTATTTTTTTAGCATGTGGCTTAGGCAGGTACCTACTTCATGTCTTGTCATGCGACCTTTAGTATTTTTAGTATAAATGCAATGCTTTTATAGAAATCATAATAATATAGAAAATAGAACTGCTACAAGTATCGTAGGTGCAAATTTTACTTATCTTATCTCGAGTGTTTGTAAAAAAATGTACTAATAACAATAATAATAACGATTGTAATACTATATCAATACATATTGATTGAATAATACTATATAATAATTGAACATATGGTATTGCAATTCCTTTATTATTTTTCTTAAATATTTAAGTTAATAAGTTTTGTGCCATGACGTCTTTGTGTTACCATATATTTGTCCATTGGTTCTTTGATCATACAATTCTTAGTCCATTATCCATAAAGTCCATATATACAGTATTTAAAGTTCATAGAGTCCATAAAATCCATACGGGTACACTAACGGGCACTATTCATGTATATAGGTACTTGGGCATTATTGATAACTTAATGAAATAGAGTTATTTAGTATAAGTTTAGTAGTTGCTTATTTTTTCAAGGTAAAATGCTTTAGTGTTAGCATTTTGTGTAACATTTGTTTATTTTTATTTAGTTGATAGAAGGTTGATATTTGTGGAGCAATCTTGTTATATCATGGAATTAGTCCTCATATTCAATGCAAGTGTGTTGACTCTGGGTAAATAGTGCAGGAAGTCCAAGGGAAGTGTTGGCGAAAACAATTTGAAAGAAAAGCACAGTAAAGGAAGTGAAGGCAGGAATGCCCCCGATGCTATAGCAACGTTGCGGCAAATGGATCTGATTTTAGCTTCAAATTTTAACTTAGCCATTTTCTTCATCTTTCTGTATTTTCTCTCTGTGAACAAATGGATCTGATTATTGATATTATTTCTGATTTTGTTGAACTAAACATGAGCTAAATTCCTAGCTAGGATTATTGATGGAATCAAAGTTGCAATGAAGATCTATTTGCTGTTTTGATTGATTGTATAATTTTCATCCTGTTTATTAAAGTGTGTTTGTTGTCTAATTCTTATTAAATGACATGCCATCATTTAATGAAAAATATAAACTTAAACTAATTCTGGAAAGGTTAGTTTAGTTAGATCTAGCTTGGATAATGTAAGGGAATAGTATAAGAATATATTATTGTCATGTACAACCTATGAAAATTGGTGCTTAACTTCAGGTTTTGTAAACTAAAGTGCATAGGAATATGTTGGAGGAACTATAAGCATATATCTGTTGGATGATGAATATGCAGAAGTTTAGGTTGACTAGATGAACTTTGCTTCAACAATCCTATAGCAAAACGAGGCCAGAGTTGCAACTGAGGGAAAATCAGTAATCCTAGCCCTTACCCATCATTGATTCACAGCTTAGAGTTTAGATCCTGTTGAGTTTTACCTCTTGTTTGCATTTAAATCACATCCATTTATGTTACTCATTTATTTTACTTAATCCATACCAATTTGGCACTCGATTCATTCTCAATTACTTTAGCACAACTGGTTTTTTTTATCAATTTCTTGCATGAATAGACCAAGGGATACAGGTTTGATTCCCTTAGGCCCTGAGATTAAAAGAAATTTTAGAGCGAGAAGAAGGGAGCAACATGGATTTGCTGGATTAGAGGAGATGGCTGATGGAGCAGGTGGAAATAATCAAGGTAACCATGCTATAGCAATAGCAGAGGACAGGGACAAGTTAATCAAAGATTGCCATCCCCATGCTCGACGGGCTGCATTCAGGCATTGTTAGGCTAGATATTCAGGCCACTAAATTTGAGTTGAAGCCGGTTATGTTTCAAATGCTCCAAACTGTGGGGCAATTCAGTGGGATACTGACCGATGACCCACATCTGCATCTTTAGCTTTTTATTGAAGTGTTCGAATCTTTTAGGACCCTGGTGTGACAGAAGACACTCTTCGCCTCAAGTTATTTCCCTATTCTCTGATGGACAGAGCTAGAGCATGGTTGAATTCTCTACCACTAGATTCGGTAGCTACATGGGCTGATTTGGCTGAGAAGTTTCTGGTGAAATATTTTCCTCCAAACAAGAATGCCAAACTCAGGAATGATATCACATCATTTCAATAGTTGGAGGGGAAGCTCTATGTGAAGTGTGGGAATGCTTTAAGGAGCTACTAAGGAAGTGTCCATACCACAGGCTCCCTTATTGGATTCAAATGGAAACCTTCTATAATGGACTCAATGCTTCTACTAGAGCCATGATGGATGCATCAGCAAATGGTTCCTTACTTGTGAAGTTGTACAATGAGGCTTATGAAATTTTGGAGAGAATGTCCAACAACAACTACCAGTGGCCCACAGAGAGAGTATCCACAAGAAGACGTGTGGCTAGAATTCATGAAGTAGATGTTGTGACTGCATTGATAGCTCAAGTCTCTTCACCGTCCAATATTTTGAAATCTATGAACATGGTTACAGGAGCTAATGCAGCAACCCCAGTTGAATTAGCTTGTATTTATTGTGGAAAAGGACATTCATTCGAAAACTACCCATTTAACCCCGAGTCAGTTTGTTATGTCAACAATTTCAACAAGAATAACAATCTGTATTCCAACACATATAGTAAGGGGTGGAAGCAACATCTGACTTGTCTGTAGGCAAATCAAGGAGCAACCAACTCTATAGCAGGGCCAAGTAAACCAACATATCCACTAGGTTTCTATCAGCAGCAACACCAAAGACAGCCACCTCAAGAACGATTAACCCTTATGGAGGCACTACTCAAAGAGTACATGGCAAGGAATGATTCAATCATTCAAAATCAAGCAGCCCTCCTTCAAAGTCAAGCTGCATCATTGAGGACTTTGGAGAATCAAGTGGGGCAACTGGCTAATGTTTTAAGTAATAGGCCCTAAGGATCACTTCCTAGAGATGCGGAGAACCCAAGAAATGGTAGGGATATTAAGCAACCAATTTGACATAATGTTGCAGCATCAGAGCACTCTTCAATCCAAAAATTGAAAGTCCAGCCACCAGAAGCAGAATCAAAACAAAGTACTGCAGACCAAAATGCTACAGCAAAGCTGAAGTAAAATGAACCAGATAGACCTCCACCTCCATTTTCGCAAAGATTTCAAGCTCAAAAAGCAAGATAAGCAATTTAGGAGATTTCTAAATGTGTTGAAGCAACTCCACATCAACATTCCACTTGTGGAAGCATTGGAGCAAATGCCTAGTTACGTTATGTTTATGAAAGATATTCTTTCGAACAAACACAGGCTAGGAGAGTTTGAGACGGCGGCACTAACTGAAGAATGCAGTGCGATATTGAAGAATAAGCTGCCATCTAAGTTGAAAGATCCCGGTAGTTTCACCATGCCGTGCTCCATTGGTGATCAATACACTAGGAAGACATTATGTGAGCTGGGAGCAAGCATAAATTTGATGCCTATGTCTATCTTCAGAAAGTTGGGAATTGGTGAAGCAACACCCACCATTGTCACTTTGCAACTAGCTGACAGATCATATGCTCATCTAGAAGGGAAAATTGAAGATGTGCTAGTAAAGGTAGACAAATTTATTTTTCCAGCAGATTTCATTGTGTTGGATTATGAAGTAGATAGGGAAGTGTCGATTATCTTGGGCAGACCCTTCTTAGCTACAGTCAAGACATTGATTGATGTGCAAAAGGGTGAATTGACCATGAGAGTCCACGATCAGCTAGTCACTTTCAACGTGTTCAAGGTAATGCACTTTGCTGACAAGGTAGAGGAATGTTCAGCCATTAATGTTATGGATTCGTTGGTGGCAGCAGAGTTTGAGAAATCATGCTCGGGAAAGCTGAGGAAAGGGGATGACTTGACCGATTCTGAAGCGGATGAGGACAACATTGGTAGTCAAGTATCATGGATGGAGGATAGGTACAAACTAGCTAGATCCAGGGGCAATTCGAGTCACTGGACTTATCAGAAAGGCCCCTCAAGCAACACAAACCCTCTGTAGAAGAACCACCTATTCTGGAGCTAAAGCCTCTACCTGCACATTTGAGGTACACATACTTAGGTGACTCAGACACTCTTCTAGTAATCATTGCTCCTGGACTAAGTGATATGCAGGAAATACAACTGCTGGAGGTGCTAAAGAAGTTTAAACGGGCGATTGGGTGGACCATCGCAGATATAAAAGGAATCAGCCCATCAATCTGCATGCATAAAATTTTACTGGAGGATTACTACAGCAATTTGGTGGAACAACAAAGATAGCTAAATCCAATCATGAAAGAAGTGATTAAATGGCTTGATATAGGCATAATTTATCCCATTTCAGATAGCTCTTGGGTTAACCCTGTTCAATGCGTGCCCAAGAAAGGAGGAGTCACGGTGGTTGCAAATGACAACTAGGAGTTGATTCCCACAAGAACGGTAACTGGTTGGAGGTTATGTATGGACTAAGGAAACTAAACAAGGTAACAAGGAAGGACCATTTTCCTCTCCCATTCATCGATTAGATGTTGGACAGATTAGCTGGGAAAGGGTACTACTGTTTTTTGGATGAATATTCTGGTTATAACCAAATTGTTGTCGCACCGGAAGATCAGGAGAAAACAATGTTCACCTATCCTTATGGGACATTTGCCTTTCGAAGGATGCCATTTGGCCTGTGCAACGTTCCAGCCACCTTCCAACTCTGTATGATGTCAGTTTTTACAGATATGGTGGAGAGAACTCTTGAGGTCTTCATGGAGGATTTTTCTGTTTTTGGTAAGTCTTATGAAGATTGTTTGAAGAACTTGGAAAAAGTGCTAGAAAGGTATCAGGAGACCAATCTTGTACTAAACTGGGAAAAATGCCATTTCATGGTTCAAGAAGGAATTGTTTTGGGCCATAAGGTTTCTAGTAGAGTGATTAGTGCATGAAAATGCACCCTAAATACTGCTTTTGATTTATATAATATTAAAATATTTAAGCTTTAATGAAGCAATTCCATTATTTTTATTCATAATATTTTTAATTGGAATTTTTCTAGTTTTTGCCTAATTATTTACTGATGAAAGCAGTGTAAAAAAGCTACACAAGAAGAAGCCATGAAAGCCATATTTTTAAGCCTTTCAGCCAAGCCACACGAGCCAGAGTGAGAGCCGCGTCAGCTGAGTTGAGCCGAGCCACCTTCTTTTCCCTCCGCGTGGGCCCTAGCCCTTCTTCTCTTCCCGACTCTTCCTTGCGCATGTCACCAGCACGCCTCCTCTCAGTACGTGCGTAACTTCCATGCAAACGTCAGCGTGTGTCCAAGGCTTAATCCACGTGGGTCCCGCGTCTGCGTTGCCAGCCTGAGCTTCTAGTGAGACCGCCCCAATTGTCAACCGGGTCCTAGCTGTCTCTAACGGAAGTAGATTTTCTCCACTCCGCACGTGACACATGGCAGTTATGTTCCCTTCCTCCAACCAAGCTTCGACACATGTCTTCTGAAAGCTGAATCCAAATTCTCCCCAAAAAATCAGAGCAAATCACCAGATTTCTTCCCCAAATCAAATATATGATTTCTCCTAATTTATGTGTAATTTTATTTTGTTTCCCTTTCTTTTGTAATTTTCTATTTTTATTGTTTGTTTCCTTTTTTGACAAGCAACCTCTGAACACTATAAATAGAGGGGTTAGCCTAAGGTTTTTAAAAGCTTTTAATATTTAGTTTTCTATCGTCTTGCTGTCAGTCTCATATTTTCTCTTTAGAACTTGTGAGAATGTTTTACAAGATAGGCTAGAGTTTTCTTGGTGAGGTTAGAGATGAACTTCTGTTGAGTGACCCAATTCAGGGTTTTGATTCCTTGTGCTGTAAAATTCAGCATCTGAATGAATTAAATCTCATCTATTTTTCTATTACTTTTCAAAATATTGTGTGCCAAATTTTATATAAGTTCAGTCACGCTTTTCTTATGTAATTATGTCACGCATTTTTTGTCATTCAAATTATTTTACATATTGTCTTTTATTGCAATATTGTCAAATTGATATATTGTCGATTTTGGATAACTTCTAATAATAATATTTTTTGAACCAACATAGAGATTTAATTTATTTGATTCTTTTATTTTGTGAATCAAAACTTGAATTGGTGAACAAAGCATTAGGGATTCTCGACACCTTACCGCTTTCTTCATACAGATTTTCTCCTTTTTATTTTATTTGCAACAAAAATCCCAAAAACTATCATTTTTCTTTAATTCACTTTTCTCTAACGCTCTTATTCTATTAGTTATTCTTGTTATTTTGTTATCTCTCTGTGGATACGACCGCCCTTCTGTGCTCCAATTGACCGCTTGTGAACATCACTTTTGGGTGTTAATCATAGAGGCATTGAAGTTAACCGAGCAAAAATTGAAGTCATTGAGGAATTGCCACCTCCAATCTCAATCAAAGGAGTTAGAAGCTTCTTGGGACATGCTGGTTTCTATAGAAGGTTTACTAAGGATTTCTCAAAGATTTCTAAGCCTTTGTGCTCGTTGCTGGAGCAAAATAGGCCCTTTCATTTCAACAACGAGTGTTGGCAAGCATTTGTGGAGTTGAAGATAGCGTTGGTGTTCGCCTCGGTCATAGTAGCTCCGGATTGGAACCTCCCCTTTGAATTGATGTGCGATGCTAATGATCATACGGTAGGAGCTGTGCTTAGGCAGAGGAGAAACAAGATTTTTCACTCTATCTATTACGCTGGTAAGACGTTGATGGATGCTCAACTTAACTACACCACCACTGAAAAGGAACTACTAGCTATTTTGTATGCATTCGAAAAGTTTAGGGCCAATCTTTTGGGAACTAAAGTCACAGTTTATACGGACCATTTGGCAATCAAGTACCTCATTTTGAAGAAAGATGCTAAACCAAGGCTCATTAGATGGGCGTTTTCGCTTTAAGAGTTTAACCTGGAGATGAAGGATAGAAAGGGGACAGAAAATCAAGTGGCAGACCATCTCTCTAGACTTGAATCTGAAAATGAGGGTGACAATAGTGTTCCAATTCAAGAATCCTTCCCCGATAAGCAACTCCTTGTGGTGAATCAAGCTCTTTTGCCATTGTATGCAGATTTGGTGAATTACTTAGTGAGCGGAAAGATACCTCCTAACATGAAGAGCTAGCAACTAAAGAGGTTCCTACATGATGTGAAATCCTATTTTTGGGATAAGCCTTTTCTTTACAAGCAATGTGCTGATCAAATTGTGAGGCGATGCGTCCCTGAAGAGGAGGTTCCTAGCATTCTACAACACTGCTACTCGTCACCGTATGAAGGGCATTTTGGAGGTCTTAGAACAGCCGCTAAAGTCCTACAATCAGGCTACTTTTGGCCATCCATCTTCAAAGATGCTCATGAGTTTACCAAAACCTGTAGCCGGTGCTAACGAGTGGGAAACATTTCCAAAAGACATGAGATGCCTTTAAACAACATACGCGAGGTAGAATTATTTGATGTTTGGGGCATAGATTTTATGGGGCACTTCCTTCCATCACATGGGAACTTGTATATCTTCGTGGCTATTGATTACGTATTGAAATGGGTGGAGGCTTCAGCACTTCCTACCAATGATTCATGGTTCGTGGTTAAATTCTTGCAGAAGAATATCTTTACTCGTTTTGGAACTCCACGAGCTATTATAAGTGATGAGGAGACGCATTTAGGTAGCAAGTTGTTTGAGGGGTTGTTGGCCAAATATGGGGTCAGGCATAAAATTGCTACAGCGTATCACCTTCAGACCAGTGGACAAGCTAAGATATCCAACAGAGAGATTAAGATGATTTTGGAAAAAGTGGTGAATCCTAATTGGAAGGACTGGTCATTGAGGTCAGATGATGCACTTTGGGCTTATAGAACAGCCTTTAAGACCCCATTGGGAATGTCACCGTATCGGCTTGTATTTGGCAAGGCTTGCCACTTGCCCTTAGAGCTTGAACACCGAGCGTACTGGACTACAAAGAAGATCAATATGGACTTCCAAGCTGTTGGAGAAGCTCGTTTGCTACAGTTGAACGAGTTGGAGGAGCTAAGATTGTTTGCTTATGAGAATGTTAAGCTGTATAAGGACAAAACTAAGAAGTGGCACGATAAGAGAATTCAGCCAAGAGACTTTGAACTAGGGTAGCAAGTGTTGCTATTCAATTCTAGACTGAACCTCTTTCCTGGAAAACTTAAATCGCGGTGGTCAGGTGTTGGTCGCCGAATCGAATTCAGCGGTGGTCAGGTGTTGGTCAGACTGAACCTCTTTCCTGGATAGCAAGTGTTGCCAAGAGACTTTGAACCAGGGTAGCAAGTATTGCTATATTAATTTATGCACGAATAAATTAATCTCATTAATTCATTTATTAAGAGCTCAATTCGGAAAAATACTTGGAGGCCGACTCGGTTGATAACTTGAGTTCTTTGACCTCGAACAATCCTTGCTCCAAAGCTTTGTGTTTAGAAAACCAATGTCTTCCATGTCAATTCCTAGAATCCACGAAGACGTGTGTGTGGGCACACATGAGACAAAACGGATTACAATAAGCACTCGAATTTTCACAAACACCAACGCATGCACAATGTGGAATTTTTGGAGAAAAATTGTTTCCTTCTTTCTATAGAGAAATTTCGGCCACCTCTAAAATTAGGGCAAAAAACCATTCCAAAAATTGTCTCAAAAAATAGTATTTATTGAGTAGAAGTCAAACTTCTAGAAGGAATCCAATCTTTATCTCTAAGATAAAGCTTGTTATTTATCTCCTATTTGAATTTTAAACAAAATCTCCTATTCCCTTATCCCTTAGTGTGGCCGGCCAAGATGGGGACTTCATCCCTGTGTGGTGCCAATACTGGATAGGGAAGGAAGAGAAAATCATTCTTTATCCTGTAGTCCAATTTTATTTCAAATTCAAATTCGAATTTAAGTCAAACTTCAATTAATTCGAATTTAAGTCAAACTTCAAATTCAAATTCAAATTTAAATAATCACATTATTTAAATAATAATTATTTAAATAATAATTAATTCTCAATTAATTATTTTTGAGTGTTTAATTTTAGAATTCCGTAATTCTAAAATTTCCATTTTGCCCTTTGTGCCTGGCAGAATTACTAGGATGACGCGGGGACTAATGGACCTATAATCCCGAGCTCCAATAAAATTAATAATCAATTAAACACTTTAATTAATAATTAATTCTATTAATTTCAATAGTTACTCCACTATAAACTTGGAATTGCGCTCTCGAAATTATAGATATAAATTACTTCTAAACCGTGAAGTGTCCATTCGATATAGTCATTGCATATAGATCAATCCTCCATAAATAATTCATAATTAGAGCCAGGTAGGATCCGTTAACCTCTCTAATTATATCTTTATCTTTGAGTACCATCGATTCTCTAATGGACAGTGATTCATAAAACACATTCATAAATCGGAGCTCTTACTGGTCCAAGTACCAAATCAACCCTCAAGAGAATTATTTATCTACTTCTTTCTCAAGAAGGAATGGATTCCATCTCGTATAATAACATTCCCAGCTACCTACTTCATCATGTCTCCAAAATACAAGGAATAGGATTCAGGGTCTCATAATCCGTACTGAGTATATAAAAGACACAAATCCACAAAAAGGAGTTTGTTAAGAACTCAGGGTTAAGATCATTCTATATATGACCATCGGTAGACTCAATTAGAATTTCAATACTTAACGAAAATGATCAGAAATTCATATTGTGTCTGTGTCCTTGTTCCACATAATCTCATTATGCGAAATACACTCATTCAATATCTCACCATATTAACAGTGCGGATAACACCGTTCCATTCTAAATGGGAATGACATGTATTAATAATGTTTTAATTAAAGATTCTGAACTTTAATTACGTTCATTATGAACATTACTTTTTGATTATTATCCTTAAACATTATCCTCTCATATATAACACTTATATACAATGTTTAAGGTTACATAAATAATCATGGAATTTTCATTGATATTCATAAAATATTCATAAATATATGCACATAAAATAATGAATAAACTCTTTTATTAAATAAATAATAAATATCCTATTACATATCATGCTTCTAGGACACCATTCCCAACATCAGGCCCATTCAAAGTTGTCAAGATGTACCTTCATGGAGTCATAGATATACTCGAGGAAAAGTCAGGTCGAGAATTCAAGGTCAATGGCTGGCGGTTGAAACATTACTAGGGAACAGAGGTTGACAGGAGCAGGACCTCTATCACCCTGCAAGACCTTTGAAGCAAGCAAAAAGTCAGGCTGTCGACATTAAAACAAGCGCTATTAGCAGGCAAGCGCTATTAGCAGGCAGCCCAACATTTATAATCCTTTTTATTTCATTTTCTTTTCTTTTGTTTCTTTTGTTTTGATGAGGGTGCTATGGCAGAAAGAAGGGAAAACTGAGCCAAATGCAGAGGTTGCTATGGCAGAGTTTTGCCATAGCAATATTTCCACCACACAGAATTGTTGTAACAAAATTTTAAAAAAAAGTGATATAAAAGGGAGTGGTGACCAAAAGCCCTACCACGTCTCTTTTATCGAAATAACCCTAGCCGCTCCACCTCTGCCTTTATGCCTTCTCACAGCCCCACCGAGCCCACCACGACCCACCTTTCCCTTTTTCTACACCGAACCACCCTCACCAAGACCCCACCTCCACAGTACACCGTCGACCCCACCAATTTCAAGGTTGGGCTCCCTGCCTCCTGTGGGTTCTCATGGCTCCAGAGGTCTCAGTCTGCATTTTGTTCTTTTTCAAAAATGGTGCGCACCAAGCAAGCTGCTCACAAGAAAATAGACCGTTTTCCACCGGAGCCAAAAACAAGTTATCAGATTTTTCACGAGAGGTCAATCTCTTCACGTTCCTTTTTCCCTAAAAAGGCTTTCTGTTAACGGATTCCCCAACTATGGGGTATGATGAGTTCATCCATTCAGTGATCAAAGCCTTTAATTGGCAAAAATTTTGTTCTCATCCCCTGCCACCCTAGTCCCTCTCGTACGCGAATTTTATGCCAATTTTACCGAAGTGGACCAGCAGTTTGTATTTGTGCATGATGTTCAGATTCCCATTGATCGGGACACCGTCAACTAGTTTCATAATTTAGACGGGTCAATCGACTCACATTCAGAGTTTGCATATAATGCTGATCAGGAGCAACTGAATGCCATGTTGGAGTACCTTTGTGTGGAGGGTACTACGTGGGATATTTCTACTCAGGGCACTATGAAAATTCCACGGACCAACCTCCTGCCACACTGCAAGGTGTGGTATCACTTCCTAAAAAACCGGTTGATGCCATCGATGAGCATGCAGATGGTGTCCAAAGAGAGGTTGCTGTTGTTGGATTTTATCATTATTGGCCGCCTAATGGATGTCGGCAAAATCATCCACCAAGAGCTGTGTAGTTGCGTAAATAAGCTGGGCAAGAGTTTGTGGTTTTCGTCTTTCATTACGGGGCTCTATCTCAGTAAAGGGGTGCATACATTGCCAAATGAGGAGAAACTATCGATGAAGGGGGCTATAACAATTATTGCTGTAGCCCGGATAATACACCCTAGGCTAACCCGAGTGAATCCGGATGAGCAGTTCCCAAAAACTGATGATGAGGAGTGGTACCCTGCACCATAAGCCACGACCAATGGACATGCTACTGTGTTTAACAGTAGGGGCAAGCTCCTGAGGACATGGTAAATTCCCTCCGTATGTTGGAGCAGCACATCACTCTTCAGTAACTTCAGTAGTTTCAAATGTTGGAAATGCTGCAGCAAATGCATAAGCAGTTGTAGCAATACTGGGCCTATGCAAGGCAGCGGGACATCGCCTTGAATAAGTCACTTCAGAAAAACTTCACCAGGCTAGTATTCCCGTTCCTTGAGTTTCCTGAGGAAGTGCTGGAGAAAATTGCCACTGAGGAAAGTGATGAGGACGAGGTAGAGGATTGAGGAGCAAATAAAGGGAAGGCGACCTGCCTACCCCCTATAGGGAGTATCAACCTTCTTTTGTAATTTTTCCGTATTTAGTTTTACATTTTTTTTTTGTTCTATTTGTTTTAAGTTGTTATGTGATTATTCCCCCAAGCAGTGAGGACATTGCTTCCTTTAAGTTTAGGGGTGTGTGGTTGACAGGTTTTGTGTTATCTGTGTGCTGATTTTTGTTTAGTGTGAGGTTAGTATATTAGCTTTGGACATACGTGTAGTGATAATATATATACCTGTGTTTTCTTTATTTTTTGTTTGGTTTTGTTTTATGGTTGTGTTTCAGTCTTGTTATATATATATAAAAAAAAAAAAACGTTTTGTTTCTGTGTTTTGTTTAGTGTGAATAAATGCTTTGGTTTTGTTGTAGCACTATTGGTTTTAGGACATTCCATGAAAAGTGCAATGTGTCGAAAGTCTCAGCTTGTGTAGTAAGTTGGTATGAATTAAAACTTGGTGATATCTGTAGTTCAGTTGCTCCATAAATGTGATTATTTGAAACTTAGCACATTAGACTATAGCATAGTCATCTATTGGAAAGCCTAGGAAAATTTTGAGTCATTGTGAGAGCTGAGGATCATAGAACTGATTGTGCGATGCCCTTGAAGCGAAACTTTAGAGAGCCAAACATTTTAGGGTGAATTGATATTGAAAAGGGTTGATGGTTAGGGGTGTAAAAAAAAAAAGGAAACACCTCATATGCATAAAATACTCCTCTATTCTGAGCTGCTTAGTAACCAGGAGTAACATGAGCCCCATGTGTACTTTTACGTCAAACAACGTTTTGGGATATGAGTTTTCTTAAGCAATTTTGACTTGTGATGTTGCTGAGTAACCGGGTGCCTTCATCACCAATGTTGGCATTCGCATATAGGAATTTGAAAAAAAAGGGAAGAAAAAAAAGAGAAGTAAATATTTATGCACCCATCTAATGCCCTTAGAGACAGTTTGTGGAGTGAGTGGAACCGTAAAAGTTTGGTTGACTGATGCTAGAGGAGAGGGGGTCAAGCAATTAGCTTATTAGATCATAAACTAGGCTCAATGATTATGATTCGAGTGATTTTGGTGATTCAAGGATGGTTAGCTATGGTCTCACACACACATTCATTTGTCGAGTGGGCAGATAACAGATTGAACTGAGATTGAATGAAATGTTGATTGGAAATGAGCTGGGAATCTAGAGGTATTGTTGGAGAATAGAGAATCAACTAGTTTGGCAACCTAGCAATTTTTTGTTTTGTGTATTGAGTCGTTTTATGTTGTTCTGTTTTGTGTTATTAGGAATTACTCGAGAACGAAGAATGACTTAAGTTTAGGGGTGTGACAACTCAATGAAATAGAGTTATTTAGCATATTTTTAGGCTTAGTAGTTGCTTATTTACTGAAGGTAAATGCCTTAGTGTTAGTATTTTCTATAACATTTATTAGTTTTTGTTTAGTTGATAGAAGGTTGATATTTGTGGAGCAATCTTGTGAAATCATGGAATTAGTCATCATATTCAATGCAAGTGTGTTGACTCTGGGTAATTAGTGCAGGAAGTCCAAGGGAAGTGTTGGCGAAAGCAATTTGAAAGGAAAGTACGGTAAAGGAAGTGAAGGTAGGAATGCCCCCGATGCTATAGCAACACTGTGGTAAAGCTACAGAAAAAGCAGATACATCCAAGATGTGTTAGATGGTGAAGTTTTTCCTTACAGCTGGTAGTGGTCCAAAGGCCGATGTTGTCAAAACAGGACAGCTGTAAGAGCACTAGAAGGGGGGACCATCAAATTTGACTCTCAGGTAGACACATGTAATTGGGACACCTCAACCTGCCCTAGTATAAAAGGAAAAGAAGACTATTGTATGGGAGGTAGCTAGAGACAGAGAGGGAGACACACATAATTCTTTGTATGAACTGAAAAGAGAGGAAAAAAGAGAGTACAGGAGGAATTTGGAATGTTGGTTTCTGGAGCAAAAAGGGGATAGTACAGCACGGCTGGACACAAGGGAGCACGGATACACACTTTAGCCTCAGATTTTAGCTTAGCCATTTTCTTCCTCTTTCTGTATTTTCTCTCTATGAACAAATGGATTTGATTATTGATATTATTTCTGATTTTGTTGAACTAAACATGAGCTAAATTCCTTAGCTAGGATTATTGATGGAACCAAAGTTGCAATGAAGATCTATTTGCTATTTTGATTGATTGTGTAATTTTCATCCTGTTTATTCAAGTGTGTTAGTTGTCTAATTCTTGGTAAATGATGGGCCATCATTTAATGGAAAATATAAACTTAAACTAATTCTGTAAAGGTTAGTTTAGTTAGATCTAGCTTGGATAATATAAGAAAATAGTATAGGAATATATAATTGTCTTGTACAACCCATTAAAATTGGTGCTTAACCTCAGGTTTTGTAAAGTAAAGTGCATAGGAATATGTTGGTTTTGGTTTAAGGAACTATAAGCATAGATTTGTCGGAAGATGAATATGCATAATTTTAGGTTAACTGTTAATTGGATGAACTTTGCTACAACAATCCTATAGCAAAACGAGGCCAGAGCTGCAACCGAGGGAAAATCAATAATCCTAGCCCTTACCCATCATTGATTCACAGCTTAGAGTTTAGATCCTATTGAGTTTTACCTCTTGTTTGCATTAAATCACATCCGTTTTTTTACTCATTTATTTTACTTAATCCAACCAATTTGACACTCGATTCATTCTCGATTACTTTAGCACAATTGGTTTTTGTAATTAATTCCTTATTAATTTAGTCCCTGTGGAGACGATACTCTTACTCACTACTATATTACTTGTTCGATTACGTGCACTTGCGTAGAGTCACTTTTTTGCATAGGATTTTTGGCAAACAATTATAATGACTTATAACGATTCTATTTATATTCTTAATTTAGGCATAATTGCAACTTATAATTAGTTCAGGTGAGTCATTTTTTAAGAAGTTTCGAAGTAAAATATAACTAAATCATAAATATTAATGAATTTAGAACTCGTACCTTATCAGTAAAACTCCGACCCTCGAATACTAGAGCTAAAACCTGTATTCGAGCTAAAACCTGACTTAGAACTTCTAAACCTCAACAGATCTCATCTTAGAACTTCTTAATCTTGATTACATATATAAGAAGAATATTTTAGAGGGAGTAACAAACAAGAGAAAGCTTGCTCTTAAAATTTTAGACAAAAGAGTGAATTCAAGGGAGGCCTATTTATAAACTTCTCCAAAGGAAATGGATGGTTAAGATTAACCTATCGGATCGAATAGCTTAGGTTGGCCTTAGATTAAACTTTACCTAACAAGATCAATGGCCTACAATAGATCTTACTTAACAAGATCAATAGCCTACATTAATAGATCTTACCTAATAAGATCAATGGTCTTCATTAGATCCTACCTTAATGGCTAAGATTTATCCTTATCATCTTTCTTATATCTCTCTATTTCTCAAAATATTTACTAAAAACGTCTTTAAATTTTCCACTATTATTTTTATGTTGTCTATCATCATTTTCTTGTTCATATACCTCATTCTCTTAAAATATCGTATAAAGAAATTAAATCATTATGTGAAAAAAAAGCTTCTATAGTATGTTGTAATCTTGTTCATGTTCTAATTCTCTGTTGGATAAAAGAGGCTTTATTACTATATATATATATATATAAACATATATTTATATATGTTATTATGTTATTGTAATACCCCGAAGAATTAAATGAGATTAATTAAGCTAATTAAATATATTAGTGTGCATAATCTGGTTTAATAAATTAATTATTGTTTAATAAATGTTTCTGACGTGTAAATTTAAATATTTCTAAGGAATTTAAATATTCTCAGTATTTACATTTTTATCACAGAAGTGTGTGTAGACACATTTCTCGAACTGTCTTTAAATATTTTGACACATGTCCCTTTTCTTTTTCTTTTCTTATTTTCCTTTCCCTTTTTTTTCCCATGTACTCTCTCTCTTTCTCCTTCCCTGTCATTTCATTCTCATTCTCTCTCACTCTCAACCTCTCTTTCTCTCTCTCATTTTCTCTCATAAATCAACCGGATTTCGAACCAAAGGAGAATTTCAAGCGGTTTTCAATGTCAAGAGAAGGATTTGAGGTAAGATTTCTGAAAAAAAATCCTCTATTGAATCTTGAATTTGTTTATTAGAAAACCTATTTTTACTTTGAAATAGATTTTCACGGATTTTGAGTAAAATCATAGAAGAAATTTAGAATTTTTGGTTCTTTGGACTGTACTTGTCATTTGGAACCTAGATTGAGTGATTTCCCTTTGAAATATCTCGAATTGGAACTCAGATTTGCAAGTTTTGGCTGAATTTTCTTCAGATTGGCCCTATCGGTTGATCTGTTAGGCTCCCATCAGTCGACCTATGCGGTCGACAGGATTGCACTCCAACAGGTCGGCCTATGCTATCAACCTAATTGTACACCACCGATCAATCGGTGGTGTTGTACTGCTCTGTCACCGGCCGACCGGTGTACATGGGGTCTAACCCTGTTTTGCTTGAAAACCTTGTTTTGTCCCTGATTTTTGACGAGATCCCAAATTAGATTCATTTGGGGATCTAGAGTAGATGGATATGCTTCTTTAATCCATGTTTTGAGATTAAAACTCTTGGAATGATGATTTGAAACATGAAATGGTTTATGAGACCGGTAATTGAATTATGGCACACCAATAGGAAATCAAAGAGTATAATTGAGATTGAGTTGCTTTAGGAATGGTAATTGGATCCTAATGTATTTTTTGTGTGTCAATGCTAGCAGAGGAGTTAAATTGAAGGCTTTGAAGAAGCGGAAGCTAGAATAGTGCAATGCTACCCATAGGTTTGATTGTTTGAGTGGTAGGATTCCTTACCCGTTTCTTTTATAGCCTGTTTTCGAAAGAGTTTTGGCCTTTCAAATGTTTTAAAGAAAGGGCATGTTTGCGAAAGAAAAGCATTTTAAAAATAATAGCTTGATTTTAGCTATTGGATTCATAATGAACTATTTTAGAAAGTTTAATGAATGATTTCTTAAGATAAGAGATTTTACGAATCGACAAACCGGCTAATGGCCTAGATAGGATATGGAGAGTGTATCCTTAGAGGGAGAACCCGAAACCCAGACTGGGCCACTACGTTATTGATAAGGCTTGTGCTTGTGGTTGTGTAAGTAATTTATCAGAGGATAAATTACTTGCTGATGCCTGTAATATGAAAATTTTCAATTTATATTCCTTTTAGAAAAATAATGTGAGGTTCTGGCTACTGTGTTAGAACTGAATGTCTACTTTTATTTATTTATTCATCTATTTACTTTTTCATTCATTTATTCACTTGTTTAAAAAGCTTATTTAAAAATACATCCTACTGGCCCTTCCGCTCACGTTTTATTTATTTTATATATATTAAACTCGTCCTAAGCGACTTTAGGAGCAATGCGGAGTAGCTGAGTTGCTACCATCCGATTACGAGAGGATTTTATTCTTCATCCTTGTAAGTAAATGTAAGAATTGTGAACTTTGTAAACTCTGAACTATGGATTTCTAGACTGTGGTTGATGTCTATAGTGTTATTTACATGTTCATGTATGTAATATTGCATATCCTGTGGGTGAAGCCCTGAACGATAGAAAGTGTGGGCGATCACGTAACTTTCTTACAATTTATTTTCGGCTATATAGTGGGGCTCGTTTGGAAAGGGCACCGCGTACCATGCCCAAACTAGTGGTCAAGTAGAGGTTTCAAATAGGGAGCTGAAACGAATTCTTGAAAAGACTGTGAACACCTCTAGAAAGGATTGGGCACTTAAGTTAGATGATGTTTTGTGGGCATATAGGACAGCCTTTAAGACTCCAATAGGAATGTCTCCATATAGGCTGGTTTTTGGAAAAGCTTGTCATCTCCCCGTGGAACTAGAGCATAAGGCATATTGGGCCACTAAATTCTTAAATTTTAATTTGCAAGCTGCAGGGGCAAAACGTTTATTACAGGTGGATGAGCTTGAAGAGTTTAGATTGGGAGCTTACGAAAATGCCAGGATTTACAAGGAAAAAATGAAGAAGTGGCATGACAAAAACATTGCAAAGAAGGATTTTGTTCCAGGCAACAAGTTCTTTCAGACAACACCCGCTTCGTCTTTTTCCGGAAAAGCTCAAATCCAGGTGGATAGGGCCTTATACAGTGGTAAACGTGTCTCCTTTTGGTGCAATCGAAATTCGTCACAACAAGCACAATGACACATTCAAGGTCAACGGCCATCGCTTAAAGCACTACATCACTGGAGCGTTTGATCCTCAATCTGTCACCACAGTGTTACAAGACACATGAATAGCAAAGTCAAGCTAATGACTATAACTTAGAACTAAATGCTCTATTCTTTTAGTTTTTTTTTTTTGTTTTTATTTTTTTCATGCAATTGCTTTATTATTTCCTATTGTTTTGTTAATGTTTCTCTCTATTTACATATGCAGCCGTACACAAGGCGGCTGGAGAATTCTCACAGGGAGTTAAAAGTAGAACTTGCGGAGATGTTGATGCTCTAGCATGTCAACAAAATCTCAGAAAAAAATCAGGGCAGTACTTTTTTTTTTCCTTCCTTTGTTTTCATTTGTTACATTGGGGACAATGTCAATCATAAGTGTGGGGGAGGTCTTTTAGGTTTTTTTTTGATTCAGTTTGTGAACTAAAATTGCTGAGAAGTTTTTGATTGGAATGATTTGTAGTTCTTGGAAATTGGAAATCATGCTCTGAATCTGTGTGCTTGAATCTGTGTTTGTTCATTGTGCTGTGAGATACCTTGGGTAGGTGAATGAATAGTCAGGATCACTTAATTGTGTGCCTTTTTCTGAGAACCTTATGCAGATTTAGAAACTTTTGTGATCTCATCGAATGCTAGAACTTGCTTGATTACCTCTTGAGGTGAAATCCCAGACAACAC
Organism: Morus alba; assembly: GCA_012066045.3. Lineage (NCBI taxonomy): Eukaryota > Viridiplantae > Streptophyta > Magnoliopsida > Rosales > Moraceae > Morus > Morus alba. Next base: position 56,457,289 of record CP050224.2, read on the forward strand.
ATTGAATTTAGAGATGATTGAGGCCATTTTTGGACCGTTTGTGCTTTTCAAGCCTACCATGATGCAGTCTACCGCTAGTCACCCCATTGAGCCATTACAATAGTAGGAATTACATCATGAGCCAAAAATTGAGTTCTTTCTAGCCACTTTGACATTACCCCTATATCCCGAAAAACCAGTGAATACCCTCTCAAGAGATTCATGAAAATAACAATAGCATAGAGAAAGGGAAATCTGAAAAAAATTGTGAGGTTACTATCTGGATGTGAGGCTATTTTTTGAAAAAAAAAAAAAAAAAAGAAAAGAAAAAAAAGCAGGATATGATTAATACACCCCAACCTTACGAGAAGCAAGGACAATGTGAATCATTAAGTTTGGGGGAGTTAGGAAGTGAGAAAGGCATTCGTTCTTCATAAAGAAAATAAAGAGAAAAAGACCCTTCTTGGTGCATTACCTTAATGATTCTCTTGATTTTGTTTAATCCTTATCCTTTTCTTGATAGCCATCACCCGATCCTTACACTACAAGCTTAATAAAGACCTTTTGATCTAAGTTTGATATGTTTGTCGACATTAGTGGAGAGGGGTAAGAAAAGCAAGCTTATGGAATTGAGGAAATTACTCATACATTCTCCTAAGAGATCAAACAGGGATTCTGGATTGAATAAGTTGATTAGGATTGCAACAGCTTTAGTGTGAAAGGTTATTTGTTTGATTACTTAAAGGGACCACAGGTAGGGTGAGGCTTGCACCAGATTTGAAATTCTAGACTTTGCATGGTTTGAAATTTCTCTGGAATTATGAGAATTATGCAATCTTTGAGGCTTGCTTGGTACATCAAATTGAATTGATTCTTAGGCAGTTGTTTTGAAGTAAGTTTTAGATTTTCTTTTGTTTTGTTTCATCTTTTTGCTTGAGGACTAGCAAAATGTTAAGTTTGGGGGAGTTTGATGAGTTGGTTTCACATCGATTTATTAAATTCGTGCAAGTTCAATATTAGCTAGTTTTAAGGTATTACATTGACAAATTGATGTCTTTTTGATCTAACTTTGCAGGATGTGTTTGAGTTTAATTAATCTTCTAGCTTTGGGTCCAGAAAAGCCCACACGGAGGACATTAATTCCAGCCAAACCATTATGCTTCATCCAAAACAAAGGCCCAAATTCCAGCCCACAAACAGCCCACACGGAGGAGTTTTATTCCAGCCAAACGACAGTGAGTTTTAGCTTCCAGCCATATGGTATTGCTTTATCTGGTTGCACGCTGGAATTGGGGCTGATTTGGAGAGGATAGAGAGTTGCAATTTCTGTGGAGAAAACTCTATCTCGAGGGAGAGTTTGAAAATGAAAATGAGAGGAAATTCCGGAGAGATTCTAGGGGGATTTTCAGAGATATTCCAGAGGGGTTGTTGCTGGGATTTAAAAAAAGGAAGAAAGAGGGGAAAAAGAGGGAGACGGAGGGCTTGTCAGAGGGATTCGAGAGAGGTGTTCTTGCTGGAATTCCAGAGAGGGAAATAGTAGTTGCTGGGAGTTTGGCTAGCATTTCCGCAGAGAGAAAGAAGGGAAAAAGAGGAATTCGGCCAGAGCTATTGCTGAGAAGTACTGGCTAATCCTTGGTGGAGAAACATTCGGCCATTAGGGATTTATCCTTTGTTCTTCTTTTCTTCTTTTGGATTAATATGGAAATGTCTCCTGAAATTCTTTGTTTTATTTAATTTAGTTATGGTTTAATATTTTTAGTTAGAGATTGATGGATCCGAACCTATGATTTCTGAGTTTCAATTTCAATGAATTGCAATTTATTATTTTTCCGTGAAGAGTGTGTTCTATTGTTCTTAGGGCTTTTCATTGATTTAATTTGGGAATTGATCATAGTGATGTTTTGAATAGAGAAGCTATGTGATAGGAAACATTAAATTGTGAATTGAATCTTGGATGTGAACAATATTCAAGCAAAATATAGAACATATCATGAGTGAAATAAGAGTAACCGAATAGGGATCTTAGGAATTTCATGTGGTCAGTTTAAATTGTAACCGGAAGGGAAATTTAACCGAAAAAGGATTTCACAAATTCTAAGGCATCTCATATTGAATTAATCTAGAATAGACCTGAAATAAGGATATTTGAAGTTAAGAATATATGTGATAGTAGATTAGACCCGAAATATTGATAATTAAACATTAGGGAAGTCTACCATCTCATGGTTAATAATAATTGAAATTCATTCTTTTGAGCTTATGAATGAATTGGTGTAGGTGAAATCAACTCTCCAACGTTTGCTCTCATTGAATTCTTTCTTAAATCTTGTTTCTTTACATTTTCTAATTTTTAATCTTTATTTAGTTTTAATTCACATTACTCCCAATTTCGCAATCTCGAATAACATAGTCGGTTTAACCACTTTATTTGTGAATTTTACCAATCCTCGTTGGGAAACGATATCTTACTCATCACTTTATTACTTGAACGATTGGTAGTGTTAATTTTATCGCATCATTATTGTAATACCCCGAAGAATTAAATGAGATTAATTAAGCTAATTAAATATATTAGTGTGCATAATCTGGTTTAATAAATTAATTATTGTTTAATAAATGTTTCTGACGTGTAAATTTAAATATTTCTAAGGAATTTAAATATTCTCAGTATTTACATTTTTATCACAGAAGTGTGTGTAGACACATTTCTCGAACTGTCTTTAAATATTTTGACACATGTCCCTTTTCTTTTTCTTTCTTATTTTCCTTTCCCTTTTTTTTTTTCCCATGTACTCTCTCTCTTTCTCCTTCCCTGTCATTTCATTCTCATTCTCTCTCACTCTCAACCTCTCTTTCTCTCTCTCATTTCTCTCATAAATCAACCGGATTTCAACCAAAGGAGAATTTCAAGCGGTTTTCAATGTCAAGAGAAGGATTTGAGGTAAGATTTACGAAAAAAAAATCTCTATTGAATCTTGAATTTGTTTATTAGAAAACCTATTTTTACTTTGAAATAGATTTTCACGGATTTTGAGTAAAATCATAGAAGAAATTTAGAATTTTTGGTTCTTTGGACTGTACTTGTCATTTGGAACCTAGATTGAGTGATTTCCCTTTGAAATATCTCGAATTGGAACTCAGATTTGCAAGTTTTGGCTGAATTTTCTTCAGATTGGCCCTATCGGTTGATCTGTTAGGCTCCCATCGGTCGACCTATGCGGTCGACAGGATTGCACTCCAACAGGTCGGCCTATGCTATCAACCTAATTGTACACCACCGATCAATCGGTGGTGTTGTACTGCTCTGTCACCGGCCGACCGGTGTACATGGGGTCTAACCCTGTTTTGCTTGAAAACCTTGTTTTGTCCCCGATTTTGACGAGATCCCAAATTAGATTCATTTGGGGATCTAGAGTAGATGGATATGCTTCTTTAATCCATGTTTTGAGATTAAAACTCTTGGAATGATGATTTGAAACATGAAATGGTTTATGAGACCGGTAATTGAATTATGGCACACCAATAGGAAATCAAAGAGTATAATTGAGATTGAGTTGCTTTAGGAATGGTAATTGGATCCTAATGTATTTTTTGTGTGTCAATGCTAGCAGAGGAGTTAAATTGAAGGCTTTGAAGAAGCGGAAGCTAGAATAGTGCAATGCTACCCATAGGTTTGATTGTTTGAGTGGTAGGATTCCTTACCCGTTTCTTTTATAGCCTGTTTTCGAAAGAGTTTTGGCCTTTCAAATGTTTTAAAGAAAGGGCATGTTTGCGAAAGAAAAGCATTTTAAAAATAATAGCTTGATTTTAGCTATTGGATTCATAATGAACTATTTTAGAAAGTTTAATGAATGATTTCTTAAGATAAGAGATCTTACGAATCGACAAACCGGCTAATGGCCTAGATAGGATATGGAGAGTGTATCCTTAGAGGGAGAACCCGAAACCCAGACCGGGCCACTACGTTATTGATAAGGCTTGTGCTTGTGGTTGTGTAAGTAATTTATCAGAGGATAAATTACTTGCTGATGCCTGTAATACGAAAATTTTCAATTTATATTCCTTTTAGAAAAATAATGTGAGGTTCTGGCTACTGTGTTAGAACTGAATGTCTACTTTTATTTATTTATTCATCTATTTACTTTTTCATTCATTTATTCACTTGTTTAAAAAGCTTATTTAAAAATACATCCTACTGGCCCTTCCGCTCACGTTTTATTTATTTTATATATATTAAACTCGTCCCAAGCGACTTTAGGAGCAGTGCAGAGTAGCTAAGTTGCTACCATCCGATTACGAGAGGATTTTATTCTTCATCCTTGTAAGTAAATGTAAGAATTGTGAACTTTGTAAACTCTGAACTATGGATTTCTAGACTGTGGTTGATGTCTATAGTGTTATTTACATGTTCATGTATGTAATACTGCATATCCTGTGGGTGAAGCCCTGAACGATAGAAAGTGTGGGCGATCACGTAACTTTCTTGTAATTTATTTTCGGCTATATAGTGGGGCTCGTTTTGAAATTTCTTTAATATTTTCCATTTGATATTGATTATTATGATTCTAAACGAGCCTCCTCGTCACTAACCCCGGCTTTGGGGCGTGAGCTATTGGTATCAGAGCCTTAGGTTTAGAAACCACAAGATTGTACATACATGTGTGACATCAGGAATCCAATAAATAATCTAGTTTCTTTTTGGTTAAAGGAGATGCCACCGCGTCGTAGATCCGTTAACCATCCGGCACCATAGAATCAAGAATTCATGGATGCCATGTATGATGCTTTCCAAGGGATGGCCACTCGAGCTCAAAATGAGCAATCGACCGAGGATAGGAAGCAAAGTTATTTCCGTGAATTTAGACGTGGTCCTATCCCCATATTTAATAGTGAGGGAGGACCTCAGAAGGCGGAGTACTAGTTTTTCTCCATAGTTAAGCACCTGAACACCCTGGGAATACCATAAGAGTATTGGGTGGAATTTGCGGCGTATAAGTTAGAAGGCCAAGCAAGCACTTGGTGGAATCAGGTGAGGAGAAGACAGAATATTGCAAGAATGACCTGGGAGCAGTTTGATGTTCTCTTTAATGAACAATACTTCCCACTAAGTTATCGGGATGAAAAGGCAATAAAGTTTATGTCCTTACAATAGGGCAATATGTCGGTGAGGGAAAATGAGACTAAGTTTAATGACTTGTCTCAACACTTGAAAAGTCTCATATTCGAGAAAGGACTTAAGAATTTTGTAAGGAGACCATTGGTGGTTCTGAGAATTTGAATTTTTTGCAACTTGGTGGCTGCTGCTACAAGCATGGAGGAAGATAATCTGGCTTATCATCAAAGCAACAAGCACTTCGTCGAGTTTCTATTTCAGGTGGACCTTCTATTGTAGGCAGGCCACAGCGAAGTGGTAGGAGGAATCGCAATCAGGGACAAATTAGTGGAGAAATGATCAGTGGTGACAGTAGTTCGTATGGAAGTGACATGTATGGTCTTTATAGACCCAAGTGCCATCATTGTGGGCATATTGGCCATATTAGGAGGAACTGTCCTAATCAGAATCAACCACCGACTCAACAGCCCTAAGGTGATGCTTTCTATAGTCAGGGAAGGCCATCACAATTTGTGCCGCCTCACCTGCCGCAGCTGCCAACATTGTGGAATAGGTGGCGGCTTGTACTTATCAGGCAACGATACCTGGATGATACTCTCTGTGAATGGGTGGTCGTGAGACATATACATCTTGGTGTCGACATTTACGGCCTCAGCCACCTTTCCTACAACTTTCTCAAAGTTGTTTAGCCAACACCCTACTTGCTTTTCTAGCCTCGTCATTTTCTCGGCCAGGGCTTTATTCTCGCCTGTGAGCTCTTCCTTTCTGGTTCGCTACACTTCTCGCTCACATTGAGTGTTCAAACATTCCCTCAGGTTTCCTCCACGTACAAATGAAGATTCTACTAGTATAGCATTCCCCCATTTGGCGTTCTCCTATGGTCAAGGAAGCACTTCTCAATCATTCGTTGACTGGACCGTAGCCCTCTCTCGGGCTCTTCTCCTGGCAGCTCGTTGCCTGTTCCCCACAGACCAATTTGACTCGGCTGGGTGAGGGTGATTAGCCCCACTGTCATCGACCCCCTCGATGTCTCCACGTTGGTCAACAATCACCTTTTTCCCGACGGTGGCGTTCAACAGGTTCATCGACACATTCTCCAGCGGCTGCATCGAATTCGGCTTTGGCTCTCGTCCGGCGAGGGCTGTAGCAATCCTTTCTACGACCACAGTAAGTGTTTCAACCTACCTTTTGAGCTAGTGAAGGTAGTCTAGGGGGTTTCCAGTGGTTTGTGATTGCGCCCTACGGTTGGGTCGTACCCCCGCTGGCTCTTGACCGCCGTTGGGTGTATTCATTGGATTCCTTCCTCCGGCAGCAGGATTCTAGCCTTCCTGACTTTTCTGAGTTACCGTCATGCTATGGGTTTTTCTCAGCGGAGCCATATTTTTTGCTTACTACTGGATTGATTTCTGGGTTTAAGGGCCCTCCTTCTAACGCCAATTATTGACAATGGATTTCTGTCAACTAAAGATTAACTTTCTGAGAACACTCACAATAACCTCTCATGGATTAATTAAGGATTAATGTTGCAGAGAAATATAAAGAAGATAAGAATTTATAGTGGTTCGACAAGATTTCTTGACCTACTCCACTTGTGGATACACTAATACTTTGTTGATTACAATCTCTCTGGGATAGTTGAATAGTGCATAAAAAACTTAATGAATTTCCATGGCTCTATTTATAGGCCTTGTACACATGAGAGACTTCTTCTTCCTTCCCCGAGAAAATCATCATTTATCCTTAAATTCATGATACCAAGCACATGGAGCTTGCTCGAGACCATAGATAGGCTTGCACAATTTACACACATGAGTGGGACGATCTTTATCAATAAATCCTGGTGGTTGTACTATGAAGACATCCTCAAATAGATGGCCTTAAAGGAAGGCGTTGTTTACATGCAGTTCTCTTAATGACCAATGGCGAAAGATAGCAAGACTGAGGACCCTGTACACTGTTATGGACTTGACCACAGGGCTGAAAGTGTCATTGTAGTCAATACCTGGATGTTGATGAAAACCTTTGGCTACCAGACATGCTTTGTTCTTGTCAATAGAACCGTCAAGAAGTCGTTTAGTTTGAAAAATCCACTTACACCCAACTAAGTTTTGGTTGCTGGAATCATGAGGAACCGACTCCTATGTACCATTCCAAACCAGAAAATCATACTCCTCTGACATGGCTTGATGTCATTTGTTATTTTTGAGTGCTTGAGTCACAGTTGATGGTTCACATGAGTCAGTGGGATAAAACTGAGAATTTAGGTTGAGTTTTTGAATGGGTTTGATGATATTGTGTTTTGAGCAGGTGAGGATAATCCATTTTTCTAGGGTGTGTTGGATCAGTAATTGCAGGTTAGTCGAGTGGCTCTAGATTTTCTTTATGGTGGCTTTGGGAGTATTCAGCAGATGACCGGTGAAAGAAGTTTGGTCGTTCGTTGGGTGTAAGGTTTTAGATTTTGTGTTTGCTGAATTTTGTGGATGTCTGCTAAAGGAAGTTCGGTCATCCATTGGTGGCACACTCGAGGGCAGTGTGGTAGAGGTAGACGTATGAGATGTTTCAGGTACCAGTGATAGGGGATGAATGGAGAGACTAGGAGAGATCCATTCAGTTATTATGGAAGACTCAACATGGGAATCATTGCTAACATGACAAGATGAGAATGGAAAAACTTATTCCACAAACTTAATATGACGAGAGACATAAAGCTTGTTATTGGAGGGATCAAGACAGAGGTAAGCACTTTGTCTGAGAGAATAGCTGAGAGAGACACAGGGAGTGGAATGTGGAGTTAGTTTGTGACTAGCATAAGGTCAAAGCCATGGATAATAGAGACATCCAAAAACTCTGAGTTTAGAGTAATTTGGTGGGATACCGAAGAGATTTTCATATTACAATGTGAGATTAAGTGTAGGAGTGGGCATGCGATTGATGAGGTAGACATAAGGGTGTAATTCAGCCGGGTAGGGTTGGGTTAGGCCAAAAAATTGAGCTACCCGCTCAGTGCGGGTTGAGAAAACTTTGGGCCGCAACACTCTCTTAAGCCCACAAATCCATAACCTGTCGAGTGGCCTCAGGTAGGCTCGGGTTACTTGGGTTACTTGGGTTGCTGAAGTAATTTTCTTCCTACAAGTACGATGTCCAGAAGTAATATGAAAAAGTAGAAGTTTATTTTTTTGGAAACACAATAATTGGCCTTCTCAACTTCTCTTTAGCAACTAAATTGGCACATTTTGATTTCCATGCCTAACTAACAAAGACCCAACAAAGACCGTAATCCATGGAGGCACTATATAATGAAGATGACACAAGTATTCAACTTGCTGCCAAGTAAATGGTGAAAACTAGTTTTAATCTATGACTTCATACCTCTTTTAAGTTTAACAATCCAAAAGCATAAAATCCATAAACAGTCCATAAACATTAACATAACATCAAACATACTTCTTAACAGACAATAAAGTCCAAAAATAAAATTAACAATATGTCAAATGAATAGCTTATATAGACATTGTCCAACAAAATAGGAAATTTAGTCCAGTCAAAATAATTTAATCCAGAATAATAGCACCTTTATTCCCAACTTGCTCCTCATGTGTTGCAACAGAATTTGACAAATCTTGAGAAGAAAACAAAACAAAAAAAAATCATTAGAATCAAGTTTAGGACAACAAAAGAGACAACAAGGAGATGAAACAAAGTTAAAAAAAGAAAAAGTAAAACGTAAAAATATTACCCGACTTAATATCTTCATATTCATAAACTCTTCCATGTCAATAAGGTTGATGAGCACACGACTACGCAGTCAATTTTGTGTACAAATCAACGCCTCCACCATCTTGGGGCTCAATGAACTCTTAAAGGGATCGAGGATGCAACCTTAAGTACTAAAAGCAGATTCTGAGGCTACCTTTGAAAAAGGAATGGCAAGAATGTCTCTTGCAACTAGTGAGAGAACCTTGTAATTTGTTGCATTATTCTTCCACCAATCTAAAACATCGAAATTTGACTGAGTTGGATCCTCCATAGGGTTTGTCAAGTATATGTCCACATTATTTTTGTACTCATTCACATTCTTCTCCTTCATTTTCCTAACAAAGGAGCTCCACAAACACCCTTTTCCTTCTGCTTCTGTTTTTGCCTCCATTGTACTTGTTGTTGCTGCCGTCCCTACTACTTTCATTAGCCATAGATTCACCATTGTCCCCAATATAAACCTCATGCAGCTGGTACATAGTATCCTTCACATTCTTTGCTAATGTTTTAGAAGTGCAAGAATCATACACTATAGAGAAACAATAAGTGAAATAATCCATTTTGTACCTAAGATCAAGTACAACAGCCACAAAGAGAAGACAATTTATATTCTCAACATACCCCCAATACTTGTTATACTTCTTTTTCATACTCATAGCCATGGATGAAAGCGTTAAATCCTCTTGTTTGTTTAATTTAGATAGCTGGTTTTGCATCTCACAAAGCTCATGAAAGTAAGAATTTGAAGTGACATTCAAAGGAGCACAACACTTCAAAGTTATATCATAAAAAGTCTTCAGAAATTTCACAAACACCTTAACATTCTCCCAATCATCATCAAGTGGCGGGCCAATCTTCCATTCCCCCCCCCCCCCCTCATCTTCCCGAAAATAAGACTTGAACTTGTCATCTTCCTCTTTACATCTTTCAAAAGCTTTTTGAGACTTAATGGTTGCATGCATCTAACATCATATAGGTGGAGTTCCATCTAGTAGGGACATCCAAGCATATGAGACCTTTGTATTCAATTTTCTCTCGCTCCACACATGACTTGAAGTTCAGCAACCTAGCCGGAGAGGATCTCACATAACTCACAGTGTTAGGAATGGTAGCTATGGAATTATGTAGGTCCTTTAAACCTTCATTTATAATCAACTTCACTATATGGGCACAACACCTAACATACAAAAATTCCCCACCTAAAACAACCCATTTCCACCCCTTAATCTTCATTCTCAAGTTGAGGAGGCATTATCAACAGTCATAGTGAAGACTCTCTCAATACCCCAAGCATGCAAACATGGCTCAATGACTTTACCAACACTCTCTCCCTTATGGTTTGAAATTTGACAAAAGTTTATAATCATTTTTTGCAAAGTTCACTCACTATCAACGTAGTGTGCAGTTAGACACAAATAATAAATATTTTACAAGGATTTCCAACAATTAGTTGTTAGGCAAATCCTTTGATTGCCCTTACTAAATTCAGCTCTTAGTTTCTTCCTCTCTTCCAAAAAAATTGGTAATGTCCTTGGCAATCGTAACATGGGAAGGGATAGAGAACCTAGGTTGCGTCACTTGACAAAAATTCTTAAATCCTTCACCTTCAACAAACCTAAATAAAAGCTCATCTACAATCACCATTTTTGCTAACGCTTTTCTACAATGCTACTTGTTAAAGCCTATAGCAACAAGATTACTGCCAATTTCAGTGCTTGTTTGGAAACTCGAAATATTTTGCTTTTTGTCTTAGATCCTATATGGGTGTTTATTGCATTGCTTTTCTATGTGAACCTTCATACTACTGGTGCCATGTCTCCTACTATCACACGCATATGTTGCCCCACAATAGATACACTTACACCTAGGCTCATTTGGATCCTCACCCTCTATGATTTTGAAATGATCCCAAACCGGAGTCCTTTTTTGTGACTTCTTCCTCTTTTTACTATCTCCCTCTTCTTTTTTTGTTTTCAATTTTAGTTCCCAAATTAGGTATAGGGGTAGGGCTGGGTGTGGGAGTGGGTAAGATAATGGGCTCTTTACGCACAGAAACAGAGGTTGGATTTTTGGTCTGACACTGGTCACTTTCTGTTTTAGCAGAGGACTTGCAATTACTTTCAGAAGTTTGTGTTGAGTGGATGATAAATTTTTCCATCTAGCACACAAATGAACCTAAAAACATATAACATATGATTGAGACTAAGCGTAGAGATTAACCTAAAATCAGTTCATCTCAATTCTCATGAAAAACATAATATTTCTCAGAACTCAGTTATCACAAAACAAACAAAAAATAAAAAATAAAAAACAAAAAAACTAAACTTTGAAACAGTAAAGAACGCAGTGCCATAGCTGGAATTGTGCAAGGAGAATCAAACTCAGACGCTAGAGCAGGAGCAATCCTATCCCAAACTTGCTCAAATAGTCAGATGTGTTAAACCTGTAGTACATAATGAAGTATGTTTAAAGAAGATTATCTAGATATCATAGAAGATGTTAAGTTGAATCAGAATGCTGAATTTAATGAGCCAGAACACGTTGTAAAGTGTGTGCAAGAATAAAATCTTATCTAGAAGGACAGAACACTCCAACTAGAGTCATAATTACAGAGTGGGATACGTTACTTGCCTTCTTAACCACTTCTTTGTCAATTACGCTCTTCCCAAAATCAATTCGTGCTTCTGCAAACGAATAATAAGAGCATCAAGGAATGAAAAAGCATAAATATTCAATCTCCAACAAAATGAACTAGTATAAAAAGGTCATTGTTCTAACTCTAGCAACAAAAAGTGCAACACAATTTTGCGTAAATGAACTTGTTGTAATGATACAATATATTCCATTTCAATCATTACCTCACTTCATAGTTGAATATATATATATATATATATACACATATTCACTTATCCTTACTCAAAGTATTAAAAAACCCTGATTCAAAGTTCCAAACCACATTCGTTTTCAACGTATTATAAAAGAGGACTTCTCAAATCAAAGCTCATTCAGCTCTGATTCGTGCCTTAATCAAAAACCCTAATTTTGCCAATTCTTACTTATAATCTAATAAGAGCAAAGAAGAACAAACAAACAAACAACCCCAATTCACAAAGTCATAAATTTCAACAAAAAGATTCAACAAAAAGATTCAAACAAACAAACCCATTTATGTTTGGTTTTCTCTGATTCAGAGAGAAATCAAAAAATAAAAATAAAAAAATCTGGAAGAAGAAAAGGAATGGAGATTTACAATGAACAGTGAGGAACGACAAGTGTGAGGATTGGTGAGAGACTGCAGAGCGGCAAGTGTGAGGAACGGAGAGAGACTGAGGAACGGCGAGGAATGGTGAGGAGCGACAAGGAACGGTGAGAGATTGAGAAGAAGAAGAGGAACGGAGAATGATGAACCGCAAGTGTGAGGATTAGGGATTTAGGGTGAACAGGAACGAAGAATGAGAAGGAGTGATTCGAGGATTTAGGGCGAGGCGAGAGACTGAGGAGGGAGGTGAGAGACTGAAAAGGGAGGTGAGCGAGCGAGTGATTTGAGCGATTTAGGGTTATGCCTGGGGTAGAAGGAAAATGGCCGGGTCGGAGCATAGCAGGTTCAAGAATGCTTGCCCCGCTGTATGGGTTGGGACTATTTGAATCTGAATTTTAAAATAAACCTATGTATTCGGGTTGGGCGGGTCAGGTTGGACTGGTTATTTGGGTCGGGCTCAATTCTTATACCCATAGGTAGACTGCAATGGCAAAAGCATTGTTCCAATAGGTGAGTAGTGTTAAGCAAAAAAAAAAAAAAAAAAAAACGTGGGAGGTTGGAAAACTTCCTAGAGAAAGTGGGTGTGTGAAGGAGTGAAGTGCATTAGTGGGGAGTTGGGTAAACAAGAAAATAACGTGCAGAAAAAAAAAGAAAAAAAGAAAAAAAAAGAGGGACGTGGGTTGCTTCAAAATGCCTATATATAGGCATATAAGGGACGTAAACAAAGAAGAAAAAAGAAAAAGAAAAGAGGAAGAGAAGAAAAAAACAGAAGAAACAGAAAGGAGGAAAAGAAGGAAAAAGGAGGACTTTTGGGTGCAACGTGTGTGTGAGGAAGGAACAAAAAAAAAACAATAAATAAAAGTGTGTGTACAGGTGAGGGGGCGGAACAAAAAAAGAGATTTTGTGCAGGTGAACGTGTGTAGAGAGGATTATCAAAAAGGTAGAAAAATTGTCATCTACTCTTCTATCTTAATCTATATGCTATCGATCCGTTTTCTTTTTGAAGACAGGAAGTTCACCGGTCATTATCATTGTCAGTCAGATTCATGTTCTAAACATACGGGTTGCAAACTTTTGAACCCAATTAAAATTATGAGGTTGCAAGTTTTAGAACCTTTAAAAATCAAATAGAGTTACAAATTTTTAAACTCTACAAAATTATGAGATTGTAAGTTTTAGAACCTCTAAAATATCAAATAGAGTTACAAATTTTTAAACTCTATAAAATCATGAGGTTACAAGTTTTAGAACCTCTAAAATATTGAATAAAGTTACAAATTTTTAAACTCTATAAAATTATGAGGTTGCAAGTTTTAAAACCTCTAAAAAATCAAATAGAGTTGTAAATTGTAGAACTCTACAAAATTGTGAGGTTATAAAATTTAGAACCTTTATATATGAATCTGACTATAATAGTGCAGTTCAAAATATTATTTTGAGTCTGAACTATAAAGTGCAGCCCAAATAAAAATTAAAGACCTCTTTTCGTTTCAAAAAAGAGAGAGAAGAGAAATCAAAATTCACATATATATGTATCACTTATATTGCTGTGCAAAGTAAAGTTACTGTAACTTTTGCATTTGCAGTATAATGGTTTGTATATATATATATATATATATATATATATATATATCAAAGAGGTTACATAGCCTTTTCGTTTCCTGGGGAAAAAGAGGAGAGAAATAAAAATTACCGTGGCTTTTGCAATGTAATGGTTTGTGTGTGTGTATATATATATATCAAAGAGCTTGTGGCTTGCTGTGACGTAGAAAAAAAAAAAGGAAGGAAAAATGGCTTGCTGTGGCTTGCTGTGACGCAGAAAAAAAAAAAGGGAAAATGGTTTACCGTGGCTTGCAGTGACACTGCATATATATACACACATACAAAAAAAAAAGAAGGGAAACGTGTGAAAGGATGAGGATGAGGGTAACCTAAGTTCCTTTTGAAATCAGATGGTTAGCAAAACAAAAAGGGATATACATCATACAATCAAATCAATTGGTTTAGATATGATAAAATTTAAAATTAAAAAATAAGGGATAAATGATAAATTTCAAAAATTCGGAGTATTAAATACCCTAAAAATTAAAGTGCATAAATTGGGCCCTTCTATGGTCCCTAAGCCCAAAAAGATGAGTCCATTGTCTCATAAAACCATATGGTGATTAAATGCAATGTTCAAATCCCAAATTCAAGTAAAAAAAAAAAAAATCTCAACACCAAATTCAAAAAGGATCCTTTTAATTCCTCATAGGGTCATATACCGGGGAATTATCCAAATATTACTATCAAATCCAAACTCTAAAGTAAAATTCAAAATCGAATTTTAAAACATCTTTGAATTCCTCCTATGGTCATATATCGAGGAATTCTCCAAAATTCAAATTCAATTTCAAGAACTACGAGTGACTTGATTCCCTACGGGATACGTAGGCAACCTAAAATCTAGGTGCAGTTTCAACACCAAATTCAATTCTAAAATTCTGAAAGAAGAGAAAATCAATACAAAATTAAATCAAATTTTAAAGTGCGAAAATTCCTCATAAGGTCATACACCGAGGAATTATCCAAATTCTCAAACCCAAAATTTGAACTGCAAGTGGCTTGATCCCTTAACGGGTTATGTAGGCAACTCAACAAAATTCACTGAGTTCAGCTACAATTTCAAATCAACCCAAATTTCCCAAATTCAAAAAAATAGAATTTATCGTTTTAACTGGAATCAAAGAGTGTTCCCTTGTACCAAGGGATTGTGATTAAGAGGTTATTCTTATAATCTTGGATGGGTCGAACTAAAAATAATAAACTCCTATTCTAGCTAAATCCTAGGATAGGTGAAATTATGTTGTGTGTGAAATATTATTTCAACATTAATAAATATTTTCACTCAACATAGTTTTTTTAACGCGCCATGTGGGACCCATTCTCCTTTTCATCTCCGGTTATAATGGTAATATCTAATTATAATAATCGTTGGAATGTAACCATTTGTGTCATTTTATTTTGTAGTAATGGCACCACAAGTTACTTTGGATACTTCCACCAACTCCCATCCATTAAGATTGTTTGGGGAGCAAGAAGGTGGGGTTTAAGACGACCTTCACAATCACCGGGGCACCTATTCTTTTGCCATAGTTCCAAAAAGCTTTTGAGGGTTTCCAAAGTGAAGCAATCCTCGAAGGCCCTTTGCGGTAAGGCTGCCAAAGGATTGAAGAAGAGACAAGCAAGGTCTGCTAAAAGAAAGTTCAAGCAGGCTGTGAAGACCGTAGCTGTCTGGATACAAAGTGATGATTTTGCGATTAAAATAATTTTCAACCAATGGTTTGACTGTCAAGACTTGTCTTGCAGAAGCTGTTAAGATCAAGGATCAACGACCAGTGCAAATTATGGTTGGTTTGATCCCCATTGACCTCGGTACAGTAGAATCTGTTATGATGACTAGTGGTGAAGAGATTTCTACTCCAACTTCTCCGATAACAAAAGAGGTAGATAGCTTCACTACATCACCAAATGTTTCAAAGACTCTCGAAAAGAGTATGCAAAAAGGGAAAGTGAAGGCAATAGTCGGTGACAGAAATCAAACGGGCTTGGTCACTCAACTTGGAGAAAACTCAGTGAAGAAAGTTAGAAGTGGTGGACTGAGAATGCCACGTGTGAATCTTGGGCCATTATTCAACGATCAAAACCAAGAGCGAGATGATGAGGGTTTGATCATTATGGCCAAGAGTTGTCCAACGACGGAGCTTACTGTCGACAATGAAGTAGAGAGAAATGCATTGGTACCATATAGGGGACCAATCACGCGATCGAAGGCACATTGTATGCATGATTCCTATGGTCCTCAAACAATTAGAGATACACCTCTAATAGGCCAAATGGAAGTGTCAACTGCTAATGACGACATAGAATCAAGAAACATGCCAGTTTTAGTTACTGGAACGACAAGCATGGAGGAGCAAAGTGAGCAAATTCGAGAATTAAGAAGGATGCTTACTGAGAAGGAGGCTGAAGTCGCGAGACTCTCCCTACATTTGCAAGAAAATATGGGTGTACGTCAAGCATCTGGACGGGGACAGACATCTGCATCCCTAATACCCCAACCAGGCTTAAGAACTGAGATGAGACTGCCAGCAGATCTAACCCACAGTCAGACTTGAGGACGTTGATTATGGATGGAATACGAGAATATCAAGCTGCTATATGTATGCCAGTATTGGGATACCGAAAACCTTACCCGGTGCATTATGATCAAATCCCTTTCCCTCGATATTATGTAAGGCCAAATTTTGAAAAATTCGATGGGATAAATGGGTCTCCACATGAACATTTGGCATACTATACCTCGGCATGCGGCGAGACTGCTCAATCAGATGCACTATTGATTAGACAGTTCGTGCAATCTCTAAAAGGGGCAGCATTCACGTGGTACACACAACTTCCCCCAGTTCCATTGTTACATGGGATGACATGCAAAAAGCATTCTTAGCCCAATTTGTCTCCTCAAAAGGAAAGTAACAATCACAGATTTAGTGGAAGCTAAACAAAGATTGGGGAAAGTGCAAATGACTTTATCACTAGATGAAGGAATCTTAACCTCCAATGCCCAGAAAAAACCGACGAGAGATTTCAAAGCGGTTTCCATGTGTAACAACAATCTCGTGCAGTGGCTACCTTTATTGGAACCGGGAACCACAATCTTTTAATGAGTTGGTTTCAAAGGCGAGCGTGGTTGAAAGGCAAATAGCTCGTCAGAAGGGTTCCATGATGAGGTCTCGCCCAGAAGAGAGGAAAGTTGAAAATAAAAAGCCATTAAAAAAGACTGGAACAATGGCTACCTTTGTGAAGAATGACAAAAATCAAAACAAAGGAAAAGCAAGAGAAGAGTCAAAGAAACTCACTCTCAAAGAAAGAAAAGAAGTTAAATATTCCTTTGAAGATGAGGATGTGGAACAAATTTTTGATGAGTTGCTTGCTACAAAAGCAATAAAACTCCCTGAGCCAAAAAGGCCAAATGAGGTTGATAAGACCGACGATCCCAATTATTGCCGATATCATCGCATCATCAGTCATTCCTTAAAGGATTGTTATGTCCTAAAGAATATAGTCGAGGGAATGATCAAAAGAAAAGAAATAGAAGTGGATTCTTCATGTCCAAAAGCAACATCGAATACCGTCGCATTAGTAGAAGACGACTGTTTATCGGTAAATACCCTACAAAGAGGCGTCATCCCAGTAGCCTTTGAAATAGACGGTGAGGTGAAAGTTGGCAAAACATATCCTGAAACACTCATTTCAAGCCTTGCCAACATGCCCACATTGTATGAACTCATGAGTGAGCCAAGTATTGAAACGTGGGAAGATCCACCAGACAATAAACTTGAGTTGGGGAATGAGTGGCACCTTCATGTAAATAGGAAGTCCAAGAAGAATGAAAATTGTTTACAAAAAGGTGCAGGGACAACCAAACATTCAGGTATTCGATTTATCGGGAGGCCCAAACTAAAAAAGAACAAGAAGAAAAGAAGAAGAGCCAAGAAGACAAGAAACTTCAATGATGAAGAATACATGCAACCAATAAGAACACCATTCACGCTGAAGAAATTTCTACCTAAAGCACTTCAAAAGGATCCTAAAGCTTCCGAAGAAGAAAAGAGCAATAGTGATATCGCTTTTGAAATATCACTAGAGGAAGAGCCACTCTATGATGAAGATGCCGTTCATTGTTGCGTGATTTCTGAAGAAGAGGAAGGAGGAGAAGAAGAAGGGATGAAAGAGCCCGTATCCCTTCAAGATGCCATCGATTTAGAAGAGGTAGATGAGATAACGCTTCGGGAAATGAAGCGTAACGTTCATAAAGAAAAAGAGGCAAATGAGCTCATAAAAGGCAAGAAAAACACAAAAACTGAAGACAACGGAGCCCATCCTAAGTCTATCAGAGAAGAAGAAAGTCGCTCAGGCCATGTTAATTACAACATTCTGGCTCATTTAAAGCGCATTCCTGCTTTGTTAAGTGTTTATGATGCTCTACAAATGTCTCCAGAGCTTAGAAAAGCGCTCATAACTGCATTAACCGATCCGGAACCTTTTAAAGGGAAGATAGAGGCTCCCGGAGGTAAAGTGTCATCTTATGAGATCTGCGCTTCTTGCATGGCATGCATCTCCTTTGGTCACGATGACCGCCAACTTGGTGAAGAAAACCACAATCGACCACTTTATGTTACGGGGACGATTTTTGATACTGAAATAAACCGCATAATGTTGGATGGTGGTTCGGCAGTAAATGTACTCCCATTGAAAAGTCTCAGGGCAGTTGGCTTACAACCTCGACATTTATCCCCTTCCCTATTAACAATCCAAGGGTTCAACCAAGCGGGGGAGAGAGCATTGGGGAGTATCACCTTAAAAGTTGAAATAGGTGAATTAAGCTCAAATGTCCTTTTCCATGTGATCGATTCAAATACTTCCTATAATGTGCTGTTAGGAAGACCGTGGCTCCATGGGTGTGGCGTTATACCTTCAACACTTCATCAATGTTTTAAGTTTTGCAAAGATGGGGAAGTAATGAAAGTAAATGCAGATCTGAACCCGTTTAGAGGGGAACAGGTAAACTATGCTGATGCCAAATTCTACAAATCGGCCGATGTCACAATCTTAAAGGATGCCATCAAAATGTCAAAAGGGGAAAAGATGAATGGCACCGCCAAACAGGTTAAGAGCTCATCCAAGCCCAATCAAATGATGACATTTAAGTACGTCCCCAAAAGTCAGCGAGCTCCTGGACAAAAGGCTTTAGCATCTGTCAAAAATGTGGTTGAGACATTAATGACCAGTTTCACCTTCCCGCTTCGAAAGCTAGATCAAACTTTCCCAGTTGGAAAAATGCAGATCTCCATTACTTTTGGTGAACATGGAAGCTCAAACAAACGTGTTGTAACTTTCAAATCAAACAAGCCAAGGACATTTCCTAACCCTATGTCAAGGAAATCAAAGGCGAAAGGCAAGAAAGTTTTTTTTAAGAAACAACAAGGAAAAGTTGTAATCAATCAAAACAACTCTTGTTTGAAAGCTACCTTTGAGCCTGAAGTATTTACGGAGAGAGAACAAGACATCTTCTCGGAAGAAAATGCCAGAAATACAGCACCACGAGTTTCTGTCTTTGAAAGAATCAAATATCCTTCTGTATCTCAATCAAACTGGCTCAAAAAGAACAAGAAGTGGAAGGTAAAAGGACAACAAAAATCTGCTTCACCAGAAAAAGAAGAGATTGTGATTCCAGAGCAACCAGAAGAAAATGAACAGGTCAATTGTGTTTCATTCGAAGAAAGCTCGGGTAATGAATCAGAAAATCGTACACCTGAGCCCTCAGAAGAATTCATCAACACTATACCAGCTCCTCCAGGATTAGAAGACGGAGGACAAGCAACGGTTGACGAGCTTAGGGAAATTAACCTCGGTACAGAAGAAGATCCAAGGCCAGTCTTTGTGAGTGCTCTTTTGACAGCGCAAGAACAACAATCATACGAGCAATGTCTTCAAGAATATCGAAGGATGTTCGATACGTAAAGCAAGCCCAAAGACGTGTCCGTCCACAGTTAGTTGCACATATTGAAGCAGAGGTTGATAAACTAATTAAAGCTGGCTTCATCCGGGAAGTTCAATATCCAACTTGGTTGGCGAATATTGTCCCTGTACAAAAGAAGAACGGGCAAATTCGTATTTGCGTGGATTATAGAGACCTCAACAATGCTTGTCCAAAGGATGAGTTTCCACTCCCAATAACTGAGTTGTTAGTTGATGCTACTACTGGATTTGGGGCGTTATCTTTCATGGATGGATTCTCGGGGTATAACCAAATCAAGATGGCACTTGAAGATGAAGAGCTTACTGCTTTCCGAACGCCAAGAGGTGTTTACTGTTATACAGTGATGCCATTCGGACTTAAAAATGCAGGGGCAACATATCAGAGGGCCATGACTGTGATGTTCGATGACATGCTCCATAACACAGTTGAGTGCTATGTCGATGACTTGGTAGTCAAGACTAAGGAAAGGGAGTATCATTTAAATGATCTTAAACAAGTTTTTGATAGACTCTGACAACACAAGTTAAAATGAATCCCTTGAAATGTGCATTCGGTGTAACTTCTGGAAAATTCCTCGGGTTCGTGGTGAGACATAGAGGAATTGAAATTGATCCAGCAAAAATAAAGGCAATCATAGAAATGCCTCTGCCTCACAACCTACGTCAGTTACGAGGAATGCAGGGGAAACTTGCATACATAAGAAGATTTATTTCGAACCTGTCTGGTAGATGCCAACCCTTTACAAGGTTAACTCAAAAAGATGTACCATTTGTATGGGATGATACATGTCAAAATGCTTTTGAAAGCATAAAAAGATACTTGTTGAATCCACCAGTGCTTATGGCTCCAATAATCGGAAAACCATTGATCTTGTATATTGCGGCGCTTGAACGCTCTTTGGGAGCATTGTTAGCTCAAAACAATCAAGATGGGAAAGAGCATGCCCTGTACTATATAAGTAGAACTTTAGTAGGGCAGAACATAACTATCGTCCAATTGAAAGAATGTGCTTGGCCCTAGTTTTTCTTTGTCACGGTTTCTGACATTACTTGTTATCGCACTCGGTGACTCTCATATCAAGGGCGGATCCTTGAGGTACATGCTCTCAAAGCCGCATCTCTCGGGTGTCTCGCTAAATGGTCTATGGTCTTGTCGAGTTCGATATCAAGTTTGTTCCACAAAAAAGCAATTAAAGGCCAAGCACTTGTCGATTTCTTGGCAAAGACACCCCATTCCCCGACAACATGGAATTGCCCGATGACCTTCCAGATGAAGAAGTGTTTGCCAACGAAATGTCTTTCCGGGCGACTTTACTTTGATGGAGCAGCGAGGAAAAATAGTGCTGGGGCAGGTGTTCTACTCATTACACCGTCAGGGGGGTTAGTACCGTACTCACTCTCTATTCTCGCAACTTGCACAAATAATGTTGCAGAATATGAAGCACTGATCATTGGTTTGGAAATAGCACTTGAAATGCAGATAAGCCATCTGAGGGTGTTTGGCGACTCTCAGTTGATCGTCCAACTAATAAATGGGGAGTATGCCGTCAAGAATGAGAACATGACTCCATATCACGAGAAAACAAAGCATTTAATGTCCTAGTTTCAAGACATCATGCTAAGTCACATTCCAAGATCAGAAAATGACAAAGCTGACGCCTTAGCTAGTCTCGCAGCATCCTTGATTTTACCAGATGAAAGGGGAATGCAGATAACTGTTGGCAAACAACGTCTGCTACCACCAGTAGTCGAAATAACACAAGAGGAAGAAACGGTAAATGTAGTCACTTTCAGTGAAAATGCAGAGGATACAGATTGGCGTCAACCATTAACCGACTACTTCCTACATAGGGCATTACCAGACAGTCCAAAGAAAAAAATAGAAGTACGAATAAGGGTTCTTCAATTTGTCTTCATAAATGACACTTTGTACAGACGGTCTTTTGATGGAATATTATTGAGGTGTTTATCAAAAGATGAGGCATCACATGCTCTTTAAGAAACACATGCCGGAACATGTGGAGCTCATCAATCCGGCCCTAAACTTGCAGCACAAATAAAAAGATTGGCTTATTATTGGCCCACCATGGTGCAAGATTTGATTAATTTTGCTAAACGTTGCAAGTTATGCCAGCTTCACGGAGATTTCATCCATCAACCTCCATTGCCTCTTCATCCATCAGTCATGTCATGGCCATTCGATACACATGGCTTAGATGTAATTGGACCTTTCACACCGGCATCCTCAAAGGGCCATAAGTAAATTTTGGTTGGGATAGACTATTTTTCAAAATGGGCTGAGGCGGTACCTTTAAAAGAAGTAAAAGCAGAAGATGTCACAAACTTCATAAAGAATCACATAATCTATCGTTATGGAGTGCCATCAAAGATCATCTCCGACAACGCTCTTTATTTCAAATGCAAAGCAATGACGAAGTTGATGGAAAAATACAAATTCCGACATGGATTCTCAGCAAGTTATAATCCGTCTTCAAATGGCCAAGCATAAGCCTTCAACAAAGTGCTATGTAAAATCCTGAAGAAAATGGTGTCAAAGAACAGGAGAGATTGGCATGAACGCCTCCCAAAAGCTCTATGGGCTTATAGAACCACAATGCAAACTGCAACGGGTTGCACACCATACAGTTTGGTTTTTGGCTCTGAGGCCGTACTCCCATTGGAAGTGTAATTACCATCTCTCAGGATTGCTACTCAATTGATGGCACCGGAAGAAAATGTCCAAGTGAGACTAGCTGAGCTTGAAGCATTAGATGAGAAAAGGCTCGCAGCACAACAAAGGCTCGAAATTTGCCAAGCCCAAGTGGTAGGGGCCTTTAACAAAAAGGTAAAATTTAGATCCTTCACAGTCGGAGAGTTGGTCCTTACAGTCAAAAGACCAATTGTTATAACAAGAAGGATGCAAGGTAAATTTGAAGCAAATGGGAAGGACAATACGTCATCACTAAGGTCTTTCCATAAAGGGCATATGAACTTTCCGATTCAGAGGGTCATTGCATTTACCCATGTGTAAATGGAAAGTTTATCAAGAAATTCTATGCCTAAATAGGGAGGTACGCCTCCTGACGCATAACCCGCAGAAGAAAGATAATAGCGAAAGCAAAATAATGAACTACGAACGGCTTGATCCCCCAAAAGGGTACGTAGGCAATCTGGTAATAAATTGGATGCAGCCCCAAAATAAAAAAGACATATGTTCCCCATAGAACTACGGAAGGCTTGATTCCTGTGAAAAAGATATGTAGGCAATCTAGTATAAATTGGATGCAGCCACAAAATCAAAACAAACAAATTACCCTCTCTTATTCAATTACTCAAAAAAAAAAAAAAAGGTCCAAATACATGCTATTTCAAAATAAGCAAAATAAATCAAAAAAATAGGAAAAGACAAATCCTAGTGACAAAAAATCACAAATAAGTAAAAAGGAGACCAAGAGGGCATCTAAATGAAGAAAAGGAGGGATGAAATCATCATCAGTCTTTTGTGAAGAATGCAGCCAAAGAGTCACGTATCTTCTGAGATTCCTGCTCTTGAGACTTGGCTTCAGCTGTAGCTTCTTGAATTTCGATAAACCTTGCAACCTTAGCTTTAACCGGCAGCTGCTTGATCTCATCGTCGATCTTTATTTGTTCATCTAAAGAATTCTTCAACTGGGAAACTGCATCTTTTGCAGATTTTAATCGATCTTCATATGAACGTCGCAATTGCTGCGCCTTCTGCTCAGCTTCTTTTACTTCTGCCTCAGAAGCTTCAATATTCTCCACAGCTGATTGAGCACTTGGAAGATCACTAGATAAAACACTCATAGCAGTAAGATGCTCCTTTTCGCGATGAATCAAATCTAGAATTAAACTTTCGTTCATGGAAGCTTTCTCCTCGATAAAAGGAGAAAAAGTGACTAAACGCTTCTCTGAATCGAGCAAACGGTTTACAGTGTCTCTAAACCATATGAACCCAGCTAGAGATATCCCCTTCATATCAATGAGGAAATCTATTGTTTTAAGATACTCAGAAACCCAAGAGCGATAATGTAGAGTGCTCTCTGGCGATGTTGACAGTAAAACCCAATCAGAGATTGACTTCAACATACTGATCAAGTAATCTCGAGTAGGTTTATCTGAAACTTGACTAGTGATGCTAGAAACTCAATAAATGACTGTTGATGGAAGAGGCACAACAATCGCCAATGGAAGAGGTTCATACGGGACTTCAACGATAGCCTGATCCTTGAAACTTTCAAAATCTTCAGACTCTTCATCGTCAAGAGTCCTAATTGCGTCAATTACGTGGTTTTCAGGAGATGATGGTGTCCCGATGATTTCTGGAAGATCTTCAAATCCTGTTGACTTATTCCCCGGCACAAAAGATGAAGTAATCATATCAGTGTCAACTCGCATATGATCAGAACTAATAACATCAATTCCAGTATTTTGGAATGAAGAAGAAGCAGTTCCTACATCCATATCTCCAGGTTCTGGAGACTTCGCCGGGAAAGAGATAATTTCAGCGGTTGCATAATCAAGCTCAGTAATCTCTGCACGTCTCATTCTTTTAGGATTCGTATCTCGCTCATCACCATCACTTGATCGAGAAGCTTCGTGAGTATTAGCAATATCTGCCAGAGAATGGGATCAAATGAAAATGTCATCTACACTGTCATGAAGACGTCGGGTGTCAGTTATCACGTATACATCTTCTTCCTTGTATGGTCTTTTCTCAAATAATGAATGGAGATTTTTCACTGAGCGCCCCAAGTAAGGGGTAGTGCTACGCATCCACCAACGACAATACCACCATGTGCACTGCCCTATACGGGTTGCCCTCGGTATACGAAAATAAGTCCCAGTACGTCTTTTTAAAAATAAATACCAAGCATCGGCAAATCCATCTATCCCGCAAGTCTTTTTTGCATCAACTGTAAAACGAAACTTATCTGAAGGAACGCCTTGGTCAAAACCAAACTGACGAGCAAATCTATTCGGATAGTACGGTTCCGCAAATATAACACCACCTACCCTCACAGGGAGTAAAGCTGCACGCATGGACAATAAAAGTTCAAATTTCTCGTCAGCTAAGTCTTCATCATCTAAATAATTTGTATTTCTTTCTCCATGATATGAATATGGGCGGTAACGGACATGCTGTTCGTCGCGCATCATATGCCTACTTCCAGTCATGGTTCTTTTCTCAGGCTCAATTCCATCATATTTACGCAACAAAGGTAGGTTATTATTGTCTTCCCAACCAAAATATAAATAAGGAAAGTGTTCAGCTAGCCATCCGATGACATAGTGCATTGGAAGAAAAACCCAGCTAACACCAAATTCGTTCGTACCTGCAACGTACTCATTAAATGCGCGATAAATGTATCCCAGAACTGTGGGGGCGAGTGACACTCTCGTGCCTTGAGCCATTAGAGAGGCCATATAAAAAGTTCCAGGTCTTATGTTGCCACCCTTGGTAGGAAGGACGAAACGACTTAACCACAGTGATAGGAATGCAGAGAGCATACCAACTTCTGAAACCTGCAAAGGAAGCTGTCTTAATTGGCTTTTTCGAGGCTTCTTATGGAAATCTTTAGAATGGGAATCTTGAGCCTGCTCAGTTTTCAAACCGACAAACATCTGTTCTCCTCTATAAAAATATTCAATCCACTGATCCCAAGATACAAATTAAGTTTTCAGAATATTGCATAGGCGAGAATGGATCCTTAAAAGTTCCACAATGCAAGGATGATATAAGGAAGTGTTCAACAACTTCTTATTTGTCGGGATAAACACTTCATATGGGATTCCCAAGATAGGCAAACCTCCGATGGTTTTCAGATCATACAATGAGATTCCCATTTCACCACCAATATGATGGAAAGTATTGCTTGTTGGGCCCCATAATTCGGCAAATGCTCGCCAAACATTACAATTATGAGAAAAAGGATATTGTGCAACAACTACTGCATCATAAATCTCTGCTCTCTTCAAAACATTGCGGTTACGACTTATAATCTTTGCAGTCCACTCCATTAAACAAGGTTGGAAGTGAGCTCGACCACGAAAATTGAATGGCAAAGGAGGTTTCTTTTTTTCTTGTAGCATTCGATGCAAACCAGGGTAAAAATCAGGAGTAACCGTGTTCCTGAGATTCCCTTCTTGCCCATTGTCAACTTCTTCAAGGGTCTCAGCTTTGAAAATGGCACCTTCCTGTTAACTCAATTGGATGGCATTTTCTTCACCATCGAAGAGATATTTTAAATAACCAGAATGAACTTCTTGAGAATTAAGCAAATAAAGGGGACAGCTAAATCGTGTCGAAGCTCGAACTTCATCTAAACCAACCGAACGTTGGTAACTTCACCCTGAAGTAAATTCTTTGCCAGATTCCTCAGGGGCTCGTTCCGAACGAAGTTTGCCAAAAGCATCCATAAATAAGTCTGTTAAGCAAAAAAAAAAAAAAGAAGAAATGATTATAAAATTATTAAAATCTTCTTCTTCTTTTCTCGAGTATGGCACGCCACAAGATAAAATGTCACGTACATACTCGAGGGGCATCTGTTAAAAAAAAAAAAAAAAAAAAATGGGGAGGTTGGAAAACTTCCTAGAGAAAGTGGGTGTGTGAAGGAGTGAAGTGCATTAGTGGGGAGTTGGGTAAACAAGAAAATAACGTGCAGAAAAAAAAAAAAAAAAAAAAAAAAAAAAAAAGGGACGTGGGTTGCTTCAAAATGCCTATATATAGGCATATAAGGGACGTAAACAAAGAAGAAAAAAGAAAAAGAAAAGAGGAAAAGAAGAAAAAAACAGAAGAAAGAGGAAGGAGGAAAAGAAGGAAAAAGGAGGACTTTTGGGTGCAACGTGTGTGTGAGGAAGGAACAAAAAAATGATAATAAAAGTGTGTGTGTACAGGTGAGGGGGCGGAACAAAAAAAGAGATTTTGTGCAGGTGAACGTGTGTTGAGAGGATTATCAAAAAGGTAGAAAAATTGTCATCTACTCCTCTATCTTAATCTACATGCTATCGATCTGTTTTCTTTTTGAAGACAAGAAGTTCACCGGTCATTATCATTGTCAGCCAGATTCATATTCTAAACATACGGGTTGCAAACTTTTGAACCCAATTAAAATTATGAGGTTGCAAGTTTTAGAACCTCTAAAAATTAAATAGAGTTACAAATTTTTAAACTCTACAAAATTATGAGGTTGCAAGTTTTAGATCCTCTAAAATATCGAATAGAGTTACAAATTTTTAAACTCTATAAAATTATGAGGTTGCAAGTTTTAGAACCTCCAAAAAATCAAATAGAGTTGTAAATTGTAGAACTCTACAAAATTGTGAGGTTATAAAATTTAGAACCTTTATATATGAATCTGACTATAATAGTGCACTTCAAAATATTATTTTGAGTCTAACCTATAAAGTGCAGCCCAAATAAAAATTAAACACCTCCTTTCGTTTAAAAAATAAAGGGAGAAGAGAAATCAAAATTCACATATATATATGTATCACTTATATTGCCGTGCAAAGTAAAGTTACTGTAACTTTTGCATTTGCAGTATAATGGTTTATATATATATATATATATATATATATATATCAAAGAGGTTACATAGCCTTTTTTTATTTCCTGGGGAAAAGAGGAGAGAAAGAAAAAAATTACCGTGGCTTTTGCAGTATAATGGTTTGTGTGTGTGTGTATATATATATATATATATATATATATATATATATATATATATCAAAGAGCTTGTGGCTTGCTGTGACGTAGAGAAAAAAAAAAAGGAAGGAAAAATGGCTTGCTGTGGCTTGCTGTGACGCAAAAAAAAAAAAAGGGAAAATGGTTTACCGTGGCTTGCTGTGACACTGCATATATATACACATACAAAAAAAAAAAAAAAAGGGAAACGTGTGAAAGGATGAGGATGAGGGAAACCTAAGTTCCTTTTGAAATCAGATGGTTAGCAAAAAAAAAAAGGGATATTCATCATACAATCAAATCAATTGGTTTAGATATGATGAAATTTAAAATTAAAAAATAAGGGATAAATGATAAATTTCAAAAATTCGGAGTATTAAATACCCTAAAAATTAAAGTGCATAAATTGGGCCATTCTATGGTCCCTAAGCCCAAAAAGATGAGTCCATTGTCTCATAAAACCATATGGTGATTAAATGCAATGTTCAAATCCCAAATTCAAGTCAAAAAAAAAAATCTCAACACCAAATTCAAAAAGGATCCTTTTAATTCCTCATAAGGTCATATACCGGGGCATTATCCAAATATGACTATCAAATCCAAACTCTAAAGTAAAATTCCAAATCAAATTTTAAAACATCTTTGAATTCCTCCTATGGTCATATATCGAGGAATTCTCCAAAATCCAAATTCAATTTCAAGAACTACGAGTGACTTGATTCCCTATGGGATACGTAGGCAACCTAAAATCTAGGTGCAGTTTCAACACCAAATTCAATTCTAAAATTCTCAAAGAAGAGAAAATCAATACAAAATTAAATCAAATTTTAAAGTGTGAAAATTCCTCATAATGTCATACACCGAGGAATTATCCAAATTCTCAAACCCAAAATTTGAACTACAAGTGGCTTGATCCCTTAACGGGGTATGTAGGCAACTCAACAAAATTCACTGAGTTCAGCTGCAATTTCAAATCAACCCAAATTTCCCAAATTCAAAAAAATAGAATTTACCGTTTTAACTGGAATCAAAGGGTGTTCCCTTGTACCAAGGGATTGTAATTAAGAGGTTATTCTTATAATCTTGGATGAATCGAACTAAAAATAATAAACTCCTATTCTAGCTAAATCCTAGGATAGGTGAAATTATGTTGTGTGTGAAATATTATTTCAACATTAATAAATATTTTCACTCAACATAGTTTTTGGCACGCCCGGTGGGACCCATTCTCCTTTTCATCTCCGGTTATAATGGTAATATCTAATTGTAAGAATCGTTGGAATGTAACTATTTGTGTCATTTTATTTTGTAGTAATGGCACCACAAGTTACTGTGTACTTCCACCAACTCCCATCCGTTAAGATTGCTGGGGAGCAGAAGAAGGTGGGGTTTAAGACGACCTTCACAATCACTGGGGCACCTATTGCTGCCATAGTTCCAAAAGCTTTTGAGGTTTCCAAAGTGAAGCAATCCTCGAAGGCCCTTTGCGGTAAGGCTGCCAAAGGATTGAAGAAGAGACAAGCAAGGTCTGCTAAAAGAAAGTTCAAGCAGGCTGTGAAGACCGTAGCTGTCTAGATACAAAGTGATGATTTTGCGATTAAAATAATTTTCAACCAATGGTTTGAATCCAACAAAAACATCGGAAACATGTGATTTTCTTTTGAGAGGATAATATCATATGTATTTTTTGAAATGATCAACAAAAATGACATAATATTTGAACCTATCTATTGAATATACTGGTGATGTTCATACATCAGAAAATCAAATTTCAAGTGGAAAGGTGGATTCAATAGACGGCATGGAGAAAGGTAGTTTATGACTTTTATTACAATCGCATGCATTACAATTTGAGAACTTTGAAAATGGCCTCGATATATCTAAGTTGAACAGAGAAATAATATTTTTGAGAATTGAATGAGACGGATGACCTAACTAGCCGTTGTTCGGTGATTATCAGCAGTTGTCTGGTATAAGGCTGCTGGAAACAACAATCGAGGGAAAAAAATAGAGAAAGAAAGGAAGAGGAGAGGAACCAGGAGTGGCTTTGATACCATATGGGAAATGAAGGAATTATGGCATCTTTTGTATTGATTCTAAACAGAAATATATACAGAATACAACATAGAGAAGTTTTCTAATCTGGGTGATATCCTATTCTAGGTAAGATCCTTAATTGAAGGATTTTACAGATCAATTACTAATCATCAAAACTAGGAAACTAAATCAGATTTTTTAAACTAGGAAGATAATAAAAAAAAAATCAATTACAACGATAAGGACATAAAATACAAAATTATGTAGATTCTCCAATAAGAAGAATGGGCATTTTGTAAAGGGACACCTATAAATGTGAGACATTGTGTAATTGTTTGTAAATACATTTTTTTAGTATATCATTGTACTTAATTTGTATCTTTGAACTGTGATTATGGCCAAAACACACGGGATTAAACAGACCACCCGTGGGAAAAATTAAAAAATAACGCGTTTTGTATTGCTAATTTTAATATTTAACGATGGTTTTTAACTTAACTGTTGTCTAATATCCGTGAAGGTGCCAAACTACGTGCATTTTAGATGACAGTTATTGCTAATTTTAGATGACAGTTAAGGAAAAAATTGTCATCTGAAAATAATATTTAATGAGGGTTTTAAACCGTCGTTAAATTGCTTTGACATTTAATGACTCTTTGATATGATGACGGTTTTTTAACCGTGGTTTTCTCTTTTAACTGCGGTTATTGACTGTCATTAAATCGCTTGCCGGTACTAGTGAAGGTCTTTTGACTACTTTGAAATATGTTGCGACTAAAGAAGTAATTTGCAAAAATGGTTATCAAAGCTCATGATGCATTTTTTTTTTTTTTTTCAAAAAATAAAGAAAAAAAATAGCTTTAGTTCCAGGAGATCATTTCATTTTGCATCTCATTATAGGAACTGCATTTAATGTTTACAGCTTCACATGATATATCAAATTTCTAACCTACAATTTGCAAATATCAAAATTTAAACTTGATCATTTGTACAATCTTATGATTATGAAAATTTGAATTCATCTAATGCACTATAAACAATATATTCTTAATTAATTCTAACCTGAAATTTAAGGTGGACGCAGCTTTAGTTGAGAAATTTGGATTGAGTCATGACTGCTATTCACAATTCTTATCTAAACTACCGTCTGAAAAGTGTGCAAGCTTCGTAGTTTTATTATAAAAAAAAAAAAAAAAAAAAAAAAAAAAAAAAAAAAAAAAGAGGCAACATTATACAAAGATGTGCTGCAATACATCTGGATCTATGTATCACTAATATGTAAAGGACGATTGTGTACCATAAGAAACGAACTGCCTTGGTGATAAAGAGAAAGGCTCACAGAAAAGAAAAAAAAAAAAAAAAAAAATCAAAGTTGATACATGGTCTATTATTGCCGCTTATGTTGCAACAACTTTTGTGACAATAGCGTCAAAAGCTCATATATTGAACGTGATACAGTTTTTGCAGGTTGAGTTGATGGTACTTCCAATTCATAGAGATGTTTGCAGTATTTTCACTTTGCTTATTATTTTGCCAAAAAGGGAGAGTAGTTTTTGGATAACAATTTGTTTGAATATGTTTATGCTGTTGGTTTGCCAAATAATGCCAAAAAGGTGAAATTGTTAGATTGTTATGTTGGCAATTGTGGCAGCAATATTCGAGAAAATATTCTGCGTATCTGCTTACTTGTTGTGCAAGAAAAAGCTGTCGGGCATATTTGAATTTGAAGAAAAGATTCTATCAAACAAGCTTCAAATATATGCATTACTTAAAATTATGGGAAGATAACTTTAAAAACTTATATGAGCTGAAGATATGTTACAACTATCAAAGATTTAGCGAAAATTTGATCAAGATAATCCTATTCTGAATTGAATTCAAATTCAAGTTTTAATAGGATTCGGGCTTGTGTGCTATAAAGATCAGGTTGTGTGATTAGTTAATGTCAAGACCAATTCAATGTAAACGTTTATGTAAAAGAAACTGTACAATTTTTTAACTTCGTTTTCCATTTAATTAACATTGTAACGAATTTCAAAGTTTAAAATGTAAATCGACAAAATTAAAAGTTGAGAGACCAATTTCTTAAATGCATAAGATATTAAGAGTGTGTCCATACATAAATGCCTAAATGAAATCTGAAGGTATACTTTTGATGACATTAAAAACTAAAAATATACTTTTTAAATAAACTTTAAATGAAGGGTACAAAAAGATAAATAACCTTTCAAAATAAAGCACTCACAACATGAATTGTCCCATCAACTATAATAACATCATTTCTCGTCAATTTTATTGTTAAATCCTCTATTTAACACTATCTAGAAAAATGGGGATTTTCCAAATTCTATCGCTAATTCCTCCCCTCTATTATTTAGCTTAAAACAACAAAATTTTAGCCATAGATTGTCGTCTTTAGTGACGATTTTTTTTTTTAGTCGCAAAGTTCTTAACCGTTGAAATTATCAATTTTTCTGGTAGTGAGAATTAGGTTCTCTGTTCTGGGAAACTCTATAAATAAATGATGAGAATGGAAGTTTTGGGATATATTTCAAAGTGCTAAAATTTTGGAGAGAAGTTTTAAAATTTTTTTAAAACTTCAATGCAGAATTTTAGCACATGGCTAAATAAAGAGTCACTGGTAGATAAGATAACGTCTATCTCTAAGCTATCAAATATTCATAGGTTAATTTGTTTTCATATTGAATTCCGATAAAGTGTCACTCGTATCAACAAGTGTTCCAGTTCATACATAGGCATCTCTTAGATATATATTACCAAATATTCTCTAGTAGAATTTGTTGATCCAACAACAGTTGAAAGCTACCTAGTACATAACCTTCAACATGTAAGGACCCTCACATGGTGGGATATGTAGTTACGTGGCATTCCACCATCCATTCACTTGTGCTGTTATGATTTGACTATTCCAATGCTAATGATTTTTATCAAATCACGAAAATGTGACCGTGAGGTGTTTTTGTAAGCATATTGAAGAGAGAGAATGTAAAGTGTATCAAGAGAAGGTATCATATATATATTGAATAATTAAAGAAAAAAATATCACTCCACCACTTAACAAAATATTATTGGACTCATTGTACGTATGAATTTAAATTCAAGAGTTAACTCTCATAATCTATAGTAATTAATTACTCGTTTAGTAACATATCATGATGTATGCCGACTTGATTGAATTATAGATTTTTTTTCCCTTGATGTGGAGTAAGTAAGAAGAAGGATAATCTAAGCCGTGCCATTTCTAGAAATTAAGAGTATATCGACAAAAAAATGGTTCATAAGCCGGACCAATAATACAAAAGTAGCATTAAACGTGAAAAGATATATATATATATATATATTGATGGCCACATAAACATGCATTTGTATATATATTTCGACAAAGGACATTGATGAACTCTTGATTTGTTTTTGTTTGGATTCCCATTCAAAACATCCTCAGCCACTAAAATATGGTAGTACTTCTACTACTACTACTCAAAAATAGACCCGTCAAGTTCTGCACGTGTGTTGCATTAAATGAGCCCCTCAAAGAAAATGACCTATTGTGTATGTGTGTATAATGAATGAATGAATGAATAATGATGCAGGCATTGACAAGTCCATCAATCTTTATTTGGGCTAGGCTGGTTTGTTTTGGCTTCTTTCGAATTTCCACCACAAGAAAAAGACCTAAAGTGTCGACATATATCTACAAAATATGCCCGGCTCACTTTCGGAAAATTGACATTCTGATCAGAAGGGAAGAGGTCAAGCCAACGTGGCGTCCCTAGTGCCTATTACCACCAAATTGTGTAAATGAATAATGGCCCTCATCTCATCTGTGTTTGATTAAGAGTACTTTCACTGCTCTACTGTGGACCCGTGTTCAGACTTTGAATTCTAATTGATGAACATGTATCTAAATCCAACGTTTTATTGTGATTTTTTTTTTCTTGAAAAACGTGATATGGTTATTAAAGACGGAACTGGATCATGTATTATTTTTTCTTTTTACTTATTTATTTATTTATTTATCGGGCATCCTCTTTTATTTTAGAGGAGTGGATCCTTTCAACTCCACTAGGAGTGTTTGAAGATATTTTCTTTTTGTTTTAGTTTCAGTTTCTCTTACAAGCCTTGAGGCCCGATACTTTTCTTTACACTCCCTTTGTTTATTTTCATGTTTAGAGAAAATTGTTATTTTTTATTCAGTAGTCTTATTAATACTCTTTTAACTAATATATATAATTATTTGATCAAATAGAGTATTAATCAAGAGTGAAAAATAAAAATTTAGACTTATATATTTTAAGGGATATTTGTCTCCTTTTCCCTTTTGTTTATTTTTTCATTTTTTAATAAATTTTGAGTGGATTAGTTGGTGTGGGACGTTGATGTTCGTAGGTGCCAACCTAAATAAAATATTCAAGAATCTGTTCATGCCATCACTTTTCTTTATTAAAAAAAATTTAGTAATAAGGAAAGAAAGACAAGTTTTACAATGATAATTTACTTGTATGTGTTAAAAAAAAAAGTTCGTTAATTGTTACCATTACGAAATAATAACAGACAGTTGAAAGTATATTACATGGAAATTGCGAAACAATCTTCTCATACTGATGCTTAAAAGGGACTGAAAATAATTTAGGCCTCTTCTTATTATGAGACCAATTGTTAAGAATCTGCTCATTCAAAAGTTTATGCTTTAGGAGATTTTTGTAATAATATGTCGATATATATATTATTTTGTAACAATTAAATCTTAATGAGCTACAATTTAGGTTGTTTTAATCAACTTATTTGATATCCGCTGTCCTTTCTAATCATCAATTTGAAAAGGAAAAAAAAAAAAAAAAAAAAAAAAAAAAAAAAAAACTAAAATTTGTTGAGCTTTCAACAACAAATGCTTAATCACTATTGGGATCTAACCAATACAAATAGTTGAATGACAAAGCAACGTATTGCAAAGCACATGTGTGTGATGAAGAAATTTAATAACTACATTTTGTAGCCTTCCGCAACGATTATATTGGGTGCATGCATGAATGTCGGCAACTAATTGTCTCTTCAATGAAGTCATAATGGATAGAGGATCTGACTCATTGAATAGATGGTAGACACTCATTTGTCTCTTCTGCTTTCTCTATAGAATTCTAACACTGTTCTTAGACGTTGATCTGTTTTATGAACACCGAAGTAAATGATATTTCGAGCTAGTAATCCTAACGAGGCTTTGAGAAAAAAAAAAAAAAAAAAAAAATCCTCAAAATGAGTTATTTTTCTATTCAAGCTGGTTAAATTAATTATCGACTTTTCCTAATTAACTAAGCTGACAAATCATATTGTTAGAATAAAGTAACCAACCTTATTTTACTCAATGGAGAATACGAATGCAGCACGTGAAAACAAAATTGATTAATCATTCATTTCTTTGTAGTAATATTCGTTTTGATATATCAACCTCATTTGGTCCCTTTTTGCTTTTATTTAACAACTGAATTTTGATTGCATGATTGTTTTTCCCTATTTTTGAACCGTCGACTATAGACGGCATGACACTAATTATCTTTCCACTAAAGTACTCCTCGATATTTATAATATAGTTTTCAAAACGTAATTAAGTAAATGACAACCTCTTCTAATTAAAAGTGCTAATAACATTTTCCCAAGTGATTTGTCACCGAGCAATAATTGGATGATGAGAATTATTGTGATGTATGCTATTTGGCGTGTGCCTATTTAAAGTCCCCACTTTAACTCCAATATTCATGTGTACTTGTAATTGTATTGCATCAATAAGCATCTCTATGTCTTTTCCCTCTAAGAATGACGACAAGGTGTAATTGCAATACTACTTACTCACGGAGGAGACGAGGCTTGCACATGAAAAAGGGCAAGAGAAAGCTCAAGCTTCCTTTGATGAGAAATGCCGAGGCCGCAAAAACGTCGACTCTGAAGAAGCTTAGGCAGCTTCAGAGGCTCATCGATCCAAGGTGCGATGAGATCATCATGAACCCAGAAACGTTGTATGAGGAAACTGCAAGCCAAATCTTTCAACTTGAGGCCAAGGTGAATGTTCTTAAAAGTCTCCTCACCATGCTCGGTGTGTAATTAATAATGTTTAAGAGGACTCTGATTCTTTCCTCTCTCTTTAAAATATCGTATCAGATAGAATTCAGCGAGAGATCAGGGAGAGAGGGAAGCAAATCTTTAGTGTATCTATGTTTGTAGTACCTGTATTATGCTACCGAGGAAAATTGTACTTTGGTTTCTTAATTTGCTAGTGGCTTGTTTGTAAATAATGTGACTAGAATAGTTTCCTACTAGCTAGCTAGATTAGTGACCCCTTTATGCATTGATCACTTTGCTCATCCGGCAGATTAATGCCAAAAGGATTTGTGTGTTCACACAAAAAATAAAATAATTTGTAAAAATAAATCTACTACAAATTAATTGTTCAGTTGGTGGCACAGCTTATATGTCTTATGGTATGATCTTTATGACCTATATGGTTTTAAGTCGCATGGTATGATCTCAAATGAAATGAAAAAAACAAAATACATAATACATTTTTTTTTTATTATAGAAGCTAGTTGTTCCTGAGATTCGAGTGTGAGATCTCTCCTTAAATAAGAGGTGAAAGTTCGGGTCGTCCTGCTCAACCTGCCCCAACGACCTGAATAGAAATTTTGGGCCGGCCTTAAAGAAGGAAGGGTCAGCTCAGACTAGCACTAAAGCTCGACATGCCTATGAACGCCTTGGCCTAACCCGAAATTTTATGACATATTTTCAAGAAAATTTTAAAATAAAGAGTGTTCGGGATGGCCCCGCCTGGTCCAAAAAAGGTTTTAGGCTTGAAATCTCGGTCCAACTCGATCTGAAAAATGGGACCAGGCCGGGCCAGAGCCAGACAAATAAAGCGGGCCTCAGGCCGACTCGATTAGCGCGGCCTAAACTTACAACTCTACCTTAAACTTGGAACTAGTTTATATAATATTATTTAAAATATGTAATAAATACTCTTGCAAAATTAGCATCGACTAGAAGAAAAGATCCAAAATATAATATCTAGCTAATAGAGTATATATTAAACTATCTGTTGGGATTTGATTTTGGTTTATCTCCCAAATTATCTTTGATTTCCTGCTTGTTTAGATTATTTTGATTGGCATTATTTTGAGAATGGATATTGATTAATTTGATAGAGAATTGGCAGCTGGATATCTTTGTTAGGAAAGGTTTTTCCTGACATGGAAAGCAGCATAATGATTCTCTTTTTGAAAGTCCCATTCTTATTTTTTGTACGCCCTGTAAATAGTTTCTGGGTTTGTGAGATAACAGTGGGTGTATGTAATCGTGTTAATTCTTCGAGAGAAGGGTTTGAGAGTTTTGTGGGAGAGAAACTTAGTTGAAGGGATTTTAATATTGTAAGTCAAGGAGATTTCGCTATTCAAAGTCCATTGGGAAATTACATGTTCATAGGCGTCTTATATAAAGAGGGAGTCTTTGGTAGATTAAGTTTAATTGAATTGGAAACAGAGTTCTTAGTGGATTTTTTATCATTTGGGCGTGGCCCCGCGGAGTAGGTGGTTATTGAACCACGATACCAATTTTCCCATGTTATTTTATTATTTCATATTCTTGCCTTACTAGTTTTACTTTAAACGGGATAAAAGACTTATCTGATACCAATAATTGGTATCAGAGCGGGTCAGTAACATGTGTTTTAGTGAGGTCCTGGTGTACCGATTGATTTTGTAGGCATGGATATCATGAGAGAAGGAGGCTTGGTGAACAAACCACCATTTTTAGAAGGTCTTAATTATCCTTATTGGAAGGCTTGTATGGAAGCCTTCATTAAGGCTATTGATGAGAAGGCGGGGCGATCGGTTTTAACTACATAGACTCATCCAACAAGTAAAGATGATTAAGGAAATGTCGTCCTTAAGCCATAAAAGAAAGGGTCTAGTGATGCAGCTAAGCTTGCATACGACAACTATTGAACACCATTTTCAATGTTGTGGATGTCAATCAATTGAAATTGATTTCCACTTGTGAGACTACAAAGGAAGCATGATATATTCTTCAAACCGAACATAAAGGTACAGATGTTGTAAAGGCCTCAAAGGTACAAATTCTGACAACTTGTCTTGAGTGTTTGCGTATGGAGGAGGATGAATATATTGTTGATTTCAACTTGAAGCTTTGTGACGTTGCAAATGGAGCCTTTGCTCTCAGAGAAAAATGCTTAGAGGCCAAGTTGGTGAAAAAGACGTTAAGGTCACTTCCAGTACGCTTTACTTACATGGTGATAGCTATAGAAAAGGCAAAGGACGTTGAAAAGATGAGACTTGATTGACTCATAGGTTCTCTCCAAACCTTTGAGACAAATTTTAAGGATCAAAAGAAGAATAGAGGAATTGCTCTCTAAGCAGATTATGATGATGTGTTCACCAAAGATGAGACCGATGATTAGGGACTTGAATGAATTTCTTGCTTTGCTCACTAAGAATTTTAATAAAATCCTGAAAAATATCAATAAGAAGGGGAGATTTGGAGAGAATTCAAAGAACAAAAGTTCTTGAAAGAAGTACTTTAACCCTTAGTGGTTTGAAGAAAAGAAGAACAGCAACAAAGCCATTCAATGTTGAGAATGTGAAGGATTCGGCCATGTTTAGGCAGAGTGTGCGAACACTTTCAAGAGAAAAAAACAAGGTTGTCATGGCATCCACTTGGACTGATGTTTCAAATGAAAGCCAAGACGATGCAGATGATCACACCAACAATTATGTGGCTTTTACTATAAGCAATGAATTCTCGAATAAAAAATTATTGAACATTGATGTTGTTGTTACAGAGTCTATCGCAATAGCGACTACAACAATTTCTGGTGGACATGTTAATGAAACCGATTCCAAGGATGAAATTGAAGATGATGGTGATGATGATGAGCTTAGCCTTGTCGAAATTCAAGAGGCCTACAAGAAGATGCATAACAAATTGCTTGTTTTTTGCAAGTGCAATAAATCACTTGAAGATAAAGTTGCTACCTTAACAAAGGAAAAAGATGAATTGAAGAACGTTGCAACAAAATATGAAATCTTGGCCACAAAGCATCAGAGAGCATGTTGAGACCATACTCAAATTGGAACAAACCCAGAAGAATATAAGGATGCTTAACTTAGCCAAAGCAAGATTGGATCACTTGCTTTCACAATAAAAAAGAAGTAGTGATCATTCAGGTCTTGGCTATAATGGCAAAGAAACCTCTGGGAAGACTGTTTTTGTGAAGGAAACCACCAGTACAATGATGCAGCTGTTGATTTTCGAAACGATGCCAGATGTGGAAGTGTGCTAGTAACGGATCATGTATAACAAAAAATTTACATAAAACCTTCGAGATACTATATAGATTATACTAATTTATGCACAAATTAATTAATCACATTAATTTATTTACCAAGAACCGGATTAGAAATTGTCCCTAGCAACCGATTAGGATGATACCTTGTGTTCATTGACCTGAAACGTTCCTCACTCCAATGCTAGTTTAGAACACCCAAATCTTCCTCATCAATCCCTTAAATCTATAAAGAACGTGTGTGTGGGGACACCTGAAAGACAACGAGAATAGCAAGAACAGTCAAGGTTTCCACGAACACCAACACATGCACGAAGTGGAATTTTTTGGAGAAAATTTTTCATTCCCACTCTTTATAGAAAACTGGCCATTAACACTTAGTAGAGCAAAAAATTGTTATCTCTAATTTTATGCAATCTCTTATTTATAGAATAGTAGCCAGACTCTAAGAAGAAGTCTGCACTTTATCTCTAAGATAAAGCTTCTTAATTATCTCCCACTTCAAATTGAATTTGGAACGAAATTTCTTCTCCCTTATCTTTGTATGGCTGGCCACCACAGGGATATCCCCTCCCTATGGTAGGCACATATCTGTAGGGGATTAGGGGCAAGATTCTACATTTATCCAACAGTAGCCTATTTAGAAATCTCAGGTAAGACAAGATAAGGTAAGTAGTCTGTTGAAAAGCATGTTGCAATAAGGCAAGCAACAAATAGGTTTGTTCCTATTTATCATTATTACCATATGCCTGGTCATGTTCAACCATGGTGTTTTAAGTGCATCAAATTTCTTAACAGAAGTATGGATATGAGTTTATTTAATTATAAAAATGCAAAACAAACACCTAAAATTAAGATTGATTTATCTAATAAATAATTAAGAAAAATGGAGGCTAGAAAATCAAATATAAGGTGTTTTGTTGCTTATACCTCATTGAAGCATGTACTACTGATGCCTGGTATTTTGATAGTAGTTGTTCCAAGCACATGACAAGTACTCAGGAAAATCTGTCAAATTTTTGAGAAGGAGATGAAGGGTTCATGACTTTTGGACATGGTATGTATTGGGAATGGTGTCCAAAAGCATGAGATGTGACTAATAAAATAGAAATTTCATTATTTAAGTGCATGCATCTTTATATACTTTATGAATATTATTAAAAATTCTACGATTATTTATGTGATCTTAACTATGAAATTGGTAGATAATAAATTTAATTAATGTTTAGAATATTTAATTAAAACCTTTTTAATACATGTCATTTCCATTAAAAATGGAACAAGCTTATCCACATCGTTAATATAGAGAGATGTCGAATGAATGTATTTAACATAATGAGATTATGTAGGACTGGGACACAGACACAATATAAATTTCTAAATTCTAAGTATAGAAATACTAATAGTCTACCGATGATTATTTATAGAATGATCTTAATCCTGCGTTATTAGCAAACTCCTATTTATGGATTTGTGTCTTTTGATTTACTCGATATGGATTTTGAGATTCTAAATCATATTCCTTGTATATTGGAGATATGAAGAAATAAGTAGCCGGGAATACTAATATTACGAGATGGACTCCATTCCTTCTTGAGAAAAAAGCAGATAAATAATTCCCTTGAGGATTAATTCGGTACTTTGATTAGTAGGAGCTCTAATTCGTGATTGTGTTTTATAATTCACTATCTATTAGAAAATTGATGGTACTCAAGAATAAATATGTAGCTAGAGAGGTTAACATATTTGATCTAGCTATAATTATGAATTATCTATGGAGGATTGATCTATATGTAGTGACTATATCAAATGGACACTTTAAGCTCTTAGAAGTAAATTATGTCGGTAATTTTGAAAGTGCAATTCGAAGTTTTTAGTGGAGTAACTTTTAGAATTAATATAATTAATCAATTAATTAAAGAGTTCAATTAATTATTAATTTTATTG
The DNA here is from genome assembly GCA_012066045.3 of Morus alba. Lineage (NCBI taxonomy): Eukaryota > Viridiplantae > Streptophyta > Magnoliopsida > Rosales > Moraceae > Morus > Morus alba. Next base: position 56,498,027 of record CP050224.2, read on the forward strand.
GAGCTCAAAATTATTGGTCCATGAGTCTCTGTGTCATCCTTGTAATATTTACAAGACAAGATGAATGATTGGGATTTAATATCACTCGAAATAAATAATCTGATTATTTAATTATTTTAATTTTGGATGAAGCTATGTTAGGACCATGGAGACTGCACGCGTAGGCACTCGGAGGTACAGGGGGCGTGTGATACAGGGTGAATTCTACTGGGATTGAGTTGCTTGTTCTCCAAGACATACAATTTACTTGTTTGACAAGTTTTACAATCAAATTCAAAAGGAAAGTAAAGTTTGACTTAAATTATATTTGAATTTGAGGTAAACTTAGAATCTGGATTAATAAGAAAATTTTCCTCTCTCATGCCTGCAATTAGAGCAACCCGTAGGGAGATCTCCTTGTGGTGTGGCCAGCCATGTAATAAAAAGGAATGAAGAATTTTTTTTCCAAAACTAAATGGAAAACTATATTTTGAATAAGATTTAAAATAACTAATTTTCTTTTTCTTTGTCTTCAAGTTAAAGTAAAGGGATCCTCCTAGTGTTTCATAATAAACAGACAATAGAAAATTAGATAACACAATTTTGTTGCTTCCTTCCCCTATGAGATAGGCATATTGTAACATAGCTCTTACAGGAAACTAACATTCTATTTGATAGCCTGTAACATTCTAGTGACAACCATTGATTAACGCCCAAAAGTATTGTTCACAAACGATCAATTGTATTACATAAGGACAGTCATATCCATAGAGAGGTAACAAAAGAAACAAGAAAGATTAGCAGAATATGAGCGTTAGAGAAAAATAAATAACAAATAAATTAAAGTAAAAGAAGATTTTTGAGATTTTATTACAAATAAAATATAGAGAAAAATTTTTTGTGAAGGAAATTCAGTAGTGAAAACAGTGAAGCATCGACAATCCCTTATGTTACATTCACCGATTCAAGTTTTTATTCACAAATAGAAGTACTATCAGGTAAATTAAATCCATTAAAATCACAAAGACTATTATTACCAGTTATCCATAATCAACAACATATCAAATTGACAATATTGTAGCAAAACACAACTCGTAAAATAATTTAAATAATAAAACAATTTGTAACATAATTACATAAGAAAACTGTGATTAAACTTTATAAAAATTGGTACATAATATTTTAAAAAGTAAATGAAAGATAGATGAGATTTAATTCATTCAAATGTTGAACATTTCTGCACAAGGAATCAAAAGTCCAAATTGGGTCACTCAACAAAAGTTCATCTCTGACCTCTCTAAAAGAACTTTAGCCTAGCTTGCAAAATATTCTCACAAGTTCAAGAGATAAAATATGAGAGTGACGCAAGATGATAGAAAACTAAATATTTAAAGCTTCCAAGAACCTTAGGCTAACCGTCGTATTTATAGTGTTCAGAAGTTGCAATAATCAAAAATGGAAAAATACAAAAGAAGAGGAAAGAAAATAAAATTACACATAAATTAGGAGAAATTAGATATTGATTTGAGGAGGAAATCATGCAATTTGTAGAGAGGAAATCAAGCAATTCGAGGAGAAGAAATCCAGATTCAACACCTCATGTGGGCAAGTGTCAAGCTCGGTTGGAGGAAAGGAATAGAGTTGCCACGTGTCTTGGGTAGAGTGGAAGAAGTGTGCTGGCAGTTGGAGATAGTTGCGACCCGCGTTGGACAGGTGGCGCACGTGGAGAAGAGGAGTAGGCTAGCACTTAGCAGACGCGGGACCCACGTAGAAAAGAACTAAACAGGCCGGAGATCACGCGAAGAGAAGATGCGCGCCCTAGATTGTTTACGTGCTGGTGACGTGTGCAGCACGAGATTGTGGGAAGAAGTGGGCGTGGATTTCGGCGTTGACTGGTGCGGCCCACTTCATTTGGCTCGACTGAAGGGTGGCATGGCTCTCTCTCTGATAGGCTCAGCTTGTGTGGCTCGAATTGGTTGAAAATATGGCTTTCATGGCTTTTTCTTATGTAGTTTTTTACACTGGTTCTCATCTGTAAATAATTGAACAAAAACTAGACAAATTCTAATTAAAAATATTATGAATAAAAATAATATAATTGTTTAATTAAAGCTTAAATATTTTAATATTATATGAATCAAAAGCAGTATTTAGAGTGCATTTTCATGCACTTATCACAACCCCCAACCAACTTATTGCTAGTCCTTAGCAATACAAACATAAGAGAAATCAAGTCACAAAGAAATTTAAGTTTCAACTCGCTTAGTCATCTGAGTATTTTGACACAAAGTGTGAGTAAGAAGTCAAAAGATACTATCAAGATTATTTCAGTCGTAACTCCAGAGTCGTGTGTGTGTGTGCTCTAATCCATAATCTTCTTACCATAGACCATAACATATACAGCTTTGAAAAATTTACCAAGTAGAAGTCTCAACTCCATTGATCTCACGGGTGTCAAAAATATTTGAGTGCAAAGGTTTTCTCTCATGGAGTTGCAAAAGGAACAATCAAGAGGCTCAGTGTTAGAAAGGTAAAATTTAGGACAAATCAAACAAACATTGATAAAAGGATAGATTAATCAACTCCTCAGAACATTCCACCATTCTTACCATAAAGCAACTTTTGAGATTTTATTCAGGTCAAACAGAAATTCATAGAAACAAACAAAGAGCAAAAAAAATGCATTGGAAAATAAATTACCCTTTTTTATTTTTTTGTTTTTGTTTTTTTTTTTTTTTTTCTTTTGTTGGCAAGAGACAACATGCACTAATGAAGTGAATGTAGACAGGTGTTCTTCTGACAAACAGCTATATAACATCAAATGTGATTACAACCATGCTACAGGATCTGTGAAATGTTGCTTTTGCTCTTTTTTTTTTTTTAAATGTAGATAGCAAATTAGGCTCTATTACAAAAGACCATTCCTATCTAACCCAAAATTCATCCCTCAAGCATATGCACCAAGCATACCACTAACCATGTAATGATATTCTAACAGTGATTTTACCAGCTCAAAAGATCAATGAAGGTTAAAAAGTCATTTTCTCTACTCTTGTAACTCACTAAAAATGAAACCCTTAAACTTGAGAATTTTCTCAGCTGACATGCATTAACATCCATCTTACCACAACGTTTTCCATGTGCAAAAAAAAAAAAAAAAGTCATTTCTTAGTAACCAAGACAACAAAAATTGACCCAAACCAATCATTTTGAAATCATACTAAGATGACTTTAAAAAAAAATTTACCCAAATATCAACATGACAAAAGTCATTCTTACACATGAATATTCTCACCACCACGAACCAAAATCATACAGTGTCCTCAGTGTCAAAAATTATGAAAATATAGGGAAAGAAGACACCTAGACGATGAGCATTTCACATATGAGCATAGCCTGAACTTCTTGATATAATTCTCGAAAAACATACACAAAAAAATGTAAAAAAAAAAAAAGTAAAGGAAACATAAAATGAAAATATAGTACATGACATGTGAGCAAATTACTCAGGACTAGTAAATGGGGTCGTCGAGACTGATCTCTTCAACTTGGTTCACCTGCTCTAAGTAATTCTTTAGATGTTGGCCATTTACTTTGAAGATTCTCTCATCAATCAGGTCCTCAACCTCGACAGCACCATTGAGAAAAACATGTTTCCCTACGAACGGGCCAATCCACCGCGACCTCAACTTACCGGGGTGGAGATGCAAACAGGAATCATAGAGATGAAAGCACTGATTTGGCTCAAAATTCTTCCTTAGGATATGCTTATCATGAGCCACTTTCATTTTTGCCTTGTAGATCCTGGAATTATCATAAGCATCGTTCCTTAACTCATCGATTTTAGAAAGATGAAGCTTTCGATTTACACCTGCAGCGCTGAGATCAAAGTTGAGTACTTTGGTAGCCTAATAAACCTTATGTTCAAGCTCTATAGGTAGGTGATAAGCTTTTTCAAAAACAAGCCGGTAGAGACACATCAAAAGTTGGGTTTTGTAAGCAGTGCAGTATGCTCAAAGTGCGTTTGGAAAGTGTAGAGACCAATCCTTGCGATCAGGATTACCCATCTTGTACATCAGAGTCTCAAAAGAATGATTGCTGAGATGGGGGTTGCATTGATCACTGATAATGGCATGTGGCATTTCGAATCGAGATAACACATTTTCCTTTAAAAACTTCACAACAATGGTATTATCATTGTTCTGGTACGCCACAGCTTCTATCGACTTAGACACATAATCTACAGTGAGGGGTATGTAGAGGAAACCATAAGAAGGTGGAAATGGTCCAATAATGTCTATCCCCGGCAGTCAAATATTATTTCATGAGAATCAAGTTCAAGGGCATCATATGGTGACGAGGCAAAGCACCTAGCTTTTGGCACCTCTCATAGGAATGATAGAAGTCATCAGTGTCCTTGAACAAAGTGGGCCAATAGAGACCACACTATAAGTTCTTCGCGACAATCTTTTTCATAGAAAAATGACGACCACATGCATCATTGTTGCAAAAGTTCAGGACACTAGACACTTCATTATCCAAAATGCATAATCTCATGATCTAGCTGGGGCAGTACCTAAAATGATAGGGGTCATCCCAATAAAAGTTACAAATTTTGACCAAAAACTTCCTCTTATCTTGTACACTCCAGGTAGATGGAATCTCGCCCGTCGCGAAGTATTTAACAATGTAAGTATACCATGGCATCTTAGTGATAGTGAAGAGATGTTCATTAGGGAAGTCATCTCCAATAGCAAGACTTTCAACAGAATCATTGAACTCAAGATGAGATAAGTGGTCCGCGACCACATTTTTTACCCCTTTCTTGTCCTTGATTGTCAAGTCAAATTCTTGTAGAAGAAAAATCCACCTAATTAAATGTGCCTATCATATTCCTTGTATTTTAGAAACATGATGAAATGAATAGCTCAAAACGCTAATATACGATTCATTCATCTTTAAAGAAGTAGGTATATAATTCCCTTGATGATTGATTCAGTACTTGAATAAGTAACGAGCTCGTATTTATGAATGTGTTTTAAACATATAGTACTCATTAGAGAATCAATGGTATTCAAGGATAAAGATAGAATAAGAGAGGTTTAACGGATTTTACGTAGCTCTAATTATGAATTATCTATGGAGGATTGATCTATATGTAGTGACTATATCAAACGAACACTTCAAGTTCCTAGAAGTAAATTATGTCTATAATTCAGCTCGAAATTATAGGTCTGTGAGTCCCCGCGTCATCCTTTTAATATTGGTAAGACAAGGTGAATAATTAGGATTTAAAATCACCTGAAATAAATAATGAGACTATTTAATTGAATTAATTTTGAACACGCTGTGGTGTGATCATAGGAGGCCACATGCCCAGGCACATGAAGGTACAAGGGGGCGTGTGGCACAGGGTGAATCCCACTGGAATTCAGTTGCTTATCCTCAAAAGTATCAGGTTTACTTGTTTGATAACTTTTACAATCAAATTCAAAAAGGAAAGTAAAGTTTCACTTTATTTAGATTTTAATTTGAGTTAAAATTAGGAACTAGATTAAGGAAGAATTTTTTCTCTCTCCTGCCTACTATTTGTGCCAACCATAGGGAGGTCTCCCTGTGGTGTTGCCGACCATATAGTAAAAGTAAAGGGAGGATTTTGTTTCTAAAATTAAATGGGAAACTATATTTTAAATGTGATTTAAAATAACCAATTTTCTATTGTTTTGTTTTCAAGTTAAAGCAAAATGGTCTTTCTAGGTGTCTATAATAAAAGACAATAGAAAAATAGAAAACAAATTTTTGCTCTCATTTACTATAGGTGGCTGAAATTCCCAAGATAGAAAAAGAGAAGAAAAGTTCTTTCAACTTTCAGTTTCTTCACATACATGCGTTGATAGTAGAAGAATACAAATTAGCGAGTGATCATACTTCTATAGTTCCATATTTGAGCTCACACTGTACGTCTTGCGTATTCTAAGGACTAGACGAGAAAGATTTGGATTTCTGAGAAAAGCTTGGAGCTTGGACTGTTCATGGTCAATAACCTCAAGTTATCTGCCTAATTGTTCAGTAGGTATCTGTCATTATAAATTAATATATTCTACAGAGTATTCAAAAGTTTATGAAAATTTTTATTGTATACGATCTGTACACACACTTTCACATCCGAAATCACTTCAAAAACCAACAAAACAAAGTGCAACTCTACCCTGGAGGAAGGTCTGTTGCTCCAAAGCGGGCTAGCGATCAATTAACTCACCTTCAGAGCAAGTTAGGTTGCTCCAAACTCAGCTTCCTCTGCATTCTCCCTTGGAGCAAAGCTGGTTGCTCCGAGGTTGACTTCATTCTCCTTCAGAGAAAAGTAGGTCTGAAGTCGACTTAATATGTATGTTGTCGCTCGACAAGCTATGTTACTTTACGTAACTACATTCATACAAATGTCCTACAATGAAATCAACTAGTCCACATCCTGCCCAGAGTCAACAGTTGTTCACTCGACAAGGATTCGTGCCTCAGAACAAATGTTGTTCCTCCGAGAGACTATCTCGCCTACAACAGGTTTTTCCTACATGCTCTTCATCACTATGCTACGTTACAATATCAGGCACGAGAATCGAAACTCCCTCCAATTGAGCCCACAAGTCCTCAACGCAGGAAGACTACTAAGTATGAGGAAAGCAAACTTGCTCTCCAGAGCAACTCTACGTATTCAAGCTTCCCCAACAATGGAGAAACCCTCGAGACTCCATGGATGAACACGAAGAACATAACAATCTCAACAACTGCTTTCAGGAATCATCACAAGCACACATTGGGTTTTTTCATTTGAATCATGAAGGAATTTCATCACAAATCCAATATGCATATGCGGCTAGCCTTGAAAGGAGAAGAAAAAACTTTCACTCTCATCAAACATGCAACTTCGGCCGTGGAAACCAAAATTCGGGTTCAAAACCCCAAGTTCTACGTGCAATCATCATCCTCACGGCTATGAACAAGAAAAAGAGAAAGAGAAGCAAGAACATACCTTCAACGACGATGGAGAATCAGACTTTCTCTCTCCAATCACCCCAACTGAACGTTTTTTCTCTCCACCAAATCCAGTGAATGACGCCTGACTCCGGTGAGGAAACACAAATTTCCAACAAGGATAGCAAAAATCCGATATGAATCTCACTACTTTTACTCATTTCGCAAGTTTTCTCATTAGTTTCCAGATTTTCTTGCTCATTTTCCCTCATTTTCTCAGTCGGTTTCTCTCTCTCTATCTTGCCTTGTTATGTTCTATTTTCTCTCTCTACTAGTTTTAATAACGTGTTGCAGAGGGTTCCCCCTCTCTCCCTCCGTCACGTCTGTGGCAACCATCTATCCCTTGAGGCACAAGGCAAAGAAATAGTAAGTTGTGTAGTCTCACATTGCTTAGGGATAAAGAAGGATCCTGGTTTATAAGGAATAACACTACCTCCCAATGGTATGAGGCCTTTTTGAGTGAAGCCTAAAAGTAAAACTGTGCGGGCTTAGGTCCAAAGAGAACAATATCATACCAGGTGGGAGTGCGGATCGTTACATATGGTACCAGAGCCTTTACCCAGCCAGAAATGTGACCAACGAGGATGTTGGGCCCCCATGAGGAGGGGTGATTGTGACAACCATCAATCCCTTTAAGCACAAGGCCAAGAAAGGGTAAGTTGTGCAGTCCCACATCGCTTGGGGATGAAGATGTGATAAGTGCAGGCGTAATCAAGATGGGTCCTGGTTTATAAGGAATGACACCACCTCCCAATGGTATGAGGCCTTTTAGACTGATGTCCAAAAGTAAAACAATGCGGGCTCAGGCCCAAAGCGGATAATATTATACCAGGTGGGGGTGTGGGTCGTTACGATTTCACAAGTTTTCTCATTAGTTTCCAGATTTTCTCACTTATTTTCCCTCATTTTCTCAGTCGGTTTCTCTTTCTCTCTATTAGTTTCTCTCTCTCTCTATCTTGCTTTGTTATGTACTATTTTATCTCTCTACTAGTTTTAATAACGTGTTGCAGAGGGTTTCCTTCTCTCTCCCTCTATCACGTCGCTTTAGCCCCCTCTCTCTCTCTTTTCTCGTCATTTGACTCCCTCTCTCTCTCTTTGAGAAGTGTGCTGACATCAGCAATTTTAAGGGGATGTGACTTTTGCTTTATCAGTGCAATCATTGCGAGATGGTTTTACACTATCGGTATTGCTTGTGCAAGCGTTCATCAGAGCATGCCATACGAACCTCCGGAGGTGCCGCCAAAATCTTACCAACTTCACCTATAAATATCCTCACATTCCTCATTCCAAATAACCTGAAACCTTTGAGCCCGTAATCTCCTTCATTTCACAAGGTTATTCTACCATCATCATCAGCCACTACTTTCATCCTCTTCAGTATCACTTTCTCTATCTCTTCCTTCAAACTTGTCTAGGCTTTTGCTACAGAGATTTGAAGTTCTTCAAGCCCTTTAGAGTTCTTCAAAGCTTCCAAGTGTCAATAGCCTTAGAAACTCTCCTAAAACACTTTTCAATCCATTTTCACCACCATCCTGAAGTTCTTCGAAGTTTCTTCACACATCTTTTGGCAATGTTCAAGTCTTCATTTCCAGGGTCACTTCCGCTAACTGTCAGAGCAAGTGCTCCAAGCATCGTTCTCACTCCCAGTGCAACACACACTACTCTCGAAGTTCCTTTCACCTAAGCCTTATCCACCTCACCAACTTCACTCTCACTCTTCTCCAAGCCTTATCCACCGCTTGACTCACCATTTTCACTCTTGGAGCAACCCACGCTTGTCTCCAGAGCACTGCTCTGTCAAGGTAATTTTGGTCTCCTTTTCTCCATCTCCATCTCCATCAACTACTTGGTCTCACACCACCCACCATTCTTCATCTCTAGAATTATTTTATTTGTGTTTGTTGATTTTCTAACATATTTTGCAAGGCATTTTCGTCATTTCGGCAACAAAGAGGCTCCTAGGACACGTGTCCTTCAGCCTAATTTGGGCTTAACCACCCCACTTCTACATCGGAGGCCCTTCCATCATCATCTACTTTGAAGCTAAGCCACATCGGATCCGCTTCAGACAAATCGCATGCTTATGCATGTTAACGCTCGATTCGAATCTACCGGACCCCGACAAACAAAAAATAAAAAATTGTAGTCTGAATTGGTGTTTGGATGTGAGTTTAAATTTGAACGGGAATAAAATTTAAATTTGTGTTTAGTAGGTGTAAAAAACACATAGAATGGACATCTTTTACTGTTTAAAAATGGTTTGAACTATTGAAATGTAAAGGGAGTTAAACTCTAAGTTAGACAATTAAATTCAGTTTAAACTATTGAAATATAATTTAGATTATGTGCTTACCAAACACAATTTTAAACTTGATTCACAGCTCAAACTGAATTGAACTAAGCCGAACTAGTGAAACAAATAAGCCATGAGTAAACTAGCAACTTTTTATACTTTTTTGTGCATTTTTAAATATTTTATTAATTGTAATCTTTGAACTGTGAATATTGTTGAGGTCAAATGAGGATAACATACTGGATAATGGGCTACCTGTGGCAAACGATAAAAAACGGCACTACTTTTTTGTGTTATAGCATATTAATTTAACGACTGCTTTAGATGATGGCTTTCTAGGAACCCGACGTCTAATGTATGCCTGCCGCACGGAAATGTGCAAAACATCACAGTCAACGGTGGTTTAAAATTATCGTTAAATGTTCTACACATTCAATGACTCTGAAAAGACGACTAAACCATCGTCTAACTTTTTAATGACAGTGTTTAACCGTTGACGAAGATGTTTTTGTACTAGTGAAAAATAACATTGGAAGTATAGAATCTAGAGAATCAAGTTGGCCATTTTCACCATCTCTAGAACTAAAGCACCCTACGTGCTAATGACCTAAAGAAATGAAAGTTGGAGTTATGAAATTTTAATGTCATCTAAGAGAAATCATCGGATTTCAGAGATATCTCTCCTTGCAGCATTGATGACTTCATCAATTGGTTGCTGATCTCATGAATTATCTCCGCCAGCGGAAAGATCTGGATAAGTTTCTTCGCGGTGCGGTGATAATAGAGGTTATGTTGTTTCACAACAGCAAGCTGGCCCAAGTTCACAAAGAATCTCAGTGGTAGAAAGAAAGATCTGATCGGGTGCAGATGAATGTGTTTTAGCATCATGACGACAATCATTTTTGGAGCGATTGGGTAGCTTTACGATTGCGATGGGTTGCAGATTTGGGGGTGAGAGCATAGGGCTTGCAAGGGTCAGCATTGCATGAGGGAGAAACAGGATTCAAAGAGGAGCATGTGGACAGTCGGAGGCAATGTGCAAGAACAAGAGAGAGGAGAGATTAACAAAGCCTTCAGGGTAGAGTAGTCGTCACAATAGATATATATTATTTTATGATGGTGGCAAAATCTAGTGTGTGCGTGGTAAAACTCGAACGAAGTTCCAAAAAAAAAAAAACAAAAAAAAAACAAAAACAAAAAAAAGTGGAATTTCCATTAATTATTTATATATAAATCAAGATTACAAAATTGGGTAATTTATCAAATTTATCAAATCTTATAAATAAAGTCAAAACTCCAACCAAAAGTAATTATGGACGAAATCAATCAAATGTCAGTTGATTGATTCTAAAGCAGCTGATGTTGTCACTGAATTTTAAAACTAAAATATCAACTTAAAGATCATTCTATGTACTTCTCTTTCAGTAACAGTTGATTGATTCTAGTAAACCCAGGTACACCACAAATTACTTTGCAATGAACAAAACTAGTATTTCTCCATTTTAAATCATTTTGTGGTTGCATGAGAAGTCAAAAGTAACGCAAGTGATGCATTTGCAGTCTTACTCATCAATCAAATCCTATAAGTGACAAGGGATGCATTTGTTTTCATGGAAAAGAGAATGGTCCCCGGCCTCTTGCGATCACATAAATACATATATATCTATATATATATATATATATATATACATATCTATATGTGTGTGTGTGTGAGCTCCCATTTAGAATCTCAATGGGCATCAATACGGCTATTCACTAATTAACTCTAGGAGTTCAAAAAAAGAGAATTTATTATTTGACACCAATGTCTATATAAAGTGTTTTTTGTTTGTTTTTCTGTCTTGGTTTTGTTTTTCTCTTTGTGGATGAGGATACGTTGCTTCAACTAGAAATTAGAGTGTCCCATTAGTGTGTTATAAGCGATCCACGCCTTGATTTAAGGATTTCAGTTATTTCCCTTCGAGGGCATTATATATGTTGCAAATAAATGGATGCATCCCAAATGGAGTTTAGGCGGTAAAAGTCTAATCGTAATATGATAAAAGTTAGTACTTATGCTACATATATTCTTGTGTTCACATGAATAATGATAGCTTGTTGTAATTAATTCATACTCTTGTCCAAACAGTTTTAGGTTTCCAGAATATGCATAGAGAAGATAATATTCTCAAGAAAATATTAAAAAAAAAATGGTGTTGTCAATCATTTATGCATCCATGTAATCTTGCAGAAGATCCGCACTGTAATGTATATGTAGTAACAGGCAGGTCGATGCAGGATACTAGATAAGATTGGTACATAGATCAGCTCAAATTGGTGGTTGGATTATGCTTAAAATTTTATTTGAAATTATACTGGGTACATTTTATATGATTGTACATTCAATTTAATATTTGTTGTTTTAGAACACTTTTAATTTAATGTTTGGTTATATAAATGATAAAAAAAAATTAAAATTAAAAATGAGATCCCCCTCTATGGTTGATGCTCATAGAATAGTTATCGGTTGAGTTTATATCATTCTGAAAAAAGACTAAAAGTGATCCTATTTATTTGAAAAGCTAAGTTAGTTATATATTGATCGAATTTCAGATCATTTTCAGCTTTTGATTGCTTACCAAGTCCTTAAAATGGCACAAAATCTTATCTCGGTTTAAGATAACTATACAAAGTGCCAACACTACAGAAAATAGAGAAAGAAAATGAGCATTGTGACCAGACGACCGGTGACATAGGAGCGTTGTCGAGAATTTATTTTCATGAATGTCTTACAATAATGAGTCCAAGATGGTGGTACGGTTGGTGCTTTGGTGTTTGATTATAGATCCCAATATACACTATTTTTCCTTCAGTTGTTAAAATCTAAATATAGGCTGTGTGGTTGTAGCTAAGAGTCCGTTTGTTTCTTGTACTCATCCTTGATTCTGAATCATAATTCATGGTTCTTTACAGTATTTTCTCTCACAAAAAATATACGTAAAACGAGAATAGCTCTGAATCATGATTCTGAATACACGAACTAAACGTCCACTAATTAACTATTTTAGATATCACCCCAGGAACTGAGCTAAATCAACGGAAAAAAAAAAATGGTCACCATGTTCAACTCCACTGATCGAGTTTGTTTATATCATTGAGCTTCATTCATTTTCCCACTCGTACAGCCAAAAGCAAAGAAATGAAAGAAACATTTGAACCCAAACATAGAGGGTTGCTTACATCATTAATTTAGTGGTACAACGTGGGCCATCATTAATTAGGAGGGACTTAAGACCATTTTCTTTGACCTTGGATTTTTTTTTTTTTTTTTTTTTTTTTCTTTCTCTAGCTATCAAAAATTTTCTTCTCCCTCTATTTATCCATCCGATATTTTCTCTTTTTTTCTAAAAATTAAATAAAAAATAAAAGATAAAAAGACTAATTGGCAGAATGTGTGGCCTACATGACAACGAGGGGCTATTAGATGGGACCCACAAAAGTGGGGGATTAGTCGTATTTTTGGGGAATGCCCCCATCATCGAAGCTTGTTTGGGGTTGTGAACCTTTTGTTAGGACAGGCGTGGGTCCCATCCATGTGTGCACATGCGTGTGCTGCCCCTTCTCTGCCGTTCGTGCATGAGTGAGCACGTCTTACTTTTATATTATTAAGATAACATGCAAACCTAGAAATAATCAACTAAACGGCCCTTAATTGCACTCAATCTTATGCGCTCTTTTCCCACCTTTCTACCTTCTCCAACTCCAAAAGTCGCCCCACTCTCTCTTGTAATTTCTTTGTTTATGTTTGAAAAAAATTACTCAACTTATAAGAGCTTTTAACTGTAACAAAATTAAAATTAAAAATTTAAATCGATAAAATAAACGAGTCCTTAATTTTTAGTTTTTTACTCTTAATTAGTACTCTTTTAATTCAGATTTATGTACTTGATATTTGTCTCTTTTTTCCTTTACGTTAATATCGACTAGTTTTGTAAAAAGATAATATTCACCAATTTTCAATTACTTTATAATCCTCTAAAATTCAAATACGAAAGTGATACAAGTATATAATTTATTAGAGCTATACGCTCAAATTGGTGTTGACAATAAAGACTTGCCCGACAAAGTGAACTTCTTATTGTACCGTGGAAATGATTAAAAAAAAAAAAAATAGAAGAGAATTTATAATGGCTCACTGTTCATATAATTAGAGCTATGTCCACTTTGGTTTATTGAATTTTCTTATGAGAGAAAAATGATCACAAGAGAATGATAGCACAAAATTGCGATTAGCTACGATATCCTTGTCAAAAACTATAGAGGGTTTGCTAGTGGTCCAGACGATTTTCCTACTAGTTCATAATCTAAACTCCGTCAAATTGTAATTTAGTCATTTCTATTTTAACAATTTGAAGACTAATTAATTGTCCTTTTTTTTTTTAAGCGTAAAAGAAATAATAAACAACGAGAAATTTCAGTACTAAAAGCTCTAGTTGTTATGAGAATGATGTGATCAGATATATGAGAAAGGGCCGGTGTCATCTACCTAGAACTTGTTTGGCCCCCTAGTGCATCACTGCACTTCTAAGTTATAACTTGTAAGAACCACAAGACTTCTACAGCCTTTAAAACTGGTTGGTTCTCATGCATGTAGTTTAAGGATGTTCGATTTACGTATTCCGTGTCTATTTAGCGTTTCTATAATTATCAAAATTCTGAGGCGAATGATCTTCGCTTCGCGGGAACAAAAACAAACCACCATCCCCCAATTGCAGTAGGGGTAGCTACTTGTTTCGCGGCTTTAATTTGAGGTCTTCAAATCATGAATCTCTTAATAGACTCTGAAATTTTATTGGATGAGCTTAGCAAATAAGAGATAATTTCTCATCTTTTGAGGGACATTAAAAATGATTGCGACAATTGCAAACACTGAATTTCATAAAACTTTTTTTTATTATTTCAACGAAGGTGAGGGATTTCTCCAAAAAAAATAAAGAAAAAAAAACTCTCCCAGCCGTTGCTCTGCATATCCTAGCGGATATGAGGAAAATTTTCTCAAAAAAAAAAAAAAAAAAAAAAAAAACAAAAAAAAAAACAAAACAAAACAAAAAAAAAAAAAAAAAACAACAACAACAACAACGTATTTTAATTACTTGAAGTTAACTCAAGTAATTAGGTGCCTAAATTTATCAGTGTAGCTAAGATTCAAAAAAAAAAAAAAAAAAAATTCTTTAATGTGGGAGTTTCTTTAAAACAAAACAAAAAGTGTTTTTTGTATTAGACAACAGAAATTTTGGGGTGCATGATGTCGGTAAGCATATTGGCGCGTGGAGAGTAGAGACAAACAACAAAAGATAGTGTGGGAATACGTAATAAATATAATGAAGTGCATGGCACGTGCGTTTGTATGTGAGGCCCCAAGATTTTTGAGTCTGAGAATAAATGTGAGAAATGGTGTGTTGCCACTGACAGCGAGTCCATTGCAAGCATCCCCGCAAATCACGGGGCTGACTCCCTTTTCTTTTTTTTTTTTCTTTTTTTTTTATAATTGACTGACTCCCTTTTCCTCATCACACACCTTTTTCATTTTTTCTTTTTTTACATTTTCAATTTTTCCTTTAGAAACACTGCTCCACTTGCCCTGAACCTCCATGCATGTTCATGAGAGGATTAATTTCACAAAGGCTCTTTCAATTATGTGCATTATTTTAATATGTCCCTTAAATTTTAAAAAGTTTATTTGGTCTCTTAAAGTATGAAAGATGGTTTAAAATATTCCCTAAATTAATGTTATTTTATAATTTCCTTCTGAAATATTGATTTTGTATCAATTTGTACTCTCATCTTTTAAAAAAAATTAAAGGATAAGTTTAAAAAAAAATAAAAAATAACTCAAGGGATAATTTAACTAAAAATCAATAGTTCAAGCCGGTGTTTATAAATATTTAAATAGTGTAACGTTATCATTTTGTTAATTTTATAAGTACAAAGGGTATTTTAAATTAGGGTACATTATTCAGAGAGAAACTATTTTTAAAAATTTAGAGACATGTTAAAACATAAAAAGTTTAAAGGGCGTCTATGAAATTAATTTCATTCCACTAATGTTTTTTTTTTGGTTTTTCTTTTCCTAATAATGATTCATGACCTTAGTATATAGTAAATAAATATATGTTCACTAGCTATCCATAAAAAGAAAAGGCTCAATATATACTTTTTATATTTTCTCTAAAACGCCATAAATAAGTATATGAATTACATCTAGTAAATTTATTATCACCTGCCTGCCTTTTTTGTACGTATAAAATTTATCATCAATACATGTTGGAATGGTCTGATATCTAAAGATCGAGAATCCTTTACATATGAACCGCATGTTCGTATAGTTGCAAAATGGATTCCAAAGCTCAAGTAAAATAGTAAAAGACTCGCTAACTTTAAGCATATGTGAAAAAAAGTAGAATTCGATTCTAAACCACTAAGGATAGTGATACCACGATTCTGTTCTGATTGATTCACGTTAGCACTTAGTTACGGTCCTAGAATACTTTATTTTTATTTTTGTTTTTTGTTTTTAGTAAGCAAAAAAGAGGAAGAGATAACTGACATCACATCAAGTCCTCATTTAATTTATTAAAATAAAAATGAAATTGCAAAAAAAAAAAAAAGAGTTGGAAAAATACAAATAGCCTAAAGTACAACACAAAACACACAGGCCAAATTATAATAATAACATAAAATAATAATAATAATAATAATAATAATAATTACTATTATTATTTTATTATTATTAATAATAGTAACAATAATAATAATAATAATAATAATAGTAATTATTATTATTATTATTATTATTATTATTATTATTATTATTATTATTATTATTGTTGTTGTTGTTGTTGTTGTTGTTGTTGTTGTTATTATTATGGTAATAGTAATATTTATAATAATAGTAATAATAAGAATAAGAATATTATAATAATAATAATCGTAATATTTGTAATAAGAAAAGAATAATAATAATAATAATAATAATAATAATAATAATAATAATAATTATTATTATTATTAGTAGAATAAGAATAATAATAATAGACATATCTTGAATTACTAGGATAACTACTATAAATTTTTGTGCTTTTATTGTTTTTCTTTATTTTCACGTTTTCTAACGTTCCCATTCTCACAGCGGATCAATTTTACTAATCGATGACTTCTAACTTAGCTACTGACCTTTAATTTCTATAATTGTAGATTTTACCCTCTATAATAACGCTACGGGGCCAAATTTGGAAAATGTTAAACTATGGAATGACATTTTTCTTTTGAAAAATAACCGTTGCCAGAAAGCAATCTTATATCTAATGTTTCGTTAAGAAAAGAAAAGAGCGATAATTAAAAGAAAAAAAATAAAAAATAAAAAATAAACTCAGCTACCAGGAGAGTGAGGATATTGATATTTCTATGTAGACAGCTAACGAAAAAATAATCAAAAAATGTGGGACATCCTCAAATATGTAATATTTTCTGGCCAAAAGCTTGCACGTGCGTGTGATTACTATTACTACAATTATAGTTTCTGTTTATATTTAACTTTTTGATAAATTTTAATAATATTAAGGTCCATTTAGTTCGTTGATTCGAGTTTTAATTCAACTTGAGATGTGATTTTATGTGAGAGCTTTTTACTGTAGCAAAAAAGTTAGACGTGATTGTTTGTGAGAGTTTTTCTTGTAGCAAAACTCGAATTCTAAACTTGAATCAACGAAATGAACAGGACCTTAGTTTGTATTTCTTTTATTTATGTGGGAAAGCAATATATGCAGAGAATGTTGGGAATAGTGTCCTATAAGCATGAGATGTAAAAGGATATTTATTTTTTTATTTAATAAAAGAGTTTATTCATCATTTTATGTGGATATATTTATGAATATTTTATGAATATCAAATAAAATTCCTTGATTATTTATGTAACCTTAAACATGGTATATAAGTGTTGTATACGAGAGGATAATGTTTAATGATAATAATCAAAAGCAATTGTTCATAATGAATTTAATTAAAGTTCAGAATCTTCAATTAAAACATTATTAATACATGTCATTCCCATTTAGAATGGAACGGTGTTATCCGCACTGTTAATATGGCGAGATATTGAATGAGTGTATTTCGCATAATGAGATTATGTGGAACATGGACGCAGACACAATATGAATTTTTAATAATTTCCGTTAAGTATAGAAATTCTAATTGAATCTACCGATGGTCATATATAGGATAATCTTAATCCTGAGTTCTTAACAAACTCCTACTTATAGATTTATGTCTTTTGATTTACTCAGACGGATTCCAAGACCCTGAATCCTATTCCTTGTATTTTGGAGACATAATGAAATAGGTAGCTGGGAATGTTATTATACGAGATGGAATCCATTCCTTCTTGAGAAAGAAGCAGATAAATAATTCTCTTGAGTGTTGATTCGGTACTTAGATTAGTAAGAGCGCTCTGGTTCATGAATGTTTTATGAATCACTATTCATTAGATAATCAATGGTACTCAAGGATAAAGATGTAATTAGAGAGGTTAACGGATTCTACCTTATGAATTATTTATGGAGGATTGATTTATATGTAATGACTATATCAAATGGACACTTCGTAGTTTAGAAGTAATTAATGTCTATAATTTCGAGAGTTCAATACTATGTTTATAGTGGAGTAACTATTGAAATTAATAGAATTAATTAATTAATTAATTAAAGTGTTTAATTAATTATTAATTTTATTGGAGCTCGAAATTATAGGTCCATTAGTCCCTGTGTCGTCCTTGTAATTCTACCAGACACAAAAAATTAAATACTCAAAAAATAATTAATTGAGAATTAATTATTATTTAAATAATGTGATTATTTAAATTTGAATTTGAATATATCTAGATTTATCCATTTAAACTTATTTGATAAGTTGTTCAATTTAGAATTCAAATTAATTTAAGTTTGACTTAAATTCGAATTTGAATCTGAATTAAAAATAGACTACTGGATAAAGGATAAAATCTCTTCCTTCCCTATCTGATATAGGCATCACACACAAGGGATAAAGCCCTAGAGGGTGGCCAGCCACTAGAGGATAAGGGGAAGAGATTTTTTGTTCCAAATTCAAAATTGGAGATAAAGATTTGATTCTGTTTTTAAGTTTGACTTCTACTCTTTAAATATGAGAAAGATAGAAAATTGTAAACACAAATTTGAATCATATTTTTCAACCCTAAAGTGTTTGTGGCCGAAATTCTCATAGAGGAAAAAAGAGAGCAAAATTTTTCTCCAAAACTTCCACATTGTATATGCATTGGTGTTTGTGGAAATTCGAGTATTTAAGAAACCCGTTATTATCTCATGTGTGCCCACACACATGTCTAGATGGAATCAAGAAATCGACGTGAAAGACTTTGGTATTCTAAACACAAAGCTTGGAGCAAGGACTGTTCGTGGTTAAAGAAATTCAAGTTATCATCCCAGTCGGCTTCCAGGTATTTTTTTTGGTTGATTCTTGAATTATATAAATTAATGCGATTAATTTATTCGTGCATAAATTAATATAATCTATAGAGTATCTCAAAAGTTTTATGAAAATTTTTGTTATACACAATCCGCTGCTTCCCCACGCTTCCGCCGCCGAATTCGATTCGACAACCAATAGAGAAACCGTGAGATATTACATGTACACATATAATGATAAGACATGGTAAGAATTTAATATCATTAATTGTCATTTATTATTTTAATTAACTAAGGATAAAATCTCTTCCTTCCCTATCTGATATAGGCACCACACACAGGGATAAAGCCCTAGAGGGTGGCCGGCCACTAGAGGATAAGGGGAAGAGATTTTTTGTTCCAAATTCAAAATTGGAGATAAGGATTTGATTCTGTTTTTAAGTTTGACTTCTACTCTTTAAATATGAGAAAGATAGAAAATTGTAAACACAAATTTGAATCATATTTTTCAACCCTAAAGTGTTTGTGGCCGAAATTCTCATAGAGGAAAAAAGAGAGCAAAATTTTTCTCCAAAACTTCCACATTGTACATGCATTGGTGTTTGTGGAAATTCGAGTATTTAAGAAACCCGTTATTGTCTCATGTGTGCCCACACACATGTCTACATAGAATCAAGAAATCAACGTGAAAGACTTTGGTATTCTAAACACAAAGCTTGGAGCAAGGACTGTTCGTGGTTAAAGAAATTCAAGTTATCATCCCAGTCGGCTTCCAGGTATTTTTTTTTGTTGATTCTTGAATTATATAAATTAATGCAATTAATTTATTTGTGCATAAATTAATATAATCTATAGAGTATCTCAAAAGTTTTATGAAAATTTTTGTTATACATAATCCGCTGCTTCCCCACGCTTCCGCCGCCGAATTCGATTCGACAACCAACAGAGAAACCGTGAGATATTACAGGTACACATATAATGATAAGACATGGTAAGAATTTAATATCATTAATTGTTATTTATTATTTTAATTAACTATTTTGTTCATTACAACTGTTGAATCAAAATATGTATGTATATATATATATATATATATATAATCTATCTTCAATAAAAGAAGTTGGAATTAAAAAACTGAAGCCAATATGCTCCTTTTTTTTCTTAGGGAAATTCTATTCAAATCAGTATAATAACCATATTACAAGAAAATTGGAAAAGCCATGCAATATAAGGCATAACCACTTAATGGAGACCAATTGCACCAGCACAACATGATAAATGCATAATAGATAGTATGTATGACAAAGGCTTGAAAATGAGAAGCATCTTAGCATACCAACAACGAGCTCACATAACACTTTTTTTAACAAGATCTCAATAATCGAAGGAAGCATCTGGTCGATTAAGAGCCATGAAATTGTAGTGCAAAGCCACCATCCACACTACAGACATACACAATATTGCCAAAAGCGACAACTTGCGGGTGCGACGCAATACCATAATCGAAAGTTAGAGAGACCAGGCCTCCATTAATACAAAACAAAAATTCAAAACACATCAAAAGGCAAACACCAATAGAGTGGAAATGATAGCTGGTCCGGCCTCACACTCGATGGGCCTCAAGTCCGAAAGCAGCTGGAGAAGTGAGCTGACCCTGAAGCCCATGAAGGGGAAAGTCTAACCCATATGACATTGAATGAGGGTCGTTTGGAAGAAAGCAGCAACAGGGGAGGAAATAAAACAGCAGAGCTCCGTGAAGATGAAAGGGGAATTCACGTGCGATTAGGGCTCGCAAGGTGCCTGGCAAGTACAACGACTTCGTGATGGCGTGAGCCGTTGCGGGAAAAGCGGACGTCCACAACTGATTTCAGCAACGTCGCATTTCGCATTTCCATTTTTCTGTTATTCGATTTCTTATTTCGAGAGTTTCTTGTTAGGAAAGGGGTAATAAATAGGAGATTTCTAGCCATGGGAAAGGTATGTATGAAGACGAATTTTCTTGTTATTTCGGAGTTTAGCACTGACTCGAATAGTGCCAATCAATACAATTTCTACTATTGTATCACTCACACTCGATGGGCCTCAAGTCCGAAAGCAGCTGGAGAAGTGGGCTGACCCTGAAGCCCATGAAGGGGAAAGTCTAACCCATACGACATTAAATGAGGGTCGTTTGGAAGAAAGCAGCAGCAGGGGAGGAAAACTTTGCAAGCTGGTCGTCGAATGTTGTTTGTAGCTCACTATGCGTCCATTGCAGCCCCCCTCACTGAATTACTTAAGAAAGACAATTTCAAATGGGATGCCAAGGCCACAGCCGCATTCGACCTGTTAAAACAAGCCATGATGGAGACCCCGGTGTTATGTTTACCGGATTTCTCTAAGACATTTGTGGTGGAAACGGACGCCTCTAATGTGGGCATTGGAGGGGTGTTGATGCAGGAAGGGCACCCGGTGGCCTTCTACAGCAAGAAATTGGGCCTCCGAATGATGGCGGCTTCAGCATATTTGAGGGAGTTAAGAACGGTGGTAGAGGCTGTAACCAAATGGCACCAATACCTCCTTGGGAGGCATTTCATTATACGTACCGACCACAAAAGTTTGCGAGAGATAGTGACACAAGTTATCCAAACTCTCGAGCAACAACATTACTTGAGGAAGCTCCTGGGGTTCCACTTCACGATTGAATACAAGGCGGGCTCGAAAAATTTAGCAGCGGATGCTCTGTCCAGGCGCTACGATTTAGTTCAGCCACTTGTGTTGACAGCGCTGTCCTCGGGGCAATATGACTTCCTAGAAGTCTTGCGCAAAGAAAACTTGGAGCATGAAGACCTTAAACTGCTGCAGCAACAGTTACAGGGAGGGGTCATGGACGATCCTTCTTTCACATTAAAGGATGGTCTAGTGATGCACAAGAGCCGGTTCTTCTTAGGTAAGGACTCAGCCCTGAAAACAATTATGCTTCAAGAATTCCATGCTTCTCCTACCGGGGGCCATGCGGGCGTGGAAAGAACATTCATTCGACTTACTGCCAACTTCTACTGGGTTGGGATGCGACGTGACGTGAAGGAGTTTGTGGGTAAGTGTCCCACGTGTCAAACTATCAAGTACTCTACCTCAGCACCCTACGGGTTACTGCAGCCTTTGTTGATTCCAGAGAGAGTTTGGGAGGACCTAGCCCTTGACTTCATCGTCGGCCTACTGTTGTCTAAGGGTAACACGACAATATTGGTGGTCATTGATCGATTCTCTAAGTATGCACATTTTGGAGGCCTTCCAACGAGTTACACAGCCACGAGGGTGGCCGAGTTATTTTGCAACATGGTCATCAAACTGCATGGCCTTCCTAGAACCATCGTCTCGGATCAGGATCCGATCTTCACCAGTAAATTCTGGTAGAAGCTGTTCGAGTTCATGGGCACGAGATTGAAAATGAGCTCCTCTTACCACCCACAGACGGACGAACAGATTGAGGTCTTAAACCACTATTTGGAACAATATCTCCGAGCTTTCACGGCGGAGAATCCCAAGCAATGGTTTATGTATCTAAGTTGGGCGGAGTACCATTACAACTCCAGTCACCATTCCGCCATTGGCATGTCCCCATTCCAGGCTATATATGGGCGACCACCCCCGACTATCCTGTCTTATACACGAGGCTCGTCATCAGTGCAAGCAGTGGACGAGAGTCTCAGCACCAGGGACTCCATTTTACAGAGTTTGAAGCAGCACTTATCTTGCGCCTAAAATAGGATGCAGCAAATAGCCAACAGAAAACGCCAAGACATCCAGTTTCAGGTGGGGGATATGGTTTTGGTCAAATTACAACCATACAGACAATCCACGGTGGCAAAACGCCTCAACTCTAAGCTCTGCCGGTGCTATTTTGGGCCTTTCCCAGTGCTCTCGCGGGTGGGGCCTGTGGTATACACTCTTGGGTTGCCAAAGGGAAGTAGAATCCATCACACTTTTCATGTGTCCTTGCTCAAAGCCTTCAAAGGCGAAGGTCCTAACTCTACCAGCTACCCCTTGCCGGAGTTGAGCCAGAGCAACAAGCCTTTGATAGCCCCCATGGCCATTGTGGCTGCTCGCACTATCCACAAGGAGGGGAATCCGGTGAAGCAGGTACTTGTCTAGTGGTCTCACAGTCCTCTGGAAGATGCTACGTGGGAAGGGCTTGCTGACTTTAGCAAACTATATAATATGCCTGACCTTGAGGACAAGGTCGTTTTTGATGGGGAGGAGAGTGATAGCTGGTCCAGCCTCACACTCGATGGGCCTCAAGTCCGAAAGCAGCTGGAGAAGTGGGCTGACCCTGAAGCCCATGAAGGGGAAAGTCTAACCCATACGACATTGAATGAGGGTCGTTTGGAAGAAAGCAGCAGCAGGGGAGGAAATAAAACAGCAAAGCTCCGTGAAGATGAAAAGGGGAATTGATGTGCGATTAGGGCTCGCAAGGTGCCTGGCAAGTACAACGACTTCGTGATGGCGTGAGTCGTTGCGGGAAAAGCGGACGTCCACAACTGATTTCAGCAATGTCGCATTTCACATTTCCATTTTTCTGTTATTCGATTTCTTATTCGAGAGTTTCTTGTTAGGGAAGGGGTAATAAATAGGAGATTTCTAGCCATGGGAAAGGTATGTATGAAGACGAATTTTCTTGTTATTTCGGAGTTTAGCACTGACTCGAAGAGTGCCAATCAATACAATTTCTACTATTGTATCAGGAAACAACTCGACGTTTATTATAATCGAAACATCTAGTACCATTAAACGAAAACAAAGCCCCAACATGAAAAATTTACCAAAGCCAATCCAACCACCATGAATAGAGAGACTAAGGAACGCAATAATGCGCAGAACGAGAGACACCATAGAAGGAACTACCCTTCGCCTTCACATAAGACCCACAAGTCGCCGCCTTTTGTAGCCAACCTAGCCACACAACTCTCCCAAGATTTCACCACACCATAGGATCAAAGCCCCCAAACCACGGATCCACCCAAGGCCCATGTGGCTCACGCCGACGACTACAGTTGTGATACCATCTCTGACATTGAGCACTCAACCACGCATGCCTTTCACTCCCAGCATCACCACGACAAGATGAAGGAAACCCTAAGCGTGCAAATGCCGTTACAAGAAAACAGACTTTTTGCGACCACAAAATCTGCGACAAAAAAAAAAAAAATAGTCTCGAAAGGAACCTTTATGCGACCAAATATTGGTCGATAAAAATTTGTGTCTGCAATGACATGTTAGCGACCACATTTGGTGGCGAAAACGATAGATACTGCAAACCAAAAAATATTTGGTTGCAAATAATAAATTACGAAACCAAAACTTCTTGGCACCAAATATTTTTGCGACCAAAATAAAATTTAGTCGCTAATAAGTGATATTTTGCGACTGATATTTTGTCGCAAGAAAAATTGGTTTTTCAACCAAAAAGCAAACTGTTGCCTTGAGCAAAACTTTCATTTTGCGTCTAGTGAATTTGAAATTTGCAACCAAACAGAAATTTGGTCGTAGAATGACTGTTTCTGCGACCAACTACAGTTTTGGTCCTAGATTATCTTGAAATTATTTTTTCCGTTTGTTGTTTATTTTTTTATTGTACTCCTAATTGATTCAAAACGTTGAAAGCATATTTAAAATAATCACGTATTACTTTGGTGTTATTGAATCTTAAAAGTTTCAGTAAAGATGTTAAACAAGTATATAGTAGTAAATATGTAGATACATATTATTGTTATAAGATTAATATGTTTATGAAGTAAATATTTGAGTAATAATAGAGAGAAATACCATTAAAAGATATGATTTGAACTTATATACAGACGTAGGTTGCTTTCATACTTTGTTAGTGAGATGTTACAATCTGCAACCAAAAGCAATTTTAGTCATAGAAAAAGTCATTTTGCAACCAAATTTGGTCGTAAACGCTAATTTTCTGCCACCAAACGAAAGCTTGATCGCATAAGGCCTTCATCTGCGACCAGTTACAATTTTGGTCACAGATTTTCTTGAAATTATTTTTTCAATTTTTTGTTTACTTTTTTGCTAATCATATTTTTTTTATTGTATTCATAATTGATTCAAAAAGGCGAAAGCATATTTATAATAATCATGCATAACATTCGTGTGATTTGAATTTTAAAAATAGGAGTTTTAGCAAAGATTTTAAAGGAGTATATAGTAGTAAGTGTTTAGATGCATATCATTAATATAAGATTAGTATGGTTATGAAGTAAATATTTGAAATTGGTTTGAAACTATTACAAGTAATTATTTTTTGAGTAATGAGAGAGTGAAATACCATTTAAAGTTATGAGTAGACAATTGAGTTGTTTTCAAACTTTGTTAGTAAAATGTTCTGCGACCAATTAAAGCTTGTTTGGTTGCAAAATGTATATTTTGCGACCAAAATCTTGTCGAAAAATTTTATTTTTTGTGACCAGTTTGGTCGCAAAATGGCTTTTGTCTGCGACCAACTGCAGTTTCCGTCGCAGATTATCTTGAAATTATTTTTTCAATTTTTTGTTTATTTTTTTGCTTATCTTATTTTTTTATTATTATATTCCTAATTGATTCAAAAAGGTGAAAGCACATTTTAAATAATCACATATAACTTTGGGGTGATTTGAATTTTAAAGATAGGAGTTTCGGTAAAGAATATGTTAAACAAGTACATAATCGTAAGTATTGAGATACATATCATAGTTATAAAATTTGTGTGTTTATGAAGAAAATATTTGTAATTTGTTTCAAATTATCATAACTAATTATATTTCGAGTAATAAGAAAGTGAAATACCATTTAAAGTTATAATTTGAATATTTGTAGGCAAAGGTGCTTTCAAACTTTGTTAGTAAATTTTACAATCTACGACCAAAACAGGTGCACCCGTATAAGCGGCCAGTGTTAATTTTCCATGTAAAAGCATGTATATAGCAGATCATGTATAAAAAAATTTAATAAACTTTTGAGACACTCTATAAAATACATTAATTTATGCACGAATAAATTAATTAAAACAATTTATGAATAATTTGATGATTAGGTCGATAACTTGAGTTATTTGACCACGAACGATCCTCGTTCCAAACTTGTTTGGAATACCAAAATTTTCCTCATTAATTCTTTGAATCTACAAAAACCTGTGTGGGCACACCTAAAACAAAATAGGATTAGCACTCAAAATTCTCAAGTCTTCCACGAACACTAACACATGCATGACGTGAAACTGGAAATAGAAGAATTTTTCTTCTCTTTTCTCACATTTTCTTTGAGAGGTTACATGGTTGTTACTAGTATGTTACACGCTATTTAACAGAATGTTACACACCCATGGTTACAATGTTACACGCCTATCTAATAGGGGAAGAGAGAAAAATTGTATTCTCTAATTTTCTACAACCTCCTATTTATAGAGTACCTCTTAAAGTCTTAGAGAAACTCTATCATATCTTTTAAGATAATGTTTCAGAAAATAAGAGATACTATTTAATTTTAAATCATATTTAAAATCAAATAAAATTTTCATTTAATTTGGGAACAATTTTCTCTCTCTTGTTGTAAATAAAATTCGGCCACCACAGAGATAAGCTTCCCGTGGTTAGTGCCTACTATAGATAAGGAGGAAACAAAATTTCTCCTTTATACAGTTGTCTAATTTTGAGCCAAATTTAAATTCTAATTAAAGTCAAATTTAATTTAATTTGAATTCTAATTAGATAGCTTATCAAATAAGTTAATCAGATAACTTAGAGAGTAAGCAATTGAATCCCAGAGGGATTCCTATAGTGCTAGTCATGTACACCATCTGAAACCCTCCACATGTGCGTTCTAAAATTTAAATTAAATAATCGCATTATTTAATATTTAATTAATTATTAATTAATTAATTTTGAGTGTTTTATTTTAAAATTTTATAATTCTAAAATTTCTATTTTGCCCTTAGTGTCTTGTAGAATTACAAAAATAATGCAAAGACTCATGAACCAATAATTTTGAGCTCCAATAAAATTAATAATTAATTAAAATTCTTTAATTAATTAATTATTTCTATTAATTCCTAACTTAACTTATAATTGCACTCTCATAATTATAGATATAATATACTTCCAAACTACGAAGTGTCCATTTAATATTGTTATTACATATATCAATCCTCCCTAAATAATTCATAATTAGAGTTAAGTAAAATTGGTTAATCTCTCTAATTACATCTTTACCCTTAAGTACCATTAATTCTCTAATGGATGGTGATTCATAAAACAAATGTATGAATCAGAGTTTCTACTAATCCAAGTATCGCATCAACCATCAAGAGAATTATTTATCTGTTTTTTTCTCAAGAATGAATAGATTCCATCTCAAATATTAACATTCATGATTACTCACTTAGGGGTGGCAATTCGGGTTGGTGGGTCGTGTTCGTGTCGTGTTGACCCACTTAGTTGACAGAAATAGGCCTGACACGAACACGACCCGTTTATTAATCGTGTCGAAATATAAAACCCGAACATGACACAACACGAATAACCCGTTTATTAAACATGTCATAAACGTGTCGTGTCAACCCGTTTATAAAATGGGTGATAAAATGGGTCAAATTAACCTATTTCTAAACCTATTTTGGAACTTGTTTATAAAATAGGTAATAAATAGGTTGTGTATTCATGTTACCCAAATATGACACGTTTAATAAATGGGTTATGGCGGGTCAATTGCGGGTTGGCAGGTCAACTTGAAAATGACACATTATTTAATCCTGTTTCACGGGTTCAACCTGATTTTGACCCCGACCTATTTATAATAAACCCAAACTCGCTAATTTCGTGCGGGTTTCAAGTCGTGTCATTGTGTCGCTACCCGGATTGCCAGCCCTACTTCATAATGTCTCCAAGATACAATGAATAAGATTTAGCAATCTCAAATCTGTACTGAGTAAGTCAAAAGACTCAAATCTACAAATAGGAATATGCTAATAACTCAGGATTAAGATCATTCTATATATGACCTCGGTAAACTCAATTAGAATTTCTATACTTAACGGAAATTATCAAAAATTCATATTGTGTCTGTGTCCCGATTCTACACAATCTCGTTATGCCTAATACACTCATTTAATATCTCATCATATTAACAGTATAGATAACACCGTTCCATTCTAAATGGGAATGACATGTATTAGTAATGTTTTAATTAGATATTTTGAACTTTAATTGAATTCAATATGAACATTGTTTTATCTATTATCCTTAAATATTATCCTCTCACATATAACACTTATATACAATATTTAAGACCACATAAATAATCATGAAATTTTTAATGATATTCACAAAGTATTCAATAATATATGCACATAAAATAATGAATAAACTCTTTTATTAAACAATTAATAAGTATCCTATTACATCTCATACTTTTAGGATATCATTCCCAACAGCCAGAACCCTGATGACCCAACACCTCCTCCTCGCCAAAGAACCTCTATCCCCACTATGAGGTACTACCATGAGGAGCCCGAAAATCCATCTCTAGGGCCAAAAATCTAGCAGCCAGCCAAACGGCGACATTGAAATTCAGTCTTAAGATGGAAGAAAAGTTTAAGAAACCCTAACTCACTCAAGAGAGAGAGAGAAAGAGAAGAAACCCTAGGAGCCGCTCTCAATGCTTAATTTTGGTTCCTACTTAAAACCATTTTTTAAAAAAACATAATGAGAGACGATTACTTAAACCCTTCCTGGTGCTCTTTCTTTCTGAATGATCATGTATTGCCGCAAAAGAAAAACCTGTAATTTAGAAATTCCACAGAAAAATAATTTCAAACGGGTTTAACTTAGTTTGTTTACAAAATTTCATATTATTACTCGTAGGAAACAACAAAAAATCTACAAAAAGCAAAATGAAAATAGAAAGAAAGAAGAATAGCGGAAGAAGAAAAAAAAAACTTGTTTAATTTGTTAATGTTTTCCAAGATTGTATACGGCCTCTGTAAAACATGTGTGTGTAAACAAATAAATAAATAAATTTCAAGACCTTTATCTTCATACAAGTTAGAAATTAGTATTACACACACTACAAGAAATAGGGCTATTAGCAATGACAAAAAGTCATTGCAAAATATACAAAGTCATCGTAAATGAATTTTTAACGACCACTTATCATCACAAAAATGTCACCGCAATTGATTTGTTGCAAAAATAATTTTTGCAATGCCAAGCAGTCGCCGCAATTATAATTGCGACGACAATCTCGTAAATGAGTCGCTGCAATTATTTTGTTGGTTGTATCGCTAAGATGACATGGTATTGAGCATTTATGATGACATTTTACAAATTAAGTCGTCGTAAAAGATGCAAAATTAGCTGACGCGGCTTATATTTTTTGCAACTATATTTGTTGTCGCAAATAATATTTTAATTTTTTATTTATTTTCTCATTTTAATAATTAATGGTGTATATTACTATGTATTTAAACCCAATATTAAATATAATTCATGATATTATAAAAATAAAGAAGAATTAAATAAAAGGAAATAAAAAATAAAAATAAAAATAAAAATTATTATTGTAGAAAGTAATTAATAAAATAAAATAAAATTGTAATTATAGTAGAAATGTATGCAAATAAAAATTGTTACATTAATAAAAATCTAATCTCCTAAATTGCAACATCACTAGAATCATCGACATTATCATCGGAAGGATTAGGAGGCAAATGACCTGGATGGACATACGGCACAGGAGGAGTAACCACTGGGAAAGTCATGTTGGGGTGCATTTGAGTGATGAAGTCCTGCATCATTCTGACGCTCTCGCACAACTATTCTTCTACGTGTGGGTTCGAACATGTCGTAGAAGATCTTGCCGACCGTGACCCAGATGACGACTCATCCCCTTAATAAACCTTTTGTGGGAGTGTGCGACTCACTCCAATCTTGTGTCTTCTGCGTGTGCCTAGAAATTGCTCCATAATATCCTCCTCACTAACTGCTCCTGCTGCAAATGATCCAAAAAAAGCAGACTGCATCTAGATATGTGTTTCTCTTTCTCCCTCTGTCCGATGCTACAAATATTATAAGAAAAATAATTAAATACATAATGCGATTTAAAAAAAATATATATATATATATATATATATTAAACATTATGAGTATACTTACAAAAGTCTACGCTGTCACTATTTCTGGTGGTAGCATCTCATGATTTCTACACTTGATACACGGACAACTAATACCCCCAGTTGAATTTGCATAATTCTTTCCAACCTCAATAAGAGAACACAAACCATACCAGTACTCATCAGACAACCAGTTCCTTAAATGTGTCCAACTCCTGTCCATAGACATTTCGCCTTTGCCAACTCCATCCAAGACATTTACGTTGGTTGCCGAATCGAATTCGACGCAGGCGAAGAAAAAGGCGGATCGTGTATAACAAAAATTTTCATAAAACCTTTGAGATACTCTATAGATTATATTAATTTATGCACGAATAAATTAATCTCATTAATTCATTTATTAAGAACTCAATTCGAAAAATACCGAGGCCGACTCCAACTTGAGTTCTTTGACCTCGAACAATCCTTGCTCCAAAGCTTTGTGTTTAGAAAACCAATGTCTTCCACGTCAATTCCTAGAATCCACGAAGACGTGTGTGTGGGCACACATGAGACAAAACGGGTTACAATAAACACTCGAATTTCCACAAACACCAACGCATGCACGTTGTGGAATTTTTGGAGAAAAACATTTTTCCTTCCTCTCTACATGGAGAATTTCGGCCAGCCTTAACAATTAGGGCTGAAAAAATTGCTTCAAAATTTCTATAGAGAAATTTTGGCCACCTCTAAAATTAGGGCAAAAAAGCATTCCGAAAATTGTCTCAAAAAAATCATCTTTAGAGAGTAGAAGTCAAACATCTAAAAGGAATCCAATCTCTATCTCTAAGATAAAGCTTGTTAATTATCTCCTATTTGAATTTGGAACACAAAATCCCTTCCCCTTATCCACTTAATGGCCGGCCACACTAATAGGGTTTATCCCTATGTGTGACTCCTATTTTAGATAAGGAAGGAAGATATTTTATCCTTTATCCAGTAGTCCAATTTTAATTCTGATTCAAATTCGAATTTAAGTCAAACTTAAATTAATTTGAATTCTAAATTGAACAACTTATCAAATAAGTTTAAATGGATAAATCTAAATATGTTCAAATTCAAATTTAAATAATCACATTATTTAAATAATAATTAATTCTCAATTAATTATTTCCGAGTGTTTAATTTTAGAATTCGTAATTCTAAAATTCCCATTTTGTCCTCTCGTGGTGCGGTAGAATTACTAGGACGACGCGGGGACTAATGGACCTATAATCCCGAAAGCTCCAATAGAATTAATAATCAATTAAACACTTTAATTAATTAATTAATTCTATTAATTCCAATAGTTACTCCACTATAAACTTGGAATTGCACTCTCAAAATTATAGATATAAATTACTTCTAAACCGTGAAGTATCCATTTGATATAGTCATTGCATATAGATTAATCCTCCATAAATAATTCATAATTAGAGCCTGTAACCTCTCTAATTATATCTTTATCCTTGAGTACCATTGATTCTCTAATGGACAAAGTGATTCATAAAACACATTCATGAATCGGAGCTCCCACTTCCAAGTACCGAATCAACCCTCAAGAGAATTATTTATCTACTTCTTTCTCAAGAAGGAATGGATTCCATCTCGTATAATAACATTCCCAACTACCTACTTCATCATGTCTCCAAAATACAAGGAATAGGATTCAGGGTCTCGAATCCGTGCATCGAGTAAATCAAAAGACACAAATCCATAAATAGGAGTTTGTTAAGAACTCGGGATTAAGATCATTCTATATATGACCACCATCGGTAGACTCAATTAGAATTTCTATACTTAACGGAAATTATTAGAAATTCATATTGTGTCTATGTCCTTGTTCCACATAATCTCATTATGAGAAATACACTCATTCAATATCTCACCATATTAACAATCATTATAACACTGCTCCATTCTAAATGGGAATGACATGTATTAATAATGTTTTAATTAAAGATTCCAAACTTTAATTAAATTCATTATGAACATTGCTTTTTGATTATTATCCTTAAACATTATCCTCTCGTATATAACACTTATATACAATGTTTAAGGTTACATAAATAATCATGGAATTTTCATTGATATTCATAAAATATTCATAAATATATGCACATAAAATAATGAATAAACTCTTTTATTAAATAAATAATAAATGTCCTATTACATCTCATGCTTCTAGGACACCATTCCCAACAATTTCCACTACGAAGAATTTATAAAGTTCTATCAAATTTTATGAAGATTAACAGTAGTTTATCTCATTATTTTATTATTAACGTAAAACTAATTTGAATTTTAATCTAATTTTTTAATCATCAAATAAATTTTATACAAATTTCAATCTAATTACCACATATTCCAATTTTAGTTCTAATTTACAATTCACAATTCTAAATCTAAAACCACAAACTAAATTCAAAACCCAAAATAAAACCACAAACCACAACAAATACCAAAATCAATTTACAAAACAGTAAAATATTAACTCACAAAATCCAAACCCACAAACACCGGGGGTTGGAAAACGGAAAGGCAGTAGGGAAGGGAGAGTGTCATCACCGGAAAATGATGAGTACGACGAGAAAAGTGAGAGGCAAGGGGGAGATGAAAACTCTGCTTTTTTGGGCTTTTTGTTCTCCACAAATGAAAGATTTGAGGAGATACCAATATATTTAAGCTATTTTTAGTGTTTTTGGACGGTTTTTAGCGGTTTGGGACGGAGAAAATCAAAGAAAACGTGAGAGCTCACCGAAAAAAAAGGCGAAGGAGATCTGCGATCGCATTTATAGTGGTGACTTTTTGCGATGACATCCTTCTTCTTCACCTTATTAATACTTCTAAAAATATTCTTGAGGAATATAACCATGCTCATTTTTTACAATGACTTTGTTAAAATGTCATCGCAAATATTTTTAAGGAAACCGCCAAAGTTTCTGCCCTTTTTTTGAGAAAATTAAATCCCCAGTTATTTGCGACGACATTATTAAAAAAGTCATCTCAAAAAAATAGTCGTTCTTGATAGAATTTTCTATAACCATTTTTTATGACGACACATGTCATTGCAAAAAACAGTCGTTCTGAAAAGAATTTTCTAGAACCATTGTTGGCAGCGAGTTTTCAATATGCTGTCACAAAAAATACAGAAATATCTTGAACCTATTCGCTGGAAACCGCCAAATTTTCTGCCTCTTTTTGGCCACGTTACCGCCAGCTGTAGGTATCAATATTTACGATGACATATCGTCGCAAATAATGAGCAAACTAGGGCCAAAATTGTTGGCGCCAGATTGGTTTTGGCGCCAATGGTATTAGCGACGACATATCGTCATGAATAATTTGTCAAATTTTAATGACGATATGTCATCACCAATATTTAAATTTTGTGCAATGACATGTCGTCGCAAATAGAGAATACGATGGCAAGTCATTCAAAAATTATTTTTCTTTTTTGGCGACGGCATGTCATCGCTAATATTGTAATTTTAATAACAATAAATGTCGTCACTAATAACTCTTTTTATTATAGTGACAGGTCACCTGTGGATTTGTAATTTGCTTTCTCAATTTAGAAAGTAAGAAAGAACAGCAAGGATATTTGAAATAATTCTTTCTGAAAATCACCAGAAAATAAAAATATTGATAAGTAGTGTAGACTAATCTTGGGAATGTAAGAATGGATAAAGCAGATTATTAGTTCCGATATTTTGGCCGGAATTTTATTTCCCTTAGAAAGTGTGTCTTCCTACTTTTTTATGTTGCAACCCAAAATATTATTGTTCATAGGGATATATATAATTGTATATCTTTCAATGGCACCAGAACATATTCAATTTTTTTTTTTTTCCATTTTCCTTTTTTTAAAATTGTAATATTTTTTGTCAGCACTTAAGTACGATAGGCATCATAGCTATCTTTCAAAAAAAAACAAAACAAAAAAAAAAAAGGCGCCATATCTTAGTGTACGACCATATTCACACTTCTTTATTACTTTGATCAAAATCCATATATGTCACGATTATAATGCGTTGATCTTGATGATGTTGTGCGTGGGTATATATATATATATATATAAAATTATAATGCTTTGATCTTGATGATGTGGTGTGTGTGTGTATATAATTATAATGCTTTGATCTTGATGATGTGATGTGTGTGTGTGTGTCTATATAATTATAATGCTTTGATCTTGATGATGTGATGTGTGTGTGTATATATATATATATATATATATATATATATATATCAACGAAAAGAAAAGGGGAAATGGATATGATTTGTAATTCGCACACTTTGCAATATATATGTGTATTTTAATTTGAGGGTCGGAATTTAAATGTTTTGTATCATACAACCACATATAATACCCTTTTTTTTTTTACTATTTTTTCATTTTTTATTTGAATAATACCTTCCTTCATTAGTTGGAGACTCTTAAATGGCGATTATATTTAGTCAAAATACTCCACTATTTTTGCCGAAAATCTTTTTTTTTTTTTTGGAAACATTCGGAAAATCTTATTGATCCTTCAAAATTTTCAATATTTTTACTGAAAAATGATGGTTAGTGATCTTAGTATGGTTAGTTAGAATTATGATCGCCCAAAAAAAATTGTTGTAAATAATATATTTAAGAAACTAAATTAAGTAAATAGTATATTTTAAAATTATTTGAAAGAAATTATAATTTATTATGTAAATGATTCATTTACGGCTGATAAAAAATAATTTACATGGTCAAAAATTTTTATTTACGTTGAAAAAATCTTTTTACTATGTGTAAAAAGAGAATTTATTTGAAAAAAAAATTTCTAGTCATAAATGAAATATTCACAAAGTGAACTGTTATACATTTTAAATAGTTTTAAAATCCACTATGTACTTCAATTATTTTTTATAAATTACTATTTATTTCATTCTCTAAAAAATGAAGAATTAAGATCAAAGAAAAATGATTTTTTTTTTTTAAGGAAGAAAAAAAAAATTTTTTGAGGTAAAGAAAAAAGATTTTTTTTTAATAGAAGGAAAGAAGAAAAATTTGTAGGTCCAAGTAATCTCTTCTTTCTCTAAGAAGGCAAGCAATATATCAAATTATTGATGAATATTTGTACTTTGAAAAGCTCTCACAAGGCCATATGCCTTTAAAACATCCATGTGGAGTCATGTGGAGAATTATTATCATTTTTTTTCTCTCTCTCTCTCTATTTCTGCTGCTTCTCCTGGAAAAAAGCCAATTCCCATGCCCTAAATTTTCTTTCTTATGGGACCCATTTGCACACTCAGCATCAGCACGTTTTCCGGATCCTGCTAATTCCCTTCTTTTTCTCTTACCTCAAAAAATCAATCTTCTTTTTCTTTTTGGTCATCCCATCATCGTCATCATTTTTTTTTCTTCTTCTTGTCGAATTAACAAAAATCATTCATAGTTATGTTGATTCCATTTATTTTATCGATTTAAATTTAAAATTTAAGTTTTATTATAATAAAAAATTTTAAAAAAATAATCACATTTAATTTTTTTACTACAATAAAAAATTTTCATATAAAGTTACATCCTAATTTAAATTAAAAACTTTAAATCAGTGAACTAAACAGGTCCATTATAGCAAGACTAAAACTAATCCACATTATTGCTACAATATTTTTGTACGTGTAAATATTAAGACCTCAAATTAGCCCTATAAAGTGATTTGTACAACTCTATATTTTTCTCCTTTTCTTTTTATCTATGATTGAATTTTCAACTGCTAATACACATTAATAATTCACATTCTCTAACAAAACTATTAACTTCACGTTTCAGTTGTATTATTCATGTACATATGTTTACATACACAAACAAATGTTACATTTTTGTTGGAACAATACTACGTGTGCAGAGGAAAAACTAGAGCCCCCTTGAGCTATCATATGTTTCATTATTTATCTTTCACCTTACAACTAAGCTAACTAGATTTTGTTAGTCCAAATAAGCAACAATTAAATGTAGTAAAGACACCTATCAATATAACATATATTTTTTAATCACTACCAAATTAGCTATAAAAGAAGTATTGAGGGAAAAAAAAGGAAATAGTAGAAAGTACAAAATACTACTCCATCGTATTGATCAACTACTTTTTCGTTTCAAAATAGTTACTAATTAGTTATTGAAAAACGCCAACACTGTCTCCAGCTATTCTTTTATTCCATTTGGTTTTTGAGACGAAGAGGTAAATGTAAACTTTTTGGGTCACATAAACACCGGTGTATGCACTTTTGATGTCATTTATAAGAACTATCTACTTTTAGTTAAAATGAGAATTGATTAGTCACATGTATTTGACACGGCAACTAAATTAAAAGAAGTTTTATTTAGTAGTTTTTTTTTTTTTTTTTTTTTTCAAATAATTTCCTATTTAATATTATATCAACCATATATGAAGCCTGAAACGGCTATGTTTTTTTTTTTTTTTTTTTTTTTTTGGTTTTTCGTTTTTATTTTTTCCCACGCTTTGAATGGGGTGTGAGAGCCACATTTTTTTTTTTTTTTTGAGGGGAAGTGTGAGAGCCACCTCACCTAAAGCTGTTCATGCATATTTTACTAATAGTCACACAAATCATCATTTCATAGTATGCATGAGTAGGAACAACAAAGTCAAATGCTGTTTCATGCAGGCCCCAATTCCTATATATCTTCCATATCTTAAATTAGAAATGTATGTTTTTAAGACTTGTCACGTTGCTTTGTCATGTGGGCATGGGCAAAAATTTAGAGTTAGCCAAATTATGTGTTATATAATATGCACTGGAGAATTTCACAATTCTTATTTGCAAAATCCTTGCATTCTTTCTCCCACCACCTCTAACCTCCTCCTCATCAAAGAGGGGGCCACAGAAGGATTCATAGAACGGCATTAAGTGAGGCTTTTATTTGTATTCATAACAAGTTACAATTGTTAGGTTTGCATTACATTAAGGGGACCTTTATCTTTACACTACCGAATCCTATCATACAATATATATATATATATATATATATGCGTATGAGTAATATAGGGACACTAATTCTAATTATAATTATTTTGTATCAATTTACATGATATAGAGTTGTTATATTTTTATTAGTAGATATAGTTGTTTTTATTATTAATTGATGTGAAAATCTTTTAAAAAAAAAAATGCCAAATCACATAAAACGTGAGTTGATAAAAATAAAAAAATAATAAAAAAAATAAAGTGTGATGAGAGTTAGTGTCAGTATTCATATATATATATATATATATATATATATATATATTGTTATTTTAATCTCTAGGTTTTTAGGCGCTGGTAGGCCAGGGACACCCATGTGCTTGCATGTGCTGTGTCTTTCTCTCAAAGGCCCACCACTCCATATCTCCTCTCTCCTTTAATCACATATATTGAGCTTCTTGACATTCTTCTTTTTCTCATTCTTCTTAATTTCTCTCTCTCATATACACACACACATATTCTGATACATACACATTTCTTGGATCTGTGAAACTACTTCACTCTGAAAAACTTGTCTCCAGCTTCACATACTTCTAATCATTATATTTCATCTTACTCAGTAGAAGAATTCAAATACTAATTAAACAGGCAGGTACGTACACTTGATTATACAGATATATTTTGTAATTATTCCTACGTTTTACATAAAACCTAGCTAGCTAATTAATGCTTTTTTTTCCTTTAATTTCTTTTCTAAATTTAACAAGCTTAATTTTATTTCTCTTTCCTTTTTGTAGAATGCAGAATATTAGCCAACTCAAGCAAGAATTCCTCAAGAAATGGCTAAAGGGTCTCAAAATATGCAGCTCTCCAAGCAAGAACATGGGAATTTTGGAGAGAAAGAACGCCATAAAGCTTTCTGCAGACTTGGCAATGGCGTTCGCAAGAAAAGGTAGGACTTATTGGAGCCGAGCCGTCATAGCCAAAGCTTCTAGAAACAGTAATAATGACATGACGCTTGTAAAGAATGCCTCTAAACAAAGGTTCTTTCAAAGCAAGAAAATAATGAAGAGAAGCCAAAATGTCCATAGAGTACTGTTGAGGAATAAAAGTTTGTCTCGAAAGGTTCTTCCGAATTCGATGGCGAAGAGATTGGTTAAGAAAAGAACACAAGTCTTGAAACGTCTTGTGCCTGGTGGTGATCAGTGCCTTGATGAAGTCTCTTTGATGAGAGAAACCCTAGATTATATCATATCTTTGCGAGCTCAGATTGATGTAATGCGTTGTCTTGCTGGGGCCAAGTAAGACTAATAGCGCTTTACTCCTTATTATAATCTTTATTAAAAGTCTTTTATTACTTTTTTTTTTCGATATCTTTTTGTTTTGTTCCATGAATGTGACTAGATCATGATATGAAGGAGAAAAGAAGCTGGGTATAGAGTTAAGGCAATGTACAGAGATATGAAATCATATCAGTAAGTCAAATGAAATTAAAGCTTTGGTTTATTCATACCAATTTTTGCAAAGCGCATAAATCGATGTGAAATACTATTTATTTTGTGATGTCTTCGTATTTCTTCTGTTCTCGGTGCAAATAAAATCAGAAACAGAATTTTTTTTTTTTTTTTTTTACCAGTTGCGAATACCAGTTGCTTCTTCTCTTCAAAAAAAAAAAAAAAAAAAAAAAAAATTTTCCTTGACAAGCACGAAGGAAACTAAATTGAAAAAATAAAAAATAAAAAAAAATAGTTGATCTCTTTCAAGCACACTAGCGAGTGTGAGAAGAAGAGGCTGATCACTAATAGAGGAAGTACATGAGTCCTTATGCATTACCAATAAGTGGATGAATTCCTTTTGTTTTTGTTTTTCTCTTTTTTTTTTTTTTTTTTTTTTTAAAAAAAAAAATTTTGGCTTATACTCTTCACTACTTGTTTTGGCTAAACAATTGAGATGGGTTTAGTGCACTATGGACGGCAATGCTATGCTCAATAGAGAAAGTTGGTGTATTTCAACTACATAACATAACAATATTACAACGAAAGGCCAAACTGCACACACCCGTGTGCAACTTTTGATCTGACCAGGTCACACGATTGTAGCTAGTTTGTATTTATGACAGAAAGGAAGAAAGAAAGATAACGAAAATGCTTCCAATTATCCCTTACTATGTGAACAGATATTTATGAGTGTGTATATGTATATATATGTATATAATACATGTATAGATACAAACATGTTTATGCGTATAACAATTATTATTTAATATGCTTATAGTTTTCTTTTTTAAAAAAATAAATAAATAAAGAGAAGAAACAACTAGCATCAAGCGGTTAGAATTTAGGTGTTAAAAATTATTATGATCCAGCAATTCTTGGGAGTGCGAAACATAGATTAAAGTTATTTGTCTCCAACTTTGATGATTCTCTAATTATTCTATAACTAGATGTTATTTGCACACCAAATATTTATTTTTTTTTTTTTTTTTTTCAACATGACAATGTGAAAATTCGACCTATAGTTAAATCTTAAATTAAGAGGTTGACATATTACCATCAGACTAAACCTACAATTACAATATTTATTGTTTATTCATTGTATATATATCGTAATGATTTTTGTATATATGACTATGTATGTGATGTGACCCATGCTATATATATATATATATCACTGGCCTGCCTGAATATTGATGGAGATTCAACATGATGTGATGATATGTCAATATGCATCTCTAAATTTAAGTTCATGATGGGAAAGGCCGTTAGGATGAATATGGAATGGCAATGGTTTTGAAATGGACAACACAATGGTCGTCCATGCTAGCATGTTCACAGAAACTTATAATTCAGAGCTATAAAGCAGTTACCAGTTGGAGAAATCGAAAAACAAAACAAAAGATTTCGGCAAAACTACGACATTATTTTGTCTGGACATGAGTAAAATGTTTGGTACGTATAAATGTTTGTCTACGGATAAATAACCAATATCTAAGATGCGGATTTTCCGGGGGAAAAAGTTATAGCCCTATAATTTCAAGCACATATTTTGAAGCTTTAGGTATTAAAAATCAAAATGTCCTTGCCCTTAAACAAAAAAAAAAAAAAAAAATCAAAAAGGGTCCCATTTGGAGTTTTCATATCACTCGTTTGACTTTTAGAACATTTGCGTGTGTTTCAATGAAATAGATCTTTAAGATTAGAATTGATCAAGCAATTACCGTAGGGAAAAAAAAAAAAAAAAGAAAGAAAGAAAGAATTGATCAACCAGTTAAAAAAAGGTGCCACTTTTTTGTGACAAAGTGGAAGAAATTGATGTAATCATTAATATTGAATGTCCACAAACAGATTACGTACGGACTAAGTTTTTCAATCTATCTGACATCTAAAAATCTGCATTCAGAGCTTCTCATGAAAATTTTGAGTGGTCATGGGAATCTATTCGTCAAGAGTTCTTCTAGTGTTCTTCAAGAAGCTTCGGTCATGTTCTTTAAGACGGAAATGTTTCATTGTTCATCACTTAATTCCCACTAATTTCTAGTAGTATACTGATGCAGACGCGCACAAATAAATTCCCACTTTCTGATGCTTTTGGAATGTAATTTCATCATTATTGGCGGCATCTTATTACAAAGTAATTGAAATTTACTAACCGGTAATAATAATTACTGGTTTTGTATTGGGGTTAGATTTATCACGTGAAGATGCATGAATATCCTTAAAAAGAATCTATAGGTTCTACATCAAGCGATCGTGGATTATTAATTACTTGAAAAGCGATGAATATTACTAAATATATGTGGGGATGAGAATTGAATTAAGACCGAAACGATGCTGTTTAAGACTTGATGGGAACGACAGTGTTTAATAAAAGAAGAAAAGAACTTAGATCACGCGGAAGATTTAACTCTCCGGGAGTTTTAGACCGCACGGAAGAATTAAATGGTCTTTAGACCGAGAAAAGAAGCTCACGTGGATAAAGCTTCAAGAGAACAAATTATGAAGAAAGAAACAGAAACCTACAAATACCTGTACCCCAACGAGAAAGGGATCTTTTCCGCCATTTTGAAAATTTCTTACTATAATCTAGAGAGAGAAAGTTCTAGTGAGAGAACGAGATCAATTCTTGAGAATCTTGCGAGGAATCTTGAGGGAAATTCTTGAGAATTCATTGAGTATTGGAGTTGAGGCAGA
The DNA here is from genome assembly GCA_012066045.3 of Morus alba. NCBI lineage: Eukaryota > Viridiplantae > Streptophyta > Magnoliopsida > Rosales > Moraceae > Morus > Morus alba. The sequence continues at coordinate 56,539,100 of CP050224.2, forward strand.
TTTTGACCCCAACAACTTGGCGCCATCTGTGGGAACTCTTCGTTTTAAAAGCTAGATTGTGAAGCACTAATGGCGTGAAGAGGCCGTGGAAAGAATTTGACAGAAGGACAATAAACTGAATCGACATCACAACCAGTAGCATCAGCTGCGAGGAAGCCAGAGGATTGGATGCAAGCTATCCAGACTCTAGTAAGCAAACAAGAACAAACAGAAAAAATGTTCAAGATGATGGTTGGACATCAGAAATTGATGAAAGAGCAGTTTGGAAAACGTAAAAAAAAAAAAAAAAAAAAAAAAAAAAAAAAAAAAAAAAAAAAAAAAAAAAAGGAATGAGAAGTTAAACGATCGTGTCCAGGAGATCAGCAGACAGCCAGGACAATTGCGAGAGTTCGAACTCCTGTTTCGGTCTTACTTTGGTCGGCGTTCCGCCACATGCTCAGACTCGAAGACTAGTGTCCTGGCACTGGAGTAAGGGACAAAGCTTCGAAGTGAGGGGCACCAGTGTGGTGCCTGCCAAACACACTCTGACGCTCAAATCAACCAAGCTAGTTAGGAGCAATAAATGTTGTGATAAGAGTTGAGTAGGATAATTGTCCTTACCTTAATAAATGATCATTGGGTATTTATAGTCCCATTGGTGGACCTGAATTTTGTCCATGACCCACCAGGCGCCCACAAATACACATGTGCGACTTCATCGTCGAGTTCCGATACTAGCCGAGCTATCAAGTTGGCCTCGACATTCTCGGACTAATAGTCGGTCTCAGACATTCTCAGACCTGGGTATTTGGAGGATCAAGTGACTTTTAAACTGTCGGAGTAGCTTGTCCACCTTTGTTTGATATTTGGTCATCCTCTCCCCTATGGTCTAGAACGCGCCAACCACTTGGTTGACAACTAGGGTCCAATCGCTAAAGATTCGGATCCGATCCACCTCTAGATCCCGTGCAAGGTTTAGTCTGGCTATAAGCGCTTCATACTCCACTTCATTGTTAAGGGCTTGGAACTTGAATCTCAAGGCCTAGCAAACCCTATACCCATCAGGTCCGATCAATACTAGTCCGGCACCACAACCTCCCGAGTTGGAAGATCGGTCCACATGAAGATTCCAACCGCTCCGGTGAACACTGTCTTGTCAAGGGCCTAAGCTTGTGCTCGGGTCTCCAGGTGTGAGTTGGGTTGTGCCTGGTTTTGTTATTGCGGTACTTATATTCTGCAATACTTGGCGCAAAGGATGCTTGGTCGGGACCCGAATAGGTTGTTCTTGCAAGTACGGCCTTAACTTTCATGCCGCAGTGACCGAAGCTAGGGCTAGGTTTTCAAGGGGAGCGTACCTCACCTTCGCACGTTGGAAGGCTTTGCTAATAAAATAGATTGGTCTTTGTACCCCTCCAGCGACCTTGAGGGTCAGGATTCGGTTCATCTTGAACATTGTTCTTATCATTAATGGACCCCTCCATGATGAGGTAAGATTGAAAAAATTAGGACGTTGGAAAGGCGCGAGGCCCTCCTTCTAGCGCCAAAATGTTGATGTCTAAACTGACTCAATATCCACGTGTTGAGAAGCACGGTGTTCAGTCGATGCTCTACCACGTTCTTGGGCTCGAAGACTAGTGTCCTGCACTGGAGTAAGGGACAAGCTCCAAAGTAAGTAGGGCACCGGTGTGATGCCTGCCAAACACACTCTGAGGCTCAAGTGAGTCGAGCTAGATAGGAGCAATAAATGTTGTGATAGGAGTTGGGTAGGATAATTTTTCTTACCTCAATAAATGATCATGGGGTATTTATAGTCCTATTGGTGGACCTAGATTTTATCCATGACCCACCATGGGCCCACAAGTACACGTGTACAGCCCTACCTGACGATGTGGCAAGTGTTGCACATCAATGGGAGCATATAGTATCCATCCAATGGTTGAGATCAATTTGCTGTGTAGATTATTTATTATGGTGTGGAGTCATCGAGCAACAATGTTCGGTGATAGGCCTATAGGAATTGTGCTCGGCCCACCACTAAGTTAATTAATATAGTCTAACATCAGACCCGGTACCGGAGAGAAGCTCGGCCATATCACAACATCTGAGAACTCATCGGGAACTTGTTTGACCATACAACTCGAATAGTGCTCGGCACATGTTCAGCTTGCATTGCTGAGCTACCTCCCAACAGGGAGTATGCAAACAAAGTACTTGGCTTTCTTGAGGTAACTACATGTTAAGGAAACATATTTCTTTTCTCTCATTCATGATGTGTATAATTACTAACGTTACACGCGAATAGAACAATACTTTGCATGTTCTTAAAAAATACCAAAAAAGAAAGAGAAAATGGAAAGAACATGGTACTTAGTAGTCATACATGCGCAAATGGTTTCTTGCAGATTAAGCTAATATTACCCAACATGCGTTTTAAAATAGTCAAAAGAATTAGAATATATACAGAACCACTATTTTAATTGTGGCTCTTTTCTTCTTTTTCAACTACAGTTGAAATGCGTATTTGTTTGATCCTACTGATAATTGTAGGATATACAAAGAGGCTAAAGAAATGTAGTATGAGTTGATTAAGCTGCAGAAACATATTTCAGCCAATGGGATTCCTGTCCAAGATTTGATGATTAGAGTATGTCATGAATTGGAAGAGTGGAACCAAAGTGGTGTAACTTTAACACCCAAGAACCTGCGCAAGACCCTAAGAGTGTTGAGCTTGAAGATCCCACACCTATTGAAGTAGATAATCACAAGATGGAAAATATTGATATTCTCTTCGCTAAACATATAGTAGAAGAAGCATTGGAGGCTTTAGGTGCTAAAGAGAGTCAGTTTTAGATCCCAAAGTCAAATTTGCATACAGAGTCGGTTTAGTCACGTCAACAAGTAGCAAGTAGTCAACCGGTCATAGAGCCTTTATAAACTCATCGATCGACTGGTGAGTGACACAGAACAGCCCAAAAAGTTACGTACTAGTCAATCGTCCCCACGTAACTGGTCGATCAATGCATGTTCCGAATTGCTTGTTTCTCAAGTTATTCAATACCGAAAACTTGCATAGAGCCTCAGTTTTAATTCAAGCAACCCAATATAGAAATTACCTGATCAAAATAGTCAAGTAATTTATCTAGAATTAATTTAACAATTAATTCACCTAATAAATTACTTAAGAATTAATCACCGATCTCACATTTGACTTTGAACCTTTAGTGGAAATAACATAACTTACCAATATGTAGGAATACACCATGTTGTATTAGGAAAGTATATGAGCTAGCAAAAAGACCCAATGGACATATATAGATCAAGTTTCTATAATTACAACAGTACTTGTTAACCGAAAAGTTCATCACATGATTATAAACTCATGTGATACTCCACTAAAAGCTTAGAGCTGCACTCTTGATCTACAAAAGTCTGAATAACTCTCGTTCATGACTCATGATATTAGTGTATCATCCCCATAGGATATCCATAATTGACTTGAGGTCAAATTCCATTACCTTCCCGATTATATTTAACTTATGTTCCAGCATCACTCCATCGAAAAAACCACTATTTGTACCAATACAAATAGTAAATCATTAGATAACATAAAGTAGTATAATGGTCAAGCACTCGTATTTTCTAATTCATGTATAATGCCATAAAAGGATATCATTGACTCTTTATAGGAGTTATGGATACCTTATCTATGAATAATACACACAAGAGTAATACCCTCAATGTACCAGTAAACGTACATTTACATAATGTCAGGATGTCTCCTTTTAGTACATCAAAGGATACAAGTCAAGCATACGGGTTTATTATTCATCACAGGATTAAAATTGCCACATATAATTCGTCAAAAGTAAATTTTTTTTTTTTATTAATTAAAATAATTCAACTTTGATCCGATCCAATATAGATTCCACCACTATGAACTATATCAATGTCACTACCTATGGAATCTCACCTCTAACAACCAAGACAAGCCGTCTTCATTAGGAAGTAGAAAACATAACAATCTTAACATGAATAAAGCGCCCAACTTTATTCACTCGATTGCAGATCATATATTTAGACTATCATCTTTAGATTCATGTCTTTTGTGTGTTTTTCTCATTATATGCATGACATAAAGACTTGGAATGATAGTCTTAGACCTTCAGTTTGTTTATCATACATTCAATTAATATGAACGTAAAGAGGACAATATATAGATATATAAAAAATAATAAATTTTTATTAATAGTCAAAATGTCTCAAAAATATTGTTACATATATTCCTAAAGGCATAAACGTTAACACTTAGATCGGTCCTTAGTTGAGACAGCAAAGGCGACGAGAATTTGGAATGACAATGGCTTGGGTGACACAAATGAGGGTGTGGTTAAAGTTAGATTGTGGCTCTAGATTATACAGTGCTAGGTGATGTAGAAGACAACTTGGGCTTGCACGACTCTAAGAGAAAGGAACCTGAGCATGATTATGTAAATGGTGGGCAACGATCGCCAGGTGCAACGTGACAATCGCCAATGTGCCTAGCAACACCCAATGGGCGCTGCACTTTCCTAGGTGTTGAACCCTAGTTAGCAACGCTCCGTTCATATTAAATTTGAAAATGAGTTATTGTGACAAATTTTTATTTAGTGTTTTATTATTTAGTTTTAAGAATTTTTATGGTGGAGCATTCGCTCTATAGGTAGAGGAAGATTTTACGACCATTTAATTGTAATTTGACTGAGGAAGGTCGTGTTATGCATCTACATCTTCTTTTTATATGTGTACATCATATTGTATCCTGGGCCAAGCCCAATAAAGAAAAGCCAAGCGAGAATCCAGCTTGGATTACAGCGGACGAGGCAATGGAAAGAAGAGGATGCCAAGGCTACCAAAAGGCAAGGCGTCGGAAGAATCCCGAAAATAAGAGATAAATATTAGAATATCGATTTAAATTCAAATAACTAAATCCTGTATTTTAAGGGATATTTAGAGATAAGGATTCGGCTTCCCTTGTCAGATTAGACTTCAAAATTATCCCTAAAAGGGTAATAAATAGGGTATTTAATAAGAAAAATCCCATGTCATCACTGCTACAAATTCTACATTAGACAATACTTATTTAACGATGTTTTAAGAAAAATTATCGTCTAACGTGCTGAAAAAACACATAACGAAGATTTTTGTGTTTCAGAAATTTCATACTAGACATTAGACGACGATTTGATTGTCGTAGATGTTAGACATTAGACTGTGGTTCTTAAAAAACCATCGTCTTCTATATACGAAAAATAAGAACAAGAAAAATTTGAGCACATTAGACTACTGTTTTTTAAAAACCGTCGTCTAATGTTTAACATTTAACAAAGGTTTCTTAAAAAATGTTGTTAAATGTCAAAATATTTCAAAAAAAAACACTAATTTTTTTCTGCTCACTTTTTCTTTTCAAATTTTGAAACTTTATCTTTGACTTTTATAATATCAAGCGCTCTCTTACACTTTTCTCTCACTCTCATTTTCAAACTCTAAATTTTTTTATCAAATCTCCTTATTTCCTCACTAACTGATTCTCTTTCTTCCTCATTCTCTCCTTAATTTCTTCCCCTCCCAAACCTTAGTGTTTTTTCTCCCAAATCACTCACTCCATCAATCCACTCCATTATTGGCGTCGTGACCCGAGGACCATGCACCGTCGTCGTCACCCCTCTCCACATTCACCATCATCACTCCCTCTCCATGTTTGTACTCATCATTACATGATCTCTGAATTTTTAGAGTTGGCTAGATTTAGTTTTCATTTGTATTTTAATTTTTTGTATAATTCAATATATTTATTTTTCTTTGTATTTAAGTTTTTTTTTTTTTTTTTAGTTAGATTTGTGTTGTTTGTATATTAGTGATAAATATTAAGAGCAAAAGGATTTGTAGTATTTTTTGTACATTGCTATTTTTGTTGTTTGATGAAATATGAGGATTTTTTATTATAATTTGTAAATAATATGTGAAGATATTATTGTTTAAAAAAAAGAAATAAATTTTGGGTAATTTTTTTATTTTTTTAAAAGACTTTTAACAACGGTTTCTATAGAAACAGTCATTAAAAGTGCCACATTTAATAGCAATTTTTACGAAAACCGTCGTCTAATGTGTTTTCTCTAGACTTTCACATACACATTAGACAACGGTTAATAACTTTAGATAAGATGACGGGCGGCCTTATGTTTTAATGACAATTATTAACCATCGTCCTATCTACTCGTTCTACTGGTGCTTATTCCAAGCATTATTAGTGCGTCTAACAAATTTTCTCATAATGAAAATATTCTCCTCTCTCCCCAATAAGTGACGTAGCTCTTAAAATAAGGTAAACCACTTAAAAGTCTAGTGTGTTTATTTATTTTATTGCATTTATTATGCTCATTTTACATATAATTCCCCGTGATTAACATTAATAGCTGAAAGATTCATGAATTTCTTGTAATTTTCACCACCAACATCCTTTAATATAAAAAATTTAATTAAAAAATTAAATATTTGATGAAAAAATAAAAGGTCATTTTTACATATAATTCTGCGTGATTAACTTTAATAGCCGAAAAAATCATGAATTTCTTGTCAACGAATTTTCACCATCAATATCCTTTAATAAAAAAAAAAATTTAATTAAAAAATTAAATACCTTATGAAGAAATAAAAGGTCATTTTTTCCAAAACTAAAAGGAATTAATCGCCTCTATCTTGTAGTTCCTTATTCCAGTCGAATGGCTTTTTTAGATGCGGATAAAAACCTATGGTAATGATCGAATGGCTTTTTTAGTTGCTCCGCCATAAAGGCTCCCTTATTTTTATGGTTTTATTTATTTTTAACCAAACGTTAATTAAGAAATCGATGGAGGACTTAAGTAAAGGAGCTCGCAACTACATTGGTAAGGCCACAATGGTTGGCTCCCAACATCTCCACAAACTTCATTTAATAGATTTATTTCCGAAGGATATGATTATTAATGATTCTAAACAAAATTGATTTATAGCTAGTGGCATGGATTACTTTCATTCAAAGCTAAATAAGCAAGAGTTCGTATTTTTTATCCTCTACTCAGTAACAAACCGTTTTCTTTCAAAACCCTCTTTTGTTTTTCTCTCTTAATTTATTGCATCTCATTTCATTTGAAAGCATGTTAGATAATTTTTTTTGTTTTTTTATATGGTGTAGGATTTATGACTTCTATTTTATTTAAATTTTAACAGACATATGTACACATTCACATACCCTACCACTTGAGTTAACCTCAAGTGGCAACATGTTAGCCAACTTTTTTCTTTTTTTTTTTTTTTTTTTTTTTTTTTTTTTTGGCTTAGAGCATGTTAGCTAACTTACTCGTTCTACAGGTGGCATTACTAGAAGAGATTCGTTTGGCTAGCCATTTCAACAATAAGAAATTTTTTTTGGAATCCAAGTACTTTGCCCCACTACTCATCCTAGTTCTTTAAATCTCAGCAGCTAATTTTCTAATTAAATTAACCAAGAAACAATGCATCAACCCCATTTTCGTATTTAGAACTATAAACCCACAATTAAAGAACGCTAAAAGCATCAAACCATGTATTAAGTATTCGCTAGTCACATGAGCTCAATGAGAACCTCTTTAACTAAATCTTCAAAGCTGGTCCATATGATTGCATCACAAGAAATCAAGTAAAGGGGTGACCCCATAACTATTTTGCTAAACAACAACAACCCCATAAAGTTTCTCAACTAACTTTCATAATCCCCTTTTCAACTCACAAAAGCTAATCTTTGTTAAAATATTTAAACTAGTTTTGTCAAGTTAATCAAGCGTTCGGGTTTATTATAACAAAAGCCTACTCTACCCTAATGATACATGTCTAGTAACTTTTTCATCAATACTGCTCACATCAATCATGCATGTCTACTTCCTTTATATCAATGTTGGCCCAATTGTGCATGCTTGGGATTTCTTTTTTTTTTTTTTTTTTTTTTTTTTTTTTGCTGAATGTGCATGCTTCGTTATAATGTCTCCTCTTCCTTTTTCTCTATCATTTTTGTGGTTAGGCCTGCTATTAATGTGGTGGCCCTAGACAGCTCTAGCAAAATAATCTCCCTTTCATTTCTTCATCTGAAAGAGCTTCATACTTAGCCTCAACTCATGGTTTTCATTTAAAGGTACAAAAGAGAAAAGGCCCTCTTCACTCCCTTTTATCATTTTATCCCCGTGAGCCTATATGCTTGTATAGTGGTTAGCATGTGTTCTCTCTCATTGGATGGATCTTAGAGAAACTGATCCTCTCCACAATCAAAATCTTAATTTTGAACTAAAAATAAAAACATCTACTATTTAGTGGGCCCTGTTTTTTATTATCTAAATTTAAAACAAACTTTCCAACTGTAATATCTGATCTGGCCAAACTTTTCTTTAATTAGAGGAAATTTCTCGATGTGTGTGTGTGCTGTGTGTGTGTGTGTGTGTGTGTGTGTGTGTGTGTGTGTGTGTGTGTGTGTGTGTGTGTGTATATGGGAAAGCGATATGCATATATAAGCTGCATTTATAAGGCAAAATTCTCTCCAACCCTAAACTTCATATATAACACATCATGATCACATACTTGATCGTGTAATATATATATCTTTTAGCTGTGAGAAGAACCAAAACCAACGGACAAGATTTTAGAGAGAGGACTTTGTTCCCCTATTGCAAACTTGATTGAAACCCAACAACCACATTTTTTTTAATACAATTATCTGGGGTTATATGTACGTACCATATACTTGAAATTATTATTATTTTTATTATGATATTGATAGTGTTTTTTCATAGATAGAAAGAGTTATATATATATGTGTGTGTGTGTGTGTGTGTGTGTGTGTGTGTGTGTGTGTGTGTTGAACACTTGAATAGCTATTCTTGTTGTGTTTAACTCATTGTCGTTTTTTCGCTTTTAGATATAGTTATCGTACTTTGCATGGATTCGAATTTCAATCCAAGCCCTTCGGAGGCACATCCCGAGACAATGGATTTTCTATCCCATGCATGGTGTAACTTTGCAGTACAAGCTCTCCAACCGGATCATGATCATCATCATCAGCTACAAGATCAATCAATGGCTCTACTTGACAATCCCATGATTATTAAGAAGATTGAAAGCAATAGTGATCCTTATATGGTAAACAATTTTGGAATTGCAATTTCATGATTTTGTTCACTAGAGAAAGGTTTTCTTTCTTTTTTTTTTTTTTTTTTTTCTTGGCTGAAGTAAAGATTTTGTGACTATTTGCAGAGGTTGGAAAAGGCGGCCGGCGTGAAGATGGATGATGCGGATGCCAAACCTCTTCCGCCGTGGAAATCAAATGATGTTAAGGTATCTAAAAAGACTTGTTAAACTAGGGGTTATTTAGAAGCAATACTCAAACTCAAATTATGATTCTATTACAGTATTTTCTATCTAACAAAGAGTTTGAATTTTAAATTTTCATTTCACACAATTTTCGTCAATGAATTCAAATCATGATTTGAGTATAATTTCTAAACGGGCCCTAGAAGTCAGAATGTATTATGCAGTTCAAATCTCTGGATGACGAAAAAAAAAATTTATTTAGTCGATGAAAAAAGTTGTCGGTTAAAAATTGAAAATTTTTGACGGTTTGGAACTATTTTGTTTTTTAAATTCATTCAACGGCTGACATTGGGTTGCAAAGTGCACGAAAAAACAAAGAGAGATGTAGCGTAACTCGACTCAAAAAGATATATGCACCTCTAGCTCATGAACCAGAATTATGACTACTATATATCTTCTACGTAATTTCTTTTTGTTTTCAATAATTTTCAGTCATGGATATGGATGCAACAAGCAATGCATCCGGAATTGAACTACAATGGCTATTTCAAAAAGAGATGGGTAAGTACACTTTACATTTCAGTGATTTAATTACCTTTTAATAATGAACCAAAAAAAAAAAACCATATTCCTTACAAAGTAAGGCCTAAACTTGTTTTTCACCATTAATAATGAAAGGAGTTGTTACTTCAATTTCATATGCAGATGTCATGGAAGATAGTGCCATTTAAGAATGTCTCCATCAAAAAATGGTTCAAAGAGATAAAGCTGCGCCGTAAAGAGCAAGATAGGCTGCAGAAAGCCGAGGTGCACGCAGCAATATCGGTGGCAGGCGTGGCAGCAGCTCTGGCAGCCATGGCGGCCGAGAACTCAAAGAAGGACTCGAGCACCGCCAAGGAGGCGGCGGTGGCCACTGCAGCCGCTTTGGTTGCGAGCCAATGCGCCAAAGTGGCGGAAGCAATGGGTGCAAAAAGGGAGCAGCTCAGCTGTGCCATTAGTTCAGCCATGAGCGGAACATCGGCCACTGATATCTTCACTCTCGCTGCTGCTGCTAAAACATGTAATCTATCATCCATGTTCTGCTTTAATACCTCTTTTTCTTTTTTTTTTTTCTTTTTTTTTCCACAAAAAGTCACCTTGTAAATGACAACGAAGCATAGTGAGCCAAAGAAAATTAGATATGCCTCAATTTAACTAATTAGCTAGTGAAATGCATAAAACCGAATTTTTGATTAGTAGTTAAAATCAGTATAATATGTAACAGATATGATGTTCTAGGTGTTAAACTGTTTAAACAAAATGCAGAATAGAATTCTACTTACATTACTGCTTCATACTATCATTAGATTTTAACCAATTATGAATTTACAACGTTAACTCTAAAATTATAGCACAAGGGCTTTATAATTTTGCATGTAAAATTTTTACCAGGCAAAGCCAGTGCTGCTGATGATTATTATAGCCTTGATATGCATAGCAATTTTCTTTATTTTTTCCACTTGCATGTCTGAGTTAACTGTACTCTAGGTAAGCTTGTGTTATTTTGGACTAAACCCCACAAGCCAAAAGGATTAGTATATATATTTTTATTGTTTTCTTTATATGTATACATTTATATATATATATATATATATATATATTTCTAGAGCCAGAAACTTTGTATATTGATTTTGATCAATGTATACAGCTAAAGGGCAAACCACTTTCTCTACACACATGTTAAGATCCTAATTGAATCCCATATTATTAAAGTACGAGCTTAGTTTGTAGGTTTTTAACCATTTGGACACCTTCTTCCTGTAAGCTAGCTTTTGAGAATGAGTTCTATCTAAGGGTTATAACAACACAACTCAAGCATTGCGGCCTAGAAATTTGTGCCCAATTTTACATACTCCCTTGAAGAATTCTTAAAGTTGGTTTTATGATAAAAATCCAGCTTTGAAAACATATTGCTCTTCTTTTAACTTTTTTTTTTTTTATATATATTGAAGCATTAAAAGGAGCTGCTACACTAAAAGCAAGATCAGGATGCAAAAACAGAATTAACGGGATTGCACCCGTTTTGCCAATTGAGGAGAACCATGAGATTGATTTCGACTTGGAAACTTACAAATCAGCACTTGCTAAGGGTAGTGAGCTTGGTATTGAAACCCCAGATGGTAACTAAAATATGGAATCACTTAAGTCTCAACCCTTAATTAATCACTTATATTTTGTTATGTTTCTTTGGTTGTTCTTTGAATATTGAGTTGAAAATATCTGTCCATTTTGCTAATTTGAGTTATATGTAACAGGGGACTACCTTAGAAGATCAGCATCAGTAATTCTGAGCGGTGAAGGCAAGGTCTGAGAACCATAAATGAACTATACTGCCATACGAATTCACAATTTTTCAGACTCTAAACTTTAAATATTAATCTAAACTCTATTACAAGCTTAGCTTTTTAGAATTTAAAAAAAAAAAAAAAAAAAAAAAAAAAAAAAAAAAGACACAAATACATAAATATAAGTAAAAGACTTTTGCACTGTAATTTTAGTTTAAAACTTTGTTTTAATTCTCTTGCCCTGATAAAAAATAATTTTAAAAATTTTCTGGCTGGGCCATTGTGATTCATATAGGCTTCTCAGCAACCGATCAGTTGGAAAAGAAACAAAGCTGAAATGGGGACACTATGTTGCGAGGGTACTTAGCTTTTGGCTGACATAACTTCTTGTCTCAACTTTACAGGTAGTTCTACAGATAAGGAAGCTCGGTCTATTGAAGAAAAAGAAAGAAAGTGAGTAGATTTCTTTTTATCCTCCTCTTCTACATAATACGACTACTTGGTTTATAACTAAAGAACTAAAAGGGTCCTTCTATGATACCTTCACGGTACTATATCGATCCACAAGTTTCTCATAACTTTTATTTAAACTTTCAAAGTTCACAAGTATGTCAGGTTTTCAAACGTTTAAAATTCACTAGTGTATCGTAACTCATATAACTTAAACGTTCTAAGTTTGCAGTTCCAACATAAAATGTACATATTGTCGTATTTTCAGCATGGTGCTTTGAATTCTTCTCACTGCATCATAAAAGTTCCTGAACAGAAAGTTTTTAAGTTTTTTTGTTCAGGTATCATACTGGACTTGCATGCTGAACTTTACAAGGATTCAGAAGCTGAAGAAGTCACTGAGACATGTTATCTGATTGTATTGACTACAAGCAGAGGAATATTCAAGCTAGATATGGGGGATGATTATCAACGTTACAAGACATGGGCAACAACTATTAATCATATGCTATTACTCTCTTCTTCTGTCACAAAATACAAACACTTCTATGAGAAGAACTAGTACATATTCCTCTTGTTTTGACAAAACTTTGTCTAGTTGGAATGTCAAAATTGTCCTTTGGTTTGTGTAGTTATCATAAATTTAATGACAGTTTGTGCCTAAATGCGTGACCAATTTGTTTGTATATTTTTATTACTAGTTAGTAATTTTATATGATGAATGGGAACTATAGGAAAGGTTTATCAACTGCCCTGCTTTCACCAGAGTGAACTTGGCCCTACATTGCTAATGACAATATGAAACAAAAGCATCATATACACTTAGAGTTTATTTAGTTCGCTGATTCAAATTTTTAATTTAAGTTTAGATGTGATTTTATGTGAATTTTTTACTGTAGCAAAAAAGTTAAATGTGACTGTTTCTGAGAGCTTTTTACTGTAATAAAACTTGAATCTTAAACTCAAATCGGTGAAATGAATGAGGCCTTAGATATCATATAGGACTAAAGGAGTTGCCTCAATGGTGAATCACTCAAGACTTAGTGGCTCAAGAAGCATTAGGTCTAAAGTTCAATTTCCATTGAGTAGAATCAATTCCATCGGGGGCACCGCCTGAGGGCCAAAAGGCCTAGATTTACCCGATTTATGTAGATGGGGCGCTTTACATGGATCTCGTGGATTAGTCAGGACAAATTCTCCGACACCACGGTTATTTATGAAAAAAAAAAAAAAAACAAACAAAAACAAAAACAAAAAACACTTGGATATCATGTAGAAGCCATATAACAACTTTGCAACATGAGTTTCAAATCAATAACAATTTTCCTTGAGGGCATAATTTGATAAGTGATACTGAGCAGGGAACATAGCTTTAGAAAAGGTTTCATGAACAATGAAAATTACTCTTAGCGAAAGAAACAGAGAAGGGCACAGGGCTTAAGTTAATCAATGATGCAACAGACGAGAAGAAAGATGGACAATGTTTTGCTCTACATACTAGAAACTGTCTGCCTATTCAAAAAATGCATCTCATAAAGATTTTCTCCTCACTTTACACAGTACAGGAATTACTTTATGGTCCATGGATGAACTTTAAAAATCTCGATGGGCAATGTCCATATCTATAAGGATATTACTGTTTAGTGCTTAGTTTTTTTTTCTCTTTAATTTATCAACAAGCAATATAGTCGGGCAAAGAATAAAAAGAAACTGTATACAATAGCACAAAACAACAGTTATCTTAAAATTAGTGATAGTCAACTGCATAGTTACTCTTTAACTGTTAGGGATTAAGCATCAAAAATTTTTGTTACAACAAATGGCAAAAAAAAAAAAAATAAAATAAATTTTAAACAAAGACAACAATTCAGTAATTTATTTAAAAAAAAAAAAAAAAAAAAAAAAAAAAAAAAAAACTGAAGCGCGACAGTTAAAATTAAAACACCACCTAGAATGAAGATGATCACTGGCCAGTCAGAGCATACAAAGCAACTGATGCTTGAAGGTCACGATCCACTTTGAAGTGAGCATGGAAAAACCTTTTTTCCTGTTATCACTCACCAAAATCAAGCCACATGAATAAAAATTGCTGGTAGTGAAAGTAACAGACTATTAACTGGCAGTAATAATAGATGTAATGACGAAAAAGGCCCCAGCATATACCTCTCTGTAAGAATGTGTCTCTAAGAAATCCTTCAATAGTTTTTCTTCGGACTCGAATAATACAATATGACTAGGTATTGACCAATTTTTTGCATACTCAGATGCAAAACCAACAGGGTCCATCATGAAACGGTCGGATTCATCAATGACTCCTTTATCCTCACTGTTAACAAAATGCCAAAGAGAAAAATAGGATCTAAAATTAACTACATATTGTGGAGGGAAAAGTAGCTCACACAGATCTTGGAGTTCAAACCTCGGAGAGCAGTCCAGAAAACGCATTGGGATGTCACGGTGCAGGGTGGAGTAGTATGGTGTGGCATGACAGGGCATTAAGAAAAGGATACTTTTCACTTTTCCGTAGAGCACTTCTTTGGATAGATGGTTCATTACATCCTCAGATCCTCTCTGTCTAACATGGTAATATGTTCAGAGATGAAGAAAAGATAAGCAGAAGGCAGTTTTAACATGAGTACTTTTGTTAAAAAGCATTTATTACTTGGCTTTAAGCAAGTAGACCAGTAAAAGATTTTAAAAAATAAATACAAGAATATATAAAGATATAATCTCTTCTCTTTGAAATTGATGATTAAACATTACACACATGGAACTTCAATTTATACATATTGTTTAAAAGGGGAATGCAAAATTACAAAGATGTGTTTACTGAATATCAAAATAAGGTACCTGATGGATCAAATTCATATACAAGGCCATTGGAATATTTGTAGCTAGCAAAAATAAGACCAGTAATCGCAATTTTGGAGGCCATTTTCCAAAAACACTTGAAGATTCCTTCCTTTTGCCATTTGGAGAATTTCGTATGCTTATTGCAGCTAATGAATATCCAGAGAACATTAAAGCTATAGGAAGCACAGGCAGCACAAATCTGTGAGCGGAATCAAATTAGAGTGGGAATTATGAACAAAAAGTTGAATATATATTTTCTTCGGTGAATAAATGGATAAGACAAGAAACTATAAGGTCAAGGTACCTGAATTCTTTGTGACCTAGCAAACTGTAAAGTCCTAAAACCCATGCTATAAGACCAGAAAGCTTCCATTGTTTGGACTGCATAATACCAGCTATAGAAAATGGTAAGAAACTGAACAACATGACGGTAAATCCTTGACTGAAGTACCAATGCCACTTGTGAGTTCCATAATAATCTCCACCAGAGGAAAGAAAATTGAATTTAAGAAAATTGAGAGGTACTAGTATCCACGAGCCATACATCAAACGATCAAAAACACACGTAAGCCCAAGCACCAGGACCCTGACTCCATACACAGAGTTGAGATTAAAAAAATATTAATATATCTCCAAAATAAAATGAAGATTTTCACAATCTCAAGAATTTAATGAAAATAGTGAAAACTGAATATATAGACTAGCAAAAGATGGATCTATACCTACCCAATAGGAGCCACGTCTAGAAAAATGAATTTGAGCCTCTCTTGTGTCAGGAATAGCTCAAGAAGACCAATGTACAGCCATATGATGGCACTTGTTGGTCTTATGGCACAAGCTAATGCTGCTATAGCCAAACCAAACTTCCTTGACATTGAGGTAAGTTTTTTGGGCGACGATTGCAAACAAGGCCAATAGTATAGGCTAACAAGGGTAAGAACAGTCTCCATAGAATTTGATAAAGTACGAGTGGTACAGAAAAACATGAACCAATTTGTCAACTGTGAAAAGAGCTATAAGAGTGTTAAGCAAAATTGTTCTTTATAAAAAGAACGAGTTAACACGAGATTTCAATAAACACATGGAACCAGACATAAATATATACATATGTAAATATATATACACACACCATTAAAATCCAAAGATGAACTTGTAATATATGAAGGATACAGCCCATTTCGCGACACAATTACCAAATAGCAGAACAGATAATTCGTACAAGTACAAATCACCAACTGCAGAAAACAAAGATTGAAATAACCGTGGAGCCTTTATCTACAAAACAGAGTGAATCATATAATTAAAACCTCAAAAGATAAAAGATCACATGCTACTTCTGCACATCTGAAGCTTGATATCCTTATATAGGCAATTTAAGCGAGGTAACAAAATCTTTCAAAGGTAAGAACAATTTCCAGCATAACAAGTAACATTAGTGCATCCAATGGATCCATGAAAGAAGTTACACGTAACGAATATTAAGTACACAAGCCCATTTCAGATGGAAGTGTATGATTACTATAGAAAAGTTGTTGCAAGAGATTTTGATAAGCACCTACGTCACATAGAATTCATTGTGTATACAAGCTATATTTAAAATATCATGACTAGGTAAAGAGCTTACAAAGCTAAGCAACTGTAAGGAAGATATCCCTTACCATGAACCAGGGAATATCAAGACCCAGAAAGGCCAGAACTTTGTAAAGCAAAGCAAATAGTAAAGGATGCGAGTAGCTTCGAATTCCCTTCTTCCATTCCCACGTCAAATGACCATATCTGAAAAAGCATAATAACAAAAATAGTCAAAAATTCAAAAACCCCATTTCTGAATAATTTTTCCTTTGCATTCTGAGAGCGCCCAAATTCGAAAAATACCCGAAAGCGATGCGATGAGCAACTTCAAGGGATTGCCAGTGCTCATCTGGGTTGAAATAGGTCTGAACCAACAGTGCATTTACAACTCGAAAAGCCAAGCAAAATGCAAACACTTTTCTGGGCGAGAACGAGTAATCAGAATTATGGGATTTCTCTGTTTGCTCTGCATCTGAAAGATCAGAGTTTTGGGTCGACGGAGACGAAACTTCAGCTCTGTGTCTCTGCCGCATTGGTTGATTGGTTGTTTACGAGTCTGATGGAGTTCTTTCAAAATGATCGTGCTTAATTCGCCTGGAAATTTCAGAAAAGATTCATTCGTTTGTTTTCTCTGAATCTATCTATAAACAAATTTCCAAAA
This sequence comes from Morus alba, assembly GCA_012066045.3. Taxonomy (NCBI): domain Eukaryota; kingdom Viridiplantae; phylum Streptophyta; class Magnoliopsida; order Rosales; family Moraceae; genus Morus; species Morus alba. The sequence continues at coordinate 56,556,290 of CP050224.2, forward strand.
AGCTTTCCATTTCGTTCTAGCTCGTTTTTTCCAAGGGATATTTACAAAGACAATACCGATAAAAATTTAGTAGCAGAACCGCCCCCACATTTCTCGTATCTTCATTGAAAAAAAAAAAAAATCAAAACGCAAGACAAGCAGGGAAAAAAATGGAGGAAATTTAAAGATAGTCCAAATTGAAAATTCCCCTCTAATGGGAGGGGGAAAAAAAAAAAAAACAGACACACACACACACACACACATAAATAACTAAACAAAGAAAAAGAATAGAAAATTTCAAGAAATCAGCCATCCTTCATCGCATAAATTTTCGATCTTCCATCATCAAAAAAAAAAGTAACCCAAAATAATAACTGATTTCCAACCAAAGAGACCCCAAAGGATGAAGAAAAGCGTGAAAGAGGAAGAAACCTTTTCCTAGACAGAAGGGGGCTTCGGCTCCCGAAAGCTGGAGCTGCGAAACGGAGAGGAACTGGAGCGATATAGCGAGCGCGGACATTGATCGTAGTTCACTGTAATAGTTTCTCTAAAAAAAAAAATACACATAAATTAAAAATAATTTAAATCACATAATTTAAATTCTTGAACCAAATAAACTCTTAATCTAATTTATTTCACTGAAATTTTATTATAGTGAAAATTTTTTAAAAATAATCATATTTAATTTTTTTTATTATAATAAATTTTTACATAAAATTAAATTTCAACTTAAATTAAAAATATAAAATTAACAAAAATTCATAAATATAAATACGTGGGACACTGAGCTACTGATGTGGCAATTTACAAAAGGGAAATTATAGAGAATAGGTCAATTTTAAAATCTTATGGAAGTATATAGGCTATTTTTTAATTCTAAAAATTAATAGGTCATAATTTTTAAATTTTTAAATTTACCTTTTTTTTTCCTTTGTTTCTTTTGATTGTCTCTGTCTTTCTCTCTCTGTCGCAGATCTATCTCTCTCTCTAGCTTCTCGTAGCACTCTCTCTCTCTCTCATAACTGCGCTCAGATTTTATTGCTCGTCGGTGGATCATCGATTTTCCATTTGCTCGTCGGTGAATCGTCAGTGGATCAACATGTTCGTCAGTCGGTAGTTCTTGTTCTCGTTTGGATTTTGAGCAGCTATTCCGGTGATTTACTAGGTTTCTAGTTTTATTTTTCTTGTATTGTCGTTTTCATATTTTACATATTTCGGTTTGCTTTCTTTCTTTGTCCGTTAATCTTTTGTTTTTTGCTGTTTTCTGATCGATTTTTTACGGAATAACATGTTTTGGCATTCTTCGTTTCTAGTTTTGCATATTTCGATTGTTTTCACGTTTTGCATTTTTTCGATTTGTTTTTAATTTGTTTCAGTCATGACAGCTTTTTGTTATAACTTGCCGGTTATGGAACATAAATTGACGAGTTATGGTCCATAATTGAGAGGTTTTTCTATATAACTTGTCCATTTATGCACTTTAACGTGATAGTGTTCTTGCAATATGTTTGTAGGCATGCAATCTATTTCAGTCATTGTTGCTTATAGAGGAAAATGGAGTCTAGAAAACCAGTATACAAATTTTGGATTCCAATCAGTTTTTATTCCAGAGGATGCTTCTTTGAAGTTTTTACAGGAGTGTTTATGTGAGGAGCTGAATTTTGAGTTGTTTGGGTTTAATGCTAGTGTTCATTCTTTATTACTTTTTGTGGGAAGGAAGTTGAAGGACCCAATTGAAATTGTTTCGGACCTAAAGAGGGATGATGATATTAAGTTGTTTTTAAACTTGGTTCGACACCGTAAGGAAGCTCTTGGATACCCGTTGGTAATAGATTTTGTTAGTAGCTCCGTTAGTGCAATGGGATCTATTTCTTCTTCATCTTGTTTTATGAGTTCAAGAGATGAGGCGTCATCTTCTAATGTTGATGGTTCCGTTTGTCAATTTGAAGATGATATTGATGTTGCGATGAATAATTTTTCGATTGAAGATTTGGATATTTCAAAGTTACCTATGTCGTTTGATTTGAATGTAGGCAATCAATTCATGAGCAAGTTGGTTCTCAAGAAATTCATGCATGTAATTACTATCAAGAGGCATTTTGAATTTAAATCCGAAAGATCTAATAATTCATTTTATGTTTTGGTTTGTAAAAATAAGAGTTGTACTTGGAAGATGCTGCTGGAAAATAATGGCATCGAGTGCGCAACGAAATTTAAAAATTTTAATCAACGTCAAAGCCAAACAAGATCATGTTCATGATGCTATATAACATAAATACTAAAGATCTAAATCATACCTTTTGGGATTTCAGGAAACAGCACGTCTGACAGATCTAAGCGTTCCAAACAGCAACCGGAAGAGCCTCAACCAACTGGTCTTCTTTGCTATTCTCGTTTCCACGATCGCTGTGCGGGTGGGCACACTTCGTTTAATCTCCTCTTGGTATTCTTGATCTCCTTCCAATCACAAGAGAGCCAAAGAAAAATTGTTCTTGATAATTAAACAATTTTCCTCTTGGAATCTCTTATCAATAGTCTCCAAAAAGTCTGTCAAGTGACCTAATGAGTAATGTGACTCAATAGGCTATTTATAGTGTTTAGGAAGTCATCCTTCTGTGACAATTAGGTTTCCCAAAAATTTAATCACACCCAGAGTCGATTTTGCCACGTCAACATGCATTTTACGTTGCAACCGGTCGACCGGTGACAGAGTAGTTATACTCAACCGGTCGACCTGTCTTCACTAACCGGTCGACTGGACTGGTCGACCAGTCTGCACTAACGAAAATTGTTTTCTTAGTTTTTCAATATGGGAAACTTGCATAGAGCCTCATTTTTTATTCAAGCAACCCAATAGAGAAATTACCTGATCAAAACAGTCATATAATAGTCTTTCCATATTAAACAACTCTTAAAACAATAATTCAACAAATTTATCTAGAATCAATTTATCAATTAATTCACTTAATAAATCACTCATGAATTAACTTTGAACCTCTTTTACGGAAATAACACAAGTTACCAATATGTAGGAAATACACCGTATCGTTATAGGAAATTATGTGAGCTAGCAAAGGGACCCGATGGACATATATAAATCAAGCTCCTATAATCACAACGCTACTTGTAAACCAACAATCCATCTCATGATTATAAAACTCTAGCGCTATTCCACTAAAAGCCTAGAGCTGCACTCTTGATTTATATAGCGTATTTACAAAGCTCTGATTAGCTCTAGTCCATGACTCAATATATTAGCATATCATCCCCATAGGATATCCATAATCGACTTGAGGTCAAGTTCCATTTTACCTTCCCGATTACATTTATCTTACGTTCCATTATTATACCATTGGAAAAATACTATTCATACTATTACAAACAATAAACCATTAGATAACACAGAGTAGTCTAATGGCCAAGCGCTCATATTTTCCAATCCAATGATAATGCATAAGAGGATATCTTTGACTCTTTATAGGAGCTATGGATTCCACTATCTATGAATAACGAATCTACGCATATACGAGTCATACCCCTAATGCACCGGCAAGCGTACCTTTACATAATGTCAGGATGTCTCCCTTTAGTACATCAAAGGATACAAGTCAAGTATACGGGTTCATCATCCATCTCAGGATTAAGATGACAACATATAATTCGTCAAAAGTGAATTGTTTTATTCAAACAGAATTATTAATTAAAACAATTCATCTTTGGTCCGATCCAATATAGATTTCACCATTAGAAACTATATCAATGTCTCTACCCATGGAGTCCCACCTCCGACGACCAAGACAAGCCGTCTCCGTTAGGACGTAGACAACATAACAATCTTAACATGAATAAAGTGCCCAACTTTATTCCCTCGATTGTGGATCATAAGATTTAGACTATCATCTTTAGATTCTTGTCTTCCGCATGTTCTTCACATTACATGCATGATCTAAAGATTTAGAATGACAGTCTCAGACTTTCAGTTTGCTTATTATACATTCAACTATTATGAACATAAAGAGGACAGTACATAGATATATGAAATAAACAAATCTTTATTAATAGTGAAAATGTCTCAAAAAAATTGTTACATTTATTCGTAAGGGCATAAACGCTAACAGATGCGTGCTGCTAAGGTTTCAAATGGTAATGTTTGGGCAGTGAAGAAGTATATTAAGGAACATACTTGTTCGCTTGATGTTGCTAGTGCTGAGCATCGTCAAACAAATAGTCATGTTGTTTCAGAGTTTTTAAAGGGCAATTTTAGCATTGGGCTTGCAGACCGTTTGCATCCTAATGATTTGAGGTCTATAATGCATGGTAAGCATGGTGTTGAGATTAGTTACTATAAAGCGCGAATGGCTCGCGGATATGCGTTAGCATCAATGAGAGGAAGTGCAGTGGAGTCCTATGCATCCATTCCTTTTCTATGCAATGTTTTCAAGGAGAAAAATCCATGTGATTTTTTTTTTTTTTTTGTTATGCTTATGGTTTTGTTTGTCTTAATGTTTTGAAGGAGAAAAGTCCATGTTATGGTATACTTTGTCAGGTTATTCCCATATCGTAACAGGTTATATTCCATAACTTATGTTATCAAATGAGTTTACAGGTTTTTTGTTATAAGTTGTCCGGTTATGGAGCATAACTTGACAGGTTATGAATCATAACTTGACAGGTTATGGAGCATAACTTGACAGGTTATGGATCATAATTGATAGTTTTTATGTGTTATGCTTATGCTTTTGTTTGTCTTAATGTTTTGAAGGAGTAAAATCCAGGTTATGGTATAATTTGTCAGGTTATTCCCATAACTTGATAGGTTATAGTCCATAACTTATGTTATCAGATAAGTTGACAAATTTTTTGTTATAATTTGTCCGGTTATAGAGCATAACTTGACAGGTTATGGATCATAACTTAACAGGTTATGAAGCATAACTTGACAGATTATGAAGCATAACTTGACAGATTATGGATCATAATTGACAGTTTTTTTTTTTTGTTTTTTCTTTGTAGGATCTATGACTTCTTATGAGCTTGACAATGATGGGCCATTCAAGTTTTTTTTATTTTTTTTTGTGCTTGGGGGCTTCTATTCATGGTTGGCACCATTGTAGGCCTGTGATCTCAGTTGACAGCACTTTTTTGAAGAATGAGTTTTTTGGGACCTTGCTTTTATCTACAGTTTTAGATGTAGATAGTCATATTTTTCCGGTTGGTTTTGCAATTGTTGATTCGGAGAGTGACTCCTTGTGGGAATGGTTTTTTGAAAGGCTTAAGGAGGCCATCGGAACTCGTGAAGAGCTTGTTTTTGTTTCTGACCGAAAGAGTAGTATCCCTAAGCAGTTGAGAAGGTATTTCAGAATGCATCTCATGGATTTTGTATGTAGCATTTACTTAGAAATTTGAATTCAAATTTTAAAGGTGTGAATGTGGATGCTATATTCTATCATTGTGCCAAGGCATACCGTAAGGAAGAATTTGGTTACTTCATGCGTCAATTGGATGCAGTGCGACCAGCTATTCAAAATTATTTGCTGCAAGTAGGGGTTGAAAAGTGGGCACGTGCTCACTTTGAGAGGAAGAGATATGATGTTATGACGACTAATATTTATGAGTCGTTGAATAATGTCTTAGTGAATGCTAGGGAGTATCCTATTGAAGCTTTATGAGCGTTGAAATAAGGCGGATCAGACTTTTACATACTTGACTAAACATGCAACTAAATGCCTTCATGATAGGGAAAAGATTGCACGTTGCTTATCTGTAAGTTGCTTTTTTTTCAAGTATTTACTTTCTTTTTTTTCCATTTTTTTTTTGTTGTTTCATTTTTTTTCCTTATGTTTTTGATGTGATCTTTTTTGTGATTCTTTTGGTCTACTCTTTTCTTTTTGTCATGTTTTCAGGTTCAACCCATGAATATCAATAAGTATTATGTTGTTGATGGTTTAGTTGGTGAGATGGTTGACTTGGTGGCAAGAACATGTAGTTGTCTTGTTTGGCAAGTTGATTAATTTCCATGTCCACACGCTATTGCATCGATTTGGAAAAGAAATCTTGATCCAGCGCATTTTACTTCATACTATTACACCAACAATGCATTCAAAGCAACGTATGATGCTGTAATCTATCCTATTACTAATAGATCAAATTGGCAAATTTCACAGGGGTAGTGAGGTGGAGGTTGTTCTTCCTCCTGAGTTTAAACGTGGTGCTGGGAGGCCAAGAAAGCAAAGAATTCTTTCTAGTGGAGAACGAGAGAAGCAATCTGTGAAGTGTAGTCGGTGCAAGCAAGTTGGCAACAATAGGAGGACTTGTTCAAACCCCACATTTGTTGATATGAACTGATCATCATGGTCTAAGTTGATTTTTTGTCATTATGTTCTAAGTTGGAATTGAATTATTTGAAGGAAAAATATTCAAATTTTTCTAATAATAAAAGAAATCCTTGCATTTAATAGTTAAAAAAACTGTGATTTATGGATTATGGTCTAATTTGATAGGTTTTTGTCCATAACTTGTGCTATTATGAAGCATAACTTGACAGGTTATGGTCCATAATTTACAGATTTTATTCGGTTATATTTTAAAAACCGTATCCCATATTTTTTTACTCGGTTTTGGCATAACTTGTCAAGTGATGGACCATAACTTGTTAAGTTATGGACAATAACTTGACAGGGTATGGTCCATAATTTACAGATTTTTTATTCAGTTTTATTTTAAAAACCGTATCCCATTTTTTTACTCGATTTTGTGCATAACTGGTCAGGTTATGGACCATAACTCGTCAATGGTCCATAATTTACAGATTTTTTATTCAGTTTTATTTTAAAAACCGTATCCCATTTTTTTACTCGATTTTGTGCATAACTGGTCAGGTTATGGACCATAACTCGTCAAGTTATGGACCATAACTTGACAGGTTATGGTCCTTAATTTACATATTTTCTTCGGTTATATTCAAAACCGTAGCCCAAATAATTTTTTTACTCGGTTTTTGTGTATATATTGTGCTCTCTGTTTTCTCTCTCTAAGACGGTTTTTTGTTTCCAAGTTTTCTTTCTTTCCACCGGCAATCTCCTGCGATTTTTTAGGTTTTTGTTTCCGTTCGTCTTCGGCAATCTTACTGTGATTTTTGTCTCCTTACTCTACAACTCTCTCTATCATCCCTGACAGTGTGCATTTTCTGATAGTATTTTTTTTTGTACGAGTTTTTTTTCGCATTCCTTTGGTTTTTTTTTCATTTTTTCTTTCTCTAATCTTGTGATTTCTATATATTATTGTTTAAGATATGGCAAAAACACAAAGCAAGAGGAAGAGCAATGTTTTTGTTTCTAGTCCGAGTAAACGCTCGAATATTGTGAACAAGAAAAATGTTCGGGAGGAAAAAAGTTCTGAAGAAGTTGCTCCTCCTTCTCCCACTCGTAACACTCTGGAGGTATTTTGATTTGTTTTTTCAACTTAGTTTATAGATTTTCGAAGTTAGGGTATGGAATATTTGTGTGTGTGTGTGTGTGTGTGTGTGTGTGTTTTGATTGTGTATTTTTTAGGTTTATCCTCATATTGTTTTTCTTTAGTTTTTTTTTTTCATTTTTACAGTCTTGGAACTATCGCATTAATCCTGACAAGAGATTTCGAGGTCTCGTTAATATATCATCCTCTTTTGCTATTATAGAGGAATTTAAAAAAAAAAAAAAAAAAGTTCTCTGAAAGTCAGAAAGATCTGTTCAGAAGAACAATTTTTGGTCAGTTTTTGGATTTGGTGAAGTATAGTAACCAGTGTCAGCTTATACACGAGTTACTGTTTCATGTGGTTCATCATCCAAATACAAATGAGTTGTGGTTCAAGTTTTGTGATTCTTTTGCTAAGTTTTCTGTTGAGGAGTTTGCATTAATTTCCGGTTTAAAGTGCACAGGAGATGTAAACTTCTCAAGTTATGTCTATTCATCTGATTTTTCTAGGCGTAACAAATATTTTAAGGATCATTGTAAAGGGCTTGTAAAGAGAGCTACTATTAAGAACTGTTTTGAGTCTGTTCATTTTGATAGTGATGATGAAGCTATCAAAATGGGTTTGTTATATTTTGTGTCACTTTTTCTTTTAGCTAAGCCCAAGGACGTGGGGTTTAATGATGATTTGATTAAAATTGTTGATAGCCCTAATTTTAACGATTTTCCTTGGGGTAGATTGTCTTTTAATTTACTTTTTGCAAGTTTAAAATCTGGTATTGAGACTTTGTACAAGCACGATGAGAAGATTCTAATTTGAAATGAGAAGAGGCGCATAGATGGATATAAGATCAACGGTTTGGCCTTTGCTTTTCAAGTTTGGGCTTATGAATGTTTACCACATCTTGGTGGTATTTGTGCATTGAAAAACTTTATTGATGAGCCTATACGCAAATTTTCAAATGGTCAACGGACGAAAATTATTCGAAGAAGCCATTTGATGTGTTGAATAGCAAAAATGGCCAGGTTAGACTTCTGTCTTGGTAGTTTTTTTATAGTAAATTTTCATGTTTAATTTTTTTATTAATATCTTTTGCTTATTTATTTTTTAATGTTTTTATTTTTTATTTTCAGTTCTCTTGTTTTTCAATGGAACCAATTGAATCAGAGCATTTCTACAATTATCTTGATGGTTTTTTTCAGAAGTCGGCAACGGATGTTCCGGCTTCTAGTGGCTGTGATTTAAAGGAGGATGACAAAGATTTTGAAACTGTCCCTCCTCCATTTATCCCTCCAAAAAATCAGGTTTGTTTAGTTTTGTTTTTGTCCATTTTTCAATTTTTACAATTGGAACTGTAAGGTTGTTTTCTGAAAATCAAGTTATGTGAAAATCAGGTTTTTTTGACATGTTATCCTCCATAACATGTCGGATTATGGTCCATTAACTTGTCTGGTTATGAACCATAACCTGACAAGTTATTGTCCTGATTCAGCATTTTTGTCCATAATTCACAGTTATTGTGCAGCATAACTTGCCCGGTTATGCAGCATAACTTGCCCGGTTATGCAGCATAACTTGTCAATTTTGACGTGTTTTTATATAACTTTTTTGGTTATGCAGAATAACTTGTCAAATTTGACATGTTTTTATATAAATTTTTTCATAACTCATCCGGATATGTATCATAATTTGATGGGTTATGGTGCAAATTTGACATGTTTTTATATAACTCGTCCAGTTATGTAGCATAACGTCTCTGGTTATGCACCATAACTTGACGGGTTTTTCACATAACTTGATTGGTTATGTTTCATAGCTTGATGTGTTGTGTTTGTCATTAGGATTTGACTTTTTTCGTTTTGTTATCTTTTTGCATTTTTTTAGGGTGCTTTTGATAATTCTAAAGTTTTGGTGCGCATTGCTTCCTTGGAGGCAAAAACTGATAGTTTGGTTGTTGAAATTTCTTTTCTTCGAAGAGATTTCAAAGAACAAATTTTTTCTGTGGTTCAATTGCTTGGTGAAAAGTTTGAAAATGCTTTTTCTTCTAAGAAGAACAAGCAAACGAAGGAAGAACAAGCATTTGAAGGAAAAATGGAAGAAGAAGATGTTGAGAAAATAAAGGAAGAAGTATTTGAAGAAGCAGTTGAAGAGAAAGAAGATGACAAAGTGGATGTTTCTTCTGAAAAAATTGAAGAAACAATTGCTTCAGTTTTGAGGGGTCTTGTTGATGATGTTGCCCAGGAAGGTGATAAATGTACTGATACAAGGATTGTTTTGTATGATGAGGCAGCAGCATCACAAGAACCTACTAAATGTATAGATGAACGATTTTTATTTTTTTGTCCATTCTCTGAAATTGTTGATAGTGATGTATCAGAGGAGGACAAGGCAAGATTTCTATTGTGGTATAAGAGTAATATGATCTCAAAAAAAAAGCGTGGGGACCAGCTAGGGATGCACATAAGATAAAGCCTCCTTTTGATTTTAAAGTTGACATCGTTGATTCAAAACATTGGTTTCATACTTTATGGACATCAAAGTGGTGGCTAAGTGACTCGGTAAGATTCTTCCTTTTTTTCTTCTTTTTAAATTTTATGCATTTTTTTTTGTAACAAATCTGATAATTTTTTTTTATTTTGTTTTGATAGCATGTTGATGTAGCCACATATTATTTGCGGAAGAAGATGGTGTGTTACAAAAACAGGCCATACATTAGGTGTTTGGTTTTGGACTCACATTTTTTCATGAGAATTAATAGCTTATGGTGCTCTAAAAACCAAAAGGATTTTGATTGGTCTTGTTTTGATTTCTCTTCACGTAGTGCTCTTTAAGATTATGTGTTGGGAGATTATTTATTTTGTAGCTTGCCTTTTTGTGAGGTGAACATTCTTCTTGTACCTATTTTTCTTGAGCGTAGGGAGCATTGGATTTTAGGTTACGTAGAGTTCAAAGATCATTGTATTAGGTTATATGATTCTCTTTTTTCAAAGAGGATAGAGAAGCAAGTCCGTGCTTCTGTGCAATCTTTGGCAGTCATTCTCCCCCACTTGCTGGAATCTGTTGGCTACTTTGACTCTCATACAAATAAGTATTTCACAAGTCAATTTGATCGTCTTGAACCTTTTGAGATCATATTTGACGATTGTCCAATACAAGAGAACGAGTTAGTTTTTTTTTTCTCTTTAAATGTTTTGTTATTTTCCCTTTACGTCATTCATTTTTGCATTTATATTTTGTTGTTTCTAATTGTTAGATTTTTGGTGGTTGTTTTTGGTAGTGGTGATTGTGGAATTTTTATGCTTAAGATGGGTAAGATATTAATGGAAGCCGGATCTGATGATTGTTTGAGAAAAGAAGGGGCTGGAACATTGTTCCGCAAGAAGATGGCAGTTGAGTTGTTCAAGCATGGCTTACGAAAGCAGCAATTGGGATATGAAAGTGATGATAACAGGGTTCCAAATCCCCCAAAAATGAATTCTATGACGCCAATAAATTCCATTGAGTGCGACTTGGATGATTATATGGATTAACTTGTTGGTTTTCAGATTCGTGTTTTATTTCTAGTTTTGGTACATATTATATTGGTTTTTAATTTTAATTAGTAAACAAGTTTCAAGTTATTTTGCATATTTCTTGTCTGGTTATGACAAGTTTATTGACCTAATTCATAATTTTTGTCCACAATTTGTACGGTTATACACCATAAGTTGATTGTTTATGATTAAAATTCTTTCATAACTCGTCCGGATATGTATTGTAATTTGGCTGGTTATAGTGCAAATTTGACATGTTTTTATATAACTCGTCTAGTTATGCAGCATAACTTGTCCAGTTATACAGCATAACTTGTCCGGTTATGCTCAATAACTTGTCCGGTTATGCTCAATAACTTGTCAATTTTGACATGTTTTTATATAACTTTTTTGGTTATGCAGAATAACTTGTCCAGTTAAGCAGCATAACTTTCCCAGTTATGCAGCATAACTTGCCCTGTTATGCAACATAACTTGTCCGGTTATGCTGAATAACTTGTCAATTTTGACATGTTTTTATATAACTTTTTTAGTTATGCAGTATAACTTGTCCAGTTATGTAGCATAACTTGTCAAATTTGACATGTTTTTATATAAATTTTTTCATCACTCGTCCGAATATGTCTCATAATTTGACGGGTTATGGTGCAAATTTGACATGTTTTTATATAACTCGTCCAGTTATGCAGCATAACGTCTCTGGTTATGCAGCATAAGTTGTCTGGTTATGCAGCATAACTTGTCTGGTTATGCAGCATAACTTGTCAAATTTGACATGTTTTTACATAACTTGTCCGGATATGTATCATAATTTGACAGGTTATGGTGCAAATTTGACATGTTTTTACATAACTTGTCCATTTATGCAGCATAACTTGACATGTGATTAGCATAACTTGAAGATAACCTGAACAAGTCAAAAGGTTATGATCATAATTCGATCATCATTACCCGACCATAACTTTGATAGTGCAATTGCACTTGTAATTTTTTCAGATTCAACAGCATGAATTTGAGCAATCCTGGGTTTGCATTGTTTTTTATTCAAGGAACAATCTCAAACATAATCTAAAAGTCTTGGCAATGAATATTAACATTCAAAATATTTGTAAGAATTAGTGTAAATCTCAAGTCATCATTTAAAATATAGGACTAGTCCTTAGAAACAATAGTCATATCATTCAAAAGGTTGTATTCTAATATCATCCCATATTTACGAGTCTGGGTCGTTAGAACTTTAGGTGAAGAGGATGAATGAAGGAATGTCAAGCTCTTCCATTCTTTCCCTCTGTTCCTCTGCACTTTTTCTTTTGTTTCTCTTCATTGAGTTTTCTCCTTCCTCATTTTCTGTTTCTTTATAGTCTTGTTCATGCAATAATAAGTTTTTGATTAGTATTAATGTGGGGTTTTTTTTTTTCCTTTTTCCCAAGTAGTATTAAGAAGATTCATACCTTTTTGATTTCTTGAGCAGTAGCTTTTCTCATTGCTATTATCTTTTCAGCTTCTTCAAATGTTCAGTCCAATGTTATTGACTGATATCAAATGAGTTTGTGATTGGAGTATAACCTAATTCTCCCTTATGTTCTCCTAGCTCTGCAGATAATTCTTTTTCTCTGTCTTCCTGTTTATTGAGGTACAAATTAGTATATCATTAAGGAAACATTGCAAAAACAAAATCAACATTATTTTGCGTTGTTTCATTACCTCAGAGCCTGTGACTGGATTGTTTTGTATTTGTTTGAGAAACAAAAGCATGTCTTTTTTAATGGTTCTCATAATGTCCACAGAATTCACAACTGTTGCCTTTATTTCTTTCAGATCCTCTTTCATGGCTACTTGGTTGGCTTCAAAATGTTGTACTTTGTTAAGCAGATTAGTTTGATCAATTTCCATCTTGTCCAGTTTTCTTGATGTTGCCGGTGGCATTTCACTTTGAACTTCATCATCATTTATTTCTCTCAAAAAAGCCATAACTTGACAGTGACTTTTTTTCGACAATTTGAATAATATGACCTGCACTTGTAATTTTCCAGATTCAAGAGATGACATAACTCGACATTTTATGATCATAACCTGACCATAACTTGATTTTTGAAGCCTTAAATTTATTCAGTATGCTTACTATACGATAGGGTTCCAATTACATAATCTTTTTATTCAAAATTCCAATTCAAGAAAATCAATATTAACATACTCAAATGAATTCATGGTTTTCAAGCTAGTGATTAACGGATTTACCTTGTTCTTATGCTACCTTCCATGTTCTTCAATTTATCGTCTAACGACACCGGCGGACCTAAGAGATAGAATCGGTGGCGGACCTTCCCTGTTCTTCGGTTTCTGGGATTTGTGAAGGGATGAGAGAGATTCAGAGGGAATAGAAGCAGATCGCATTATAGGGCAGGAAGGAAGAGAGAGTGATCGTAGGAGAGCGGCGGAGGGAAGAAACAGTTCGCCAGAGAGGTCCAAAGGGAAGAGAGTGTGATCGTGGGAGAGCGGCAGAGGGAAGAAACACTCCCCGGAGAGCACCGGAGGGAAGAGAGAGAGAGAGAGAGAGAGAGAGAGAGAGAGAGTGGAGGTCGGTGCGAGATAGAACTGAGAGAAAGAGGTTTTAAGGTTTTTTTGAGTGAAAAGGGCAGTTTTGGAATTTAGGTATAAATAAATCTGAATATATCTTAATTTGGCCTATTTCTTAACTTATGTAAATTATTGGCCTATTAATTTTAATTCATCTTAAATTTTGGTCTATTTTCCTCCTTCTCCCTTTACAAAAAGGAACCTCTAAATCTTTGGGCTGTTTTTTTTTTTTTTTTGTCTAAAAAATTAAAAAAAAAAAAAAAAGACAACGAGTTCTAATTTTATTTAAGTTTATATTTTTTTAAGTTTTAATTTTATTTACTTTACTCAACTTTATTTAAGTTATAACTTCAACTCAAGTTATAACTCAAATTCAACTCAAAAACTACACTCAAATTATACTCTAAAAAAACATGCCTTTTATTTTTTACACGAGTGTATTAATAAGTCAAATTTTTTTAATTATTAAATTTATTTTTTTTATTTTTATATAATTTTATACAAATTTAATAATATGTTGACATAATAAAAAATGTCTCTTTTTTAAAAATGTTACAACGTTTTGCTAAGATTTTATAAACTACATTTAATAGTTTTATTACTTATTAAAAGAGTTAAGTATCACTTTTGTCCTAGCACGCAATTTAAAGAAGGGAATGTCCATGGTAGGGGGGGTCTTCTTTTTACTACTGATAGAGTGAGATCATAACAGTTAACATTAAATCTCAATGAGGTGTACACGGTCTCTCTTACACTGAATTTTAACTCAAATCTAACAAAAATAATTACAAAATAATTATATTATTTCAATTTTTTGATTCAAATTTTTAATTTAAATTGAGATCTAATTTTTTATGACTTTTTATTATAACTGTAATCGAAAATTCAGATAACTAAATGAAAGTGCACTTAATCTCGCCGCCAATACACGTGCCGCCACCTGCACCACTTGTCGACGTCCTTCGTTGACATCGCCAAGACCATCAAACTTACCGGCTACTAATGTCCAAAACCCTGCTACTCCCATAGAAAAGTCGGCTCCAATCACTGCCACTCATCGACTAAATGTCGCGTCTCGCGACAATCTCCGAGCACTGCACCCAACCAATCCGCCTTATCTTCACCATCAACACCGGTGTCAATTCTCATCATCAGCCCTACATCAAAACACATGCCTTATGTAGGTCAACTCCACCGGAATATCCTCCTGCAAGAGAAGGGAACTCCGACCGTGGTAACGATGAGAAGGGAAAAGGGAGAGCGTGGGAGACTACGTCGTCAGGGGCCGAAGTCCATTTTTTGGGAGCTTCGCTGGTAAAGTGGTCGGCTGCTATGGAAGCTCCACAAGCTTTGAATTAATTTAGGGTTAGGTTTGAACATGTTTAGAATTCAAAGGCTAAGACTAAAAGTCTAATTAGATCAACGGTTGAAATTTATTTTGGGCAAACAAATTATTTTGGTTTTTTTTTTTTAATGAAAAGCAGCCAGATGTGAGAGGACTTATTAGAATTTAGTGTTCCTTTATGTTTTTTGACCATCAGATTTTAATTTCATGGATGTGAAATAAAATACTCTATTCGTAGGGCAATTTAGCTCACCCTATCGTAGACTTTCCCTTAAAAAAACAATGTGACTATATCCCTCAAGAAAAAAAAAAAAAATTGATTCTAAACACAGTTGGAAAACCATAAGCGCGAGCACAATGCATACCAAACAGTATACCTTAATGACGAACTCAAGTGACAAATCAAATGTAAGACATTTAACAAAAAATTCCGTTGAAACCATCATTGAAAAAGGCACACTAGAGGTGCGTTTGTTTCCAGTTTTGAAAACGTTTTTCACTTTGTTCAAGAAGAAAAAATTGAAACCGAAAAGAAGAATGTGTTTAGGGAAGCACCCTACCAAAATTAAAAACAAAAACGTTTTTTGTATTTTTCCTAAAAATTGATTTGTTTCTGAAAACGGATTAAATTCGTTTTTATTTTTTTCATTTTCATTTTCTCCAGCTCACATCCATCCCTCTAGCTGTTCTCAGATCTCCCTCTTGCCGTTCTCTTCTTTCAGCTATCTCTCTCTCTCCCTCACTCTCTCACATTCTCCTCCCCTCTCTCTCTAACTCCCACGATTTTTGCCTCCTTTCTCCCTGAGAGACTCAAATCGAAGCTCAACCAGAGGGTTTCCACTTCATATGTCATTAATTAGTATTCCTAATTTTAGAAGGATTCAAGGAAATTTGAAGATCTTTCTCAACATTTGTGGAATCTAAGATAGGATTCACTTGCTCTGTTTTTAAATATCTCTTGCAGCCTATTTGGGTTTTTGGTTAGGGCTTCAAACTAATCTGACAATTGATTTGTGGAAGGTAAATGTGTTGGAAGGTTTTTTTTTTTTTTGTTCACTTCGTCGACGAAACTCCACGGCTCCTCCCAAATCAACTGAGGTATGAGTTTCAATACTGGTGATTTGGTTCACTCTTGAAGGTGTTTAGCTTATTCTCTGGTTGACTTGGTTTTTAGCTAATTGTTTCTGTTTTGTATATTTCCAGTCATTGTGTTTGTAAGGTATGAAAAAAAAAATTGAAAGAATCACATTACAAACCATTCAGGGATCTAACTAACATTAGAAAAGAAATATAACCCAAATAGTAAGAGCTGCTAGGTTCCAAGACTAGACATGCTAAGAGTGGAAATAGCTAGTTTACGGTTTGTGTAACAGGACTTGAGGCCTTGATTAAATAGTTTTATCATAATGCCTTGTTCAATTGAAAAAGAACCAAAGAGAAAGGAAAAGCTAAACAAAATTTGTTTAGGTTCGAATGCTATTACATGTTTTCAAAAATATTAAACCAAACCGAGTTTCAGTTTTTTCTTATACTAAAAATAATCTCTAAATAAAACTACCAAACACATTTTCAAAAACGATTCATGTATGAGATTGAAAACGTTTTCATTTTCATTTTTATACAGAAAACAAAATCATTTTGGAACGGATTCTAAACGCATCTTAGGTTTTTTTTCCAATAAAGTTTTACTTCTAGTGACGAAATATTCATAAATAAAAATATTTTAAAAGGTGGCAATACAAGTAACGACATATGACATGACAGAAATACGAAGACACGATTAACAAGAAATTAACTCAATTTATTAAATTTTTTTATCTAAAATATATCAAAATATGGATAAATATTTTTAACAATTTTTTTAATTTGAATACTTGAAAATTTTATAATTTGTGACTTATATTAATAATGCATAATACAATTAAATGGACTAAGTAAATAAATCAGTACTCAAATTGTTTAAATTAATCATAACTATACAAATCTAAGTGACATTTCACTAAATTAGTGACATAGATCAACTCGAAAGACACGAAAATTCAAGTCGACGCGGACACAAAAATTTGTTTAGTTATCAATGATAGTGTAGTGTATGGGGTAATTTCAAAATTTTACTTCGTAATTTTTAGTTAAAGACCAAAAAAAAAAAAAAAAAAGGCACCATCTTCTCCTGAAATCTACTGCCACATACATCAAATTGACATCTTGGTTTTACATTGGAATAAAAAAGATGACAAAGAGACTTTTTAATACTGTATCTAAATATCATCTCGCTATTGAAATGACCCAAAAAAGAAATTTGAAACCCAGAATCAAAGTTAAAATCAAGCACAAAACAACCTAGATCGAAGTGGCTGGCAATTTGTGTTCGCATGCCGTGTTCGGGCCGACACGATTACGGCACGATATGATTATAGTGAGCATGAACACGACACGATTAATAAACGTGTCAGAAACTCAAATACGAATAGGAAACACTAATAACACAGTTAACACGACACGACACGCAAACACGATTATTAAACGTGCCGTGACGGGCCGACATGAAAAAAACACGTTTATGACCCGTTTATGACCCAACTAGCAAAAATAGTAAAATTTTATATTTTATTCAAAACTATATTAATTGACTACTTAATATCACTTATAGTTAAAATCATGAATAATAGCAAACACACATTAAAATACCAAAAACATCACTTATGACATGTTTCAAAACATACCAATTACCAAACATCTAAAGAAGTTTGAAAACATAACCAAGTACATTTAATGTCTTCTTGAGGCTTGAGGTTGAATGTCCAACCACGCTCTAAGAACCAAAATTAGTTTCCAGTTGCTTTAACCTATTCATGGAAAAAGAAAACATTTTATTAATGAAATGAAATTTATAGCTTAAGCATGCCACAAGGAAATTCTTGTTACCTTCCATTGCATTTGAGATACTGAAGTTGTGAGAATTTTGAGATGAACCAGTAGTGAGCTCATTGATATCCAAACTAAAAATATCTTCAGTAATTTCATCCACAGCTTCACGAATCGATTTGTTATATTTTACACATAATAAATAACTTATATGGTTAAGACTTAAGATAACATAAGCTAAGACAGTAAATAAACAAAAACAAAAAATCAAATATACCTTTATCTCTAAATAGTCAATCCCTAGTACACACCAATCCCTCAACTACAGCAGGTTTAAGTGAACTCCTATATTGATCCAATACTCATCCTCCAACACTAAAGGCAGATTCAGATGCTATAGTAGATATTGGGATACTTAGGATATCACGAGCTATGTAAGAAAGCTCCGGATAGCAAAACTGATTTCCTTTCCAAAATTCAAGAACATCCAACTCAACACTCCTTTGTACTCTTAGCTCATCCAAATAAACTTCTAACTCTGATTTCTGCATAACAGTTGCTCTTGGCTTTCAAAGTTGTTGAACTCCTATAACCACAAAGATATAAAACAAGATGAAAAAGACAAATAAAGAACAATTAGTATTCATCAATGAATGTTAAATTAACAAAATCAACATATAAATATTCATAAACATAGTTACCTTTAATACTTTGGTTTGCCTCTGTAAAATTTTTGTACTGGGCTTTTAGCAATAGGAGTAGGAAGTGAAGTCACAACATTTATTGTAGAAACCTTGCCCTTAGAGTATTCAATAAACAACAACTCCAAATTTCTCTTAACTTCTAAAAATTGAGATGACCCTTTCATTCCATAAACATTGCCATAAGCATAATCAACAAAATTCAACTTGTAATGAGGATCAAGCACTATCGCAATTGCCAATATCAAACTGAAATCTTTCCAATACTTCTCAAACTTGGTAAGCATCAGTTTTGCCATAGCAGACAAATATGCATCTTCACTTGTCTCAAATTTCTTCAATGACAAATAACTTGTGTACATAGTTGGAAAGTACAAGCTTGTAGTGGGGTATTTAGCTCCCGAAAAAACACAAGTGATATTATAAAAGGGTTCCAAAAATTCACAAATTTTCTCGGCCTTTTCCCATTCATATGAATCAAGACAGTCATTGTAATTAGAATCACTCAATTCTAAATGACAAAATGCTCGTTGATAATACAAGACACTGTCAAGCATGAGAAATGTTGAGTTCCATCTTGTAGGTACATCTTGCCTCAAACTTCTCTTAGAATCAAGACCCACAAGATTTACACACTCTAAAAACTTCTTCTCTCTAATTTGAGACCCTTTTACATATTTCAAACTCTCACGGATCTTTTTAACCACTGAATCAATATCTTTCAACCTCTCTTGCACTACAAGGTTCAAAACATGTGCACAACAACAAATATGAAAAAAAGAACCATAAAAAATATGTGCATTGTTTTCAATCAACTGATTCTTCAACAGATCAACAGACACATCATTAGCAGAGGCATTGTCCATAGTAAGAGTGAAAACCTTGTATTCAATTCCCCACTCACACAATAATGCATAAAGCTTTCAGACAATGCAATACCAGTATGTGGTGATGGCATGAAGCAAAAATTCAAAAGCCTCTTTTGCAATACCCAATCTTTATCAATAAAATGGGCAGTTAATGACAAATATCCATCTGTAACTATGGAAGTCCACAAATCAGATTGCAAACAAATTCTATCGGGGCTCAACTCCAACATAGATTTCATTCTTGCTTTTTTCCGAGAATACATTTTTTGGACATCTGCTTTTAAAGTATTTCTAGTTACCAAAGTTATCTCAAGATGCAAATATTGGTAAGTCGCCCTAATAGCTTCATATTCAACAAAGGAGAATGGAAGGTCATGCAAAATGATTGTTGTTGTTATCAATTCACGAAAGTGTTCAGCATCAAACCTTTTTGCACTCAACGCTAAAGTCCTTTTGTCTTGTGATATCAATAATTGGCCCACGTCACACGTGTCTTTACGTACACATGATTGCATGTGACGTCGCATACTTCCAATCTCATTCTTGCTATTAGCCATGTACACCACACCACACTCCTTGCATTTGGCCTTTAGCTCCTGATCTGCACCCATTGGAAGCCTTTCAAACTGGTTCCAGACAACAGTAGTATGCTTCCTTTTACGTTTAGAAATGTTGGTCAGATTCTTGGAATTAGCTTCAGGCTCAACATCTACTTCCGACTCCAATGCAATAGGTGCATCACCAATAGTAGCAGCAGATGCGATAGTGTTGTCTGACTCTAAAGTTACTCCAACACAATCTTGCAAATCATTCATCTTCAAATCAGATCAAATGTACAGGAGAAAAGAAAAAAGTTTGATGCAGGAAAACAAGATTAAATCCTCTAAACCGCAACAGAAACTCAACAAGATTATGAAGGAATTTAAGCTCTGTCGTTATCTTTGTAAGCTTCTTTGTCAGATTGTAATGAAAAAAAACCATATGAATATATAGAGTTGAAGGTTTAATAAAGGGTCTTGGACTAAAGTCTTGAATGCGAAGAAGAAGTACGTACATCGAGATGGAGATGGAGATGGAGAAAGCCCCATCCCTTCTGCCCCCCAAAATCAAAATTCAAATGGTCGTTCGCCCCCCAAAATCAATCTCAATGGTGTAAGGCTGAACCTAAAACGGCAGGTGAGGAGTGACGACTGAGGCAGTGGCCGGTGAGGACTGAGGCGGTGGCGGGTGAGACTTGAGAGACCGTGAGATGAGACTCGAGAGAATAAGAGAGAGAACTAAGGGTCTGAGGCAGGGAGTCAGGAACGGGGAGAGGAGTTAGACAGAGACTTAGGGTTTTCAGTTTTGTCTAAAATATATATATATATATTTGGGCATTTAAACAGGTCGGTCCGGATCGTGCCGTGTCGGCCCGATAATGACACGTTTAATTAAACGGGTTAAACGGGCTGGCACGAATTCAACCTATTTATTTTCGTATTATTCGTGTCAGTCCATTAACGACCCAATTAATAATCGTGCGGTCCAAACTCATTTATCTCGTGTTATTTTCGTGTAATTTTATCGTGTCGTGTCTAAAATTACTAACCCTAAGTTGAACCGTGTTTACTAATTATTAGGGACGTTTATTTGTCGGTCATGGGCAATCGACCAAAGGAATAACATTGAAAGCAATAGTTAAGATCTGAAGAATGAAATTGTAATTTCCAAAAAACAAAACAAAAAAACAAATAACAAATAACAAATAAATAACGAGGATTCTCTTAACGTGAAGCATTGTATTATTACCTTGTCTTCCTTCTATGAGAAACTGTTTCCCGTCCAATTACAGTACGAATCTTATAACACATTACTTTACATTTATAACTGAACGTCTTCATATATGTTAATAATTTCAAGATTAAACCAGAGATTGAATTAAACTAAATCAAATCATGGCAAATTGTTTACTATAGCAGAATAACTTGATATCTCATAGTTGCACACCAGGTAGACCAGTCCATAAAAGAATCCTCCGTGGTCGATCTAGAAACCTGGCTTGCCATGCAGGTTCATCACTTTCATAGACAAAACCACTCTTTAGGTACAACTTTTTAGCTGGTTCATTGTCAACGGCAACATGTACGTATAGATCAGATATACCTGTAACACATTTCACAACCCAGTTGAAATAACGCACAAGCTTATGCCCATCTCCTTTTATTTTCAGAGAATTCATGCGAAGAAATGTACGGGGCAAGACGGCAAGTGTCACCTATTTTAACAAGAACTATAGGGTACCAGTGGAGCACCACATAGCACCCACTCCCACTAATAGGAAGTGGGTCCCGGAGAATGGGGTGGACAAGTGATGCGCATCTTCTACTAACGGTGGCCTTAACACTAGTGATGCTCTCAAGCATTTTTCATCTCAACAATTAAAGCCTCATTAATTTCACCAATTCGAGTTTTGCTACAGTAAAAAGCCCTCAGAAACAATCACATCTAATTTTTTGTTAAAGTAAAAAGCTCTCACATAAAATCACATTTTAACTTGAATTGGCGAACTAAACTAGCCCTAAAATTTGCATAAAAGAAATGAAGTGTATCAAAGAGCAAGAAAAACAGAGTTGTCAATTCAACCAAGATCTCATCCTAAGAAAAATAGATGACATAAAGCATAAAGCGATGAAATAAAGAATTAAATATATACATACATATACATATATCATAAATGAGAACCACGGATGTATCAAGGTTTCATGAGAATATGATGATGTGACTGTTTGAAGAAGAAGATTTGTGGTTTTAAAAACCAAATGCTGCTTTTAGATGTTTTCTGGGGAAGAAGAAAATGAGGAAAAGAAAAACAATGAAATTCATGGTCAACATATGCGAAGTAGAGGAACATCAGAATCCTTATTCCTTACCCCATTCTTGAGCAACTAACTTTGACTTTGCAATAACTGCATAACCTAACCCATTTCTATGCAATTCTGCCGCCACACACACATTGCTCAGATACGCTCTTGCAAAATCAGCTCCAATACCCTGTTGAAACAAGGACCTTAGACATTCTACCATTTTTCGTTTACATTTTGTATCATTTTAAGTAGCAAGAAATAACAAGGAATAAAGGAAACCAACATATACTACAGAATAGTTAAGTTGAAAATTGTTTGCTAGGACAAGTGAAACAAATCATTGGATATAAAGCCTACACATCTCATGTAAAGTCATTTCTACCCTTCGTTAGATTCAACAGTAAAGCGGCAATTAAATTATGGTGTTATCTGTGAATATTCGTCTATATACATCAGATTTTCTCAAATAACAGATGTATATCCCAAATTTAATTCAAAATCTACATAAAGACTGAAAAAGGACCAGACTCCATCAATGTCGTTTGACAAATTAAAAGCCCAAGATAAGTACTTGACATACAGAAAGCAGATAGCAGCATGATTTTGTATGGGATAAAAGAGGACAGAGATTTAGAAATGATAAGTCACCACTTGAGAACCAAACCATTGACATAATATTCACATCATCACCTTATAAAACACTAAAGCAGTCGATAACAAACCAGACCTATGAAATGTACATTCAACAATAAGCAACAGAGTTATGCAACTTATCTCCAAATAATTTCAGGTGGAATTTAATATCCTTAGCTACAATGACTTGTCTTAACTATGCACTTCTATTATTGTTAGCCAAATTAATTTCTCAAAAATATCTTTAAGCAGCAAAAGCATATTAACACATCCAAAATTTGTAATTTATGAATTAACATTTGATCAAATACCTGTGGTTTCTTTCCAACTATCTCATCTGGAAGCCTTATGCATTGGTTAAGATCAAGGGTCCCAACTACCACTCGATCTTCTCCGTTGGAAGAAAACTGCAACATATATGTAAAACAGTTGGTTGACGCACTCAATGTAACAGCGAACAAAACAATTGTCCATGTTTCCGTTTGCCTATTTTTGAATGGTAACTTATTTTGACTGAGAAGGTAAAAGAAACTAAGCTAATTAAGCAACTGGCCATTCATTATGATAGTATAAATATCATCTAACAAACAATAAATATAAACTAAGAGAATCGGAGTCCCTAATAAATAAATCCAAGCCTAATAAGCAATCTGCAAGTATGCTTACATCAAAGGGATAAGTTAGATTTGCACACGGATTTATAAAGAAGTAAAACCTTAAAGTTTTTATCAAAAAACATCTCTCTTTTTCATACCATAAATAGGTTGAAGGACAATTTTGGATGACAGAGAACATACATATAAAACAAGGAGAAGCATTCATGATGCTCCATGTGTAACTCCTTTAGAAATGGAATGCCAACATTGAGGGAAATAGAAAAAAGGTAGTCGCCTAGTCTGTAGAAGCTCCAAGTTTATGGAAAGATATAAAGCCAAATAATGAAACAAATACAAAATTAATCCGTAGCAAGTTGAGCATCAAAGGCCTGGAAGTGGGAAGTTAGATAAAAGACTACTATCCAATCCTAATTCCTTTCAAATCCAGCAAAACAATTACTTCACGAAGTGTATACCACCCATCTCACTCACATCAGTAAGCAAAAGATCTTGGTTTGTGTTTTCCATTTCTACTTTCCTGAATTGATAGGAGATTAGGATATAAAAACACTTAAAAGAAGATCCTTAAAGGATTGAGAGCCATTAATTCTTATTAATCATATAGTGATTACAACGTATAGTTAAATCATAGCGATTCTGCATACATTCAACCATGAACGTGCTGTCCTGCCAAACACTATCTTAACCAAAGCCACATGAATGATGAACCTTTTTCAACTCAATCCATTCGTAATAACATTTTTCAGGATGAGGCATTAATTGGCAATTAAACACATATGAAGCAAGGATAAGTAACATATCTAAACAAAATCTCTACTTCCATATAAAAGGGGCACAACTAACCCAAAAATCGAATGTCTTTGTCTCATCAAAGAAAAAAGGCAACAAACCTTACATGAAGCACATAAATCATCTGAAGGTTTTGATATCTGCGACAACGGAACGGTAGCATTTATGCAAGAAACTCTTCTAAACTCTTCCCTCCTCCCAGCAATCCGCTCTTTTAGTGCTTCAAACTCGCGCTCTGTCAAGTACTTTTTGTGATCCTAATGACACTTGACAAGTAAAACGAACCATCAGTACAAATAATTTTCCCCAAATGTTAAAAAACTAAGCAACACACATGATAAAGCATTGATTAAGATTGTAGTGATCTTTTTTTTTTTCTCCTTTCAAAGGGTCATATGCCAGTAGCTTTTCTGTGGAGTCCCGTGATTTTAGCCTATATAATTCTAGTTATCAATTGAAAACAAAATTAATTATCCATACCATAGAATTGATCTTGCCAACAATATATTATAATGCTTTCTAATTGAATAATTGATAGAATTACAAATAATAATAACTTTTCCTTTATCTTTTCATTCGGGAACGAAAGAAAGACAGAGAGAGAAATCAGTGAATCGAAAAAAGTTGATCGGTTATCCCTCATTTTCTCAGGAAACAAACAAACAGTCAGGCAAGAAAGAGACTAACTTCGATGCGATAACTGCTAGGGTTGAATTCGTAGAAGGAGCGAACGCGGAGAGAAGCGGCTGCCCAGAGCTGGTCCTCGGAGAAGGCCTCGGCGACGGAGACGGCGGAGCGGTCGATGGCGGACGAAGGAGGAATCGTCTGGTTATCGGTACAGAGCGACGAGGCGGCGATCGGCCGGCACCGGAGGCGGCGAGAGGCGGCCATGGAAGTGTGGAGAGGAGAGGAGGAGGAGGAGGAAAGCCTGCAATTCCATCGGTCTGAGGATGGAAAGGGATGAGAGGAACATGGAGATGAAGAAGAAACAAGCGCCATTTTTGTTGTTTTTCTTTTTTCTGTTTTTGGTTGTGATTAATTATTTATCCATTTTATCTTCTTAGAAGTCTGAGCGGCTATGCCAGCTTGGTCGTATTCTGATTATCCGATCCTTCTCCCTCCTATGTTCTTTTTTCTTTTTTTTTAAGGGATAAATTTTTTTTTCTATTTTCAGGGAAATAAAAAAGAAAAATTATGGTCCTCTCATATGGGCATTTTCATAAGCCTTTCCCATTATTGGTGGGTTGATCGGCTTGTGACTTGAGCCGAGAATTTGCTCGTACAATCGAGGAGAACAAGGCGCCCTATGTTATTTGTTGGGATCACCTCCGGGTGTCGTTTCACACCTCAACAACCTAACGTAATTTTTTAACCTCGTTTATTTTATTAATTTAAGTTTTTAGTTTTAGTTTTAGGTTTTTAAAATGTCAAAAATTTTTTCTAAAAATGTCACATTTAACTTTTTTGATAATTCTCCAGAAAGTGAAAAGAATGGTCTTAAAAAATGTCACATCTTAATACATCGTGTGGGCTCCCACTAAAATTGAAATCATCTCCACCTATGAATAAATGTGGTACAAGAACTAGGGAAAAGAGGAAAATAGGCCAAAATTTGGATAAATTAAATTTAATACATTGTTATTATTTTCGGGCTTATGAACCAAACTTGACAAGATCATCTCCACCTATGAATAAATGTGTAATTTGAACCACAAGAACTATTGATGTTTGACACGTTACTTTCTTAAGCTTTTCATATTGGCCTATTTTCTACCCCCAAGAACTATGTCCGCCACACGGTCCCGACCATACATGTGAATCCCATACGGGTTGTGAATCCTATCCGTATTCAATAGCAAACTATAAATACCCTTATGACTATTTATTGAGGTAAGGACAATTTCTTAACCCAACTTCTGTCACTCCATGTATTGCTTCCTATCAGCAGGACTAATTTGAGTGTAGGAGTGCTTTTGGCAAACACCATACCAGTATCCCCTCAATCTGAGGGTTTCTCCTATTTCCCATGGAGAACAAGGCACTCTATGTTCCTCTT
This sequence comes from Morus alba, assembly GCA_012066045.3. Classification (NCBI taxonomy): domain Eukaryota; kingdom Viridiplantae; phylum Streptophyta; class Magnoliopsida; order Rosales; family Moraceae; genus Morus; species Morus alba. The sequence continues at coordinate 56,582,547 of CP050224.2, forward strand.
CGGATCACCTTCGGGTGTCATTTCACACCTCAACAACCCAACGTAAGCCTTACATGGTCGAACTGTTGGAATAGTGTCCTAGAAGCATGAGATGTAAAAGGACATTTATTATTTATTTAATAAAATAGTTTATTCATCATTTTATGTGCATATGTTTATGAATATTTTATGAATATCAAATAAAATTCCTTGATTATTTATGTAACCTTAAACATTGTATATAAGTGTTGTATACAAGAGAATAATGTTTAAGGATAATAATCAAAAGTAATTATTCATAATGAATTTAATTAAAGTTCGGAATCTTTAATTAAAACATTATTAATACATGTCATTCCCATTTAGAATGGAACGGTGTTATCCGCATTGTTAATATAGCGAGATATTGAATGAGTATATTTCGCATAATGAGATTATGTGGAACATGGACGCAGACACAATATGAATTTCTAATAATTTTCGTTAAGCATAGAAATTCTAATTGAGTCTACCGATGGTCATATATAGGATGATCTTAATCCTGAGTTCTTAACAAACTCCTATTTATGGATTTATGTCTTTTAATTTACTCGGTACGAATTCTGAGACCATGAATTCTATTCCTTGTATTTTGGAGACATAATGAAATAGGTAGCTAGGAATGTTATTATATGAGATGGAATCCATTCCTTCTTGAGAAAGAAGCAGATAAATAATTCTCTTGAGTGTTGATTCGATACTTGGATTAGTAAGAGCACTCTGGTTCATGAATGTGTTTTATGAATCACTATCCATTAGAGAATCAATGGTACTCAAGGATAAAGATGTAATTAGAGAGGTTAACAGATACTACCTGACTTTAATTATGAATTATTTATGGAAGATTGATCTATATGTAATGACTATATCAAATGGACACTTCGCAGTTTAGAAGTAATTAATGTCTATAATTTCAAGAGTGCAATTCTAAGTTTATAGTGGAGTAACTATTGGAATTAATAGAATTAATTAATAAAAGTGTTTAATTAATTATTAATTTTATTGGAGCTCAGAATTATAGGTCCATTAGTCTCCTCGTCGTCCTTGTAATTCTACCAAACACAAAGGGCAAAATGGGAATTTTAGAATTACGGAATTCTAAAATTAAATACTCAAAAAATAATTAATTGAGAATTAATTATTATTTAAATAATGTGATTATTTAAATTTGAATTTTAACATATCTAAATTTATCCATTTAAACTTATTTGATAAGTTGTTCAATTTAGAATTCAAATTAATTTAAGTTTGACTTAAATTCGAATTTGAATCTGAATTAAAATTGGACTACTGGATAAAAGATAAAATCTCTTCCTTCCTTATCTGATATAGGCACCACACACAGGGATAAAACCCTAGGATGTGGCCGGCTACCTTGTGGATAAAGGGAAGGATTTTTGTTCCAAATTCAAAATTTGAGATAATGATTTAATTCAATTTTGAAGTTTGACTTCTACTCTTTAAATATGAAAAAGATAGAAAATTGTAGACACAATTTTGAAACATATTTTCAGCCCTAATTGGAGTGGTGGCCGAATTTCTCATAGAGGAAAAAGAGAGCAAAATATTTTTCTCCAAAAATTCCACATCGTGCATGCGTTGGTGTTTGTGAAAATTCGAGTGTTTAAGAAACCTGTTTTGTCTCATGTGTACCCACACACACGTCTACGTGGAATCAAAGAATTGACATGGAAGACTTTGATATTCTAAACACAAAGCTTGGAGCAAAGACTGTTCATGGTCAAAGAAATTCAAGTTATCATCCTAGTCGGCTTCCAGGTATTTTTTCGGTTGATCCTTGAATAATATAAATTAATGCAATTAATTTATTCGTGCATAAATTAATATAATCTACAGAATATCTCAAAAGTTTTATAAAAATTTTTGTTATACATGATCCGCTGTTTCCACCACGCTTCCACCACCGAATTCGATTCAGCAACCAACACGAACGCCCTAGGGCACCCAAATTTCGTACATCGTGTGGGCTCCCACTAAAATTGAGATCATCTCCACCTATGAATAAATGTGGTACAAGAACCATTTGATGATGACACATGTCACACAACCTGACATGTTCGCACAACTATACAAGCAGATCCCATACGGGTTGTGGGTCATGTCCGTATTCAATAGCAAACTCTAAATACCCTTATGACTATTTATTGAGGTCAGGACAATTTCTTAGCCTCCGTCACTCCATGTATTGCTTCCTATCAGTAGGACTAATTTGAGCGTATGAGTACTTTTGGCAAGCACTACACTGGTATCTCCTCAATTTGACACTTTCTCTTATTTCCCGTGGAGGGCAGGAACACCCAAATCCAAATTGAGATTGAAACTTGACCCCGATAGGGGCGGAGGACACAATTCAAATACCGCTGAGTTAGGTTAGACATCAACACCCGTGTTTTTTTTCCCTTCAGAAATAAGAATAATAAACAATTAAACTAATGCTCCTTCATCAGCTTAATGAATTTGCCTATTAACTAATTTTTTAAAAATAAAAATAAAAAGACTTACACCTCAATTTCTATTTTTTCACCAAAACTTTTTATCATAAATATATAATTTCACCAATAGAATTTTCTGTAATACTTGAAATTCCCCTATATCGTAACAAACAGTTTCATCAATTTGTTATAAAATAATAATTCTACCCTTCAAATATTACACAATTAACAACATTTCTAACGGTAAATTTGGTTTTATACGAAAAAATAAATAATTACTTAGCAAGCGTCTTTTTTTGTTCTTTTTTTTTAGGGGATAGGAGGTGTATAGTAAATTAAATAAGAGATAAAATTATTTTAATATCCTGTGTTATAATAAACTGACGTAATACACCAGATTTACTAAATAATTTCTTCATTTCTTATTCTAGACCTAGACTAGCATGAAGTCCAAAGTTTCAACCAAAAGTTTGCAGTAAATTCAGATATTTATTTTTATGGAATATATATATATATATATATATCAATATTTCCTTATAACTTTCATCTTAATTCCTGTTCCTATATTAATAGGGGTAGGACTTCTACTTTTTCCAACGTTAACAAAAAAATGTTCGCCGTAGTGAGTTTTTTCAATTATTTTATTGTTAAGTTATACTTTTTTCAACTTCTGGCTATTCAACAAGTAAATAACTCTTCTATCTATCTAGTTTTGAATTATCAATAATGATTTTTTTTTAAAATTTAGCTATTTGATTGACCCGCTTATTTCTATTATGTTAATATTAATTCTTACTGTTGAAATTTTAATTCTTATTTATAGTGAATTATATGTCTCGTGACTGGGGATTTTTTAGATTTTTTTGCTTATATGAGTTTTTTCAATACTTCAATGGTAGGATTGGTTACTAGTTCTAATCTCATTCAAATTTTTTTTTTTCTCAGAATTGGTTGTAATGTGTTCTTATCTATTATGCTTGTCAAAAAGCTTCTTGTAACTAATCGCGTTGGAGTGTATAGTTTATTATTATGAATTTTAGGTTTTTATTGGATAACAGGCAACCTAAAAATAATCAATGCAGGAAAAGAGTTGCGATTCTTCAAGGGCGCAAAAGTGTGGGATAATATTCAGATCTTATTTCATGAACAATGAAAGAAAGCAAGGTACAAACATGGGGTACCGTCATAAGGAAAATAGTTTTCCAATATCAACTTCCATTATCTAACAATCTAAACCAAAGTTAAGGCTCATCTTTCTCTTCTAATGGCACCTTTTTACAAGTTTTCATCCACTACATTATGATTATCCTCTTCAATACTCACCAACGAACAAGAGAGCAAAAATGCCTCCATGAATACATAGAACAAATACTAATGACATGAGGAGCAGCCATTATCTACGGTCTTCAGCCATCTTTTTGCGGATTTCATGGGCTGTATTAAAAATTCCAAGGGTAGGCGTGTTGCAGACGAAGCACTTCTTGTTCTTTGAATGATGCTGCCAGTTAAAACCAAAGATTATATAACACATAACATAAAAATAAGGCATACAAAAATCACAAGTAGCCTTTGTATAGACGGGCTACCTTTAATGCACAATGCTCGCAGAAGTAGTGCTTGCATTTTGTCACAACAGGATCCACAAACGGCTCGCGACAAATGAAACACGCAAAGGGCAATGCACCGTCATCGTCATCGTCATCACTCTGGTCTGCACCACCATCATCCGAATCAGCTCCTCCTAAAGCTAAATTTCTCTTTCTAACTTTCTCTGCCTCGTCCCATTCCTTCTCCAACTGCCACCCAGACTTGTAATCCCCTCGATCGTGCATAAACTTGCAGGAATCTCCATATCCACAATAACCAGTTTCTTTGTAATCCTTGCATATGTCTGGCTGATAATCAAATCTTGTTGTAGCTCTAATGTGAGCAGAAGCCCTGAGAGGGCCATGAGACCCTCCAGCTTTCTCACTGGCAACCGTTTGCTCTCTTCGGAATCCAGCCTTATAATCAGTGTATCCATGGATCCCCGTGTACAATTTTTCATCACCTGTGTTCTTGCCTTTTCCCTTCAAAGCCGCATCTGCATTCTTGAGAACTCTCTCACGAATTGCTCGCGCGTCTTTAGAGAATTCAGTCTCAGTTTCTAGAGTTGCCGTTGCTCTATTATCATGTTGGACCTGGATTTCCTTGGAAGATTCGAACTGAAAGACAGGAGTTTCGGATGCGGCATTTGATTCGGCGGATGCAGAGTTCTTAGAAGGCCCAGTAGAAAAATAAAGTTTATTATCGGGCTTTGGGGCTTTTTTCTGGCTGTGCAAGACTCTGCTCTCGGTTTTTGATTCTTCATCATCATCTTCCGTAACTGTTCGTTTCCTAATGTTTTTATTCTTTGAAGGCTTCCGGAAGAAGTTGCATACTGCAAATTAAGAAGACAAATAAATACTGGAGTAACAGAGAAATGTAACAAATATGGCGTATAAGTATAACAGAAACATAAGGCAATACAATAAAAACACAAAATATGAAGGAAAAAAGCAGTGGATACCTTGTTCAGTCTGCGGCTTTTCGTCAGAATCTGCCATCGAGACAGAATAATAAAACAAAAGTTTCCCAATTTGGATAAGTTAATTTCAATGGACTTGGAACCTTGATTTGTTTGCCTGAAACTATTGCTTAGAATCTGGAAACAGCAGAAATAATAAGAATCCTGAATTGAGTAACAGAAAATAAGTCCTACAATACTGATATGATCTAAAGCAAATTGCAAGAAACTTTCTACGCTAATTTCATACTCTCGTGTTCTTCCATCAGATTCTATTCAATGAAAATAACCAAAACTAATGCCAATTAATTCATATATCAAAAAGGAAACAAAAAGGACAAACATAACTAGGCATGAATGTTAATCCACAAGAAAACTACTTAATGGCATTAGAAAGAGTAGGGACGAAGCTAAATAGTGCAAATGAACTTTCTAAAAACTACAGCAAGAGGCAATTTCAGAATTTGTGAGATATTCATAGAATTATATAGTTATGATAGGACCAAGCCTTTGGTCAGACAGGTTTTTGTTAGGAGGGGGAAACGGGTGTAAATAGAATTGCTTGTAACAGATTAGGGGAAGTTAGAGGGGGAGGGTTAAGGGACAGAGAGTTAGTTACAACAGAATAAGAGGGTAATGAAGAGAGGAATAAATAGAAGGAGAAGGGGGGTGCAAGGGGGTTATCAAGAAAGTGAGATAGAGAGAGGAGCTTGGCAATTAAGCCAGCTAGGAGGAGGTTGCAGTCCCTCGAAGAACTGCGGTTGTGTACATTTGTCTATAGTTCAATAAGAATTCCTGATTCTTGATTCATTTTTGTTCTTTTCTTTTCTTGTCTGTGAAAGAAAGTGTACGTTTGCTCAAAATCAATTAGAATATCTTGGTCATATCATTTCAGGAGAAGGGGTGTCTGCAGACCCTACCAAGATTTCTGCGATGTTGGATTGGCCAACTCCTCGTTCTATTAAGGAGTTGCGAGGATTCTTGGGTCTCACAGGGTATTATAGAAGGTTTGTGGCTGGTTATGGACATATAGCCTGGCCTTTAACCCAACAGTTGAAGGACAGTTTCAATTGGAATCAGTTGGCCAAGGAAGCCTTCTGAAGCTTGAAAACGGCCATGACAACAGTGCCTGTTCTAGCTTTACCAGATTTCTCTCTGCCGTTTGTGTTGGAATCGGATGCCTTTGGGTTTGGGATTGGGGCAATCTTAATGCAGCAACAACGACCAATTGCCTACTTTAGTCAGGTCTTGTCAGCTAGGGCTCGCGCAAAGTCCATTTATGAGCAGGAATTGATGGCAGTGGTTCTCGCTATTCAAAAATGGCGGCACTATCTACTTGGTAGACACTTTATTATGCGGACTGACCAGAAAAGTCTAAAGTTTTTACTGGACCAGAGATTAGTGAGTGGGGAGCATCAACATTGGTTGTGCAAGCTATTGGGGTGTGATTTTGAAATACAATATAAACCGGGTTTAGAGAATCGGCTGTCTGATGCTTTGTCTCGGAAACCCTCAGATTTGGAGCTCATGCACCTGAGTTCCACGGCAGCTTTTGATTGGGACACCATCCGCCAACAAGTGCTTCTGGATCTGAAGTTGGCTGAAATCAGGGCTCAGTTGTTGACTGATTCAACAACAGTGAAAGGATACACCCTGGTGAATGATTTATTGCTCTATAAGAATCGTGTGGTGATTCCCAAAAAATCTTCCATCATTCCGGTTTTGTTGAAGGAGTTCCATGGCAGCAAGGTGGGGGGCCATTCAGGGGTTTTAAAAACTTATAAACGGCTGGCTTCGGAGTTCTTTTGGTTGGGAATGAGATAGGATGTCATTTCGTCCGTGGCTGCTTGCCTCATTTGTCAGCAACATAAGGCTTCTACTCTTTCTCCCGCTGGTTTGCTCCAACCACTTCCTCTTCCAGCTCACGTTTGGGTTGACATTACGATGGACTTCGTGGAGGGCTTGCCCAAGTCCGGGGGCCATGACACAATATTAGTGGTGGTTGATCGTTTGAGTAAGTACGCTCATTTTCTTGGGTTGCGCCACCCATTTTCCGCCAAATCTGTGGTTGCCTTATTTGTGAAGGAAGTTGTACGCCTCCATGGTTTTCCTCGCACCATTATTTCATATCGAGACAAAGTCTTCCTTAGCCACTTTTGGACTGAGCTATTCAAGTTGCAGGGCACCTCATTGCACCATAGTACCGCCTATCATCCTCAGACGGATGGTCAATCCGAGGTGGTGAATCGATGACTGGAGGCTTACCTTCGTTGTTTCGTGTCGACTCAACCTGCTCAGTGGTTTTCCCATATCCCTTGGGCAGAATATTGGTACAATACAAGCTACCATGTCGCGGCGGGAATGACTCCTTTCCGAGCCCTTTACAGTCATGACCCTCCTAAGTTGTTTCACTTTGAGAGTGGATCCGCTGCCAATTTGTTGTTGGAGCAGCAACTTCAATCCCGGGATGCTCTTTTGGAAGAGCTGAAGATGCATTGCTACAGGCTCAGCATAGTATGAAATTAAGGGTTGATCTCAAACGTCAGGACGTCAATTTACAGGTGGGCGACTTGGTTTTTTTGAAGCTGCGGCCGTATTGTCATCATTCATTGGCTAGGTTTGTCAACGAGAAATTATCTCCTAGGTTTTATGGCCCATATAAGATCCTCGCTCGCGTGGGGCCGGTACCGTATCGTTTACAGTTGCCGGATTCTGCCAGGATTCACCCGGTTTTTCATGTGTCACAACTCAAGCAAGCTATTAGAGTGTCCAATACTTCCCAGGAGCTTCCTTATCTCATTTCTGAGGATTTCGAGTTACGAGTCGAACCAGTGCAACTTGTGGATACTCGTTTTTCTCCTAACACTAGCCAGCTGGAAGTGTTGATCAAGTGGAAGGATCGGCCTAATTTTGAGGCCTCTTAGGAGTTGTTTGATGTCATCCAACAACAGTTTTCGGATTTTCACCTTGAGGACAAGGTGACCCTTTTGGGGGGCGGAGTAATTGATAGGACCAAGCCTTTGGTCAGACAGGTTTTTGTTAGGAGGGGGAAACAGGTGTAAATAGAATTGCTTGTAACAGATTAGGGGAAGTTAGAGGGGGAGGGTTAAGGGACAGAGAGTTAGTTACAACAGAATAAGGGGGTAATGAAGAGAGGAATAAATAGAAGGAGAAGGGGGGGTACAGGGTGGTTATCGAGAAAGTGAGAAAGAGAGAGGAGCTTGGCAATTAAGCCAGCTAAGAGGTTGCAATCCCTCGAAGAACTGCGGTTGTGTATATTTGTCTATAGTTCAATAAGAATTCCTGATTCTTGATTCATTTTTGTTCTTTTCTTTTATTATCTGTGAAAGAAACCCTAGAATCTATCAAGTTACTAGTTAGTAGTTAGTTGACTATATAGTTCTTATGGAATGTGTTAACTTCTTGTCTTAATGTCATTGATGACGTATGATGCACTTTACTATTTGAGCAATATTACCCTTTTGAAAAGTGTAGAAATTCTGAATCTCTTATTGATATTTTATTCTACTTATCCCCCACATTCGGGGTCTTTACTAGGAGGGGCGGCTTGGTCTAATAAACATGAGTTTAGGGGTGGAAAATGGAATTGTGAAAAGAAGGGCTGAGGTGTCCAATTAGTTAGGATTATCCAGTAGTGGAGTATTTAAGCGCCATAATCCATGAAAGGACGTGAGGTTTTTTCTTTTTTATCTTTTTCCAGGATTTAGGCTTTGGCCATTGGAGGTTGGGTCTTTTGTGTTGATCAAATAGATTAACATTGTCATACAAATTATGTTTTATGAGACAATTTTCCTTGTAATTCTTATTAATTATTTTATTTTGCAAAACCTATTTAATACAAGAACTCTTTTTGCTGATTTTCAAAATTCTAATTCTTATCTACACACTAAGTTGGATGAAATTTTTCATTTTGGTTCTTGTTCTTGCTTCTTAGGTAAAACAATATGATTTTCCTTTTCTCTTTTCTTCACATGAATTTGAGATTTTATGCGTTGCGGATATAGGCCATGTGAACCTCTCCAATCAAATCGTAATTGATTCATTAACATGTTGTTTAAGGTTCGAGGATCGGTGCATGTGTTTATTAAAGAGAGCATTCATTAAACAAACGTAGAAGCCAAACCTATGCCCAAAATCAAGACACCCCAAATCTAAGTTTTTGGTGTTTTTTTTTTTTTTTTTTATGCTCAAGTATCTAAATAATTAATTCTACCCTATATCAAACTTTACTTAAAAAAAAAAAAAAAAAAAAAGAAAAGAACTATCCAATGAAACCTCTAACATATAATAGCTTCTGAAAAGTAGCAATCAAACAATAAGAACAAAAACAAACAAGTTTTCAATTTAAAAAAAAAAAAAAAAAAAAAAAAAAAAAAAAAAAAAAAACTTACTTTCGAATAATGGCGTAAACAAAACACAAGAAATCTTAACACAAAAAGAAAACTTGAACTAAGAAAGTAAAGATTAAATTGAGAAAAAGAGCAAAACGCGTGATTCATAAATGAGACGGTACCTAGTTTACGGGTAAAGAGCGACGAAGCGATTTACGTAAGGCGTGTTTCAAAGAAAATCTCCAAATTCGTAGAAGAAGAATTACTCTCGTCTATATTCTCCTTGAAGGCTAGATTTAGATTTTTAATTTCTCTTTGAAAATTCAGAAGAAATTTTTGGGAGCTACAGCCCCGCGCTTTTTTTTTATTTATTTCGAAGATTTTCGAAAAATCAATTTTTTTGAAGTCGGTGATAGTGATGGCAATTCGTGTTGGCGGACCGTGTTCGTGTCGTGCTGACCCCTTGAGTTTACACGGTTAGGCCTAACACGAACATAACCTGTTTATTATTCGTGTCGAAATACAAAATCCAAACACGATCGTATATTTACGGGTTGACACACGACCGACCACGACTAACCCATTTATTAAATAGATCGAACGTGTCGTGTCAACCCGTTGATTACCTACCAACCCATTTAAAAATGGGTAATAAATGGTCATATTAACCTATCTTTGAACATGTTTATAAAATGGGTAATAAATGGGTCCAAACTGATTGTGTTTAAGTTAGGATGAGAGTATGAGACCTCCACAAAATGCACCGTGACTTGACGTCCATTTTTTTTTTGTTTTTAAGTTAGGATGAGACCTCCACAAAATGCTAGCGGTAGTCATAGTGGGAGACGGGATCCGGCTAGGAAATATGGAAAAGAAATTACATCGGAAAATGACAAAAGGACTTGTGTTTACCTCCAATGTGTGTTTTGTAATCAAATTATTAAAGGAGGTGCTAAGAAAATGAAAGAACACCTTGCTAGGACTCATAAGAATGTAAAGCCTTATCCTAAGGTTCCTGATGATGTGAAGAAAGAAATTAATTACTATACAAACAAGTGGGTCAAAAAATAGTCGGTATTAAAATTTTGAAGAGGCTCACATAATTAGCCAACTTGAGCGGGCGAGGATTCGAGGGGTATTCGTTGAAGAACAACCCGCTATTCTACAAGGACAAAGTTAGTGTTAGTGGAAAACTCCCCATGGATAGCTCGTTTGACCCATGAGTTTCATGACTCGGTCCCGGAGGACACTCGGGGTTTGTCTTGCTTTATACAAGAGGGTGGCCCGCGGTGGTTTTCTGGAAGGGATGAAACGACATATCCGGGATTACGTCGCTCAACGTGGGGTATGCCGGAGGAATAAATCGAGGCTTTGTCCCTGTTAGCCTTTTGCCCCTTCCAATCCCCACCCAAGTTTGGGATGATATATCTATGGACTTCGTGGGGGGCCTACCAAAATCCGGTGGTAGTGACACTATACTCGTGGTGGTGGATCGCCTATCCAAGTATGCACATTTTTGCCCCTTATCTCACCCATTTACGCCAAGCGGTGGTTTATACCGGTGGTCTCCAACGTTGTCAAGCTACATGGGATCCCACGTTCGATCGTGGTGATCGTGGCCAGCGGTGTTCATGAGTGGTTTTGGCGTGAGCTCTTCGACTACAGGGGCGGTGCATACTGGCTCGGTACCACCACGGAATCGAGCTGGAGCAAGCGAGTCGTAAGCGGTGTGAAACTTCCTGCGCGCGTTGCTTGAGCGACAAACCTAGACAGTGGGCGCGTTTCTTGCCATGGGCCGAGTATTGGTTTAATACTACTTTCAATGCCTCAACAAGTTCACCCTTCGCATTGTGTATGGCGACTTTAGGCGTTGTATCGCTTCACCGACTACGCCGAGGACGGTGGCTGCAGTGGAAAAACAGTGGCCCTGCGCAATGCTATGCTAGATGCAGTGAAATCGCATTTGGAGGTGGCTCAACACATGAAGAAGTTCAGGACCGTCTCGAAGGACCTCGGTTTCAGGTGGGCGACCAAGTCTTACTCAAGTTGCGACCCTATCGACTCAAGTCCCTATGGCGTCAATGAGAAAGCTTAGCCCTCGTTACTATGGGCCATTTGAAGTAGTGGAATGCATTGGTCGATTCGCATCGGGTCGGTACCTACCCACGCCGACGACTCGACTCTCCCGCTTCCATGTGTCACAGACTTAAGCCTTTCCGGGTCAGTCAAGCTCAACCACTTCCAGCCCAACTATCCGATCAAACGAGTTGTGTGCGGCAAGACCGCCTTGGCTACTCGGACCGATTCTGGAGGGAGGCCGTGAAGTGCGAGAAGTCGGTGGCGGGACACCTGCCACCGGGAGTCCACGGGAACCAATCGACTCCATACGCTCATAGATTTCCTTCTTTCAACCTTGAGGACAAGGTTGCTCTCGAAGGAGGGGGTAATGTTAGGCCCCGTTACGAGGGTCTACACTAGAGGGGCGTAGAAAGGGTAATAAGGCAGTTTAGGGGTGGAAAATGGAATTGTGAAAAGAAGGGGCTGAGGTGTCCAATTAGTTAGGATTCGGTAGTAGTGGAGTATTTAGGCGCGTAAGGACGGAGGTTTTTGGGTCCGATCATTTGAAGGATTCTTCCGTCTCGTGCCATTGGAGGTTGGGTGCCTCGAATATACCCATTTATCATTTCATTCTGTACTTTTCTTGCTTTCCAATCTTTCCTTGTAATTCTGTGAGGGAAGGAAATGGCCCTCCCGGTTGCTTAGTGGATTAATACAAGAACTCTTTTGCTGATTTTCATCTGGTTATTCCTATTCTTATCTCTGTGCTAAGTTGGATCTGAGAAGGAACCTAACAGAAACCGGGAATACAACTACATATATATATATACACATAATATCTAATAAGGAAATAACTAACTAGCTTAATCCTTCCCTAAAAATCAGGAAACAAAATCAGAAACAAAATCATAGGAGAAGATCACAACTAATCTTTCCTTTATTCCGAAAATACTTTCCTAAAACTAAAACCTAGCTTTGACTTCCGAATCTTCAACACTCCCCCTCAAGCTGGAGAGTATATATCATATAACCCCAGCTTGCACATTAAGTCCTCAAAGTTAGGTCTAGGAAGAGCTTTGGTGAGTATGTCTGCTGTTTGTTGCTTGGAAGGAATGTAGTTTAGTTTAATAGTTTCACTCGTCACCTTCTCTGTGATGAAGTGTCTGTCAATCTCAACGTGCTTCGTCCTGTCATGATGCACGGGATTCTTAGCTATGCTGATAGCTGCCTGATTATCACACATCATCAGAATAGGAGATGACTCCATTTGCCCCAGTTCCCTAAGAACCCTTTTTATCCACATCCCTTCACAAATTCCTTGTGCTAGTGCTCTGTGCTCGACACACACTACTTACTGCTACCATCGATTGCTTCTTGCTCCTCCAAGTAACAAGATTACCCCATAAAAAAACGATCCAAGTCGAGCGTCGTCCGATGATGTTTCACCTTGTCGGCATCCGAATATACTTGATTATCACGATTCTCTGTTTTTCTAAAGAATAGACCTTTCCCACAGTGTCATCTTCAAGTATCTAAGAATCACGAGGATTTGCTTCCATGTGTTCCTCAGTAGGGCCGTGCATGAATTGACTTACAACACTCACTGCAAAACCAATATCTGGACGAGTGTGTGAAAGATAGATCAGGCGTCCAACAAGCCGCTGATATCTCCCCCTGTCTACTGGTGTACTTTCTTTCTCAGTGCCAAGTTTCCTCTGACTGTCCATAGGAGTATCCACTGGTTTGCATCCAAGCATTCCAGTCTCCTTAAGGAGATCTTGAATATATTTCCTTTGAGAAACAACAATGCCCATCCTTGATCTAGCCACTTCCATTCCAAGGAAATATTTCAGATTTCCAAGATCTTTAACTTCAAATTCTTAAACAAAAATTCTTTAAATTTCGTAATTCCTCCACATCATTTCTGATAGAATAATATCATCAACATATACTATCAATATAGCAATTTTACCGGTGTGAGATGTCTTGACAAAGAGGGTATGATCGGCTGACCACAGGTAGCCAAGCTTTAAAACAGCCTTTGTGAATCTGTCGAACCAAGCTCGAGGAGATTGTTTGAGGCCATACAACGACTTCTTCAGTTTGCAAACCTGGTTCTTTGCCATACTTCCTTCGAAACCAGGTGGAATTTCCATGTAGACTTCCTCTTCAAGGTCACCATTTAGGAAAGCATTTTTTATGTCCAGTTGTTGCAAGCACCAATCTTGGTTGACAGCCAATGAGAGAAGGATTCTGATAGTATTAAGCTTTGCGATAGGAGCAAACGTTTCTTGATAGTCTATCCCATAGGATTGTGTAAATCCTCTAGCTACCAACCGAGCCTTGAATCTCTCAACTGATCCATCTGCTTTATACTTTACCGTGAAAATCCACTTGCACCCCACCCTTTTTTCCAACCGTAAGTCACCATAGTCCACGTTACATTCTTCTCGAGAGCATCAATTTCCTCTTGTCTTTGCCTTCTTCCACTCAATTTTGTAGTGCCTCTTGTATAGTGCTAGGTACCGAATATCATCAAGGGAAGTAGAAAATGCTCAGAAGATGGTGATAACCCTTCATAAGTGACATACTTCCCAATTGGATGATCTCAGACATCTCCTAATACCCTTCCTCAATGCAATCGGTATGGTAGTGTCATCAATGTTGGGAGTTGGCACATCTTCAGCCTTATCCGCACCTGTGTTTTCTTCATGAGGACCTGAAATTGAGTCAATATCTTGGCCACATGTTGGCTGTGATCTGTGCTCTATATCCTGTCTTTTCCTCCTCCTGATATAGACTTGAATATTCTCATTAGGAAGCTGTGGAGCCCCAGATGGAGCGGGAACAAGAGACTGAGTAGACACGGGAGTAGACACATTTGTGGGCTGGACATTTGTGGGCTGGACAGACACGGGCTGGACATTTGTAGGCTGGAAAAATACGGGCTGGACAGACTCGGGCTGGTCAGTGGGCACAAGCATGGTTTGAGGAAAATCTGAATTGGCAGCGGGTATAGGATCAAGAAGGGACTCCCAAACCTGATGTTCATTCATGCTCTCCCCCTGAACACGAGATTTGGGGTAGAAGAACACATGTTCAAAGAAAGAGACATCCATGGTAGTATAAAATCTTTTGTTGGTTGGAGAATAACACTTGTACCCTTTTTGAGTTGGAGAGTACCCTAGGAATATGCACTTATTTGCTCTAGGATCAAATTTATTACGGTTTTGGGGATACACATGAACAAATGTCGTGCAACCAAATACTTTTAGGGGTAAATCAGATGAAACTGCACGGGTATGAGGAAAAGCCTTTAGAAGAAGCTGTCGTGGAGTTTGAAAGGAAAGGACTCTAGATGGCATACGATTGATCAAATAGGTGGCTGTGAGAATTGCTTCCCCCCAGAAATAATTTGGGACATTTGAGGAAAACATGAGACACCGGGCAACCTCCAATAGATGTCTATTCTTGCGTTCAGCCACCCCATTTTGTTGAGGGGTGTCAACACAAGAGCTTATGTGGATTATCCCGTGGTTTTGAAGGTAGGTATTGAGACTATTGGTGAAGTATTCTTTTGCATTGTCGGACTTGAGTATCTGAATCCTAGAGTTAAATTGATTTTGGACCATGAGATTAAAGGTTTGAAAAATTTTTCCTACCTCTGATTTTTCCTTCATAAGGAAGGCCCATGTTACCCGTGTATGATCATCAACAAATGTTACAAACCATCGAGTGCCAGAAATATTTTTTATCCGTGAGGGACCCCATACATCACTATGGATCAATGAAAATGCAGTTGAAGACTTGTATGGAATTTGTGGATATATTGTTCGAGTATGCTTTGCGATCTGACAGATTTCACAATGAAAAGATGCTGGATTTTTATTGATAAACAATTTGGGAAACAATTTTGCAAGATACACAAAACTAGGATGACCAAGACGATAGTGTAGTAATATAATCTCACTATCTTTATTGACATTGGAATTAGACACTGAATTAAAAGACTCTAATAGATTTTGAGACTGGACACGAGACTGGACACAACTTGCTTGAGAAACATAGTTTGAGGATCGGTCACATGAGAGGATATAGAGCCCGGAGCACAGTTCAGCACTGCCAATCATCTTCCCCGATTTCAAGTCCTGAAAAATACACAAGTTTGGATAAAATTTAGTAACACAGTGAAGATCATGAGACAATTTGCTGATAGACAAAAGATTACAATCTAAGTTTGGAACATGGAGAACAGAGTCGAGATACAACTCTTTAGTCAGTTGGATAGAACCTGTCCCAGCAATTTTTGAATTTGAACCATCAGCAATCCGAACAGATGGATGACCACTACTTGGCTGGGTAATTTCGGGGAGAAGAGCAAGATCTCCTGTCATGTGGTCCGGGCACCCGTGTCGACTATCCATGGCTTCATTCCTCTTCTCGTCGCAGGTGAAGGTCAGTATGTGCATCTGTTTGAGCAATCAAACCCGTCCGGAATCGCTACCACTTTGCCAACTTGACTAAACAGTTTAGATGCACGTCCATTTGATCTTTCTTTGAATGGGCTGGGCTCGAACATGAGCATTCTCTGAGTTGGAAGCCACAAATGCTTTGGCGTCTCTTTCAAACCTTGACTTTGGTTTCCAATCACCGGTTTGCCGTGAAGCTTCCAAAGAAGTCTCCTTGTGATGGCCTAGTTTCTTGCAAGAATCACACCAAGGCTGTCCTGTTTACGATCTCCACCATTACTATTAAACGGTCGTGATGCGGCAAGGGCGGATGCATCCATTGTTGGGCAGATTGTTCCTTAGATCCCATCATCACTTTCTTTCTACTTTCTTCACGTCTCACCTCTCGAGAAAGCTTCCCCGAGGTCAAGGCTGGGCGGTTTAGAGCCCATGATTCGACCTCGAACATCATCCAACTCCCTATTGAGTCCTAAGAAAAATTTGAGCAGTCGTTTTGTTCAACAATCATTGTATGTGGTTGCATCTTCTTGACTTTTCCATGAGTGAATCTCGAATAAGTCCAGTTGCTGCCAATAGCGTGTGAGTGTGTTGAAATACTGAGTAACCGACTGCTCTTCTTGGCGGTAGTCATGCAGCACCGTTTCTACTTGAAACAGTTATGAAATATTTTCAGAGCTAGAGTAGGTCTCTTTGGCTGCGTCCCATATCTCTTTTCTTGATCCCAAACAAGAAGAAATTTTTCGCCTATGTCATTGTTCATGGAGTTGATAAGCCATGACATGATCATACTATTTTCAATCTTCCATTTTTGAATCCCGTGATCGGTGGTCTACGGCATGGTGGCTTCTCCCGTAAGATACTCATCCTTTCCCTTACCACAAATAAATAGCATAACCGATTGTGACCACTGCAGATAATTATGGCCATTTAATTTGTGTCCGGTAATGAGAATAGGATGAGAATCACTGCCACCATAGTTTGGAATTTCTGAATTTCCCCCTGATTCTGGTGCTGTGATGTTGGATGTTTGTGATGAGGCCATTCCGTATTTTGTCATGTTTCAACTATTGCGGGAAAGAATGAGAGAAAGAACAACTATGGTTCCTGGAACAGGCTTGAGAAACGGATAGGAATGATTGGCCGAGAGGAGAGATAGGAGATCCTGGAGGGATTAGATGGCCGGACGGAAAGATGGCCAGAGAGAGAGAGAGGCGGCCTGAAGAGATTAGATGGCCAGAATGGAATATGGCCAGAGAGGGAGGCGGCCTGGGAAAAATTAGGGTTCAGAGGAAAACCGGCTCTGATACCATGTAGAAATTCTGAATCTCTTATTGATATTGAAACCGGGAATACAACTACATATATATATACACATAATATCTAATAAGGAAATAACTAACTAGCTTAATCCTTCCCTAAAAATCAGGAAACAAAATCAGAAACAAAATCATAGGAGAAGATCACAACTAATCTTTCCTTTATTCCGAAAATACTTTCCTAAAACTAAAACCTAGCTTTGACTTCCGAATCTTCAACAAAAAGAAAACATGGGTTTTTAATTTTCAGATTTTATTCTACTTATCACTGACGAGAAGTTCTTTATAGCTCTTCTTCTTTTTTGGCTTGGTCTAATCTACATGCGTTAACATAAGCAGCTGGAAAGAAAAGACCGGTTTAACAAAGTGAAACCATTTATAAGAGACTATCCATAAGCTGAGATTTTGTAACGGCAATTGGATTATCTTCATTTTATCTTTATTCCACGACTTAGGCTTTGCCCTTTCTTGGTTCTGTCTTCTTTGTGTTGATCAAATAGATTAACATTGTCATACAAATTATGTTTTATGAGACAATTTTCTAACTAATTCTTATTAATTATTTTATTTTGCAAAACCTATTTACGGTCAGTGCAACGTCTAAAAATTCTAAGGAGACACTGATGGATGAAATTTTTCTTTTTGGTTCTTGCTTCTTAGGTAAAACAATATGATTTTCCTTTTTCTCTTTTCTTCACATGAATTTGGAGATTGTATGCAATATATAGGCCATGTGAACCGATCCAATTAAATCGTAATTGATTCATTAACATGTTGTTTAACCGAACCTCGAAATGCATGTGTTTATTAAAGAGAGCATTCATTAAACAAACGTAGAAGCCAAACCTATGCCCAAAATCAAGACACCCCAGCTCTAAGTTTTTTGTGTTTTTTTTTTTTTTTTTATGCTCAAGTATCTATTAAAAAATAATTAATTCTACCCTATATCAAACTTTACTTAAAAAAAAAAAAAAAAAAAAAAGAACTATCCAATGAAACCTCTAACATATAATAGCTTCTGAAAAGTAGCAATCAAACAATAAGAACAAAAACAAACAAGTTTTCAATTAAAAAAAAAAAAAAAACTTACTTTCAGAATAATGGCAGAAACAAAACACAAGAAATCTTAACACAAAAAGAAAACTTGAACTAAGAAAGTAAAGATTAAATTGAGAAAAAGAGCAAAACGCGTGATTCATAGCTGAGACGGTACCTAGTTCTGGGTAAAGAGCGACAGGCGACGACGTAAGGGCAGGTTTCAAAGAAAATCTCCAAATTCAGAAGAAGGAATTACTCTCGTCTATATTCTCCTTGGAAGGCTAGATTTAGATTTTTAATTTCTCTTTGAAAATTCAGAAGAAATTTTTGGGAGCTACAGCCCCGCGCTTTTTTTTTATTTATTTCGAAGATTTTCGAAAAATCAATTTTTTTGAAGTCGGTGATAGTGATGGCAATTCGTGTTGGCGGACCGTGTTCGTGTCGTGCTGACCCCTTCAGTTTACACGGTTAGGCCTAACACGAACATAACCTGTTTATTATTCGTGTCGAAATACAAAATCCAAACACGATCTGTATATTTACGGGTTGACACGACACGACACGACTAACCCATTTATTAAATAGATCGTAAACGTGTCGTGTCAACCCGTTGATTACCTACCAACCCATTTAAAAAATGGGTAATAAATGGGTCATATTAACCTATCTTTGAACATGTTTATAAAATGGGTAATAAATGGGTCCAAACTGATTGTGTTTAAGTTAGGATGAGAGTATGAGACCTCCACAAAATGCACCGTGACTTGACGTCCATTTTTTTTTTGTTTTTAAGTTAGGATGAGACCTCCACAAAATGCTAGCGGTAGTCATAGTGGGAGACGGGATCCGGCTAGGAAATATGGAAAAGAAATTACATCGGAAAATGACAAAAGGACTTGTGTTTACCTCCAATGTGTGTTTTGCAATCAAATTATTAAAGGAGGTGCTAAGAAAATGAAAGAACACCTTGCTAGGACTCATAAGAATGTAAAGCCTTATCCTAAGGTTCCTGATGATGTGAAGAAAGAAATTAATTACTATACAAACAAGTGGGCTGCTAAAAAATAGTCAGCGCATTAAAATTTTGAAGAAATGGTAGATGCTGGCTCTTATTTTGGTGATAGATTTGTCGACTCTTGTCAACCGCCGCAAATGGTTAGTGATAGAGTAGTTAGAAGTCCCATGGACAGGCTTTTGAACAATGTGGATGATAAGGAAGCAAAGGAAAGACCTTCCCTTAGAACGACATCAAGTGAGACATCAAGTGAGAAAGAGGCTCATTCTCAAGTATGTCTCGACATTGGTAGGTTCTTTTATGAAAATGCACTTGCTTTCAATATTTCCAGAAGCTCCTCCTATTTTAATGTGTAGATCAATTGGCAACTATAGTAGAGGTCTTGTACCCCCAAGTATGCATGAGCAACATGGATTTTGAAGGAGGAAATACTTACCACTGAAAAATTTGTGGATGAGGTTAAAATGACTTGGAAACAAACAAGAAGTATCTATTTTATCTGATGGCTGGTCGGATGCTAGAAATCAAAGTTTGATCAACTTTTTAGTCAACAATCCTCGTGAAACTATTTTCTTGAGATCTGTTGATGCCTCTAATAAAAAGAAAGATACAAATCTATTGTTTGAGATGCTTGACGAGATTGTTGAAGAAGTTGGGGAAGATCTTGTTGTTCAAGTTGTAACTGACAACGCAAGTCCTTATAAGCCTGCTGGAGCAAAACTAATAGAGAAAAAAACACTTATTTTGGACTCCTTGTGCTGCTCATTGCATTGATTTGATCCTTGAGAAATTAGGAGAATTGCCACAACATAAAAGGAACTTTGGTGAAAGTGAAAAAACTAAGCAATTATGTGTATAATCACCCTTGGGTGCTGTTATTGATGAGAAAGTTTGCCAAAGGGGATATTGTTCGACCTGCTACAACAAGATTTGCTACTGCCTATTTGACTTGGTAGTGCATCTATAGACTAATGCAGCCTCTACAATCTATGTTTGTATCGGAGGAATGGAACAATAGTTCGTATGCAAAGAAACCGGATGGGAAAGAAGTGAAAAAGATAGTCATGAAGGATAACCAATTTTGGGCTGCTATTGGGTATGTTCTTAAATCTACACAATCCATAGTGAGGGTGTTGAGATTAGTTGACTCTGAAAAGACGCCCGCCATGGGATTTACATATGGGGCTATGGACAAGGCAAAAGAGGAAATTGCTAAAAACTTGGGAGGTGAAGAGAAAGACTACAAGAAAATTTGGGAGATCATTGATGAAAAGTGGGATTTTCAGTTACATCAACATTTACATGCCACGGCATACTACTTGAATCCAAGGATTCAATACTCCGATAATCCTTCCAACTATCCTAAGATCAAGCTTGGTTAGTGGCATTGCATGAATAGAATGTTTAAGGACCCAAATGATCTAGAGAAGACCGACCTCCAACTAGAAGAATTTCGACAGAAGAAAGGGTTTTTTGGCCTTCGTCAAGCTCAAGCATCATACATGAAACGCAATCCTAGTAAGTAGAAACTATCTTATTAATTTAGGCTAATAAATAGTTTAGATTGTTTAGCTAATTATTTTAATCTCAATTTTAAATTCAGCAGATTGGTGGTCCCAATTTGGAGATGGTACCCCAGAGTTGGCTAGCTTTGCAATTAGAGTTTTGAGTCTCATTTGTTCATCTTCGAGATGTGAACGCAATTGGAGGACCCACAATCAAGCTCATACCAAGAGAAAAATTGCACGAAAGATAAATTCCTTGCTCTACGTTATGTTCAACAAGAAGCTAAAAGATCGACATTTGGAAAAAAAAAAAAAAAAAAAAAATGGCACTTCAGCCAGATAAGAATCCTTTAATCATTGATGAGTTGCCATCTGATGATGAATGGATAGCTGGAAATGAAAAGGAAGGCAAAATTCAAATGGAGGAAGCAATTGACAATCTTGACATTGATCTTTCTGAGGATGGAGAAGGTACTAGTACTAGTACTAGAGCTCGAAAAGGCTCTAAAAAGAAGAGGACAGGTTAGTGGCTTGATATGCCTTATGAATTATTGGTTGCCTTCTCTATTATTTACTCTAATTATCATATTAGAGATAGTAACTTAAGTTTAATTTTTCATTATTATGTGATAAAGGTAAAGAGACCGAGCAAGAGGATGAAAAAGAAGAGTGGATAGACTGTGATTCTGACACTGGCAGTCAAGAATTTGTGGACAATGAGAGATTTAAATTGGATGATGCTTCTCTTAGTAGTGATGATGATTGATGAGTTGGGAGATTAGGTTTTCATAAGTGCATTATGAACCTTATGATATTAGGATTTGATAATTATTTAGTCTTTTTTACGCTTCTAGTAGTGAAATAGACTTCTCTTTATGTGGATGTTTGGTTAAATTTCTTATTTTTAATGATTATTAAGTATGGATTTAGTTTTTGTTAGTATTTTTTTTTCCCATAAATTTTTTATAGCCATTTTTTTAGGCTTATGCCTCACCTCGTAAAGGCCAAACGCCTCGAGGCCCGATTCCGCCTTTTAAAACCTTAGATATCTTGTGTGAGATCCTCCACCTCTTCATTGAAATCTACACGAAAAAAATATATATACATACAAGTTTAGTTCAAAATCAGGAAAGAATGAATAACAGTTTTCTTTTGCAAGAAAAGGAAGCAGATTGTAATTTGTATGTGCCCTTGTTTTAACAAAATAAGTGCCCGTTTGTTTCCTGTATTCATTCCCTGATTCTGAATCATGATTCATGATTCTCTACAGTATTTTCTCTCACAAAAAATACACGTAAAACGAAAATGGTTTTGAATTATGATTCTGAATGCACGAACCAAACGAACACTAAGTTTCCATTTATTTGTGGACGGAAGTCGCATAAACAAACCTAAACCAATATACGATGTCTATGAAAATGACTACCTGTGGGCTATATTTAGTCTTGTCCAAGTTTTCTATGCAATGGAATCTTGTGAAAGAGGAGAACGAGAAGCAAAGTCGATGCACGCATAGCTTAGTAAGAGCTAAGATAAAGGATAAGAACTTTTAGTTGAGTGCATACACAAGGGATATAGTTTATACTCTTGAGGTGGTTGCTCATAAATTAGTTTAGTGGTTAGAAAGAGCAATGGGTCAAGCAATTACGAATTCTTCCTTCAGAATCGGGTGGAGAAGGAGCTAAAGGATGGATAAGACCTTCAGCTTTAACATCGAGTAGGAGGCAGCTACGATTTCGGACAAATAATTCAAGCAATGATATGCCCTTCGCTTTCATTGATACTTCGTTCAATTCATGTTGCTTATATATATGGTGGTGCATTGGGATGTAAAGTCCTATCGAGTATTGCAAGTTTAAAGGTAAGAAATACTTAGCTTTCTTGACTTCTTGTTATTAACATGTTTATCATCCTATGCCAGATTTCATTTAATGAGCTAGTTCCAAGAGGGTGTTTTGTGAGGAGCTTCTATAAACCAATATAGGTGCCTAATCAGAGATTTTCCTTCTAAGGCTAGCACACTAAAGCTCACTTGCAGAAGCCCTTTCTTACGCAATATATAACTATATCCAATCAATTTTAGCACCAACAATAACTTCAAATAAGTCAACAATCTTATTTAGAACAATGTGAGCCTTGAACATTGGAAGGAAAAAAAGAGTGAACCGAACCCCTACATTAACGAACTTGACAAAATTTTAACAAAACTTGGCATGTCCTCGCAAAAAGTGTGCGTCAATTGGACATAATAAACTTTTATTTATAAATTAAAAAAATGATGAATAAAAACGTATTTATATTATATGAAGGGAATTATAATGGTAAAACAGTAAATCATAAGCAAACCATATTCAGTTCAAAAAAATTGTATTAACTCTTAATCACTTGTTCATCCATAATGACAGATAGTAGAGACGAGTTATATTCTCGATGAATTCTCTGTTATAGCTTTCACGCCATGATTCTATATCAAATTACTAATTATCATGTTCATTAGTTCCAGGCTCGCATTATTTGAAAATAATGACTAGAAACCAATTTGATACTAGCATCAGACCTAAAAGGAGATAGCTTTAAGTTAACTTTCTTATTCCCATTGCAACTTCAATTTCAGTTCCAAGAAGAGTTAACGAAGAATTCAAATTCTTATACAAGATTCCAGCCAGCCTCTCAACAAATATTAATATCAAACATAGCCAGCCTCTCAACAAACATTAATATCAAACATAGCCAGCCTCTCAACAAACATTAATATCAAAGTGAACCGATTAATATAAACAAAATTCCATTGGTAGAAGAACGTCAACAATAAACGTGATAAAAAAAAGGAACCGAACCGAAGATCAAATCAAAACAAACATAGCGTCAATGAAGTCTAAGCACAAACATCAAAACAAACATAGATGAAATCAACAAAACAAAAACAAAAAATGGACAGGGGAAATAGAAATACCTGTTCCCGAAGGCCGAATTTGAGGAAGAATGTGAAGAACAAGACTTCCCCAAGGCCGAATCTGACGGAGAGAGTGGAGAGTCCAGAGAGAATAGGGCGGAGAGGAAAGAAGAAGAAGAAGAAGAAGAAGAAGAAAAGCGAGAAGCGGCGGTGGGTCTGTATCTTTAACGGGGGTGGAGAGTGGAGAGGAAAGAAGAAGAAGAAGAAGAAGCGAGAAGCGGCGGTGGACTGAGAGAAGCGGCGGTGGACAAGAAAAGTTTAAACCCTTTCTGAGACCCTGAGAGAGGGCGGAGGCAGAAATGATATTTTTAATAGGTAACAAACGGGTAACAAATCAGTTTTCTATTTGTGTGACCGACATGTTTAATAAATGAAGTACGGTGGGTTAATTGCAGGTCGAGTAAGTCAACTTAAAATGATGGTCAATATTTAATCGTATTTCATATATTTGATCTAATTTTAATCAAAATTTATTTATAATAAATTTAAATTTATTAATTTTGTACGAATTTTAAATCGCATTGTCATGTCGTTATTTAGATTATCAGTTTTAAATTTTATTTGAGATGATTTTTTTATGTTTTCGTAGTGAAAAGATGAATAAAATCTCATTCATATGTCTTATTAAAATTTTTCATCACTATTAAGTTTTTATTAAAATATTATCAAAATATAAATTTAAATTTTGATATACTTAAATATAAACTCAAATTAAAATTTCAATTCAAACTATATTTAAATACACCTTAACTCAAATTAAAATCAAATCACAGCTACCTAAAAATGCAAATGAACAAGTTGTAGATAAACTAATACGTGTAAATAAGAATATTGCTAAAGAAAATATTTATGCACGATGTAATCGGCAAGAATAATCAACACGTGAAACTGTTAAGAAATAAAAAGTAAGAGTTCGTTCAATTCGTTAATTTAAATTTTTAATTTAAATTAATACATAATTTTATATGAGAGTTTTTAACTGTAATAAAAAAATTAGATGTAACCTTTTATAAAAGTTTTCAATTATAGTAAAATTAAAATTAAAAACATAAATTCGTGAAATAAATGGGACCTAAATTTCTATGTATTTACAAAAAAAAAAAAAAAAAAAAATAAGCGGGGAGAAAAATGAAAAAAAAAAAAAAAAAAAAAAAAAAAAGCTGACAAGTTAATTCAATCGTGTTAGTTTATTGCCATTTTTATATATACAGGGAATTGTTATTTATGGATAATAAGTAAAAAGTTATCCTTTTGCTTTTGCTTTATGAGAAACTGGTCTTTAATAGGCGCTCTACGGGTGTGATTAATTTAAAATAATAGTTATATAAATTGTTTTTTAAAAAAATAATAAAAAAAAAAGCACAAAAGAAATGAATACAAAAGTAAAAAAAAAAAAAAAAAAAAAAAAAAAAAAAAGTTTTGAAGTAAAATACACATAAAAGTATTTTAACTTATTTTGTTATGTTTTAAATTAGTTTTATTTTGTTTTGTTTAATTTATTTTTTATTTAATTTGTTGTGATTTCATTTTTAGTACATTTTTATTTAATTTTTTATTCAAATTATTTATAGTATTTTTATCTAGTAGTATTAAAAATATAATGCAAAACGGCGATACAACGGACAAATAGAACCACAAATCAGTTCAAATCAATAAATAAATATAGTAAATAATAATAATTAAAAAAATAAAATTGAGAATTATTTCGGCCTTTGGTTCAAGATTAACGCGCGCTCCGTTAGCATGATTCATTTAAAATAATGGTCATACAAATTGTTTTAAAAAAAAACAAGAAGAAAAAAGACTTAAAAAAAATAAAGACAAAAGCTGAAAAAAGATCTAAAATAAAAAACAAGAGAAAAAGTTTTTAACTTATTTGTTGTGTTTTAAATTAATTTTATTTTGTTTTCTTTAATTTGTTTTTTATTTAATTTAGTAAGCATTTATTTTATTTTAGTGTATTTTTGTTTAATTTTATTTTTTATTCAAATCATTTACTATATTTTTATATGAATAGTATTAAATATTTGGTGTAAAACAGTGTTAAAATTATCACAAATAAGTTCAAAATAAATAAATGAACATGATAAATAATAATAGTAACAAATAAATAAAATTAAAAATTATTTGGGCTGTCCGATTGAGGTCGTTGACGGCTGCAGTGGGCGCGTGAAGAGCACGAGCTGGAAAAAGCATGTCCAAGTTAGGGCTTCTGCTTTCGCTTTTCAGGTGCCCCACCACCAAGTCTCGAAAGCCAACGAAATCCTGACACCGGTCGCATTGTGGGCCACTTCCTTCCACTGTTTGATTAAGTGTGGCACATTCCATGGGAACTCTTTTTACCAGCGAATGATACTCGGACATGTGGCAAACTATTTGTAGGAGCGAATTAGAATTGCCAAGTGGATCCTACTAAAAAATGCGCCAATTATAGACGTGTTGGTTTCTAATGTCTCGTTAATTTCACCGATTCGAGTTTAGAATTCAAGTTTTATTATAGTAAAAAGTTCTCAAAAATAGTCACATCTAACTTTTCTGCTACAGTAAAAAACACTCCCATAAAATCATATCTAAACTCGAATCAACGAACTAAACGGGTCTTAAAATGATTTTAAGTGTGAAAGTTTATATGCGCGGATAATATATAATAAAAATTTTTATAAAATTTTTGAATACTCTATAAAATATATTATTTTACACAATAATAAATCAATCATATTAATTTATAAAGAAATATACCTAGTTAATGATTAAGAAGATAATTGTCTCCCTCCTAACTTTCCTTAGTTTCATGGTCATTGCTAGGGGTGTTCGATGGTTTTTAACCGTCAGTTTTGGTTGGTTCAGTGGCCGAACCGACCACATCAGTTTTTTTAAAATCGTGCACCGAAACTGAACCGCATGAAGGAGTGGTTGGTTCGGTCGGTTTTCAATTTTAGTAATCAAGAAGGTAGCCATCAGTTAATTATCAGGTTATCAACATCTTTAGTTGCATTTTTTGACCAGAAAATGTGGAAAAATATAAAACTTTCCTTCTATGCAAACCTATAATCACAATAAATGAATACAAAGTACAACATCTATATTGATAATACCACAAACACAAAATATCTAAATTCAATGTCCAAAATCTAAAGTACAAACTGAAAGTCACAATTACGCGTTATTATGTTATTATGATTTTTGTTTTGTGGGGTTTTTGGTGATGGATGATTTGATTCATATGCTATAGAGTGAAGATACCCAATGGGTAATTGTGAATTTACAACACAATAAACCTACTTAGCATTTACAACGGAAAATGCCCTAAAAGAGCAGACTCTATACATATGTTCTACCCCAATCAAGATGTCTAAATGCAACCATTCATTATGAGTAGATTAGCAGCAGAGAGGAAAAAAATGACAACAAATAAAGAATGAAAGTAAAAAATAAATAAAATAAATAAAAAACTTGGTCAGTTTGGTTTTTAACTCAATCTCTCAACCCAAAACTGAAACCGAATCACTTAGGAAGCAATTCAGTCGGTTAACCAAACTGACTATATTCGGTTTCACGTGGCGCCATTTTTTCAGTTTTTGTTCGGTTTTTCGGTCAATTTTCAGTCGGTTTCGATTTTATGATTTTTTTGTACAGTCTTAGTCACTGCTACGTGGTTTTTACCATTTTCTTCGGCCTTTTTCTTTGTAAATAAACTATCTCTCTCTCATTGTTTCTCAGTGGATTTGCCGAACACAAGAAAAGCTCACCTTTTGCAAAAGTTCAAAAGTTCAAATGTTTCGTGGGTTTTAGCTCAGATCTCCTTTCATTTCATCGTTTTCTAGGTATTTTTCTCTCTTATCTCTATATATATTAAAAAAACTCCAAGTCTAAATTTTTTTTAAAAAAATAGAGATAAATAAATAATACATTAAAATAATAAATTGATTCACGTAGGATGTCTAATTAGAAAGAAATGTGAGGAGTAAATAATTGGGTGTAGAGAGAAAAGAAGAGAGAGAAAAGAAGAGGGAGAAAAAGTGTAAATAGAATCATCTAATAAAATAGTTATGAATAATTTTAGGATAATAACAGTGTGTAAAAAGAAATTTTAATCACATAAGATGCGGTGTGTAATTAGAAAGAAGACATTGAGAGTAAAAAGAGAATGTGAATAAAAGTATGCATTTAGGATTTATTAAGTAAACATCATATTTATTAAGTATCCGTTGGTTTTACTGGTTTAGCTCAATTCAAACAGTAAGCACAGTTTAAATTCATGTTTAGTAAGTATAGAGTCCGAATTATATTATCTTTTTAAACTGAGTTAAACTGTCGATTTTAGAGTTTAACTTTCCCTTTAAGTTTAACCGTTCAAACTATTTTTCAACAATAAAAGCGCCTACTATCTTTGATTTTCACAACTACCAAACACAAATTTAAATTTTATTTTCTATCCATATTAAAATTTTAACTGCATATCTAAACGATAATTCGAACTATAATTAAACCACAAAATTTGAATTTTTATGTTCAAACAAAAAAGTTTAGATTAATGCATTTAAAAAAATTCAAATCAACAAAATTTGAATAATTGAATCAAACAGGAGGTGAATTTAATTACATATTGCTATTTACTACTTTTTGGGTCGGAACAAAAATCTTAGTTATAATTTCTCAAGAAAAAAGTGCCGAAAATGAGAAAAAAAAATATGGGCAACAACCTTTTTTACCCCGAAATGTAGACAATAGCTTATTTATTTACGAATAAATTGAAACAGTTTTGTCTTTTTATGGGTAATTTGGTATAAGAATTCGTGTCATAATTTAAATTATAGTTCGTGATTCACTATAATATTTTTTTTCATAAAAAATATACATAAATTAAAAATAATTTTGAATTATGATTTTAAATTTATAAACTAAATGTCCAATTACTTTTTATGCAGTTTGTGCCTTTCTAAGCCACTTATTTTCTTGTCCTTTATCTAAGTTCAAAAGTACAAGATAATATATTTCAAGATGATGTCGATCCATTTGAAGATACGTTAGAAGTATTCAAAATCTAGGGAAATAGTAGAAAATAAGTCAATATGAAAAGCTTAAGAAAGTATATAGGTCAATTTTTAGTTATAGAAATTAATAAGCCATAACTTATCAAGTTACGGTTCATAACTAGATAAGTTATGGATAAACTTGTCAAGTTATAGTTTATAACCGGATAAGTTATGGACAATTATGAAAAATAATTTATCAAGTTATGGTTCATAACCAGACAAGTTATGGACGAAAATAATAATTTGGCCTATCTATTAACTTATGTAAACTATTGACCTATTAATTTTAATTTATCTCAAATTTTAATCTATTTTCCTCATTCTCCCCAAAATCTATAACATTTCAAATGCGTACGTTCAAAAGGCAGATCAACAATATATAATGGCTGACAATCTATATGAATGTGTGATCAATGTATCAACGTTAGTCAAAGAGGCTGTTGATAAAGACATAACCTAATATGTAAAGTTGGATATTCAGTAAGATTAATTATAAAAACTCCTTCTGAATTATACTTATTGTAACACTTTATCACTTAATCTTTAAAACGTAACATACGTTCATTCTAAACAATAAAATATTAACAAAAAACCTCACTTTATTAAGTTTTCAACTGAAAATGACATTTAATTTATTATTTTGAGAGTATTTTGTTAAAGCTATGTTTAAAATTTAACTTAATTAAACTAATTTAAATATTTAAATTAATTTTAAATTCAAACTAAATTTTAAAACATAGAATTATCAAAAATTTTTAAAATAACAACTTAAATTTCAATTTTCGTTAAAAAAACAAACAAATATGATTTTTTGTTAACATTTTATTATTTAAAAAAAATAGATATTATGTTTTAAAAATTAAGTGACAAGGGTTACAATAAATATAGTTTTGACTTTTTGTAATTAATCTAACCGAATATCCAACTTTGGATATTCAGTTATGGCTTCATCAACAGCCTTTTTGGCTAACGTTGATCCATTGATCACCCATTCATATGGGTTGTCAGCCATTCGATATTGTTGACCTACCTTTCGAATGTGCGTATTTAAAATGTTACGTGATGTTTAATAAAAAGATTCATTTTTAATTTAAATTATAATTTATTATTTATTATAATATTTTTTTTATAAAAAATATACATAAATTAAAAATAATTTTAATTACGTAATTTTAATTCATAAATTAAACGTAATTTTTAAATATTTGATGAATCTTCAAATAGATCGATATCGTCTTAAAATATATTGGCTTGCACTTTTGAACCCGTAAAAAGGACAAAAAAAAAAAAAAAAAAAAAAAAAAAAAAAAAAAAGTGCGGTTAAGAAAGGCACGGACCCCGTAAAAATAAAGGACAAAAGTTGTTTCAATTTATTCAAGGAGCATGTAAAGGATAAAAATGTTTCAATTCATTCGTAAATAATTGTTTCATTTATTTGTATAGTATATATGAACAAATCATAAATAAGTGGTGGTCCACATTCCGGTGTAAAAAAGCTGTTGTCCACATTGTTTTTTAATTTTCGGCCTTTTTTTTCTCGAGAAATTATAGTTAATGTTTTAATTTTGACCCTAAAGATAGTAAATAACATATTTATTACAAGGATTACTTACAAAAATTTCTTCCGACCTATGATCCTCGTAACATTTTACTCTCTGATTTTTAAAACGTAACAACCGTTCTCCCAAAGTATGATCATCGTGCTTATTCTAGTTTATGGCGTCAGATGTCAGAGGGCAATCATTTTTCGAAATATCAGCCATAGGTCTCACGGTGGGCGCCAAATTGTAAAGGTCGTATTCTACAATTAAATTTATTTAGTGGGCCAATGACCGCTCCTAGGAGTCAATCGCATTGGTGACTTGATTCGGGTCGATTTGAGTCGATATATCGCTAGAACGAGAATACAAAGTGCTGAAAAATAAATTGACATATGGATGTATAGTGATTCCCCTGATGATTATAGGGTACGTCCACTGTAGGGTCTTGAGGGTTTCATTACGTAATGAAAATAGTACAATTATAATGCTTTTGTGAGAATTGGAGAAAAAGAGAGAGAGAGTCTGAGTGTAATATGAGGAATCTGGAATGTCTTGGTCGTGATTCTCATCCCCTATTTATAGGAGTTGGCCTTCTAATTTTCTTTTCTCTTAGATTGGATAGTTTGACTTTCTTGTTTCCATATTAGCTTCTTGAAATATTTTCTCTTTATTATTAATCCGATTTGACCCTTTGATGTAGGATTTGGCTGAGACAATCTTCGTGCCTCCAAGGAACTTCCTTAAATATCGGAAGTCGTCTCTACACTCCTCATTTCGTTACTCTTCTCTAATCGTTTTGAGTCGATCTAATCTCTAATTGATTTCAGTCAATTCGAGTTGACCTTTTTTTCTTTGTCCATGTGTACAATGATGATTATTGTATTGATTTTGACTCTAATAATAATATTGAGCAAAAAAAAAAAATTTGAGAGATTCTCTGAGTACGCCTAGCGTACCGGCATATTAGATTTTTTTAACCATTAAATCTTTGTATTTTTTATTTTTATGTGTTTTTATGCATATTTAAAGGACAAAAACATCAACATATCTGTATGTTGACATATCAAAAAAGGTCATAAAAATATATCATTATATATTCAGCAATATATATATATATATATATATATATATATATATATATACCCTATACGTAAATGCTTGAGAGTCGAAAACGAACTTAACGGCTGGGGTTGGTATCCAATCGGCGATGTCAATTTCACCAAATTTCACCAAATTCACTCTAACTACTCGGATCGAGATCCTCAATTCGGCTTGGAATTCAAATCACTGAATCTTTTTTTCGACCATGGATCTTCAAAATTGATTGGGGGCTTTCATTACCCGTGAGATTAGAGCATTTTGACACCAAGATCACGAGGATCCAACTTTGCAAAGCCCCCATCCAAATCCAATACACTGATTTTCCCTTTGAAAGATGTCACTGTGTCACCAAGAATTCGAACGCTACATATACTATCTTGTAGGCTGTAGACTATACTTTCTTTTTTGATTAATTACAAAATTTTCTCTTGAATTATACTTTTTATAACACTTTGTCTCAAAAATTTTAAAACGTAACACATGTTCTTCTTGAATAATAAAATATTAATAAAAAAACTATATCTATTAAGTTCTTAACTGAAATTGATATGTAATTTACTATTTTAATGGAATTTTCATAATTATACGGTTTAAAATTTAATTTGAATTTATACATATTTAAATATTAAAAAAAACTTCAAAAATTTTTTATTCTACAAAAAAAAAAAAAAAAAAGATTTATAAAATTTTTAACTTACATTTAAACAATAATGGATGTATTATAATTAAAAGTTCAAATTAATGAGTTTTAAATTAAAATTAAATTTTAAATTATAGAGCTACCAAAATACCACAAAAATAACAAATTAAATGTCAATTTCCTTAAAAAAAAAATTTGTCAGAAGGAGTTTTTTTGTCAACATTTTATTGTTTAGAGGAACGGATGTTATGTTTTAAAAATTAAAAAGCAAAGTGTTACGAGGAGTATAATATAGAGAGAGATTTTGTAATTAATCCTTTTTTTTTAGTTGAAAATGTATCCAACACTTGCACTAGTTTGGTAGGAAGAATAGAAAGGAAAATTGAAATGTTAAGAAGAATATTAATTTTCTTTTAAGCTATTTGGGAAATAGGAAGAAAAGAAAATGAAAGGTTTGTTATAGAATTACTATTTTATTCATGTACTTATATACTTTGAAATATAACATAGTAATTTAGGATGTCATGATTTGATTTCAAGTTTTCCACTAAAAAAAGTACTCACATTGAAAATATTAAAATTGATAGACCCACCACAACTTTTATCTACTATATTTTTTCATTCCTCCTCTATTCCTTCTTACAATATGACAAGCTACACTATTATTCTTCATCCAATTATTCCTTCCCCTACTTTCGTTGGCTATTTTAGATAATGCATTTCACACTAATCAAATATAATTAGCAAGAAGAGTCTAATCATTTCATTTTTTCTATTATTTTATTCTTTTAAACAATATTAAATGCAAGGTTTTTTTTTTAATTCAATAAAGTTATTTATATATTAAATTCAATAAATATCAAAATATTCTATATTTAGCTCAAATAAAGAGTATGGTTGGAGTAACTCACCTAAAAATTGGTAACTAAAATAGCAAGTCAAATATTTAACTAAAATATAGAGAGTTCCCTTAAAGATGCTCTTAGTGTTATTAATGTTGATCATTAGCAAAATCCAGTCATTGTACAAAAATTGTAGTAAATAATAAATTTATGAAACTAAATTAAGTAAATAATAGATTTTGAATATTTGAAGTAAATAGCAATAAAAAGATTTTTTTACCGAGTAAATTTTTTATTTACAACAAGTAAAAAAGTTTTTACCACGTGTTAATTTCTTTTGCTATTTGCATTTTACGTGTTAATTAGCATTTATTTTGCTATTTGCATTTTACGTGTTAATTTCTGAACATTGAGCATTGTAGCATTTTCGCCCTTGAACAAAAGAACAAGTTAGCATATGAAAAAAAGTATGAAATAGAGTTTGTATCTAGCCCTCTTCTTAATTTTTACTTAAAAAGTGGTTAAAACTATACAGTTAATAGATTACATTATAAACGTATTAAACAAATAAACATGAAATCGTACCATTAAAATATATACAAAACTAAAATACATGTTAAAATTTAAATAACTATTGCATATACTTGTAGTAAGTAATTTTTTTGAAGTTTAAGCAAGCTTTCATTTTTCTTCAGCATGCAATATATGTTTTTCACAGGCAGATGCTTCAAACAGGTTAGCAACAATAAACTCATTACGGACCCTATCAGGAAAAAAAAAAAAAAAAGATTATTATCGTTGATGTCCTTAAACTTTAAATTATTTCCACTTAATTTCTTTTGTAGTAATTCCTATCAAAAACATATAAAAAAAGACAATAACGCAATCACGTGATTGTTTTATAAAAAGAAATAGATAGAAATTACATGACTGCACTTAATCTCTAATTACAATAAAAAGAGTTAAGTGAGAACAATTCAAAATTCATAGAAAAAAATAAGAGTTTTTATAGATTTTGAGAGAAAACTAAAAATGATCTGGAATAATCTTAAAAAAAAAATAGCTACTTTTTTTTTCCATTAAACATATTCTTGTTGGTTGCTATATATAGCAGACTTCTTTTTCTGTTGACTTTTTTTTTTTTTTTTTAATTCCATTGACAGTGACATCACATTCACTCAACGTAATTAGAGTGTTTGTTTTTAGTTATTTAAAATGTGTATCATTAAAATATACCTTAATTTTTTTTTTAAAAAAAAAACTTTATAAATCTATAAGATAAACACAAAATCTCATTTGATTTAAAAAAAGGAACTTGCTTTTAAAAATATGTTGGTTGTATATATTTAAGGGAAAAAATAATTTTGTGTATTCTTTGACGGGCTACAATTATTTTGTTTTAAGAGTAATTTAGGCATTTTATTTTTTTGTTTTTCCTCAGGGGAAGCATTTAATAATTCAAGTTTATAACCTCTAAAAAGGAACATATGTTAGAGCCCATTTGGTTTATGGATTAGAATTATGATATTAGAATCATTTTCGATTTACATGTATTTTTTGTGAGATAAAATACTGTAACGAATCATGAACCATGATTCGAATCAGAGAACGAATCCGCCAATCAAACGGGCTCTAGTTTTTACTGACACAGGGGCTCGATCTCACAATTACCATTTAGCTCAATTCAAAAAGACGTAAGCCTTGATTATGTACTACTGTATGCTTTTAAATAACGCTCTATTATATATTTTTATGATTTTCATACTTTCATGATAAAGCCTTCATTATGTATGATCACGTATCTCATAATAACAATCACCAATAAGAAAATTAACATTGTTCGTTAAAAAAAAAAAATGACATTGTAATATTTGGCTACCATTGAGTTATATATTTTTTATTTACAAGATAATTGAGTTGTCTAAGTAAGATTAAATACGTTCCAATATTGCAATAAAAGTAAATTAGTAAATTCAATTGTGTTAAACTTTTTGACATAAAATTTAAGTAAATTTTAATTTACCATTAAAAATTTTATATATGTAACATAAGCATGCAATTTATATACTAAAAAAAATTATATACAATTAATAAGATGAAAATCTAATATATGTTAGTCCATATTACACAAATGGTTAGTTTTAGGCCAGTTTCTTTAAAAAGCTTTTAAATATTAATTGTGAAATAGGCTTTGGGGCTTTAGGTCTTATATAGGGTGTTGGAGAGAAGAAATGCTGGTGTGTTTTTAACGTGCGACTTTAAGGGTGCGTTTGGTATGATGATTCAAATTAGAATGATTTTAATCAATATTTTAAAATTAAAATTATAATTCATAATTTTTAGTTCAAATCATGATTCTGAAATCATGATTCAGAATCAGAGATTTAAATAACCTTGAATCAATAGGGGTGGTTTTAAAATTATGATTTGAGTTAGTTTAAAAACATCACATCAGACTCAGAATCATAATTCAGAATCATCTAAACTAAACACTGATTCAAAATCACTGTAAATAAACACTGATTCAGAATCACTGTAAATAAATAATAATTTTAAATTAGGATCAAGAATTTTCCTAAACCTTTGTCATTTTCAAGTTTTGAAATCCGTTGATATACAATAAATATTTTCGAAGGGCGGAAATAGCAACCAAGTGTGCCTAGATTTGTGGTAAGAACAATAATACATGGCACAATTAAAGGTAGGGCTACAACCTCCTATCCAATGGCACAAACATAAAAACACAAAAACAGATGCATACTCTCCATGATGACCCCTCACTAGTAGAAATAACAATACATAACGGCTTTAAAATATGAAAAAAAAAAAGTATAGTTATATATATATATATATATATATAGAGAGAGAGAGAGAGAGAGAGAGAGAGAGAGAGAGATGAGGAATTAATATCTAACATGAAATTGGAAAAAGTACACGCACATGAAGCAGTGCTACTAATACTACTACTGAGCTATCAGATTCAAAGCTGTACCACTACTGCTATATATTCTGCTACTATACACATAGCTCACAGGCCACAGCAATATTGTAGCATCATATGTTCTTATCTTTGTCTTACGTAGGCGGCTGCAAAAAACCGAATGGAAAAAAGAAAAAAAAAATGTGAAAAAACATAATGAAAGAAAAGATATCAGATTTAACAGACCATGGTCTAGTCCCATCACGAAGGTTGTGATGATTTGAAGCTTAAAAGGCCAAAAAGTAAAAAATAAAAAATAATATATATAATATATATAAGAAGAGCCTGATCCCATTTGCTTGAAAAGAAATTTTGAACAAAAAATGCGACTCGCAGTTTTGTTGAGTGTAGTGTACTTTCCTTGCTTGGGGTTTTGTGAAAAGGTGGGAGTTTGGGAAAGTGTAGGTCACTCTCCTTTAGATGGGTTTTGTTTTGTGATTGGAAAAGTCGTGTTTGCGTTGTGATGATCAGTTTGGTATTTGTAGCGTAGTCTGTCACGTACTGGAATAATTTGCTACAATTCTTCCATGGCTAGTACACTACTGAATTAACAACTCATATCTCACAGATACAAACCCTAGCAACTACAGCTAAAGCTCTATACATACAGACTATATATATATATATGTATATATATAGTACATGTGGTGGGAAAGAACAATGCATGCATGGGTTCACGAAGATATATATATATATATATATATATATATATATATATATATGAGTTGATGAGGAGACTAGTGTATATTGTCCGTTTGTCAGCAAAGCTGTTGTGCGTTTTTTCTCAAATCAAACTCCTCTTGTTAAAATGAACCAAAAGATTTTCTTTGGCAGTCCATAGGTTCAACATTGGACGTTGTGTGATGATGACGCTCGTTTTGTATCCATCGCTTAAATATACTTTTGCATGATCAGACGATAGAAACTTATAAAAGAAAGAAAAGCTTGTGGCTCCATGCACTGATCGATCTATTGTCAATGGGGTTAGCTTGTTTTCGATGTGGAGTTATTAGACCAATCAGTAAAAAGTTTATTCATTGACCAATTAGATTGTAATGACCCAGTTCCTCTCTCTCTTTCTCTCTCTAGATCTCTCTCTGTCGCCAAGTTTTCTGCATATTATGTTTTTTAAGTTTTATTAGTCACCTTTAAAGAGCGAGTGTTATTTTGTTTGTCGCATTGTCGTTTTTGTATGAAATTAACGCACGACTGAAATGTCATTTTCGGACAATTTTTCAACGCAATATTACATGAAACAATTAGTCAGTAATTACCCATTTCCTAGATTTTCTCTCTCTTTACTTTACTTCACCAGTTTTCTTTATATTGGTTTTATTTTTTTAAAGAAGAAACTTTGAATTATTTTTAGACACTAATGTTTGGAAGGGAGATTCAGTCCTGATTCAAATCATAATTCGTGACTCGTTACAGTATTTTTTTTTTACAAAAAATACACGTAAATTAAAAATAATTTTAATCTCATCATTCTATTCTATCTGAATGTTATTTCCTTTGTCGCATTGTCGTTTCTGCGTGATGAAATGCACGACTGAAGTGTCATTTTCAGACAATTTTTCAACACAATATACACGAAAGAGTTAATTAGCTATTGTAATGACCCATCTACTAGTGTCATTTTAAACAGTACTGAATGTATTGCATTGTCGTTTTTACATGAAATGCACGACTGAAATGTCATTTTCGGACAATTTTTCAACACAATACACGAAAGCTAAACCGTGAAGGAATGCTCAAAACCCATGTGTTTTTTCTGCTCTCAATTAATCCAAGGCAGAAAATGCTCAAGTATAGTCCTTATCATCATCATTATAACATGCTACCAATTGTGCCCAATGCATAGCTATATGAACAGATCATGAGCGGATATTGAGGATCATAATAATAGTTAGAATTTGTATTTGTGGTAGAGTACGACTAGGTCAAAGAACTACTCTATTTTCGTGAAAGAATAATCTATATTTTATGTTAAGCCAATTTTGAGTCACCTACAAATTATTATATACAAGCATCTTTTCCCCATTAATTTTAGAATTTCCTTCACCAACGAGAATTACGTGATAAGATGAAAAATACCTTATTGGTTTCAACCAAAAAAAAAAAAAAAACCCCTTATTGCCAAGATAAAAATTTTAACTTTTGAAATAAATCCATGCACAATTTTTAATATTAAATCAAATCGAATCAAAATCATATTAAATCAAATTAAATTAAAAAATATGACAATTAATTAAGGATTGTTCTGGATTCAAACTGTGGCGATTTAAATATTTTTTAATGAGAAAATTGCTAACCTTGTAGTTAAACACGTATGCATTGGATTTTTATCTATTTCTCTTAATTAATACCCTTTTAATTAATATAGTTACTTGATGAAAATGATATTAATCAAAAGTAGGAGATAAAAATCTAAACTCATATATTTTAAAAGGTATTTATCTCATTTTTTCTTTTTTTTTGAATTGTAAAATACTAATAATGGTTTAAATTGCAATTCAAACTGACGTATAGATATGTAGTGTAAAATCTGAGAAATAAAAAATCTCAATCTAATTAAGTTTATGAATTTAAGAAAGAAAAGTTGTGTATGGATGAACCAAACAGACCCTAGATTCTAAAATGGCAAGTTTGAACACGCTCAATCCAAATAAAATTACCCAAAGTAACTTAACAAACAAAAATCTGGATTCGGCTACCAAGCACCATCTTATTGTGTGTTTAGGACTTCTACAACTCCTAAAAACACTTTGCACAAAAATTCCGTTCATTTTGCGCTGATTCGAGTTTAGAATTCGAGCTTTACTATATTAAAAAACTCTCAGAAACAGTCATATCTAACTTTTTTAGTATAGTAAAAGGGTCCGTTTAGTTTGCTCATTCGACTTTTTAATTCAAGTTGAGATATGACTTTACGTGAGAGTTTTTTACTATAACAAAAAGTTAGATGTGATTATTTGTGAGTGAATTTTATTATAACAAAACTCGAATCAAGGAAATGAACGGGGCCAAAAGCTCTCACATTACATCACATCTCAACTAGAATTAAAAATTCGAATCAACAAACTAAACGGACCATAATATTTTCGGTTAAAATGTTAAAAAGTTGAAATTTGTTAGCTTTTTAGATTCTGTTTTTTCTTTGAGTTTTGGTTTAATTAATATTTTTTTGCAGCTATTAGATTCTCTTCTTCTTCTAACTTTAACTTTAATCAATCTTGATGAAATATTTGAGGTTAAAAATCGTTATTCCTCCTACAAATTAATTCTCCTTACTTTGATTATGATTTTTTTACATATATAGTTTGGGAGATTTTTATACATTTAATGTACTGATAAATTAAGTTTTTTAAGAGTTAAATTTATATATTTTTTAATTTTTATGTAATTTTATATAAATTTGATGAATAAAAATTTGATTTATTGATATATTGACTTACAAATCCCATATAATTTATGGTTAAAAAATAGAAAAAGAAGAATAAACATATATGTCGTAACTGTAGCAAGTACCAACAAACTGTTGAATCTTCACCCTTTTATCTCCAACAAAACCTTGAAAGAAAAAGAAGGAAAAAAGAGAAATCCGAGTCCCCATGCTTCTTATTCTTTCGCATTTACGTGACTGAGAGGGTAAAAGATGTGAAACAGACGAGAGAGTCAGAGTGAATCAGAATCGTTAAGTCACATTACTCACACTGCAGCTTCCTTCTGTACTTTCCCTCCAGTACCCTTATCTCAAATCACTCGCAAAACTGATTTATATTATAATTTAAATTATAATTTATAATTTATTATAATATATATATATTTTTTTTTTATAAAAAAGACACATAAATTATAAATAATTTTAATATTATAATTCTAATTTATAAATTAAACGTGTTTTAACTCATAATTATCTCACACATGCTCACACATACATTTCTATAATATAAATCATCAATATTATATATATAAATATATACAGAGAGAGATTCTACACTATACCCTTATAGCCTTCATGGTTTTTGTGTCCTCCAAAGTCCAATCGGATTCCTTTCCTTTTTACTAAACTCTTTTACTGAGAAACCATACATACTTGGGAATGTCAGAAGACTTTTTCTGTATCTCTCATTTATATTTATTAGCCCTAGCTATCCACTGTTTGATCAATTTCACTATATATATATATATGTCCTCTACCTATCTCTTCACCGAACATCTCTTCACAATTTGCCCATTTATATCACTTCATAAGACCATTTTTTTCCTCGAAATTTCTCTCAATGTTGTCTTTTCTTCTTCTTCATCATCAACAACGTGTTCATTCTCATTTGAGGTTTGCATTGAAAGCTTGTCATGGCCGGAGCCAAACTTGTTCTAATTCTGCTCATCACAATGCAGTCTATTTAGGAGAGAAATTTAGCGCTTGGGTAACTTTCCCACGCATGGATCGTGAAGAAGAACTTTAATTTTAAAGGGTGCTATCCTAACTGAGCTTATGTGTATTATTTTTAATTTTTTTTTATATTTTTATGTAATTTATTTTTTCTTGACCTTGCAAGACTTTTTAAATTTTATATTTAGGTTTTAATAATTTCTTTTTTTATTTTTATTTATGTTTTTTATTTTTATTTTAGTCAATATTTTCATCTTCTTTGTTTTTATCTATTCCTCCTGAGCTTTTTCTCAATAATCTTAAAAGGATGATTATATTTTTTTTTGACTTTTTTATAGGTTTATTAGAAGAAATTAAGTAGCTAATTTTCTCTTTATTTTTGTCTTCTTAAAAGAAAATTAATGTAATTGTTCTTCACCACAAGAGCCTTTCTTCGTATCAATTGTCATTGTAATATAACTTTTTTTTTTTTTTTTTTTTTTTTTCGGTTTGACTGCAGTAAAAAGAGCCGTGGGATATTTCTGTTGTATTGTTTCTGCTGTAATTTTGGCCGTCACATAGTGATATAGAAGCGCAGGATATTAACCAGCGTATAAGAATTAATAACCCAAATGAAAATATATTTGCATGAAAAGTGCCCATGTACTTATAAGTGGAAAACATTCTTAAATTATTTCGATTTTCCATGGATCTAGCAATTAAGCTCTTTGAAGCTCCACAGGCAGGTCAATACAAGGTCTTTATTTGTTTATTATATAATATGTATATATATGTATGTGTGTGTATATGAATACACACACACACACACACACACGACATTTTCAAAGGCTACTGTGAGGAAGGTCAGAATTAGAAGGAAACTTGGAAATCCTGAAGATCTGCCTTTGTTGAAAAGCTGAACCAGTGATATGTTGAAAACACATTTTCTTTGAAGAAATTAACTCATTACTGCATCAAGAAAGAGTGATAACTTCAAGATCGTAACGAAAAAATTAGACTAGTGACACGAAAGTTTGTAAAAGGTGGCATTAACTACATGTAGCCTGATGTTGACTTATTTATTCTTTTGTGGGAAAGAATTATATTATAATATGAGTTTTTATGATCTTTTTAAGTCTAGTTTATTTTATCGATTTGAGTATAAATTTTAAATTTTAACAATTAAAAGTTTTTAAGTTTTTAAAAAATATAATATCTAATTTTTTCAGATACAGTTAAAAGTTTTTAGTAACAAGCTAGTGAAACATGTTTTCAGTAATATCACATTTTAATTCGAATTAAAAACTCAAATATACAAAGTGAACGAGGCTTTAATTATTACATTTTTCCCAATGGTAAAGCCTTTTAATCTATAATCCAAAGTGTATTTTTCTGTTAATAGTAACAAGCTAGCATATTAGTT
The DNA here is from genome assembly GCA_012066045.3 of Morus alba. NCBI lineage: Eukaryota > Viridiplantae > Streptophyta > Magnoliopsida > Rosales > Moraceae > Morus > Morus alba. The sequence continues at coordinate 56,624,207 of CP050224.2, forward strand.
TAATTGGATTAATAAATATTTGCTTTTGGATACATATGGATTTGTTCATTTTGTTAAATCGAGTTTAGAATTTAAATTTTGTTACAGTAAAATATTCTCATAAAGTCATGTATAACTTTTTTTTTTTTTATAGTAAAAAACCTTCACTTAGGATTTACACTTAAGCTCCAAATAAGCAAAACCCCTTAATCGCAGTCATATATTTACAAGCACGTAATACTTGTTTTTAAGACAGTCATTTTAGTATTATGTGTTATAGCGAAACATGTTTTTAATGCACGTCTTCTTAATAATGTTAAAGCGGTATTTTGATGTTTTTAAAAACTTCTTTGTGACACTCAAATTAATTATTGGGATGTAAAATAATTTTAGTACATTTTTATTTAATTAATTAAAAATTAATAGATATAGGAAAAAATCATTAACTTTTTTATTTTCTTATCTTTTTAAATATTTTAATGTTTTAAAATATTTTTAGATTTATTTTAAAAAATATCAATTTTTATTTAATTGATAAAAATGATAGTTTAGACATTACATATTTTAAAAATTAACTTTAAAATATCCAAAAGATATTCTTAGAAACATCAATATATTATTTTAATATTTTAAAGAACACAAAATATTAAAAGCATGTTTCACAATAATACATGGTACTAAAATAATTTTATCCACTTTTTTTCTTTTTGAGTTGTACGATACAATGAAATGGTGATTATTATTTTTATTAATTAAATTTGAGTAGAGGGTTTGGGCTTCGACGTGTTTTCTAATAGGAAAAAAAGAATTATCCCATTCAGCATGAGTCAGTAAATCCCGATGCTAGTTATTATAATTTTTTTTTTTTTTTTTTAAATGGGGGCGATTTACTAGTATAAGATCCATTTTGTTCCAGACGTGAATTAATTAACGAACTAAATTTATAGTTTTAAGTAGTAGAAAAAGATAAGTATAAGTTAGAGTTTTTTAATTAGTGTTTAGATAGTATTTGAAAAAAAAAATTTTATATTTAAGATGAGTTTTTAAATTTATTTAGATAAAAAAAATTAAAAACACTTCTTATTATAAAAAATAATGTAATGAAAGAATATGAATGTAATGATTAAGGAGATGATTTTTTTTTAAGTGTTTAAAAAAGCTAAAACACTAAGATTTAAGTTTAAAATCAGCTTTTAAACTAAATAAGTTAAAAACAGTTTTTTTAAGCCAATTCAAATGGTCCTTAGTCCTATGGGATTTTTTTTTTTTTTTTTTTTTTTTGTTTTTAGTTAAATTAATCCTAATGGGTTTTATTAAATGGAAATGGGTTTTAGATTATTAAACAAATATGTCTCTTTAGACATTTCTCCGATCCATCTAAATGAACGGATATAAGTTGTGTTTGTTATGAGAGTTTAAATTAGGGTGATTTTAATTTTAGAACTAGAATAATGATTTATAATTTAAATTATAATTTTGGAATCAGAATTAAAACTAGAGGTTTGAATCATCCAAAATTACAGAAAAATGTGGTTTTATTTTTTGAGTGATTTTGATTTAAAACATCACATTAAGATTCAAATTTTAGATCAGAATCATTCAAACTTAAATATTAATTTTTAAGAACTATTTTTTACTTTTTTATAAATAAATAAAAATTTAAACTAAAATTATAATTCTGAAACTCTCGTACCAAACGCAAATGATTCTTTTTGTTTTTTGTTTTTTTTTTTTTTTTTTTTTTTGTTTTTTTTTTTTTGGTTGAATAGAAAAGGCAATATAAAACCACTCACAAATAATTTAAGAGTAGACCACTCACCATTCATTGCTGCTAACTGTTGACTTATTTATTCTTTTGTGGGAAAGAATTATATTATAATCTTTTGAGTTTTTATGATCCTTTAAGCCAATCCAAGCGTTGCTGTTTTGATATCAGCGTTGACTTTCATTCACTGCATTAGTATACTGACGATTAAAATAATTAAATATACAATGAAAAGGTTCAATGCAGAAAGCAAATAAATAGCTGTTGTTTGGAGTTTTGGGCATATAGGTAACATATATACCTTAATCGGTATTTTTATAACATTGAATAACTAATATTTTTAAAATTAAAGGTTCAATAATAAGTATTTTATGTAATTACTTTTTTAATAAAGAAGGGTAAAACACCCATCATTCTAATGGCAGGTAGCGCCTTTTGGCACCAGGGAAGCATCAAGCATATTCTTTTATTTTATTTTATTTTATTTTAATTTGAACTGCAAACATAAAACTTATAAAAAGAAATATACAAGAAAGAAGAAATGAAGCTCAAATCTGAGCCGATTATTCCACAAAATAACAGGAACCAGTTTACAATGAATAACGGAGAGTCACTAGTTTGTTCTATTTATTCTAAAGTCTACACCAGTTTTTGATATTTGTACGTAATATTTACACACAAAATAGTCCTTATTACTCACTTCAAAAAAAAAAAAAAAGGTCCTTATTACTAGAAAAATGTTTTGAATCAAACAATCATTGATGTATATGAGGAAAATACATCAAAGAATTCTTCATTATAGGAACAAACAATGAGATGCTTAATTGCGGCGAAAATGAACTACTTAGCATCCGCTACCAGTTGCTGCGTACTGATTAAGAGCAGAGAACCACGATCTTCTGCCCTCATTGTGAGAAGTGGACCGTCTAAAACCCGATCTTGAACACCTAGCCAAGTGGTTTCGCAAGTTCCTATCGATATTGCAAGGAATTAACGAAGGACTGACGTCTGGAGCTCCCATGCAAAGGCTTGAATTGATTTTCATTGATTGGAACCTTTGACAGCTAAGGGATCGGAAAGAGGATCCCGGAGGGGAGTTCTCGAGCAACAAAAGTCTGGTTTGCAAAATGGCGTTGTTAGTGAGGTGGACTCTATTGGTGCCTCACCAGAACAAGTGCACAATGTTAGGGACAGACTTGTTCTTGCAATCTCCTTCACCGCTGGTTTTGTGCCCGCAAGCATGGCAAATGAGACTATGCCATTCCGACAAAGAGGGCACGCAATCGAGCCCGGTGGACCATGAGAAACACTTGACGTACAATTCGTAGAACAAAGGTACAAGGCACACCGTATGCAGAACTCGTGATCACAACCTGCAGCATGAGATGTGCTATTGTTCTTGTGTCGAAAAGATGTATTCATTTCGAAGGGAATAAATGCATAATAAGAAAACAATTTCATTAATGAGTTATTAAGAATATCTTAAACAACACACATCTAACTTAGGATCTTTGATTTTCCAAAATTGATTTTATTATGCACATGAAATAAGAAAACAGGGCATTAGTAATTTAAATGGCCCATGCTTTACTTACACAAGTCACTAGCTATTAAAAAAAGTCGCTTTTTTTTTTTTTTTTTTTTTTTTTTTTTTTTTTTTTTCTAGAATATAAAAAGTAATTATAGGTGCTTGAGTGAGGTGGTTTTCTATGTCGTTACTGTAAATGTATATTATCAACTTCCACAATTTTGAGGCCTAAAAGATTAAGGTTGGTATATTACGGCATGAATTATAAGAAAATTGTATTCCTTATGTAAAAATACTGGCACAGTAATATTTACCTTCTGCAGCCACTGTGCACTGTCTTTCTAAGCAAACAACACATGGATCGTGGCATCTAGGCAATGAATCAAAATTTCTCCATCCGCATTCTCTGCAAACAGCGACAAAGTAAGAGGAGAGTGTTTTAATTTATGAGAGAAAAAAAAAAATATCTACCACAGACTGTTCGTAAAATCAATGAATTAGTAATACCACACCGATAATGACAAAAAAAAAAAAAAAAAGCAAAATTTTCGTTAGATAACAATAGGCGATTTCTGAAATGATTGGGCTGAAAATTTTTTTTTTTAACATCACAAAGATAGTATACACAACATAAGCCCTCTCTGTTAAACTTGTCAAGGTTGAAAAAAATCCAGAACAAAAGAAACAGGATATATCTATCTTTGTACATATTTCATAGGTAAGTATTTGGTTCAGTAGGTTTATTGATTCCCATAATTCATAATGAAAAGTAAATAATGCTTATAGTTCTGTGACACTATTGGTTGAACCAGCCCGCTTAAATTTAATTGAAATTATCTTATATTCATTGATAAGAGTAACTCCCCTTAACATGCTTAAGAAAAGTAAAAATTCCTTATAAGATGATTTTATGGGTGATACATCCAACTGGTGCCATTTTTCATGACTTTCCACCTTTTTACATCGTTTTTCTATCTATCCGCTTTTGAGGGATTAAACAGAAAACTGTAACCATCAAGACTAATAAAATGCTCGGCCAATAGAATGGTTCAACTTCACTCACCTAGCAATTTTGACAATGCTCATAAGAGGAAGTGATAGGTAAGGCGAAAGAAAAATATGAGGTCGGCCCTCTGGCTGTGCTTAGGATCTCCTCGAGCCAATTTCTATGCCATGAACGAGCAACCATCAAGGGAGTCCATCTTCAAGGGAACAAAAGAGAAATGTGGGTAACTAGATGGCTAGATATAGATCAAGGTGAAATATACACATAATCACGTGATGCTTAACCAAGTAAAACTTCTGGTTTTTAATAAAAGAAATAATTAGCATTAGTTTAGAAAAGGTTTTAATCCATCTTGTTGTTACTAATGGAAATAATAGAAATTTTTACTAATAAAAGAAAGAAACATTTTCTAGCATTTTTAAACTTAAAATTCAGACATATTCAGAGGCAAACATTAGAAACTGATGCATAGACCCTTTACAACATAAATACGGGAACCATAAAACAATGGTGGAACAACACATGACAGCTTCTGTAATTTTCTAGAAAATCAGCTTAGCCGAGTCATTTTGACCTTATTTGCACTTGTAATCTGGTTAGCTGGGGCAAAATATGGCCCTTACATGTATTGTTTTTGTAGAATTGATGAAATTACTCAAAGTAGGCCTATTACTGAGAAAAAACACCAGTATAGCACAACTGAAGAAACTACTCAAAACTTGAGGTCAACATGATCAGAACATATGAACAAGCAACAAAGGTTGTGATACCTTTAACTCTATGTTAATCTGGAAAGCTTAAGCTGACAGGAAATAAGCCTAACAATATACATCATCAAGCAAGGGAGTGAGAATGAGAACTAAAGACGAGGGAATTCTGAAATCTCAATATTCATTCATCAACCAAATTTGAATTGGAAATACAATTACTAGTCCTATTTACAGAGACATAAAACATAATGAGAGTAAGAAAAACTCACCAAATCTTAAGTAATCTTAATGAATAAACAAAATCGTAAGTTCCTAATTATCTATATCTTGTTTTGCATCTGATTTCTTTCAACTAATATAACTTGGACATACCCGTTTGCATTTTCAACAGTCAGACTGGCACCCCTGGCTATCAAAATCTGCACAACAACGTAAAAATACAGAAAAAATGCAAGTGAATTTTTAAAGCAGAAAAAATGCAAGTGAATTTTTAAAGCAGAAAAAATGCAAGTGAACTTTTAAAGTGCAAAATTCTGAACAATAGCTATTAAAAGAAGAAGAAAAAATGCAAGTGAACTTTTAAAGTGCAAAATTCTGAACAATAGCTATTAAAAGAAGAAGAAGAAGAAGAAGAAGAAGAAGAAGAAGACATACTTCACAACATTGTGCATTTCCACCACATGCAGCATAATGGAGGGCTGTGCTTCCAGCACCTACAGAGTGATAACGGGAGTCAACTTTTATGAGAATCACGATGTAAAGAAAAACTTGTTCTAGATTAGCACAACATCATGAGATAGCATTTTCATCTCTGTCTCTCTCCCTCCCCGGTTATTATTATCATTCTTTGTGAAAGAAAGGGCTAAACATTGGATTTGGAAATTGAGATTTTTAAAGATCTGCAACTGTTGGTTCTGCTATATAAACAGCTTAAATGCAGAAAAGACTACAGACAGGAAAGAGGAACACATCCACAAAATCCATCCAAAACCGCATGGTTATGTTAGAACTTCCTTTTCCAAGATTCAAAGAAGCCAGAAAACACCTAATCTCAAGAAAATTCAATGTTGGAATTAAAAAAACTAGCATCAAGAAACACCAAAAAGATTCGAGGGGAAGAATTTATGTTCAACAAAAATGTATCAAAGATCAAAACCAAGAGATCCTAATACTTCTCTACCCATTTATGCTCACTTTAGGTATTAAAAGTAATCTAAATGTTCAAACAATTATGAGCAAAAGCATAGCTACTAGTTGGTAAGTACAATCATAAGTCATCCACAAGTAAGAAAATAAAGTTACCGATGAGGTCAATCGTAGTTCCATCTTCCACAGTTATCTCAGAAACGGAAGCCCCCAAATCCAGAAGCAACTGTACACTTTCAACATGGCCATTCAACGCAGCCATATGCAGAGCAGTTACTCCTCCATCGGAGGGCCTATTAACTACCTCAACCAAAGCACTGGTGTGCACAAAATGGAACAAGAAATTAAGACAACAGAGCATTCCGTGCGAGATAAAAGCAACAAGGAACACAACTAAAGCATATTAGAAAACATTAAAGAAAAGCAGCGTGGGAGTTTAAGATGCTTTTACTTGTAGTCAAACTCTGAAACCGATTCTTTGTTGTCTAACTTTTTCCTTAACATTTTGCAAAAATCTGGGGAGCTCGGAATGTAATCAGCCAAGAGGAGCCGAACACACCGATAATGACCATTCAAAGCTGCCAAATGAAGTGCCGTGCCCCCATTCAGATAATCAGCTCGGTGAATCTATAATTCGGTTGGCAAGAAATTCATCACAATCTTATCCTATGCAATCTCTGAAAGTAGCTACGTTTTGAAGGAATATAACAAATTTCTTGACAATAATAATCTTACATTGGCTTTGAAAAGAATGAGAATCTGAACAACTTCCCAGTGACCATGTTGACAAGCTTGCATCAAAGCAGTCTATTCACCAAAACGCATAACAGAATTCCAAATTCTCAATAAGACAAAAAAAGGAAAAAAAAATCAAAACTTAAAAAAAAAAAAAAAAAAAAAAAAAAAAGGTAAATGATTTCACAAGGGAAAAAACCATGAATCTCAAAAGATAGAATTCAATTAAATATTACCTGCCCACGATAATTCCTCAGATTAATATCAACCCCAGACTCAAGCAAGAGAGAGACAATCTAAAAACATGAAAAGATACAATCACAATCACATCAACTTTTCAAACATGTAGATAGAATTAGAGAAACCCCATAAGAATAAAGATCAAAAACTAAATTTAGATTAAAAAAAAGGGGGAAAAAAAAAACCTCATGGTGGCCCTGAGCTGCAGAGTAATGGAGAGGGGAATTTCTAACACCAAAAGTTGAATATCTCACAAGCCTTGGATTACACTCCAACAAGGCCTTGGCTTCTTGAAGGTCTCCATCTCTGGCTGCCGAGACTAAACGTTCCCCAGATGCTGAACATCCAAAGGAATTCCCCACTATGCTTAGAAACTTCATTGACGCTCAAAAGGATTCGCAAAAACTTTCCCAAAAAGGAGAGATTTCTTTTTTCCCTTTCTTTTCTCTTCTTGCTAAAAGAAGTTCATTACAGGGAAGACCAAATCATCCTTAATCCATCCAAAGGATTTTTAGATAAGGGAACTTAGAGATACGGATAAAGTAATCTCTTTGTGTACTAAGCAAGTAACAAAAACCCTTCACACAAGAAATTTTTCTGTTTGGTTGTAACGGTCAGAAGAGAAGAACAGACCAGTCTTGAACAACAGGAAGGAAAAAAAGGTTTAATAACAATTTCACTGTTCATGGATTAATTAAAGACATCGTGAACATCGAGAAACCGAACAAAAGAAACAACTGATCAGAAAACTCCAAACTTCTTTTCCAATGGAGATATAAATAAATATAAATCCCGTATGTTCTCTTCTATTCTCTGAGAATCACAATCTCTTGATATTATTATTCCCTGGAAAAAGCTCAAAATCTTCCAACTTCAAAATTCTCACCCAAAAGCAAGAAACTCCAATACCCATTTGCAAATACGGCTTGAAAAATCAAAATCTTCAATGCCCAGATCGTAAAAAAGAAAATTAAAAAGAAAAAGAAAAACCCTCTTTTGGATTTTTCCGATCCAGAAGTTGAGAAGGAAAAAACAATATAAATAGGAAAGAAAGGTGCGATTTTTACAATGGAATTGACAAGAGGAAAATATGAACAATATAGCACTATCTTGAAACAGGGAAAATTAGGCCAAAAATGAGACAGGAGATAAAAAAAAAAAAAAAAAAAAGGAAATGAAAGGGAAAGACAGGAAGTGGGTGATGCTTATTATTATTAATAATAATATTATTTGGGACAAAAACCTTTTTACAGCATTTGCAACCTCAACCAACAACACCCAGCAAGAAAAGCGTGTCTCCATGATTGGATATAATTAGGCAGTCAACTTGGTAGTTGGGTTGTTCTTTTCTTTCTCTCCTTATTATCAGTTTTCTATCTTCTCCTTAAAAGAGGGAAATTTTACATAATCCACACACGACGCACGCACACAAAACGGGTCAGCTCAATCAACATTCAGAATTCCCTTCTTGGGTAGTTAAATTGTGCCCGCCAAACTGCAGTGTTCTGACTTTTCCTTTTTTTTTTTTTTTACTTTATAAATATAAATAAAAGTGATGCAAGAGTAAAATAACAGAATTTTTCCGGTAGTTCACCGTACTAATAAGCTTAGTTTTTTTATTATTAAATTTACTAAAAGTTACGTTAAATTAAAAAATATACAGAATTAATAGATATTAATATAAATTTAACGGTTAAAAAAAAATTATTAATAATTTATTTTTATAAAGACTATTAGAAAAAGTTTACATTTTAGTTTTTAAGAATTGAAGTTGTATTTTATTCTTAAAATTTAAAATGGAATAGAACTCTTTTTGAGATGATTATGGCCGTATTTAGAATTGATTTTGTTTTTATTTTTTATATTTTTTAAGAAAAAAATAAAAATATTTTCAAAACGGTATTTAAAATAATAAAAATAAAAAATCAAAATCAAAATGATTTTTTAATATAGTGTAAAATAAGAGAGAAATAAAAAATAAATTTTAATTATTTTTTATTTTTTGTTTTCATTTTTTTTTCAAGCAGAGAGAAAAATAGATATATTAATATATTTTTTTACACTAAAAATAATCTTTTAATAAAATTACTAAACGTATTTTTAAAAATAATTTTTTAAAAATAAAATTTTTATTTTTATTTTTAGTTCTAAAATTATTTTAAAATAAATTTTAAACACACTTTATAAATTATATATATATATATATTGTGTTTTCTATGGGTCAATTTTTTAAAGATTTTAATCATGTATGCTGGTCGTTGACTCATATCTGATTAAAATTCAAAATTACCGTTTAGAAATCAATCAAGTGACCCACGGAATTAAATCTATTAAATGGAGTGACACGTTTATGCGAAATGGTGTGATATGTCATATTTATAGTGGGTAGGAGTCCTGGGACACAAACCTAAACCTGCCATGAGGGGTCGACTCAAGTTGTACTCTGACATGTGTTATAGTTGCTTACCCATTTCTGTATGAAGTGATAGTATATCAACACTCTCAAGCGTGCATTGACATGTCAAGCCACTTTCCGTTACACAACTTATTTTTAGGATTAATTTTGTTTTTATTTTTAATATATTTTTTTTAAAATAAAACATTTTTAAAATAATATTTGATGCAATAAAAATAAAAAATAAAAATAAAAATAATTTTTAATTTAAAAATTAAAATGTAGCAAAGATTGAGAGATTCCTTAAATTCTCCGAATTTACATATTAGATTAAATAAACTCCGCTGGAAAAGGAAAAAAAAAGAGTAGAAGGCATTGACCCGCTTTTCCCCTTATTTTTTCTTATTAATTTTGAAAAATAACTTTTAGTTGTTTTTTATTTTTTATTTTTTTTTTCTTCTCTTTCGAATAGAAAGAGAGAGAAAGACATTAATAAGTTTTTTTTATTTTAAAAATAATATCTTGATAAAACTATTAAATATATTTTTAAAAATAATTTCCATCTAAAATTGAAATATTTTTATTTTTATTTTTATACAAAAAAATAAAATTATTTTAAAATGAATTTTAAACGCGTCCATAATCACATGCGACAGTTGCAATTTCTTTATTTTTGTATTCATTCTTCCTCGTTTGTTAGGAGGTGTCGCGTATTCGCCTCGAGCATAAAGAAGGCATTAATCACCTCAAAGTGTAAGGTGGTAATGACATCCACCTTGTTGGGATTTTTGATTTTTGGCATGTTTTGGCAATTGGTAAGTTTCTGATTTGAAGAAATCTGATTTGAAGTTTGAAGAAGTCAACTTCGGCTTATTGTGGAATCTTGGTGACTAATGGGATCTTGGTGATTAATTGGATACATTTTTGCAAAAGAAATCTGTATCTGGCTGATTATGTGTTCAGATTCGTGGAGCATTGACCAGAGGATTTTGCTGAAGTTTTCGCAGTAAAATCTACATTCAGAATCATTCAATATCATTGCCAAATTTGTTGCAACAAATTTTACACCGTTCACTTCACCGATTTGAGTTTAAACTTTAAATTTTACTATAGTAAAAAGTTTTCAGAAACAGTCGCATCTAATTTTTTTACTATAAAAATTAGTAAAGTGACTCAAATTATAAACTCAAATAAAAAAAGTGAACGAACCCGCATATTACATAAAGTAAAGCAAATATTGCCCGCATATTACATAAAAGTAAAGCAAAGCAATGTCAAAAATCTCTATAAAATATTACGAGATTTGCGTGCTCTTTAATTGTTTAATTTCACTAGGTTTTAATTCATGTAAAAGTTCAACTAGCTAATTTTAAATGTGATTCTGCTCCAGCGTAACGTAAAATGCTCAACAAAATCAATACTGTACAAATAAATATATTTTTAGAGAGAAAGAAGAAAATAGAATAAAATAACAGAAATTTAGAGACAAGTTGGGAAACAACAGTTTTTATGTAAATCCGGATTTTACTACGCTGCAATAATTAAAATTGATTGTAAATTTTAAGGAAAAGTTGAATAAGAAAAAGAACCGAGAAAGGTGGAAGTTGAAGAAAAGGCAGAGCAACATAAAAGTGAGATAAAATTGAAATGAAACAACGTCAAAGACTAAAAATGTGTTATTTGCTACCAATTTAAATAAACATGTTATTTACTTTTTAAAAAAATTTAAAAGTATTTATTTTTTTTTTTGAAATGGGAAAAATTGAAAGTATTTTATACCTTATAATTTATGTTTTTATATGATCCTATTTTAGAGATTTATCTACTATTAATGCGTTTGAATATCAAACACACCACAACCCCCAAACTGTTGTTTTTTTTTTTTTTTTTTTTTTTCCTTTTATTAGAAAGATAAAATTGTTCCTTAAAAAAAAAAGAAGATAAAATTGTTGGGTCATTGTCCAAAAAAAAAAAAAAAAAAAAAAAAAAATTACCCATTTTGATCCTTTCAAGATAACATATACCAACTATGATTTTAGATAAATTCAATTTGTGGATTCGAGTTTTCTATTCAAGTTGAGATGTTATAATTTTTGATAGTTTTTAATTGTAGTAGAAAAAATTAAATGTGATATCTTCTGAGAGCTTTTAATTGTAGTAGAAAAAGTTAAATGTAACATTTTCTAAGAGTTTTTAACTTTAGAAACCTTAAAACTGAAAACTTGAATCGGTGAAATGAACAAGACCATATAGGTTATAGCCTCGTTCACTTTGCGGATTCATGTTTTCAATTCGAGTGAAATGTGACATTTTCTGAAAGCTTTCAACTATAACAAAAAAAGTTAGATGTGATAGTTTTTGAGAATTTTTAACTGTAAAAATATAAAACTGAAAACTTAAATCAGTAAAATGATCGAGGCAAAAAGTTGACTTTCAGATTTAAAATACTTCTTTTCCTTCTTCAAGTGGACAAAAAATTAAATTAATGATATATTCCTTGAAACTAAACGCAAGTACTTGGTCATTTACTGTATTCTTTGGTCTTAATTATGAAGTCGATATAGTGCTCAACTTTTTTAAGTCAATTTTCATTTGTAGGGTTATCATTTTGCTGCCCATCTCCTTAAATTTTTTAATTTTTGACGGGAAGAAATACAAAAATGCCATTTAAGAGAGTACTAATTAACATTTATGTCAGGTAAAAAAAAAATAAAACAAATCTTATTAAGTAAGTTAAAACATAAATTTAAATGGCACAAACTTATATTTTAAGGTATTTTTTTTTTTTTTTTTGTTTTTTTTTGAAAATGTCGGATTTATATTAAATCTAGTCAAATATTAAATTAAATTGAAAAAATAAGACTGATTCAATAACTGATGAATAAAAAATATTGGTGTTTCTAAAAAGAAAAAAAACTAGAAAATTCTTTATATTTTAAATCGTATAAATATAAAGATAATAAAAAGAATGGCGGTCAACCTAAGTTTTTCTTTTTGACGTCCATGCAGCTTTGAACTTAATTAGAAAATAATTACAGTTCAGTCTGCTTATTTGGTTGCATTTCATTTATTTATTTTTCTATATGCTAGTAATTTCTTTATGCTTGCTATGACAGGCATTAAAACCTAATTTTTTTCTACAAGAAAATTATACAGATCGTTGATAGAAAATTCAAAAACTACCAAGAGCATTTTTTTCATAATAAAATTAATAAGTTGTTGATTCGATATTCTCGGCTAACTAGATATGTGGTTAAGCCCTCACTTGGTTTTAGTTATTTCCTTATCCTAATTGATTGATCTAATAACGACTTGTTGTTTTATTGCACTCCAAATTATATATTTGTTTTTGGCATAATGGATTTTTAATTTTAACAAAATGCACCTTGAATTTTGAAGTCAATAGCAATTGAGATCTAATAACCGGTGAATATTATCAAATTGACAGTTTAAGTTTTTAAGACACGAAATTTGCGCATAAAAGTAAAAGTAGGATTCAGTCATCAGCTATCAAATAACCAGTGAATATTTTTAAATTGACGTCATCAGCTATTGGATTTCAGCCACAATTAATCTTAAAATTTAAAGTGTATTTTATCAAAATTAAAAGTAGGATTCATTATTTTTTTTTAAAAAAAGTTTAGAGTCTAACGGTACAATTTACTCTAAACAACTAATATTAGGAAAAGTAAAAAAATGTAACATGCAGGATATGCATGGAAGAATGCATATGCCTAATTAATCTTCTATGCACTTGGTAATCTGTGGAAGAATTAACCACGTCATCCGACAAAGGTATTACAGAAAAAAAAAAAAAAAAAAAAAAACAAAACAAAACGAATTAAATGGTCGTTCACTCCATAAAGCTTGCTCATTATATTTAACCTCACATGCTAAAGGTAAATTACTCTGTACTTTTTTAAAGTCTGAAGGTGTAAGGTGGCAAGCACTAATAAGAATATCCATTTCTGTGATTATCAGTGTAATTTTTTTTTTCTTAATTAAATCTTACTGTCTTTTTATTTAATAAATGTATACATCCTGTAGAATATCATTCTAATAAGCAGAACGATTGGTATATGGACAGGCTCTTAAATAGGAGATTACAGAAAATTTGAAAAGTCAATTTTTGTTCTCCTTAGTATATAGTGACCAGTTTTATAGAATAGGAAAATGAAAAATTTCTCTCCGATTCCACGTCGTGCATGTGTTAGTGTTCGTAGAAAACTTAAGTGTTTGAGTGCTAATCCCATTTTGTTTCAGGTGTGCTCACACACATGTCTTCGTAGATTCAAGGAATTGACGAAAAAGATTCGGGTATTCTAAATAAGCTTGGAGCGAAGAATGTTCGTGGTTAAAGAACTCAAGTTATCGACTTAATCGTTCGCTAGGTAAATTTATTCATAAATTAATTTGATTAATTTATTCGTGCATAAATTAATGTATTCTATTGATGGTGGATTTCAGTCAACAAGAAATTAACTCTCCGAGAACACTCGCAATAATCTCTCATGTATTAATTAGGAGTTAATGATGCTGAATAAGTAAATGAGACAAGAGTTTATAGTGGTTCGGCTAAAATTTTTTGCCTACATATACTTGTGCATGCACTAATATGTTGTAGATTACAAGTTTTCTGTAGTAGTCTGGAAGTGAGAGTAAAAAAATTAATGAATTTTCATGGCTCTATTTATAGGCCTTGTACATATGAGGAACCCCTCTGCATCTCCTGAGGAAATCATCCTCTATCCCTTAATTTGGAGATTTGGCAGCTGGATGGTTAGGCTAACCACTCTTTACCCAACACTTGATTTCCTGACTCCAACAGTAGCGGTAAGTGATACAATGCATCTTCCCCAGGGCTGACAGTGGATTTGATAGGGCTAATGCCTCGACGTCGTGGTCCTCACCACCTAGGCAGGGCGCTCGACGCGTGTTAGCGTACGTGACTTCTTGACGTCTAAAGGGCACTCTGGACACACTGATTTCCTCGGCGTCAGCGACTGATCCTCAACAGGAAGGTCTCGACGCTTGTCACCCAGAGGAACGGTCGATCCCTCGAACCGTTTTCAAAACCAACAATATTTGCCCCAGCCACGACGCTACAGATCCGTCCCTCCCCATTTTCGGCAAAGGCCGCCTCAGCCCCATCAGATCTAGTTGCCGCCCTTTAGATCGACAACTTGTCACGGTCGCTTGTCCACCTTTGACGTAGTTCCCTCTGGCATAACTCGACCACGACGTCATTTGAGGCCATCGCAACTCCTCCCACAACGTCGACTCAACTCCTCCCACAACACCTATGTAGCTCCTCCCACAATGCGTACGTAGCTCTGCCTGCAACGATGTCGCAGCTCATTGCTGGCCCATTTGACGTCATCGTTAGCCCACCTCCGCCGCCTAGGATGTCACAGACTTCATCTAAGTTTGGTTTGAGAGAGAGAGAGAAGAGAGAGAGGAGGGAGGGAGAGAAACAAGAGACCAACGGATCTTTTCTTATTTCTTTTATTTTTTTTAATTTGGTAATTTTATCTAAGGTATCTATTGAATTTATTATTAAATTACAAAATTTGTTAAGAGTATTTTCTTAACAATTTAATCTTTCTTATATTATTTATAATATTTCACAAAAGAAATCTAAGGTGTTAAATATATTATTATCCAAAAATTTAATAAGTTTTGAAAATGTTTAAAATTATTGATTTCATAAGAAGATTACATTACATTACTATACACAGCTAAACGTAGAAAAATGATGTTTTTGGGAATTTGAGAAAAGACTTTTATATATAACCAAATATCACAATGCATATTTTTTAAAAATCATATTATCATTTATTATTTTTTTAGTAGTATAATTTGTACTGATTATCGCACATCAAACGTCCTAAAATGGTTTCTTAAGACAAGTATAGGACAACACGGTTAAAGCAGGAAACAGATGATTGGATCATTCATGACATGTACACGTACATGTATGCATTTTATGTTCGCACCACTTATATGTATGGAAAAGTGAAGACAAAAAGAAGCTTCCCTCACAAGAGACCGGCACGTATCAGTTTCAAAAATGTTCGAGAAAGTGAATTCAACGAGGAAACAAAGCTGATCTGCCATCTTTATGAGAAGGAATAATTCTTTCTCAAGTACTTTTTTTAAGCAAAACAAAGAAAGGTATTCTTTTTTCCAAGAAAAAAAAAACATTGCATCAATGTGCAAGTCGTTGAAATTCAGTAATTCAGTCTGTAGAAGAACACCCATATTGCCTCCAGCTACATTTTAAAACATAGAAATTGCTAATAGAGTCCTTATTGATTACAAGTTGATGATTGTTTATTGTATTGTTACGATGGAAAACACGCATCTTTTGCTGGAAAAAATACAACTTGTCCATTAGATTTTAAGTCTTGTAAATTAACAAAGGTGCCATGTGCCCTCATATCTTTTAAATTACTCCAATGATCTTGTTATCGATTTTCTCTCTCTACTAAAGTACCATAAAATATGTATATAATGTGTGTCTGTGCATTTAGAGTACAACTCAATGGTTGTAAAACTCATACGTTTATGTGTTAGAAACAGAAGAGTCCAACACATAATATAATATACGATGAGCCGAACTTGATCCAAAAGTTCATTATTATTAGAAGAATTTGGAGGATGCCCTTCAAGAAACTGATATTTAGATTTATATCCAATGATGTTTGAGTTTTGGATTCTTTCCCTTTTAATGAACTAGTGAAAGGTCAACAAATGTTTTACCAAAATCGCTCCCGCCGGTCAAAAAGGTAATATACAAGATTACTACTGGTAATTTACTAGATCTTGTTGAAAGCCAGTCTCTGGTAATATAACAGATGCCATGGGCATTGGTCCCCATAGAGTAATCTAGTGGATTATTTGTTATAATTCGCTGGTTACTTAATTATTATTATTTTTTTAAAAAAAAACTTGGCCGTCTCGTCACCGGAGAATAATCCAGTGTGTTATTTTTTGAAATCTATTACATTATTATTTTTTATTTAAAACATTGGTTGACCATCTTCAGTTGCCGAAGAGTAATCTGGTAGATTATTTTTTATAATTTTTCTCATTAGTTTTAATTTAATTTGAACAAAAAATGGCTAACCATCTATGGTCGTTTGCGTCGTTCCTCAGAAAGTAACAGTGGCGAAGGGAAAGCAGGCCAAGGGGGGCATATCTCCCCCTGAATTTTTCAAAAAAATGTTTTATATGTTGTAAGAAATTTGTGTATCTGCCCCCCCAAATTTAAAATGGGAAATAGTAGAAAATAGGCCAATATGAAAAGCTTAAAAAAGGAAATAGGCCAATTTTTAGTTATAGAAATCCCCATAACTTGAATTTTTCAAAAAAAAGTTATGGACAATTATGAATTTAACTTGTCATTATGTTGTTTGGCCTATTTATTAAATTTTGGTATTTATATGCCCCCAAATTTAAAATTTATCAAGCCTAACCTCCATAAGCCCAATAAATATTCTCACCTGGTTAAGGCAAGAAACAGGCCTAATGAATAGGCTCACAATCCAGCCCAAATCCCGATCACTCTTCAGTCATTAAGAGAAAAAAAAAAAAAAAAAAAAAAAAAACTCACCAACAGCAAAGGAAGAGAAAAGTGGCATATTAAATCATAATTTATACCGGTAGACTAGCTTCAACCTTAAACCTTCATAGGTAATTTTTGCCATTGCCCATAAACTTCAACCTTCATAAGTAATTTTTTTTTTTTTTGCTTGAATCATAATTTATAAACCTTCATAGGTATCTCTCTCTCTCTCTCTCTTCTCTCTCTTTAAATTTCTGCTTGAATCATAATTCATAGTACTAGAATTGTTGACTAACTTCATAAATGGTTCACGTTTCTTGAATTTTATATAGTTATATTGCCTTTTTTTTTTTTTTTTTTTTTTTTTTTTTTTTTTTTTGCTTGAATCAGTATTCAGATAACTAAAAGTATAGAATAACTTCATAATTGATTCATATTTCTTTAATCTTATATTGCAATAAACTAGAAATTAATACCTATTATCAAGCATTGCTTTTTTTTTTTTTTTTTTTTTTGGTCTTTACACATTATACATATACATCAATAGATGAATGAGAATTTAATTGTATACATCGAAAAAGATATTTTTGACACAATTGACAATGAAACTATTATGCAACGTTTTCAAAGTATGAAAACTCGTAGAGAAAAGTTGTAATGCACTAATTAATAATAGTAGTAAGAGTTGATATTTAAATATTCTAATATTTTTATATTCTTAGTCAATGCCCTTAGTATAAAATTCTAACTCCGCCATTAGAAAATAATATAATAATTCACGTTTTTAATTTTATAATCTACCAGTTTATTTTTTATTTTTTGAAATTCACTTGAAAGTAAAGCAAAATTAAATTCAACAAAAATTTTATGAATCAAAATATCCAAAAAAGATTACAACATCAAAACATTTTGCATAAATACATCAATAAATTACAGAAACACATCAACAAATTACAAACACACTGTTAAAAAATTACTAACAACAACTTCTCATCATCACCATAACCCGTCGTTATCCTCTTCGTGCAACTCCTTTATCATAACCCCCACTTGCTGACACCAATCAAATCAATCAGACTAGCTCAAATCAGGTAGATCATGTTTAAAAAAAATAGATAAAGAAAAGATATCACGTTAAATAAAATAAATAAGTAAGAAATAAACGATGATTCATGATGATCTCTACAATGATCCTATGTGGTTGACAAACCAAGGACGTTGCACAGTTAGATCTCACCCTGCACAGGGTTGCGTTAGTGGAGATTGATGATGATCTTGCGATTTCGCGGGAGCAGATATATCATCGACGATTGCGCAAGGAAACAAAGACTATTGTTGTTGCACTAGCAGGGCTAGATGACGCAGATCAATCTTAGTGCACCATCGTGTCCTCTGGATCTTCATGTGCTGAACAAAGAGAAAGAGAAATGGAGAGAGGGCAACAGGAAAGAAGCTTCAGATAGAAAGATCTTCGTGCAATAGAGAAAAAAGCTCTACTACGGTTAAGTCAGTTTTGTTGATCGGAAGCAATAAATGGAGTTGTAGGAATTAGATGGAGAAATTGTCTGTACCTTAAAATTGATCATAGGGATATTTGTAGTTTACTATTGGATCCGGGTAGGACCCGCAACCCCTTGGGATTCATGTATACGGCTATACGCATGTGTTAGGCGACAAGACATGTGTCATTGATTAATGGTTCTTGTACCCATTCATTAACTGGAGGGGATGATCTCAAATTTGCTAGAGCCCACACGATGTATGGAATTTACACGTTGTTTGGTGTTCGGCCGCGTAAGGATTGCACTAAGTTACAGGGGTTGGAGATACCCTGATTCGGCGGTGAAAACGGAGTCGTAACACTGATCGGTGGAACACGTGACCACTCCACCAACAGTGGCCTCCCCAGTGTGTCTGTTTGGTCCTTAGACAAGGCACCCTCTGATCGAGAACTATTCGGGCATAGCCCCATATTTCTCAAGGTAGTTTCTATTCAGGACATCAGCTATCTGACACGATGTGATACGCTGACATGATTGGACCACTGGCAAGCTTGGATTTGCTGGCGACTCGGCGGGAGTCAGAGAGGCGATGCCTCAAACTCTGTGCATGACTTTGTCTATAAATAGGCCCTCCATTTCGCAATTGAGAGAGAGTGCTGTCAAACAGTGATTGTGTTGCAACTTGTTTTCAATGTCCGAATAGCTTTTGAGGAGCTTCCGGCCGACCATGAGTAATTTCATCTATAATAACTTCAAAAATTAAACATATTTAATTATATTAATTATGATTTATTAATGTATCTAATTTAATTTTCTTTAATTAATTAAAAATTTTAAATTACTTTCAATAATTACAATTCTACTCCAGAAATGTGTGGAAACACATTTCTTATCTATTTTTCAAAATATCTTTTATATTTATCCATTTTCTCCTTTTATTTTCTTACATTTCCTTATTTCTCTCTCCCTCTCAGCTCTCTCTTTCTCTCTCCCTTCTCTTCCTTAGATCCCTCTCTTTCCCTCTCTCATTCTCTCAAAGATCTTCCCCAAGAGAGATTTTCAAGAAGTTTTCAACACCAAAGGAAAGATCAAGATAAATACTTTTGAAAACTTACTCTTTATCTTGGATTTTCTCTTGGTAATCTAGTTTTTGGTTTGAATCTTGATGGACATTGATTTAGAATTGATTTTGAATGGGCTTTGGTTGTAGAAATTGGAGGGTTTTTTTTTTTTTTTTTTTTTTTTTTTTTTTTATTTTCTTTTTGAACCTTATTTGATGATTGGAACTTGGATTTGTTGATTCCCTTAAAAATATCTTAGAATCGAACCCGAAAATGCAGGATTTGGCCTTATTTTTCACGGATCGGCCATTTTCTTTGGCCTGTTTGCTCCCACCGGTCGACCACCCTTCACCGCTTCACCGACCGATCGGTGGAGTTACGCTAGTGCACACTAAATTTGACCCAGAATGTTCAAAAACCTTGTTTTGACCTTGAAATTCAATGGATAACTAACCTAATTTCATTTGAGAACTCAAAGTGAGTGGATTAGCCACATTAATCCTTGTTTCTATTCCATTTCTCTTGATTGAATTCTGATTCTCAAAGAATCATGATTTGAATTAAGAAATTATTTATGAACTTTGATTTTCAGTTAAGGCACACTAGTATGATACAATTTAACATAATTAAGCTAGATTGTTTAGAGATAAGGATTAAACTCTAAACCGTTGGTTTGATGACGAAGCTAGCGACAGGAACATATATTGAGTTTCAAAGACAAGTGGGACTAGGACGACAAGAAGCTAGCCGTGGAATTGCTATCCAAGGGATAGGATATCCTTGTCCATATTCTTGTTAGTCTTGTTTTAAAGTGTTTTGGCCTATAAAATATTTTTAAGACAAAACATATGTTTTATAAAGAAAAGTATTTTGAGGAAATGACATGATTTATGCTATTGAATTCATTATGAACCGAATTAAGGTTTAACGGATATTTTTCTTAAAATAAGATGTTTTAAGAAATGGTAACAACGCAGATGGGATAGAGATCGGGATATGAAAATTGTATTCTTAGGGGCAGGACCCGAAACCCGTACAGGCCACTACGGTGGTGTTTGGCCTTGCAATGGTTATAAGTAATTTATCATAGCCTATAAATTACTTGCTGATGCCTGAAACCAGGAAATTTAAGTTCATTTCCTCTTATTCTTAAGGAATGTATAAATTATGGATTGTAACTTTAAACTTTACTAGACTGATGTCAGCACATTACTTTTATGTATTTATTTATGTATGCACAATGTGGAAAACCCTGTGGATGCCAGAGGCTGACTTTTGAAATTGATTGACTCTGATTGTGTTTGTAAAGTCTGCCTCACTCTTTTCTTAAAACTCAATTTCCTTAAAATAGTGAGGTTTGTTTGGAAATTCTTAAAAGTTACATCTTGAAATTGATTTAAACATGATTAAATGTTTAATTATGTTTCTTAATCTTGTTTAGTTTCTAAACAAGCCTCCACGTCACTAACCCCTATTTGAGGGCGTGACACCCTTACTCTGAGGCATTCTCTTACTCTCCCGTGCAGGATAGGTACATTCGGACTTGGGTAGTGATTAAAGTCTGATTAGAAAAAGGCAGAGAACAAAATCCGTTTACCATGCGCTTTCGCTTGTGGATGTTGACTAAGATTAGAGATCAACAGGAGGCTTTCCTTCGGTCCAAAGTGTTGGGAATAGTGTCCTAAAAGCATGAGATGTAAAAAGGATATTTATTATTTATTTAATAAAATAGATTATTCATCATTTTATGTGCATATATTTATGAATATTTTATGAATATCAAATAAAATTCCTTGATTATTTATGTAACCTTAAACATGGTATATAAGTGTTATATATGAGAGGATAATGTTTCAACTAATAATCAAAAAAGTAATTGTTCATAATGAATTTAATTAAAGTTCGGAATCTTTAATTAAAACATTATTAATACATGTCATTCCCATTTAGAATGGAATGGTGTTATCCGCACTTTAAATATGGCGAGATTTGAATGAGTGTATTTCGCATAATGAGATTATGTGGAACATGTTAATAATTTCCGTTAAGCATAGAAATTCTAATTGAGTCTACCGATGGTCATATATAGAATGATCTTAATCCCGAGTTCTTAACAAACTCCTATTTATGGATTTATGTCTTTTGATTTACCTCAGTTACGGATTCTCGAGACCCCAAATCCTATTCCTTGTATTTTGGAACATAATGAAATAGGTAGATTAATGTTTTATACGAGATGGAATCCATTCCTTCTTGAGAAAATAAATAATTCTCTTGAGTGTTGATTCAAAACTTGGATTAGTAAGAGCTCTGGTTCATGAATGTGTTTTTTGAATCACTATCCATTAGAGAATCAATGGTACTCAAGGATAAAGATGTAATTAGAGAGGTTAACGGATTCTACCCGACTCTAATTATGAATTATTTATGGAGGATCGATCTATATGCAATGACTATATCAAATGGACACTTCACGTTTAGAAACCTTAATGTCTATAATTCCGAGAGTGCAATTCCAAGTTTATAGTGGAGTAACTATTGAATTAATAGAATTAATTAATTAATTAAAGTGTTTAATTAATTATTAATTTTATTGAGCTCAAATTATAGGTCCATTAGTCCCCGCGTTCCTTGTAATTCTACCGACACAAAGGGCAAAATGGGAATTTTAGAATTACGAATTCTAAAATTAAATACTCAAGAATAATTAATTGAGAATTAATTATTATTTAAATAATGAGATTATTTAAATTTGAATTTGAACATATCTAGATTTATCCATTTAAACTTATTTGATAAGTTGTTCAATTTAGAATTCAAATTAATTTAAGTTTGACTTAAATTGAATTTGAATATGAATTAAAATTGACTCTTTGGATAATGGATAAAATATCTTCCTTCCTTATCTTATTTAGGTGCCACACACCTAAGGGATAAGGGAAGGATTTTTGTTCCAAATTCAAAATTGGAGATAAGGATTTGATCCTATTTTGAAGTTTGACTTCTTCTCTTTAAATATGAGATAAATGAAAAATTGTGGGACAATTTTTGAAACACTTTCAGCCCTAGTTTCCCTAGAGGTGGCCGGAATTCTCATATAGCAAAAAAAAAGAGAGTGGAAATTTTTCTCTCCAAAAATTCCACATCGTGCATCGTTGGTGTTTGTGGAAATTCGAGTGTTTTATAAACTCTCTCACGTGTGCCCACACACACGCCTCACGTGGAATCAAGGAATTGACGTGGAAGACTTTGGTGTTCTAAACACAAAAACTTAGAGCTAGGACTGTTCGTGGTCAAAGAAAATCAAGTTATCATCCGAGTCGGCTACAAGGTATGTTTTCGGTTGATCCTTGAATCTTATAAATTAATGAGATTAATTTATTGGTGCATAAATTAATATAATCTATAGAGTATCTCAAAAGTTTTATGAAAATTTTTGTTATACATCCGCCGCCCGCTTCCGTTTTTTTTCGACAACCAACACAAAGTGCGTCACACATTGTTCTACATGCATCTTACACACATCATAAGTCGACTAATCTCTCCTGATTCTCTATTATCATCTCTCTCAAGTTTTTTTGCTCTATGTCGTGCAAACCCAAATTCTGTAGTGGACGTAGCTCTCACATTAAGAATGAACCATTATAAATTTTAGTATCTTCCTCTTTTTTTATTTTTCATACTTTATTTATTCGTTCATACGCTAGATCAATTTTAGGAAAATGGACCAATATCTAGCGACTATTGAATTGTTTAATTTTCTCTATTATAATTTGATTATGGAAATCACCCTCTACAATGATTTTTGTGGGTTTTGTAATTTTAATTTGTAATTTGGTGCTTTCGTTATGACACTTTTGTGTTTATTTTTTTTCTCGATGGAATGAAAATTTACGCATAATTTGTTAATTTTTTTTTCGTGTGTGCGTGCGTGTCTTTTTTTTTTTTTTCTTCATTGATTGTGAGAATTAGTTTGATAGATTAGTAGTGCTACTCTGGTAGATTACTATTACGACCTTTATCAATGATCAGCGCCAATGAGGTTGGGTGATTTTTGTAGAAAAGACGTCATAATTTGGTTGACAAATAGTGGATTACTTGGACAAAACTCGATGATTTGTGGTGAAAAGGAAAATGTGGTGTGATAGATTACCATAGGTTATTTAATAGACTACTCTGATGTTAGTTGTGCTGAACTACCTTTGGACATTAAGCAAGTCCAAGAGCACATGGTCCAGTGGGCTGAACTTGAGGCCCAAAAGGGCCAGGCCCAAGAGGGTACGCTGGAGTCAACATTTGAAGAGAAAAGACAACTCACATCTGAGATCGACGAGAAGACCATTGGAGGCTTGAAAGAGATCGAAGAAGGAAAGGGCAAGTCACGCGTGAGACCAGAACGCGCGTGAAGCCTCGTTAGCTTAAGGAATTCGTGATGGCAGAGCAACGTTGAGCGGAATTTGTTATTCCCGAGTTCTTAACCAATTTCTGTTATTTTGCTATTTCTGGTATTTCCTTTTTACAACCATTTTTGAGGAACTATAAAAGGCTGAGAATTGTAAATGGCGATTACGTTGAATGAAGAGAATTATTTCTTGTGGAGTTTCGCACTGACTCAAAGAGTGCTTCCTTTACCATTTTCGGTATCATTGGTGCTTTCATTGAGAGGAAATGAGGAATGAAGATATTGTAGAGCTTATGAAGGCTATGGAGTCGAGCTTCAAAAAGCATGTTGAAGATCAGCTCGTGAAATTCTTGACGTTGTTGGACCAACACATGGCGAGTATGGACGAGCGATTTTTCCAGTTGTCTCAGGAGCCGCGCAATCCAGCAGTTACGGCGGAGTTTGCGATGGTACAAACGTGTATGGAAGGGGAAAATAGACAGGGTGGAAGAGTTCGACACTCCCATGGTGGAACTCAGATGGATATGAATGCTCTCCTCAAAACTCCGCAGGTGGATGTGCCACGTTTTGATGGAACCAACGTGGATAACTAGATCTATAAGATCAACAAGTTTTTCAACTTGCATCAAATCACTCCGGCCATGCGATTGGCAGTGGTGGCTTTTCACTTGGATGGGGAACCTTTTACGTGGTACCAATGGATGAAGAAGGGAGGATCTCTTACGAGCTGGGAGGTGTTTCTCCATGAGCTGAGAAAGAGGTTCAGGGCGTCGATCTATGACGATCCACTGGGAAGGATTGCCAAGGTCACCCAAATAGGGAAGGTCTCGCTGTGCCGTGCCAAATTCGAAGGCCTCATGACCCGAATTACAGGTGTATCCGAACCTATGTTTCTCAATTTCTTTATTTGGGGCCTTAAAATTGAAATATGGATAGAAATACTAATGGCTCGACCTTGTGACTTGTCCGATGCTATGGCTAAGGCATAGCTGTATGAGGACAGGAATGAGGACATCTTAGGCCGCCAGAAGAGGGACAACTATTGAGCGTGGAGGCTCAAGCTCGGGGAAATGGAGTTGGGTTGCCAACTGCGAGCAAACCAAACAATCAAGGAGTCACAGGAGTGTCCCGATCAGTTGGGGACTCAAAAATCCCCATCAAGTGCATGACTCCGGCAGAAATTCAAGAAAAGCGAGAAAATGGGCTATGTTTCAGTACCACGCCAACCACAAATGCAAGAACCGAGTGTTACTGATCTTCGGAGAAGAGGAAGAGGAATCCAGGCGGGATGACACATACTTCGGACAGGAGACCAATATTGAAGAAGAGGAGTTGGAAGTAAGCCTAAACACTTTGTCTAATTCAGTTAACCCACGTATATTTCGAATTTTAGCAAAACATGGGTTGGAAACCTTGAAGGTATTGATTGATACTGGCAGTAATAATAACTTTATTCAAGAGGCATTGGTAGACAAATTGGGACTTAATTGGGAGGAAACTCGGAGGTTTAAGGTGTATATGGGTAATGGCCAATATCTGGTCAGCTATAAAAAATGTGTTGGTGTAGAACTGATGTTGCAGGGAAATTGGGTTGCTGTGGACCTGTATGTGTTACCGATTTAGGGCTTGGATATTGTGTTGGGAATGCAGTGGTTAAGGATATTGGGACCCTGTATTCATGACCACGATGAATTGACTATGTAATTCCAGTGGGAGGGGAAGCACGTGAAGTTGGCAGGCAACACTAAGCTCAATGCGAGACAAGTTACCTTCACTTAGTTCAACACCTTGATCCTTGAAGGGGAAGTAAGTGGTGTTTACAGGTTGTCACCAGCTGAAGACGCACAGGCGGAAGGGGGAGACAAAGGAGCCACAAAAATAGAATGGATGGAGGAAACCTTGCCATCGGGTAGGCAAAGGAATTTTGAAATGGTTTCAAAAGGTTTTTGAGGACCCTAAGAAGCTACCACCCATCCACAACATGGACCATAGGATCTTCTTATAGCCTAGCTCAGTTCCAGTCAACGTGCGCCCCTATCGCTATCCGTATTTTCAAGACATCATGGAAAAATTGGTGAAGGAGATGCTCTATTACGGATTCATTCGACCAAGCACTAGCCCATACTCTTTGCCGGTCTTACTAGTTTAAAAAAAAAGACGGTTCATGGAGGTTTTGCGTCAACTATCGGGCCTTGAACAGTATCACAATTCAAGACCGTTTTCTGATCCCAACTATTGATGAGTTGCTTGACGAACTTGGAGGAGTGGTGGTGTTCTCCAAACTGGATCTCCGGGCCAGGTATCACCAAATTCGGATGGATCAACGAGATGTGCACAAGGCTGCCTTTAGAACCCATAATGGCCACTATGAATTCGTAGTAATGCCGTTTGAACTGACAAACGCTCCGTCAACTTTTCAGGCAGCCATGAATCAGGTATTTAAGCCCTTCTTATGACAATTTGTCATCGTTTTCTTTGACGATATACTCGTTTATAGTAGAAGCATGGTGGATCACGCCAACCACTTGGTACTAGTGCTGCAGTGTTTGGCAGAGAACCAATTTGTTGCCAAAGGAACAAAATGCCATTTTTTTCAAACCTCCATTGAGTACTTGGGACATTTGGTTTCCCAAGAGGGAGTTAGAGCAGATCCGGCCAAAATTGATGCCATGATTAGTTGGCCTCAACCCAAGACCCTCAAGCAACTAAGGGGATTCTTAGGTCTCATGGGATACTATCGCCATTTTGTCGCTGGCTACGCCACGATCGCTGCCCCACTCACAGAGCTGCTCAAGTAGGACAATTTCAAGTGGACATCCGAGGCAACACAAGCGTTTGAGAAACTGAAGAAAATCATGATGGAGATGCCAGTCCTTCAACCTACCAGACTTTTCAAAGACTTTTGTTATGGAGATCGATGCATCAAACTTTGGAATTGGTGGTGTATTGATGCAAAAGGAACATCTAATCACATACTTCAGTAAGAAATTAGGTCCACGCATGATTGGGGCCTTGGCATTCTTAAGGGAATTATTGGCTATAGTCAAATCAATTGCCAAATGGCGGCAATACCTTCTCGGACGACCTTTCATCATCCGGACTGATCACAAAAGTTTAAAGGAATTACTCACACAGGTTATCCAAACTACCGAACAACAACATTACCTTAGGAAGCTTATGGGGTATCTATTCTCAATTGAATATAAGAGCGGTCGAGAGAATTCGGCTGCCGACGCGCTATCGCGCCGCCACAAAGGTTCTTTCCTCCAACTATGGGAAGCCATTTCAGCAGGTAGATATAAGGTTTTGGATGAGTTACGGAAGAAGAGTGAGGAATGCACAGATCATGGTGCACTTGTGCCAACAACTGTTCTTGTGCTAAACTACCTTTGGACATTAAGCAAGTCCAAGAGCACATGGGCCAGTGGGCTGAACTTGAGGCCCAAAAGGGCTAGGCCCAAGAGGGTATGCTGGAGTCAACATTTGAAGAGAAACGACAACTCACATTTGAGATCGACGAGAAGACCATTGGAGGCTTGAAGGAGATCGAAGAAGGAAAGGGCAAGTCGCGTGAGACCATAACGCACGTGAAGCCTCGTTGGCTTAAGTAATTCATGATGGCAGAGCCGCGTTGAGCGGAGTTTGTTATTCCCGAGTTCTCAACCAATTTATGTTATTTTGCTATTTTGGTATTTCCTTTTTACGACCATTTTTGAGGAACTATAAAAGGTTGAGAATTGTAAATGGTGATCACGTTGAATGAAGAAAATTATTTCTTGTGGAGTTTCGCACTGACTCGAAGAGTGCTTCCTTTACCGTTTTCGGTATCATCTGACATCATATCATAATGATTGTTGATTCTGAGGTAATCTTGACAAATACCCCTTGAAAGTGTATGAGTCAAGATTTTTATCCTTTATTATTGATTCATAACCCTTTTAGTCAAATAATTACACTAACAAAAAAGTATTTATCAAGAGTAAAGGGTAAAAGTCTAAATTCACACATTCTTAAGGATAAGTTATCCATTTTTTCTTTATTTTTTTTCCTAACAATGTAATCTAATATGGATTACTAGTGCTAATATTATCTAGCATTCGACGTCAGGCGCCGACGATCAGTGTGACAAATTTGCCAAACTGTTTTCTCTAAAGTAGTAGAGTTCTAACCCCATGTACTGAAGTTAGAGAGTTCTTACTATTACATCAGCTGGTTATTTTCATATTTCAGTATTTTAGCTTACCTTGCAAGCTTTGCTAACGTGTATGAAGTAGTTACAATATTAATCTCTTGTAATTGTGTATATAAGTGGTTTTCCACTATTCACATTAATCAATAACAGAATTATTCATTTTTCCCAATTCTCCCTGTTATTCATAATATGGTATCAGAGCAAATTTCTTGCTGCTCAATCTGATTGTTCTTCAATTCATCATCTTCTTTGCTGTTTCAATCCGATTGTTCTTCAATTCATCATCCTCTTTGCTATTTCAATCTCGTCCTTGATTTCTTCCTAGATTTGATCAAAACATTCCATCAATTTTCATGGCTTCATCTGTTTCTAGGAACTCCTCGATTTCTGGCAAGTCTGCCATTGACGATCTGCTTAGTCCCTATTTTCTTCATCACTTTGACAACCCAGGCCTCTCGTTTGTGTCTCAACCATTAATAGGAGATAACTACGCTTCTTGGAGCCGCGCGATGATCATTGCATTATCTGTGAAGAACAAGTTAGGTTTCATCGATGGATCTGCGATGAAACTAGACGGTACAGATCTCAATTTGCTTAATTCATGGATTAGAAATAATAATGTACTCATTTCTTGGATTTTAAACGCTGTTTCTAAAGAAATCTCTGCTAGCATTCTATTTTCTGATTCTGCCTGTGAAATATGGCTTGATCTCAAGGAACGTTTTCAACAAAGTAACGGTCCTAGGATTTTTCAGTTGAAACGAGAATTAGTTAATCATGCTCAGGACCAGAATTCAGTGGCTGTGATAACTCTAAGAAATTAGAGTTATCCGCTGGTTTTATAGCTTAAAAGTTGTGTGTCATTGAGTAATTGTTCTCATTTATTGTATGTTTTAGAATAGATTTGTAGAATTGCATTTACTTTGGTCTAATTTCGTATTCTTTGTTCTTCTTTGGTTAAAAGTTTTGAATGTAAAATGAGGTGAAAAAACTCTGGCTAATGATGTGTAACTCTTTGCGGAAAAATTGTTGGCCCAAAATGCATTTATTCTTGGCGACATTTTGGGATTAGCTAGTCCTCATTGACGTCGTGGATTTGAAAGCAAAAGTCGAAGGAACCGTGTGAGCTGGCTAAGGAAGTGTTAATTGGGTCCACAAAAGCACCTCAAGAAGGACACACCTCAGCCCTTGTGTTGCCCTAGAAGGAATGATTCTTTCAGGACAATTGGGCAGCTACGGGGGAGAAAAAGAGGAAGAGAGAGAATTGGGCGAGATATAAAAAAAAACAGTTGCTCATAAAGGGGTACATCCAATATACCAGAAAACACAAAAAAAAAAGAGACATTCCAGAGGAAAAAAAGCTTGAGAGAGAGTCAAGAAAGCGTAACAACACGTGAATCTCAGCCTAGAAGGATTATACAACGCAGAGAGAGAGAGCTGGAGTTGAAGAACATTCTTGGCTGGCCACAGAGGAATCCAGATCTAGCCGAACTTGCTCTTCTTCTATTAGCTTAATTATCTTTGTCATTTAGCTCCTAATTTTAATTATGGATTGTACTGAAGCTTTGGATCTTGTAATTACCATTATGAACTAAGTTGTTGTAGATAGGTTTGCTAATGGAACCAATATTGTAAGAATGACAAGTGGTTTCTGAGAATGCTATTAATCTACTATTCCTGTTCATTCATGTGAGCTAAAATCTATTTCTATTCTTGACTGGCCATCAACTTTAGGATACAAGATTAAGATTAATACTGGAAGGGTTAGTTTTAATCGGATTAACATGAATGATGCTTGTTCAATATGCTTGCTGAGTATTTGATTAGTGGATAGTATAGGAATATATTATTCACCTAGCACAACCTAATGAAACCCGAGCTCAAATCTGCAGTCCTAGAGCTGGATCCACACATGAATGTGCTGGAAATAGCTTAAAGGACCACAGCCATAATCAATTCAGAAGAACTTTATGCATCAACGAGTTTCTATTGACAGGATAGTAGAATGCTGCAGC
This sequence comes from Morus alba, assembly GCA_012066045.3. NCBI lineage: Eukaryota > Viridiplantae > Streptophyta > Magnoliopsida > Rosales > Moraceae > Morus > Morus alba. Next base: position 56,654,450 of record CP050224.2, read on the forward strand.
ATTCTTGGTAACATTCTAGTCAGACTTGCAGTAGAGGGGAAGTTAGCAGGCCTAGCTCGTTTTTACCATTAATTTACATCTCATCATTACATTCTTGTTACATTTAGCCATCAGATTTCATTTCATTTACATTCATTTAAATCACATCATCTTAGTAAACTTTGCTGAAAGTATTTCTTGTTATTTTGTGAATATACAACTCCCGACATATACTTTGGTGATTCATTCCTCGTGGGATCGATATCCATACTTGTGTACACTTTATTACTTGTAGCGACACATGCACTTGTGAGCATAATTATCACGCAACAGGCTGTATATTTTACAAAGTTGAAATCTTTGTGGGACGAGTTGAATAATTTTAGGCCTAATTGCACCTGTGGCAAGTGCACTTGTGGTGGTGTCAAAGAACTTAGTTCTTTTTATCAAAATGAATATGTGATGGCTTTCCTCATGGGTTTAAATGAGTCATTTGCTCAGGTTAGGGGTCAATTACTGTTACTAGATCCTTTACCACCCATCAATAAGGTGTTTTCCTTGATTTCACAAGAAGAACGCCAGCGAACCATTGGTTTTCATAATGGTACCCACACTGAATCTTCTAACAGTGTCACTGCCTTTTCTGTTAGAAATAATTCAGTTAAGAAACCTAATGGTGGAGGTGAAACTAGTGGGGGAAATAGGTTTCAAAAAAGGGATAGGCCCTTTTGCATTCATTGCAACTTCCATGGACATACCATTGACAAATGTTATAAGCTACATGGGAATCCACTTGGATTCAAACCAAAACAAAAGAACTATCCTAATAACAATCAAGTTGCTGCTGTTAATCAAGTTTCCACCAAGTCCATAGATGCTGAGAATGCCAATACAGGGGATTTCTTTCAAAATCTCAGTCTAATGCAATATAAACAACTAATGATTGATGTTCTCTACACATTTGTCCGCTTCCAACAAAGGAAATGATTCTCAGAATATCTCCACTTCTTATTCCACAAGTATTTGCTTTTCAGTTTCTGTGAATAATGCTTTATCTTCAGCCAAGACATGGATTATTGATTATGGAGCCTCTAAACATATTTGTTCTGTTGCTAGCATTTTTCTGTTTTTGCAACCTTTGAGCAATGCCAAGGTTACACTTCCAGATAACACTGCAATTCTTGTTTAGTTTTATGGTGATGTCAGGCTAAATCCGTCTCTCCTTTTGAAGAACGTTCTTTATGTTCCTCAGTTTAAGTTTAACTTGATTTCGGTCAGTGTCCTTACAACTAATGCACAACTCATGATTCAATTCCTTTCTGACAAATTCCTCATTCAGGAGGTCTACACCATGAAGATGATTGGTAGGGGTAACAAGAAAGGAGACCTCTACATTCTTAATTCTGATTCTCTGAATAAGGAATTTCCTTAGGAATTTTTTGCTTATGCAAATAAAGTCTCAATTCAGCTTTGGCACAAAAGGCTTGGCTATCCTTCTGTTTCACGGCTTGAAGTTTTGAAAGACAAGCTGTTGAAGTTTCCAAGGTTGATTTTCCAGAACCATGTTATATTTGCCCTTTGGCAAAACAAAAGATCCTGCCTTTTGTTTCTTCTAATCATATACGGCAGTCCCCTTTTGATTTAGTGAACTTTGATATATGGGGCCTTTTTCATGAGGCCTCTTATAATGGTCATAGGTATTTTTTAACCTTGGTAGATGATTGCACAAGGTTTACTAGGGTATACTTGCTTAAACAGAAATCTGATGTAACCTCTGTTCTTACAAAATTTTTCAATATGATAGCAACTCAGTTTGATTCTGCCATTAAAGAATGTCAATCTGACAATGCCAAAGAGCTTGCTTTTACTGATTTCTTTGATGCAAAGGTGTGCTACATTAGTTTTCTTGTGTTGATAGGCCCCAACAAAATTCTATAGTAGAGAGGAAACATTAACATTTGTTGAATGTTGCTCGTGCACTATATTTTCAGTCTCGGGTTCCACTTCAATTTTGGACTGAGTGTGTTTTGACTGTTGCCTTCTTAATCAATAGGACTCCTTCATCTTTGCTTCATCACAAAACTCCTCACGAGGCTCTTTATCATTCCTATATTGATTATACCTTGTTTCTAGTCTTTGGCTGTCTAGCTTTTGCATCTACTCTTCCTATTAATCGAGATAAGTTTTTCATGCAAGAGCTTGTACTTGTGTTTTTCTAGGGTATCTTGTTGGCATTAAAGGTTATAAACTCTATGATATCCAAATTAAACTGATTTTCATTTCCAGATATGTCTTTCACGAACATGTCTTTCCATTTCATTCCATCACTACAGTAGAGAATTTGATTGACCATTTCCTTAACCTTGTGTTACCTACACCACCTCCTGACAATCTCTCCATAAATCAGCCGAGTTCTCCTTCTTATTCCTCTGTTCCAACATCCACCATAGATCCTATTTCCTCTGACTTCCTTCTTAGAAGTCTTCTAGGCAAATCAAACCACCCTCCTATCTTTGGGATTTTCATTGTAACCTTTTGATTCATACCGACTCCAAGGTTTCTGATTTCTCTAGTCCTCTATATCCTCTTTCCAACCATGTTGGTTATGATGCTCTTTCTCCCTCTTATAAACAATTTGTCCTCACAGTTGCCACTCAAGTTAAGCCTTAGTTTTATCATCAGGCAGTGACATATCCTGAATGGCGGGTTGCCATACAGGTTGAGTTAGAAGCTATGGAACATAACCATACTTGGTCTGTTGTTTCTTTGCCTAGAGACAAGTCATCCATTGGCTGCAAGTGGGTTTATCGCATCAAATATAATTCAGATGGATCCATAGAGCGACATAAAGCTCGTCTTGTACCAAGGGCTACACTCAACAAGAAGGAGTAGATTTCTTGGATACCTTTTCTCCCATTGCCAAGTTGGTTACTGTCAAGTTGTTATTGGCCTTGGCCGCTTCTCAACATTGGCATTTGACTCAGTTGGATGTGAATAATGCTTTCCTCAATGGCGATCTCTTTGAAGAGGTTTATATGGATCTTCCGTTGGGGTATAACAGCAAGGGGAAGTTTTCTGGACAAGGGTC